>CM068373.1:80827529-82027529 GCA_034769895.1 Magicicada septendecula | reverse complement strand
ATTCTACATAGGACAAACTTCAAATTACGTTATAAAGAACATATTCCAAGCTCCAAGCCAAATGTAAGAAGATCTACATTTGCAGAACATTTAAGCTTACATGACCATAACATAAAGAGTATTGGTGATAATTTAGATATCCTACATAAATGTAAAAAGTCACTAAGGCTAGACACCCTCGAATGGTTCAAGATATATAAAGCTATAAAGGAGGATTACAATCGTGTCCTAAACGAAAAAGCAATACATACAAATAAAATTTTGTTTAATAGAATCGATCAATTGGAACGAGAAATCGGCTAAATCAGATTGATAAAATTGAACGAAGGTCAATATAATCCTGTGCAGGTTCGTTACGGCTGCCTGTCGTTTTTATTTCTTTGTTATTTCATTTTAATATGTGTTATTTATTTATTTTTGTGCAATGTAGGTGTCGTTTTTTAATATTTGACGAGATGAATATTGTAACGCGTAATAGTGTGTTACCCTTACAAATCTAATAATCGTACTTTCTAAATTGTATGTTATTTTTGACTCACTATTGGGATAGCCAATTTGTTACATCTAGACTCGAATCTATGGTTATTTATCTGAATTTGCTTCTTGTTTAACTCTGTTATTATTTGTATATATTTTTGTTAATATTAAATTAAGAATGAGTATCTGTTCAGGGGGATGTTTGTTGAGCGCCAATTTGCAATCACCGTTTGCAAATAAAATTTTATTTGGTGAAGTATCAATAATAAATTTTTGTTCAAATTTATGTAAATAATATATGGTCTCTTTATTCTGTAATGAACTCTCTTTTATTCTTTTCTTTCAGCAATGGATATGATAACTTGTTCTCATCACCACATTTTTTAAAAGAAATCTGCTAAGATTTTCAATTGATGAGTGTTGCCAACTTAATCTAATTACTGAGGTCAATTTACAGTATCAGATATTTTGTTCAGAATATCATACCCTTTTTGTTTTCATGAAATAAGAAACAAATAAACCTTTTTCTGTATTTTGTAAACTCAAATCCTTTATTTATTCTTTAATTTGTGCTAAATGTAAAACATAATTTTTAACAAAGTTTGGCCAGCTGTATTTTTATAAGCTCAGAGTGGCAGCAGTAACTCTTAGATCTCAGGCTTTTTTAAAAACATTTTATAATTTGTTTTTAATAAATAAAATATTATTATAAGGTTTAGTAGGTCCTTTCGACTACAATATAACAACAGTATTGACAGGGAAAGTACCAAAATACATATGATGAGAAATAGTCACAATGTATCTTAAAAGGATTATATTAAGAGTGTAAAACAGTTCAGTGTATAGGTTAAGTTATAAAAATATTTTTTAGACTTAATTAGTTTTAAATTATGTTAGCACTATACATGAATGGTGGCTTAATCTTATGTCCATATTATTAATCATTGTTGTTCTCAGTGAAAGTTAATTATGGTTTTTATAAAAAAACGTACTCAAAGTTTTTTGAAACCTTTAGATCAGGTTTAGCAGGGAATATTTCAGATTAATTTTAGATCAAACAATACTTCTCTCCCTGTGTCAATTGGTCCAATTTCTTCAGAGATATCCTGGTTTAATTCTGTAGAGTCTTATAGCAATTCTTTCTTCTATTTTAATCTTGGTATATATAATTATTCAATTGTTTATCTGGAGATGCACTAATATCACATATATTATAATTTATTTTTCACTATATGTATTTAAATCAACCTTTTTGCATTCAGTTTTTTTAGAATCCCTCTATTTCCTTCCTTCACATATTAGTTGATAAGGCCTCTCTTAGATATCTCCTTGGTTTCCAAGTAACATTTTTATATCACCCTGGTGACATCATAAGAATAATATAAACAAACCTTTTACTATTTTATGTCATTTTCTTTTAAAAGGATATACCTTTTTTATAAGAGCTCTTATCTTCTTTTTATTTGTTTCTTTGTTCTTCTGATAAAAAACTGATCATTTTGACATCACTCTTGACTATTTTCTGATCTATATTTCCTGAGTTAATGATTTACATTTTTTTTATTATTTTTGTTCCAAACTTATTTATTATTTCTTTTGTACCTTTCACTTTCTTAAATTTATTTTATACATTTGGTAATCTTTTAACATAAACTGACATTGTTTCCTTATTATATTAATAGAAATCTTATTCATATAATTTGACTGACTATGATTTTGGTACTTTCTTGTTAAGACTAACATTAGTGTTATTAACACTACCGGTAGTATACATAATATTAATAAATGTGACAGAAACTGATTACTAATAACTATTAGTAATATGTTATAATTCCCCTTAACTGACTGTGTTTATAACTTTACAGTCTGCACACAAAAAACAAATTTCATAAGTAAGTTCTTACTTTAATTATAATAAACATAACATACAATAAACAATTAGAATTAAACATATTCAATTAAGTCTTTCTTTAAATATTATGTCTCCTGGTACTTTTTAGTAATATAATCATGGTATATTTATGTTACTAGGGCATGGTAAAAATGTCACGTAACATAACGCCCCTCCAGAAAACAGGTTATTTTAGTAATCATTAGGTTGCTTAAATAAGCTGATTGATTTCACCATTATTTTTCTCAATCTCCATAATATTTTTTTATTTCGGCTTGATTATATACTCCCTTTACTTTGTTCGTTTCAGTGTTGGATAATTCATAAGTATTATTATGGTTATCCTTTGTTATTGTATATGGTCCGATATATAACAATAATAAATTTTTAGTTATCACTTCAAAAGAGCTGGGTAGATGTCTATTTTTTAGCAAAACCTTTTCGCCCATAGAGTATTTTTAAATCCTGTTATGATCTCTTTCTTCTTTTCTCTTCTGTAGCTCAGCTTTGTGCAACACTCGATTATGTATTTCGATAATAGCCAATTCTTTCTCTTCCATAAAAGGGAATTTAATTAAAGATGTTATTTCCCTAGGTGGTGGTCGATTAAACATAACTTGATATGGACTAGTTCCTATGGTCTCGTGGTAAGCTAGGTTGAGGAATGTTTCGGCAGCTTCGACATATTTACTCCAGTTTCTGTGTTCTTCATGACAATATGTCTTCAGAATCCTACCTACTTCACGGAGAACTCGTTCTGCAGGGTTACTTTCGGGATGATACACCGAAGTCTTGTAAGTTCTGATTCCCCTATTTACTAATTCCTTTTGCCACTTTTTTCCTTTAAACTGAGTACTGTGGTCGGTTACTATCATCTCTGGTTTACCCACCTCAGGAATGTATTTCGTTATGATTATGTCCAGGATTTTACGAGTTGTAGCTTTGCTGATGGAGTATAATTTCGAAAATTTTGAAAAATGATAAAATATTATTACAATATATTTGAACTTACTTCTTCCCCCACTCTTAGGAAATGGACCACATATGTCTAAAAATATCTTTTCCAAACTATGGCTCGAAATAATGGTTATCATAGTGCCATCCTTCCTTTCCTTATTCGTTTTTACCATTTGGCAGATTGTGCATTTTCTAACAGTTTGCCTTACTTGCTTATTTATCCCCTTTATATAGACATGTTCACTCAATGCTTTTACAACTTTAAGGGGGCCCATGTGTCCATATCTTGTATGATAGTCAATGATTATTGATGATTCAACACTCTTAGGAATATATAATTTCCATTCCTGTTTTCGGGAAGTTGGAGATGTAAATATTAAATTATTATAAATACAATAAAATGCTAAAATTGTGGGGTCATTGCTTGCCAATCTTTCCTTAATTAATTTTAGTTTGATATCTAAATTCTGATGAATTCCTATCTGTTTTAATACTTCTGCTAAATCTTCTCTTGACTCCAGTATGTGATACACTCTTCCAATGTTTTCTTTTTCTACTTCGTAAGTTCCGTTTGCCATATTAATTCTGGATAACCCATCAGCTACAATATTTTGTTTCCCGGGTACATACTCCCAATTTATATGGTACTCTTGTAATATCAAAATCCATCTGGTTAGTCGACCATGATTTAGTTTGCATCTTTTTAGGAAAGATATGGATTTATGATCTGACCTTACTGTTATTTTATATCCTAAAATATAGGTGCGGAACTTTAAGCAGGCAAACACCACACTGAGGAGTTCTTTTTCTGTAACTGTATAATTTCTTTCACAAGCACTCAAAACTCTACTAGCAAAACTGATTACTAAATGGTTTCCTACTTCATCTTCTTGATATAACTCAACACCTAAACTCACATTACTTGCATCACAATTTAAATAGAACCCCTGGTTAAAATCTGGGTGGTGTAACATAACACTATTTAGGAACTTAGTCTTGATTAAATTAAAGTTATCTTCTTCAGCCTTACCCCATTTCCATTTGTTCTTGGTTGAAAGTAGATTTTGAAATTTAATGGTCAGCTCGGAATAATTTTGTTGGAACTTGCGATAATAATTACAAATACCTAGAAATGATTGTAATTGTTTGATGTTTCTAGGTCTTGGGAAAATTTTGTATAACTTCTACATTCTCAGGCGAAGGCGTGATCCCAGTTTCAGAGAAATTGTAATTCCTGAGTTATGAATTTCGATTTATTTAACTTCAGTGTAATATTATTTTGTTGGAATTTCCTGAGTACAATTTCAATACGATCACAGTGTTCATCCCATGTTTTAGAGGTAATAAGAATATCATCTACATATACTGTTGCGAACTCTAACGCTTCTTTTCCTAGTATCTGGTCCATGCACTGGATAAAAATGGTGACAGAATTAACCAACCCGAAAGGTAAGCATTTAAATTGGTAGTTTCTTCCTTCGAAGATGAAGGCAACATACTGGCGACTGTCAGGGTGTAACTGTATTTGCCAGTATCTGCAAACAGCATCCCAACTACTCATAAACTTACAACCATGGAATTTCTTCATAGTTTCTTCTATCTCTATTGGAGAGGTGCGATCCGTTATTATAATTTTATTTATTTCCTGCGCATCAAGGCACATCAATATATTAGATTATTATTTGATGATGGAGGCTGAACATAAACTTAATAGATGTACATTTTAAATATTTTGATTTATGGTTCTGACCTTGCTGACTTGGAAAATGAAGTGTGGAAAACTGAACAATAATGACAAAAGTTTGTAAATAATTGATAGTGAAATTAATTGTGTGTATTGTAAAATGTTAGGTAAACAATGTGTGTATGTAGTAGAAATTGTTGTGATAATAATAATAATATTTTTGCAGTCTAAATAAATAACAAAAATAATTTGGAAGAGTAATTGGTGAGAGTAATTAAAATAGGTTGTGTTTTTAATAATTGATTTAATTAAAATAATTTGAGATGTTTAAATAATTTGATTGATTTAAAATGTTATATAATTGGATTTTTCTAATGAGTTTAAATTATTTTATGAGATTTTAATTTGATAATAATTAATAAATAAATAAATGTTAAATTGTTTAGTATGGAATAACATTGTTGTTAAAATGTTGCAGAAGGTACAGGGAGTTACTGATATTTATATTTGTGTGCTTACTGTGAGTATAAATTTTATAGTACAAGTCATATAGAGTAAAATGTTTACAGGTGTTGAAAAGATCTTAACTCAATAATGAAAATAATTTGAGATAATTGTACTCAATAGAAACCATACTCAAAAGGTAATAATAACTGAAATATGAGATAAAATAAATGTTAATAATGTAGTGTCTTGATATCCCCCAGGGGCTCACCAATACAGTTTGTCTCTCTTACATTTGTCACATAAGGTGAGTACGTGGACTGGCGACCACGGGATCCTGAGCTAAGAGTATGGACAGTAGTATCCAACTCTTCCCCTTAAGATGTCAACACATTTATTCTCAATTTTATCTTGTAAAAGTACTTATAGTTTAGCAGTGAGAATAATTGTGGTTCCTCTTTACAATATGACCTGCACATTATTGAATTGAAGTCCTCTTATATGTTAATTTTGCCAAGAGTCTCATTACATAGAAACATATTTCATTTGATGATGTAACTGATATCTATTTTTGACAAGGCCACACTCTGCCTCACCTATGACAGAGAAATTGTTTATTCACATCTTAATCCCATTTGAATTGTCAAATCGACCAAGTTAACTCTGTTTTATTCATTAGTTCCTCGCGCATCAAATCGGTCACTCACAATTGTCTGATCATACTTTTTATTTTTGTTAAGATGTGCCAAGAATAATTTGCGTATATATTAAAAGTATTACAAAGGAATTGAGTTTCACACAGCTTGATATGGAAATTCCCTAACATCTATTTGAGTGACGAGTACATAACTAATCATTATTCTGTGGTTGTAAAATAACCGCCAATATCCTGTTTTGAAGACTTTCAAGGATTTGTACCACGCGTGGCAATCTAAGCTCTGATTGGCCGACGCAAGGGAGTAGCCCAGTTACGTGGATGAAGCCTTCTGAAACTATAAGAACTAACAGAGGCCCAAGCCATCATCATTTGGTCTGTCGAGTGATCCGGGGCGACACAGCCGTGTGTCCTGTAAATTTTCACTTTCGTCTTCAACTACTGTGAATCTACAAGTTCTATATTTGTAAAGTATAACTACTCAATTTTTATAAGATTTAACAAAGTATAAAGTTAGGTACACGAATCGCGCCAAATGCTCTTCAGTTGCAGCTCATATCACAGAATGGCACTTCTAAACAGAGAGGGAGGTATGACTAGGGAGTAATCAAAACTTTTGTAAATTTAAATACCAAAGAGAGAGAGACTTCAAAGATTTATAAAGACTATAAATTATTTCATTATATCACAATGTATATTAATTTGTTCTATTAAAGAGACAATAAGAGAGAGACATAACAAAAATTATCAATATCAAATTTTGTTAACAATTATAAATTAAATTTTATAACAATTTTAAAGATATTATATCATATTACTTTATTATCTATTTAATTATATATTTGAACTTTATTTTGAACAAGTACATTCACATCTTAATCTTGAAACGATTAACTGAATTATTTAAATATTTAATTTATGTAGAGTTTATATATATATATATATTTATCGAGATATATATATCGAGAGGCAAGATGGCGAAGGTTGAAGATGGGAGAACAGGATCTCCCGAAACATGTCCCTAAAGAAAAAATACATCTTGAGGTAAAATAGTTATAAGTATTATAGTAATATATATATATATATATATATATTATAACAGCACCAAATATTAATTATTTGGGGTTATATGTCAACTGTATACTAGAATCATGTTTAAATAAATTGTAATAGTCAAAACTCCATTTGTATGTAGGAGCGATGAAAATAATGCTTTGTACAACGACGCACACGTGGCCGTTATGTAATCAGCTCGCTGTAGAAGGGAGAGCCACACCCAAACTGTAAATTATTAATATCTCAGAAACTAATAAATTAAGGCGAAATCCAAGATAGCCAAAATGTTTGCCGAAATATTAATAATAACGTGTTCAAATTTTACGCAATATAATTAACAAATAAAAGAGTTAATTAATTTAATTTAATAACTCCTGTAAAAATAGAGCTACATTAATGAGCTTTTAATATGTTATAAAGATAATAATTCCCAACAGATTGTATATTTTAGATTTAGCACAACTTGGTTTGCAACCAAGATATTGCAAAAATAAACTATCACAGGAAATCCGGACCAACAAATTAGTTCGCCAGATTTAATAATATTAGTAATAATATTAATTCTCCATCTGTGGGAATCTAACTTCATTCTCACGGACCAAGGGAATTCAAATTTTGTGTAATAGGGAGAGCGTGTCAGCCAATCAAATCATTTGACGAAATCCCGACCAGCGCGGTGTTTTGGGGCTGAACCATCACTCTTCTGCCAGTACTTGTGAAGTCAAGACGTAATTCTTCGATCGTCTCGTAACCATAGTTGTGAAGATTCATCAGAAGACTCTACGTGGTGTAACTCTAGGAATTACTTACCAAAATTCTAATTATATTTATCTCTTACCTTCGGGTTTTTTACTCCAAGGGTCGTTCAGACGAAACTGCTGCAAAAAGGATTATTTGGATTTGATATAGGCAAAGATCAAATACACCGTTTGTGCTAAAACAAATTGCCTCTGATTTATTATTCATAAAAACTACTTCGTCTTTCTTTCATGCATTTAGATTAAATATTTGTAGAATGAGCAACAATTTGTGAAATCAAACATAGTAACAAAATATTTCCTAATTAGCTAGCTTATGACAACTATGGTATACCACAACTATTTATTGTTTGTAATGAACCAATACGTGCTTTAGCTACACACTCACACACATTCGTTCTTTGATTTTGTCGTTCTATTTAAACCCCACTTCGAGATCTCTGATTTACATTTTAGATTTATAATTTATTTATGTTGAATTATACTCTGGGAAAAAAAAAGGAAAATAATCTTGTTTAAAACTCAGTTAATACTTAACGTCTGAAGAACTCCGCTGTTTTGCACCTCTGCTGTGAATGCACTGTTTAACACACCATAATTTAGTTAAGACACTGTTTAACCACGGTACTGTTATTGCTTATTTCAAATTAAGTTGATGCGCCACTATTACTTTAGTTCACTTTTAAATAGCATTTAGTGTTGTTTTGTCGGCCGACATATATTTTCGAACACTTAGCTCGCTTAGGTTGGCCGAGCGGCCCGGTGTCACAACTGGCACTGGCGTTAGTTTGCTAAATTGCATACAGTGTTTTTTGGTCATGTGATCGTGCATATGTGCTCCCATTGGTGCTATTGAAAGAGCGCCTTAGCAGAGGCGGGAAGGCGAGCAATGTTTTTGCCGCCTGGCGCAATGTGCAGTTACATACTCTCTTTCGTAATTCACGGCTGAGGCGCAGGTTGATGTTATTTCACCATCGGTCTGCGTTGCATGAGTGCGGAGACAAAACATAGACGTTTTTTCTGCAATAAACACAGCCTATCTGGGTGACTAACTCGGGGTTCTACAAGGGTGAACAATGACTGTATAGAGAATGTAATTTTAAAAAATGTTATCTTGGCCCTACAATCTCGTACCGTTACAATACCCCCCCAATAAGAGATTGAAGGCCGGAGCGTTCAAACTCTTATTGCCTAGATCTAAGAGGATCAGTGAGGATATGGCGCCGCAACCCCCCTAAACACTCTACTACATCATGGGTTCTTACCCCCCTAGTCTGGCGACTGCGACAGCACCCATCCGATCTTACTGGACTTCTCTGTTCGAGATCCCAACACCGAAAAATCGAACAGATACCCGACCCAGTATCGCCCGACTTTCTAGCATGGAATTAAAATTTGACAAACGGCTTTCCATCCCTCCATATCCCACATCT
Organism: Magicicada septendecula; assembly: GCA_034769895.1. NCBI lineage: Eukaryota > Metazoa > Arthropoda > Insecta > Hemiptera > Cicadidae > Magicicada > Magicicada septendecula. The sequence continues at coordinate 82,018,174 of CM068373.1, read as the reverse complement.
GATTTGTTTCCTCTTAGCCGTACTGGTTCATTGACAACGTACTGGCTCATTTTATATTATAGACCCTAAAGAATAATATTAATAAAACAATATTGGTTTACAATGATACACATAAATTCCAGTTAAATTGAATAGTATTCCCCATACAATGTTGCCCATCCAAAATAACACCTTAATTATACAAAATGACATTAACTCCGTTTGTACTTAGCTACTATAAATTTTTTTTTTTTTTTTTTTTTTTTTTTTATATATACATATATACCCCCCTTTCAATCCCTTAACCCCTGATACCCGTTACATTTGAATGTGGTCTGCACGAGGCTTCTTGGCCTTTTTCAGCCTCATCCTCGCCGTAACCCACATCTCCCTCGTGACCTGTGACTGGGTCACCGCCCATCCACACTCACTATTACCCCCCCTAGACTGTAGCGTCTAGTTGCTTTCACAAGGACTGATGCGGAAGGGGTGGACATTTTTTTCTTTTATTCCACCCCCATCCTTGCTTCGGCGTTACAATAAAATTCGGTATACATATAGCCTACTATTCTTTTTATATTATACACCCCTAATGGACTACCACCCCTATCTGGGTGAAAATAGACCTGTTCCAAAATTTGGTAGATTCCCCAAAAAATAACCCCCCTACTAAATATAACAAACCACCGGATTGACAAAATAAACAAACCACAAGCCGGTTATATCAAGTAAAATTTATGATTTGCCACAATTAACTACTTTCACGGTCATGGTCCGGTGAGGTCATGACCGCACTTAGGTGGGGAATCTACAGTTAAAACATAAAATATAGATTGGCATTTATACAAGTTACTTGGACAGTAATATACACATCTTATTTTCCAGACACTATCTCATCCTGAACATTTTCCATCAGTTGTCAGTGTTAAATGAATGTTTTAATCATTATTGGCATCAATTAGCATTTAATTTATAATTCCAATTTGAATTTAAATGAAAATAAAGTTAAGTTCATTGTTAAAAATCGTTTCTATTAATTTTATTACTAAATTAGTTTAATTGTATTTAATTTACTTTAATTAATTCAATTAATCTTAAAAGTTACAGTAATGGCCTCATTATTATTTGGTCTGTAAAAAAAATTTAATTTCAATTCCTTTCTATCACAATAAGGTTTTACTTCAGATACTGATTCAGCAGACTACATTTTTTGTTATTGTCACCAAGCGTGACTCCAGACATTAGTCTCAACATACCACACCTGTTTATATAAACACTAGTCTGCAAGACTCACATAGTCTAAACATCCTGGTTGCATCATACTAACACCTGTACTTTTCAGTCTTTATAAATTTTTTAGATAACATATTTATCAATGTCTATTTCTTACAGTTCAACCAAATATACTTTTAATTCACCTTTCAATTATTATTTCTCTTTTAATTACAGTTTCTATTTAATGCTATTATCTCAATTCATTTTATTGAATCAACATTTTTTCACACCTGTAAGCTTTTATTCTATCTGATTAGTATTCTGGACTTTATACTTACAATCCACTTATTGACATGAATACAAAATACACACCACACACACACCAATATCTCCGTGTAACCTCTGAAACATTTAACAACAATGTTATTTCATACAAACAATTCAACATTTTATAATACATACAATTACTTTCACTACACATGTATTTACAACTCTTCAACAATAATTATTCAGTTGTGTCACACTTCAGTATCAAAATTCAGCTAGGTCATTACCATATATTAACATATTTAAAATGTTCATTTATGAATTTCAACCTCCATCGTCAAAAATTAATCGGTGTTTCAAATAACAATTTTGAATTTTATTTGCATTCCGTATACGGTTATCTTGTGTTTTGTAACCATACCATTTCTGTTTATTCATTTTACCATAATAATCATAGACTAAGTCAACATTGAGTACATCGGTTAAGTCTCCATCAGTAATGTTCATTATCAAGTCAGTTATCTTTTCTTCATAAAGTAAATTATTATTGTTTGAACATGTATCATCAAAATAATCTTCATTCTCTATTTTAACAGGTAAGTATTCCGTCTCTAACATCTCTCTCAACTCATTATAGTCTCTCTTTACTTTGTATAACTCTGTCTCTCTTTCACTACACCATTCTATATTTAAACTTCTCTCATCATACCACCATATCATACTTTCTCTCTCATTCCATGCAGAGGGTACAAAATTATTCAACAAAAATAAGCAACTCAAATCTTTCACTAATAAGGGTCTCTTGCCCTCCAATACTAACAATTTTGAACACTCTGGTTCATCACAAATAAGGGGAAAATTTACCCTCTGCGCTACACATTCATCTACTCTTTCTTTCCATTCCTTTTCCAATTCAACAACACTAATTATTGCTTCATTACAACTTATCATTTTCTCACTCTCACTTACTGTTTCACTATCTATTTTCAGCATATCACTCTCTGATACCACATTCTTAATTATATCATCATTATTTCTCTCACTTGTTACTTGTTTATTGTCATCATTACTATTACTCTTAATCTGTTCTCCTATTGACTCTATTATTTGTTCTTTAACTGTATTGAAACATTCATTCGTCTCATTTAAACGTTTCTTAATATTGTCTTCTAACTTAACACTCTGTTGTTTCATATCATATAAACGCTTATCAAATTTTTGGTCAATATTATTTATTAACTCATGGAACTTAACATCACTTACATCAAAACGACTATTGATTACTTGAAATTGTTTCTGCAAAAAACTCATTACCTCATTGTCAAATTGGCTATTACATTTTGTTGAGGTTGGGGTTAATTGAACCCCAGAGTCCTCTGTAACTATTGTTTCATCTGTTATATTTAGCTGTATTGTTTTATCTTGACTCGCACTTGGAGTCGAATGTATCTCAAAATTACTCATAACGTTTGACTCGTCACAATTGTCAACACTCGTTATTTCATTGACATCGTCATTATTCGCTGCCATTTTATAAAGTTTATATAATGTTACACAAGAATATTAATCTTATCCACTATTGACTTAACCCTTTTTATATTTAATTTACCAAAGCGTCCTCCCTCTCAAATAACCCTTTCTGCAGCTTAATTAGGTCTGGCGAATATAGGTTGTAACCTATATTCGCGTCGCTGTACGGGGGCCAAATGTAACTCTAGGAATTACTTACCAAAATTCTAATTATATTTATCTCTTACCTTCGGGTTTTTTACTCCAAGGGTCGTTCAGACGAAACTGCTGCAAAAAGGATTATTTGGATTTGATATAGGCAAAGATCAAATACACCGTTTGTGCTAAAACAAATTGCCTCTGATTTATTATTCATAAAAACTACTTCGTCTTTCTTTCATGACATTTAGATTAAATATTTGTAGAATGAGCAACAATTTGTGAAATCAAACATAGTAACAAAATATTTCCTAATTAGCTAGCTTATGACAACTATGGTATACCACAACTATTTATTGTTTGTAATGAACCAATACGTGCTTTAGCTACACACTCACACACATTCGTTCTTTGATTTTGTCGTTCTATTTAAACCCCACTTCGAGATCTCTGATTTACATTTTAGATTTATAATTTATTTATGTTGAATTATACTCTGGGAAAAAAAAAGGAAAATAATCTTGTTTAAAACTCAGTTAATACTTAACGTCTGAAGAACTCCGCTGTTTTGCACCTCTGCTGTGAATGCACTGTTTAACACACCATAATTTAGTTAAGACACTGTTTAACCACGGTACTGTTATTGCTTATTTCAAATTAAGTTGATGCGCCACTATTACTTTAGTTCACTTTTAAATAGCATTTAGTGTTGTTTTGTCGGCCGACATATATTTTCGAACACTTAGCTCGCTTAGGTTGGCCGAGCGGCCCGGTGTCACAACTGGCACTGGCGTTAGTTTGCTAAATTGCATACAGTGTTTTTTGGTCACGTGATCGTGCATATGTGCTCCCATTGGTGCTATTGAAAGAGCGCCTTAGCAGAGGCGGGAAGGCGAGCAATGTTTTTGCCGCCTGGCGCAATGTGCAGTTACATACTCTCTTTCGTAATTCACGGCTGAGGCGCAGGTTGATGTTATTTCACCATCGGTCTGCGTTGCATGAGTGCGGAGACAAAACATAGACGTTTTTTCTGCAATAAACACAGCCTATCTGGGTGACTAACTCGGGGTTCTACAAGGGTGAACAATGACTGTATAGAGAATGTAATTTTAAAAAATGTTATCTTGGCCCTACAATCTCGTACCGTTACAGTGGTCAACACACATAATTACGAACACAGTAAATACAGATCAACTGTACAACTCGTAATTATTGCGTCAAGTCCAGATACTCTTCATTACAACAACCAAGCTTATTGTGTACTACAAGCTGTGGTCATAAGCACGCAAGAGATCCACCAGACTTCAAGACCAGACTTCAAGAATACGACAGAGAGGCCATCTAAATCATTGGTGAACAGCTGATGAGCAGAGCTACCACTCAAACGAAACACACACACATGCTGACGTGCGGCGTGCGAATCGACGAGGGACCTAAACCAGTTCCAGCAGAAAGCCGTAGACATTAAAATATTCAACAAACAGCAGGAGAGGAGGGTGTTGCCGAATCTGAACTCAACGACTGAATCCAGGACGCTTCAAGCAGATTACTGTCTCTAGCAGATTGGACCAACTCAGCGAGGGACCATTTGGAGCAACTCTACTATCCACTTCAATAACAGGAAAGCAAAATCAACTTATTTATTTTTCAACACCAAATTTTCTTGATTTTTCAATTAAAAGCATTGTAATTTAAACAATTCAGGTGCCATACAAAAATCAAAGACTCTAGTAAATAAGTATAAATTCATTGTGATAATCTGTATAGCAGTCTAAGTCATTAGTAAGCTGTAGTTAAGAATCAATAGAAATAATACGAAAGCGCTATACAAATCTTAACATACAATCTAATTATTAGTTCATACTGCAGTATAACAGAAGTCAAATCACTAGAAATGAAATGACGTGAGCTAGACTGTCACGCCTAATTTATTTCAGAAAATATTCAAATTAACTTGAGTTTTTATATTTTATTTTTATTAACATTTAAATTCAATTTATTTAAAGCAATTTAATTAAATTTAATAAATTAATTAATTAAATTTTTACTTGCAATTAACTCGTCAAATAACGAGTTTAGTTTCTTTTCAATTATCAACCAATTGAAAAACATTAGTGAACATCGATTCATTGTTTAGACTGTAAGATAATTGATAATATAATAACCATTTTATTCTTGTGTGTTATTGGAGTAATAAACAACATTTTATTACCCCATATTGCATTGTTTTATTGTTGTACGACAAAGCCTACCAGTCTCACAAAACTCTTCCCCTTTAAAGTAACTTATTTTGTGTGTTGTTGCCATAAATTTGAGATTACTAGCTTGCAAAATTCAAATCCAAAATCCACACGCCCTAGTCGGAAGAAACCGCAAGATCGGACAGCAGGTAGGTACTCATACCCAACACAACACAACAACAACGCATATAAGTAAAGTTGCAATATATATATATATATATGTGTGTGTGTGTGTGTATTGCATTGATCTAGAGATCCAAAAGCTTTTCAAAAGATATTATGTTTGAATGTTTATTATGTTTCATAAAGATTGATTAATTATTTGAAATTGAAGTAGAGACAAATTTACTAGAATAATACAGAAGTTAAGTAACCAATAAACTTAAGAATTACTAATCTTAGATTTGTGTTTCATTTGTCTGTAACACCTACAAGCCACCACTATCACTTAAAAGGTATCGTATGATACTTGGAAGCCTCCTTACCGCTCGGGAGACGCTGGCCCACGACAAATGGTGGCAGCGGTGGGATAAATTGGTGTGCTTAAGGTTTAGAGACAGATGTAAACTTATATATATCTAGAAACACTGTTCGATGCCTTTAATATACAACTCACTAGCTGATTATTATTTAAATCACCCAGAAATTTGTAAAATTTTAAATTCAAAAGAGTCAAGAGGAAATAAGTGGCATATATATATATATTTGTTATTTTGATGAAAATTTGCAACAAAAGTCTAAAGAATTTACCTTAATTAAAGGGAAACCCATAAGATTATTAAGAGAAATTGAATATAGTAATGTTCTAAATTGTACAGAATACATGGATTATGTTGCTTGTAAATTTCTGAATAGAGAAGACTGTACGATTGAAGCTGAAATAGATTTTTATGACAAAGTTACATATGTGATTCTAGTAAGGATACATTAAAATGTTTATTATGTTTAATATATGTTGATATGTAATTTGTGATGCTTAACTCTAAGTGATATACCATTATCAAAATCGGTATTATTTAAATTTTCGCGGGACTGTGAAATTTATTTGAGATTTGAGAGAGATTAATTTGAGATATTTATGGGTAGTAGCTTTTCTAAGAATAAAAATAATAAAGAACGGTGTATGGCAGCGGATAAACGATTTTGGACAAACAGCGGGACAAATCGAACCTCAGCGTGAACCAATTAATCCAGATTTATATATGAAAGTAGGGACAAGAGTAGGGACGATAACTGCTTATTACGAACATATTCCATCTGTAGTTACTATAGGACATAGTTTGCGTCCACCTACACCGCCTGTTCGTATTCCAAAGTTACCGCCACCTGAAACGTCTAAATCTATTGACATAACTTTCAGTAGCAGTACACAAAGGTCAATTGAGCCACGACCAAGTACAAGTAATACTCTTTCAATACCTTCACATATATACGATATACCAAAACCCAATCCAAAGAGTACATGAGTCGTAGACCTGTATATTATCTTGCCATCACAGACCCAGACATTTTGTTAGAAGGTTGTGAAACATTATTGAGAAGTCTATTACAAAGGATTATTGAAAGGTATATAAACGGACATAGTAATTATACAGACGAAGCAAATGTAAATAGGGTTCGAATATTGAAACTAGAGATTGAATTTCATAATTAAATACTGTACATGAATTCTATATTATACCTTATTATTTGTTTTCTATTAGGACTTATTTCGTGTATCGCAATACAGTTTGCTTATTTATTGTGGGACAACAAAACAGATTACATTCAATTTTTGAAGTGTTAAATAAATTCTAATCATACTATATTTTAAATATTTTAAACCAAAATGGTTAACACAGACCCAAAAACGGGGAAACCTATTGTATCAGGAGGTACAACACCAGCTTCTAGTATGTCCGCAACGTCCTCTACGCATGTTAAAGATATGTCAGTATCAAATTTAATTGAACCATGGAATGGAGACGGTCCTATTTCAGTATCAGAATTTTTCGTGAAAATTGAAAGAGCAGCGAAAACCGGAAATTGGTTAGACTCTGACAAAGTAACCGTAGCTGTATTGAAATTTACGGGAGCAGCCGCTTTGTTTTATAATAGCAATGTAGAAGTTGCGAGTGAGGATATAACCTTTGATCGTTTAAAAGAAATATTTACTGAGCGATTCAAGATTAAACATCTTGATCAATTTCATTTGTCAGTTGCAAAATGCGACGCAACGTAAGTCGGAAACACCGGAACAGTTTGCTGACAGATGTAGGCATTTGTGTGCGCGTACAGTTAGACAAGTTGCTGACCCTGAACAACAACGCATTATTAATGAAGAAGCGGAACGTCGTATGTTAGCCGCGTATATTAATGGTTTAGCGGGTAACGTCGGAACCCAAGTACGTTATAGAATGCCTGCTACTTTAACAGAGGCATTACAAATTGCTTCGACGGTTACAGAAGTCGAAACTATGGAAGCCCGACGTGCTCAACAAAACAAATTTCAAAGTCCCAATCGAATATTTACTGTAACGTGTTTTAATTGTAATAAACAAGGTCATGTAGCGAGAGAATGTCGTTCTCGAACAAATAATTTCGGTACTAACGGGAAGAAATCCGATAGTACAAAGTTTTAATACAGGGATTAGGGGAAACGGGGATTTCCGGGGTCAGAATTCTAATGAAGGTAGTCGAGATATTTCTATAGTTGAATGTTATAATTGTCGTAAAACAGGGCATTACGCGAACGAGTGTCCGCAAAGGAGGAAGTTAGCGATTTTCCCAAACGGGCAAGGTTCGACGGGAAACGGTCCCACCCCGCCGAACGTGAGGTCGAACAGAGTGTAATCAAAGTACAGGTAGACGTAAACGGGCATACAGACGAGAGTAGGGAGATAGATCGACTGCCAAGCCAGACTCTACATGTGGAGCGACCGCAAAGCCGGACTCTGCACCTTACAGACGTTACGTGCGACCCTAGTTACGATGACGCTTTGTCAGTGGACGTTATCGTAGGACGTAAACCTTGTAAATTTCTGATTGACACTGGGACTATGGTTTCATTTATAAAAAGGGGTATCAGCCAAAAGTTAATTTGAGAGATTAAAGTTGTTGCTAAAAGTGCTACTGGGGATGAACTAAAGGTCTTCGGAGTACAGAAGGTAGGCTTCATAATTGAAGGTACCACAGTCTATCACAATTTTATGGTAGCAGACCTTTGTACTGGCTTTGATGGACTGTTCGGAATAGATTTATTGAAAAAATTAAATGTTTACATTGATTTTTCCAATAACGATATATATGTAGGAGGAAAGCAAGTCACCAACAGTGAGGAGACCAGGGAACCTGATACAGAAATGGAAGGGACTGGCCATCTCAACCCACCTGTAGAAGAACCTGAAGTATGGAGTATTGTGACCACCCAAGATCAGTCCATACCAGCAAAGTCCGAGATGCTTGTGCAGGGACGCCTGCAGGTGACACAAGCGAGTTTGCGATCGCAGGGATTAGAGAAATCCCAAGAGTTATCCGGATTTGGTAAATCCGATGAGTTGTTATGTGGATCCAAAGAGTTTAAGGGTGTAGCCCATGTTAATATGTTGTCTGGATTAGGTAAATCCAAAGTTGTTTCGGGAAAAGGTAATTCCCAAGAGTTTTCCGATTCGTGTAGTTTGTTTTTGCAACCACTATCACGAGGATCGGGGGTGTTGCACAGGTTAATTAGATCCAGGGGATCAGGTAGAGCTATTCGTGTACACGACGAAGTTTTGGTAGAACCGGTAGAGTTTCAGACTCATGGCATTAGAGTAGCACGATGTTTAAGTAGAGTTTTTCACTCCATGAAATACTCAGATGTTGTTGTTCAAGTTGTTAATTTCAGTAATGAAGATTTAGTTCTCCCAAAGAACAGTTTGTTGGGGTTAGCTGAGACGTTTGATCAGGCACCCACCGGAACGTCAGTGATGCCCATACCCACAAACAGTGAAGACCATGAGCAAAGTAGTTGTGAAGTATTCACGTTGAATACTAGTGAAATAGGCTGTACTGACCCATTGTTATATAAAGAGGAGTTGAATGACGAAATTCAAAGTAAATTATCGCATTTGTCTGATCGAGAGAAGGGAATCATTGAACCTATTTTGTTGAAATATAAACATTTGTTTTCAGAACCGATTGTTAATACGGGATGTAGTGTTGATATAAAACATAGAATTGATACGGGAGATAGCCCGCCGATTCGGAAGAACCCTTATAGATTACCTCATTCTTTAAAACCAGTTGTAAAAGAGCATATCGAAGATATGAAAAATCGTGGTATAATTCGTGAAAGTTCTAGTCCATGGGGAGCACCAATTGTTATAGTAACCCAGACACGGAAATCCGATTCAACTGTTAAACATCGTTTTTGTGTAGATTATCGCGCTTTAAATAATGTTACTCGTAAAGATGCATATCCATTGCCTAATATTGCAGAAACTTTAGATAGTTTAAATGGAAGTGAATATTTTTCTACGTTAGATTTATGTAGTGGTTATCATCAAGTTAGTATAGAGCCCAACGATATAGAGAAAACTGCATTTACTGTCCCAGGACATCATTTTGAGTTTCTTAGAATGCCATTCGGGTTATGTAATGCACCCGCAACTTTTCAACGCCTGATGGACAATGTCTTGATGGGATTGAAAGGTGAGGAAGCATTAGTTTATCTCGATGACATTATAATTTTTGGAAGTAGTTTAGAAGAACATACTAAACGACTTGAACGAGTTTTACAAAGACTAGAAAAAGCTAATCTATATATGCAGTTACCCAAATGTACATTCGCTGTACGAGAAGTTGATTATTTAGGACGTATTGTAAGTAATGAAGGAATAAAGCCTGACCCAAAGAAAATTTCTGCTATAAAAACTTACCCTCGTCCAAAGAATGTAAAGGACGTGAGAGCATTTTTAGGTTTGGTTGGATATTATCGAAGATTTATTCAAAATTTCGCGGATCGAACTAAAGTACAGATACATCAACGTAGCTGGAAACCCACAGAGGGGAAATTTCCCCTCCGCTGACAAACTTCCCACTACTACGTGAGTACGCGTGTACTAGTTGGTACAGTTACCACTGCAAGCAGTGTTCGGAACGCTTTGTTTGTGTCAGTGTTTGTTTAAATTTCAATAATTTAAGAGCTGTTTTAAATAAAAAAATTGCACACTCGTGCGCTCATAGCCCCCAGGTGGTAGCAAATATGCCTTATATTTTTATGTCTTAAGAAAAATATCCACTGTCACTTTAAAAATAGAACCAAACAACGAAATGCAAATACTACTGGTAATTATGTGCTACTGTAATTTCTAAATTTTGTAATGCAAATTATTTTCTATTTAATGTTTTTGGATCTAAAGAACAACATTTATAATCGTTAACGTACTATAAATTAAACACAGAACACTAACAAAGCATACCGAAAATTATTGTAAATTATTGTAAAATTATTGTAGGCCTATAAATATGCCGACATTATCAAATTAATCCATTCATCACCTCACCCCACTTGCTCCTATTTATGCAGTAAAATAGATCATTGGAACTACGTACTATAGAAGTAGGCCTACACAAGACAACAAAAATGAAAAATGGAATTATGTTTATACAAATTACCTTTCATGATTCCAAGGTCATCTTCAGGGCTCTTTTTCGTTTCATGTCAGTAGACGATCAGTAATATGCAGTCCTATGGTAACAAATAATTGCTAACTGTTCAAATAGAAAATAATAAAATTTTTACTGTGCAAGTCATATAGTAATATGACTTTTTTTATAGTAATGTACTTTTTTGTAACAAAAAAATTTTCAACTAAGTTAACAGCTATGACAGCAGGTAAACCACACTTCACATTATACTTTGTTCACCGAGTGTTTGCAGAAAATATTTCACGTGAATGACATTGACGAGGGTCGGATCCTATTGTTATCGGTAACATTCCAACGCCCGTTTCACAGCAGTCCGCCAACTCATATTTCCTGTTCGTCACGTTCTGTAGGTAGGCTACTGTGCGTAATTTACTGAAGATCAGTTCCTTCCCTGTTTTCACCGTAGAATAACGTGTCATTTGGGTCTGTTTTTACTGTTTAGTTATTATTAATAGCTTGGACTAAAACTGTACAATATGGAGACTCTTTCCCCAATAGCAAGGAACAAACGCGGCAAAGTTATACATACTGCTAAGAGATTGTGTATAGTGAATAATTTTAAACATTTAAGTACAGAGAATCCTACCATAAAAAAGTACATGGCCATGGAAAAAGTTGCTGAAATGACCGGTGTTAGCAAGCGAAGTGTTTATAGTGTTATTAATGTATATTTGAAAAACAAAACGTTAGGCTTGAGTTCACCAAAAAATAAAAAATCTAGAGTAGCGGCAGTAGATAAATTGGACGAATTTACAAAATGTGCTATTAGGAGAAAAGTTCACGAATTTTTTTTCAAAAATGAACAACCGACAATAAATAAAATTTTGAGTGCAGTTAACAACGATAAAGACTTACCGGATTTCAAACGGTCTACGCTATATAAACTGTTAAAATCATTGAATTTTAAATTTCATGAAAGAAGACGTAACATGTTTATCTATGACAGGGATGATATAGTTGTATGGCGACGAAATTACCTACGCAAAATTAAACAGTTTCGTGAAGAAGGCCGTAAAATTTACTATCAAGACGAAACTTGGGTAAATGCAGGCCATGTCAAAAATAAGGTTTGGCAAGATAAAACTATTAAGTCGCCGAAAGATGCGTTTTTGAAAGGTCTGTCGACAGGACTACGAAGTCCGAAGGGAAAAGGGAGCCGCCTGATAGTTGTGCATATGGGCTGTGAAGAGGGCTTTTTGAAAGATGGATTAATGGTGTTCCAATCAAAGTCTACTGCTGACTATCACGAAGAAATGTCCGGGAATGTATTTGAAGATTACTTTCGAGAACTCTTACCTTCCCTGGAAGATAACTCTGTTGTGGTGTTAGATAACGCACCATATCATTCAGTAAAGTGTGAGAAAATTCCGAACATGTCGTGGAAAAAAAATGAAATAACAAATTGGTTAAAACAAAAAGGTTTTAATGCTGATAGTAGTTATCTAAAGAAAGAACTTCTTTATATAGTAGAACAAGAAAAAGGAAATTACGACAAATATGTTATTGATGAGTTGGCCAAGAAGGAAAACAAGACAGTATTGAGATTACCCCCCTATCACTGTGAGTTAAATCCCATCGAGTTGATCTGGGCTCAAGTGAAAAATCATGTTGCGGCTAACAACACAACATTTAAGCTTGCAGATGTAAAACGGCTGTTGGAAGAAGGGGTGGAAAAAGTAACTGAAGAAGACTGGAAGAAGTGTATAGAGCACGTAAAGAAAGAAGAGGCGAAACTGTGGGAATTGGATAACTTAATAGAAGAAATGGAGGAGAGTGGCCCTTTGATTATAAATGTTGGTAATGATGACACTAGCAGTGACTCCGACTTAGCTATGGAATTGGAATAAACGTAGTTTCCATTGTTGTAAATAGCCCAATGTACGTACATACTGTAGTAGATAGGCTGATGTAAATATTGTAGTAAATGGCATGTTAGTATTATCATAGCAAATAGGCTTATTTTATAATTAATTTCATTGTAGATTTTAGTATTGTGATAGCAAATGGGCCTGCCTATGTTATAATTTTAGTCCGGGGTTCTCCGTACCACAGGTTTATGTGATCTAGGCCTGTGGAAGCCTCTTTCCCCTAGCATAAAAAGAGTGACCTCCGACAAGGCGGAGGGGTTGACGTTTCCCTCGGAGGCTTATTAATACTAACGTCCACCGATCACAAAACATCAATTTATTAGATGCTCGGTAGCCCGTGCGCCCCCCGCACGTCCGCCTGTGAACCGGCCTCTACCATTCGCCAGTGTCGTAATAGGCCAACATTTTCTGCAAACACTCGTTGAACAAAGTATAAGTCTTCAATTCCTGATAGAGTTTCTTCACTGTCCGTGTCCATTTGACTACATCCGCTGGCGTCATCCTCATCTGTGTCACTGGTTTCCCCTCCAAGTTGAATGATGAAATTTTCAACAGCGTTTTCTATTTGTGGTTGAGATGTAACGTAGTCTTCTTCAACCTTTTTTACATGGTCACATTTTTTTTGCCAGGATTCTCTGGTGATTTCCCCGAATTTTCGTACTGTTAGCTGCTTCACGTCTTCAATTGTAAACGTTGTGTTGTTGGTTGCTACCCAGTTCTTCACCTCGGCCCAAATAAGTTCTACTGGGTTGTGCTGCGGATGGTATGGAGATAAGCGCAATACAGTGTGGCCGTGTTGTTGAAGGAGCGAATCGATTACATATTCTTTGATCCTTGGTTTATGTAACGAAATCAACTGCAGTAACTGTACCTTCAGCATCGAATCATCGAAAGGTATTCGGTTACTTCGAAGCCACTCTTGCATTTTACTTTTAGTTGAAGCTGAGGTTGGACACTTTTTTGACTGCACATTATGGTATGGTGCATTATCAATGACAAGTACACTTTTTTCTGTCAGGTTTGGTACTAATTTTTCTGTCAACCACTTTTGGTAGTTTTCAAAGTTCATTCAACTGTGATAGTCTCCTGAACACAGACTTGATTTCCACATGGTGAAGCAGTTTTCAATAAAACCCATCTCTCCTCCCGCATGAATTATTATAAGTCTTGCTCCTTTAGTGAGGGGTATAGCGACACCATCATTGTTATTGTCTGCCCACGATTTCTGGCTCACATGTGACGAGTGAATATAAGTCTCGTCCATGTAAACTACTGGTCGTCCTTCTTCTCTGTATTTCCTAATGTTTTTTAAATATTCGTGTCTGTGGAAGGCTATGTGTTGTTGTTCAATAAGTACAGTACATGTCTGTTGTTTCTCGTCTTTTTCCATTTAAATCCCAACTGTTCGATTACTGTCCTTAAACTTGTCTTCACTCCATTAAACCCTATATCTTTCACTAATTTTGAATGTAATTTTGGTAGTGTAAGTAGACATTTTTCGACGAGGTAAAAGCCGTTGATCATTCGGCGTATAACAGATTTATCAAAATCGTCCAAATCTGTCACAGGCTTTTCTCTCTTCCTTTTCTTACTTGGCGTTTCAAATAATGGTTCCCCTTCGCTTCTCTGCCTCTTCGCTTCCTGGTTTATTCTCGCTAGTGTCATCCGACTTATACCAACTGCAGCCGACACTCTTTCTCTAACTTTTTTACAGTCTATTAAAAACCCTCCATGATCTGCTTCCTTCTTCATAAACTCCATCACATTGTATATATCTTCGCGAGTTTGGCTTTTAAGCACCTTTCCCGACAACTTACTCATTGTTAAGCAAAAATTAAAGATAACAAAATACATTTAATAACAAAAATTAAAGATATAAAATGTATCGCGACGAAAAACAATACAAACAAATTAGTTTTAAATAACGTCACAGAAAGGTAAACCTAATCACTAAGATAGCTATTAAAACCACAGCACAGATTGCAAAACACAAAACACAACAGAACTCATTAACTTTTGGAATGCTTGCAGACTGTACGTGTAAACAACACCACACTTACAGTCACACTGTATGGTGGGAGACGCTCATTCATTGCGCATGCGCTAACCAGGCAACTTCCTAAATTGATGTGTGTATATTAACTAAGTTGTTAAAGAAAGATGAAAAATTTAATTTGGGCGAAGATCAAGAGAACGCATTTAAAGATTTAACAGAAGCCTTATGTAATGAACCCGTACTTAAGTATCCAGATTTCACTCAACAATTTTATTTGTCAACCGACGCGAGTGCTACCGCGACAGCAGCTATCTTATCGCAAAAATATAACGGTCAAGAGCACCCAGTTGCTTATGCTAGTCGTCAATTGAATAAAGCCGAGAGAAATTACGGAGCCACTGAGAGAGAATTATTAGCTCTTGTGTGGGCGACAAAATACTTCAGATGTTATTTATATGGACATAAATTTACCGCAATTACCGATCATGCAGCGTTACGCTGGATGTTAAACTTACGAGATCCCTCATCACGTCTAACAAGATGGTCATTAAGATTATCTGAATTTGACTATGACGTAATACACAAACCAGGTAAAAAGCATATCAATGCTGATACTTTAAGTAGGCATGTGAATACTATTGTCATTCCGCTATTATCCAGACAGGATATAGTACGTGAACAGAAAAATGATATATATTGTCAGGAGCAATTGGGTAAGTCGCCAAATGATAACTTTATAACCGATAATGACGGACTATTATATTTAAACGAAAGTGGCAACACCAGGTTAGTTGTTCCGAAAACTTTAATACAATCAATGATAGAACAACACCATGACACCGTATTTTCAGGACATCAAGGCATAAAGAAAACTATCGGAATAATTAAACAACGTTATTATTGGCCTTCCCTGGCAAAAGATATTGAAGACTATGTATCTAAATGTGTATCATGTAGTCAAAGAAAATCTGTAAAAGCCGCAAAAGCTCCATTAGGTACACTTCCATCATCTACAAAACCATTTGAATTTGTATCAATGGATATTGTAGGTCCATTGCCTGTTAGCAGCAGTAAAGGAAATAAATATTTACTTACGTTCATTGATTATCTAACTAGATACTGTGAAGCAATACCAATCCCAAATCAAACTGCCGAAACTATAACCCAAGAGTTCGTACATAAAATTATTACGCGATATGGAGTTTGTAGCGGGTCAATTTTTGGGTGTTTTATTTTAACCGTTTGGGGCATTTATATATTTTTATTCATTTCGTTTTCGGTCGGGAGCCTTATAAAATAATGTAAAAATGTATTATTGTGCAACGTATTTGTCAGTATAACAGAACAGTGAAACAAAGCGAGATGCAGGTTGTTGTTGTGTAATGCGGCAAAGGAATTTGCACCTCCACAAAGTTCGCAGAACTCTGTACATGTGTTTCGACGCCCGTATGCAACCCAGCCGGGCGGGGCTCGGCCATGACGCCGTGAGAGACACCACAGTTGAGGCAAACATGGCGCTGGGACGAAAAGTTAGTAGCTCCAAGTGATCGGCTACCGGAAAACAGAGTTAAACTCTGCCTACTGTTGGTGACATCAGCAGAGCAGACGCCAATATTGTACTCTGGTACCACACATATACCAGCTATAATCCATGCATAAAATGGTTATGCCACCACAATTAAGCACAAACGGCGACTAAAACCTGATGGCCGTGACTGCTCATTTCCCGCGACTCAACGAACCACATTGCCCAGTTCGTCTCTGACTGTGTCGGCGCCGACACGCGAGCTCAATACGCTCGTATAATATCGTTAATTTTCAATAATGAAAGTAAAGCAGTTCTTTTAAAAGCAGTGATAGGATGGGAGGAGTGTAGAACACTAACATGTAAATTTGGAATTCCTTTTCGTCTTTTTCATAGACATCTTCAATCTACCGCGGGCTGGCCACGAGGCCACCGAAGAAAGCGTTATCGGTAGTGCTATAAAAAAAAAAAATTATGTATTCAATCTGGTAATTGGGGTTTGAAAACGGAATGTGAGTAGAGAGTGTGCAAAGCTGGGCTGTGTTTTTTGTTTATGTGTGTATAATTATGAAGTTGTAAAATTGTCCATTACAAGGTAAGCTATAGTCAGTAAGGTATAATAATTGCGTAACATGTCGCACGAAGATTTGTAATGTCAATAATTCAGACTAATTAAAGAAAAATCTAATTTCTCTTCCACAAAATTGCGAGTTAAAATTCTTTCAAAACCTTAGTTCGTTTTATGTGCTGTCATAGTTCGTCGAACGAAATGGGTTTACCTCCACTACGAGATCCGGCCAGATCCAAGTCGTAAGGTAAGTGGAAGTTGTTAAATTAATTTGAAAAATAATTTTACCGAAAAAGAATGAAAAAGTTACAATGGTGCCGTGACCAGGATGTAATATAACAAAAGTTATTACAATGGCCTACATGTGACAGTACATTGAACGGAGTACGGTTACGAAAGCAAATCGATTTTGTAAAATATCAGTTTTGAAATAAAATCATTAATTGACAGTTGTTACGTAAGAAAAAATAGACAAAAAAAAAATGTCCGAGAATACAGAAAAAAGTAGTATAGTAAATTCAATTATGAGTGAAAGTGGCCTTGAGTCGCAATCGTTTGATGAAAGTGGTATGTTGAGGGGGGAGACGGGTACTGTTACAGAAACAGCTGTCGGCAGTAATGTAATAGTTCATTCCACTCCGTTTGCGACTCAACCACAAGTAAATGAAACAGATGTTGACTCGGGGATTCAGTTGACCACCGTTTCAACTAATAAAAGTAAACAATCAGAGGAACTAGATATAATGAGTTTTTTACGAAAAATGGACAACAAATTTGACATGCAGAATAATGAATTAAATAAGCGTCTTGATAGAAATGACGAGAAACTTGAGATTTTAAGTAACGAATTCAAAGAACAGAAAATAAAATGCGAACAGCAGAATATTAAAAATGATATTATTTTTAATGAAATTAAAGAACAGAATATTCAGTGTCAGCAAAATATAAATATAAAATTTGATGAGTTGATAAATAATATACAAGACAAGAATGTATGTCTTGAAAATGCCGATGAAATGACAAAAATTAGTTCGAATAAAGTAGAACAGAGTAAGAATAATACAAACGAAAGTTGTAATGACAATGTTGTATTAGGTAATGAATTAATAAATAATAATGATGTTGAGAATAATGAGCATAATAATGTAGTCGAAAAATTGGTATCTGAGAGTACTAATGAAGTTGTAGAATGTGATTATGAAATGTTAATGTGTGTTAATGAGTTGGAGAGAGAGTGGAAAGAGAGCTATATTACTGGTATGAAACAGGGGGTAAATTGTTTACGAGGTAGAATGGGGGGTGAAGTAAGACCTTCACGTATATATTGTGTAGACAAACGTGCTACAAATAATTGTTTTTTGAAGTTTTTTGTTTTTCCTGGAGAAGTCAGGAAAGATTTAATTGAATTTATACCCTCTGTCGGTAATACTTTTGAGAGTGTGATTTGGGGTTATGAAGAGAGAGATGTAAACAGAGAATTGTGTGTTAATAAAGAAACAGAAATATATAATTTAAATAGAAAGTATGATGAATGGAAGGAAAGTTTAGAAATATATGTGAATGATAACGATTACAATGATTTAATAGAAATGATTAACCCAATAGTTAATGAATTTAATGATGGAGATTTGACAAAAATACCTAACGTAGACTGGTTTAACGAGTATTTGAATAAGTTGATTGAAGTTAGTTTTTCTGGTTACAACACACAAAACACTCATTTGTGTGCTAATAAAATTGAACGATGTTATGTAGAACCAAGGTTGATTTGGAACGATGGAGGTTAAACTATTAAAACAATAAAAGACAGTATAAATATTTTGTTTTAATGGTTCTGACATGGCAAATCTGGACAAATGAAGTGCGGAAAAACTGAACAATAAATAAGAGTTTGTAAATAAAATATAGTGTATTTATATGTGTGCAGGGTGGAATGTCAAATAAATTATGTGTGCATGTAAGATGATTGTTGTGATAATAATATTGAAATATTTGCAAGTAAATAAATATCAGAATTAATTTTGAAAACAGTAATCGATTAATGGTAATGGTTTCGATAACTATATAATTTACATTTTCAGTAATTAATTAAATTAAACCAATGTGATATGCTTAAATATTTTGATTGCTTATTTAAATGTTAATTAATTAACTTTTTATGAATTTAATTTATTTTACGAGATGGAAATTTGGAAATGAATGATAAATTGTTTAATTTAAACTAATTTTGTGTAAAATGTTTCAGAGATGGTAGTGATTATGTTTTGTGGGTATATCGGGTTAAATGGAGTGTAAGTATGAAAATTTTATAATCATGTATAATAAAAAATGTTTACAGGTGTGATTGAGGTGTTAATGCAATAGTGAGATTTTAATGCAATAATTGTTTTTAATAAAGATAATTAAAAAATTTTAATAATAACTGAAAAATGATATATAATGATTATTAAATATGAAGTTTGAAAATTTTAAGAAAGTCAAATGGTAAAAGGTTATGAATGGGTTAAATGATTGTTGATGCAAATATTATATGATAATGTATACAAAAATTTTAATTAGTTTTTAATTGTAATTAGTTATTAAGTGGCTATTGAGGGGGTGGCCTGTGCTCTCTTAGATAGCGAAATGGGTTGGGGGTAACGTTGAGTGTTACCTCCATCGGAGGCCAAACTGGCGATAAATGTGCGGCACACCTTATCAGTGTAAATTAAAGTGTACACACTGCCAAACTACAGTGTCGCACATAGTAGTGATGTGTAACAGGCAATTAAATTAAAGTTAGATTTCCTCGACTTTTCGGGCGGTTACTGCCTTACCAGCACTAACCGTGGTTTTGGCTAGCGGCCAGCTATGGTCATATCAAGTCCCTTGACCATAGCTGACTTGAAATTGGTATATATTTGAAATTCAATGGGGGGACAATTAGAGGAAATCCTTCCGGCACTATGGAACAGCGGCTGCCACTCTGCCCGCTTGGGGGTAGCAAGACCGGTGGCAGATCCGTTTTAAAGGGTGTATGATTATGTACGGGAACATGATGGTGTTCACTACTTTAAAACTTAACAGCGGAAGCAGAGACACGGAGAGGTAAAACCCTGCTCCAAAATATACAGTCTCTGTGGAAGCGAATGGGCGCCACAGTCCACCATAATATGAAATAGTGTGTGTGGCTAGGAGGTGACGCAAAGGAGTCACGAATTTAAATTTTATGACATAAAAGTTTTTTTTATTCAAAGTTTGATCAAATAAAACTGCTTGTGCTCTGTTCAGGTAACTAGCTGTTTAGATATTTAAAAATAAGGTGTTCATGCTATAATTTTAAGTGTATTATTTTATTGTTGTCTGTTAGATAAGCATTGATAAGAATATGTAATTTTATTATGTGTGTATTTGTTTAAGCAAATGAGTAAATCGTCTGGCAGGCTAACATAAATAACCAGAATCAGAGAAATGGGAAACAATGAGGTGAGAAGGGAGGATAAATACAAATAAATATGTATATTCCATGTAATTTATTCAATTGTGAGATGTATTTTCATTGTGTTAGGAGGATCAGCTGATCAGCAATAACGTCACTGGTATAGTGGTTTGTAAATGTTACAAGTAATTAATGTTTAGTGTACTACAGATATTTTGAAGTAAGGATGCAAAGAATATGAGAAATAAAATAACAATAATTTATGCAAGTTAATAAAAGATAATTCATGGGTGATAAATGTTTTGTGGGACACGTAGACCTGTCCAATTTGAATTAAAAGTTGAATGTGAAATGATAGAGATGAATATGATGTAATGTTGTTTTTGAGTTAATGTGATATAACAGAATCTTGAGAAATATTGATGTTGACACGGTAGTTGTGGAGAATAATGGTAGAGTTCTGAGTGATATATATTTATGATTAATAATATTATTTTGTTGTATTTGTAGTGAGTTAATGAGATTGAGATTTTGGGGATGGTAATTTTGTAGTAGGGGGTAGTGTCATGTAGGAGTCCGCAACAAGGGTTGGGACAGGATAGGGATAGATTTTAGTGGGGAAGGGGCCGCCTTAGGTAAAATCCAGGGGCCAAATAAGGGAATTGAGTTTTGGTAGGGGAAACACGTATCCTATGTACAAAGGGTTAGAGAGTATTTTTTATATATGTAGAGAAGGTAGCGATTTGTGTTAAATGGTAAGTTGGGTTTGGAGTATTGGGATAGACGTTTTGGTAGAGATGGGTGTCATGATAATTGAAGTTGATGAATATTAGAGTCAGAGAGTAAAGTTTATGTATGCATACAGATCTAATACAGTAAATGAGAATAAATAAATTAAATCACCCATAGTAGAATAGAGCGAGATTGTTAAACAAAAGGAGAGACTTATGATAAAGATATAAAAGCTTTTATTTTAAACCAGTGACAGAATTTTGATAAAATTTGAAAATAATGTAAAGTTAAGAATTGTTTATTTTATTATTATGTAAAAGTCAATTTGATTATTATATTAATATTTTGTTCATTTTAAATATTTTATTTTATTATGTTTTGTGCTTTGAGTTAGATTGTTACAGATGTTTAATGTAGGTGCAGAGAGTATATGTAACATATGTGGGTCAAGGGTTTTGGACTTGACCTACTTTCGATCAGCTGATGAGGTCAGACACCTACTAAACTTGTATAGTAGGGAATTAATTTTATTTGTTTATTTAATCACTTTAAACCAGTTTTGAATAATTTCTAAATATAAATAAAACCTTTGAACAAATTTAAATTTTTTTTTGAATTTTAAAATTTTGAAAATTTTTAATTTTTTTTGAAAAAAAAAAAAAAAAAATTTTTCGCCTGCCAGCGAATGAATATTTTAGATAATGATTCTTTTATTATGCGTGCATTAACCATGTTTATTTTATTGCATTACATTGTATTGATAGACTATAAGGGGTTCTCATGTTAGATTAAGGATGTGTGTATATTATTGGAAATGTCTAGGTTGTCATTTGAAACAAAAAAAAAAAAAAAAAACCAGGAAGAGAATTTTTTGATAAAAGATTATTTTTTTGAATTTTGAATCTTTTTAATTTTAATAAATTTTAAAAGAAATTTTTGATTTTTAATGTGTTATGGTCACATATAATGTTAGTGTGTGTGAGCCCAGTATTTGCTAAAGGCAGCCCAGCTTGCAAAAAGGGGATCCATATCGGCGGAGGAGCTGGAATAATTCTAGCCAGGGGTTGAGGATTTTGGGGGGTGGCATGTTAGAAGGTGAGGTGCTCTGTGGTACGAGGCTGTTCGATTTCTCGGTGTTGGGATCTCTTACGGAGAAGTCCAGTGATCTCGTCCAGATGAGTCCATGGTCGCTGAGCCAGGGGGGTCGTGTACCCATGAGATTAAGAACCAGGGGGTTGTTGGCACCAGTTCCTCACCGGTCCTCTTTGGGGTTATCGATGAGATTTCTTCTGTCATGAACAGCAGAATTCTCATCGAGGGGGTATTGTAGCGGGTCAATTTTTGGGTGTTTTATTTTAACCGTTTGGGGCATTTATATATTTTTATTCATTTCGTTTTCGGTCGGGAGCCTTATAAAATAATGTAAAAATGTATTATTGTGCAACGTATTTGTCAATATAACAGAACAGTGAAACAAAGCGAGACGCAGGTTGTTGTTGTGTAATGCGGCAAAGGAATTTGCACCTCCACAAAATTCGCAGAACTCTGTACATGTGTTTCGACGCCCGTATGCAACCCAGCCGGGCGGGGCTCGGCCATGACGCCGTGAGAGACACCACAGTTGAGGCAAACATGGCGCTGGGACGAAAAGTTAGTAGCTCCAAGTGATCGGCTACCGGAAAACAGAGTTAAACTCCGCCTACTGTTGGTGACATCAGCAGAGCAGACGTATTTGTCAATATAACAGAACAGTGAAACAAAGCGAGACGCAGGTTGTTGTTGTGTAATGCGGCAAAGGAATTTGCACCTCCACAAAATTCGCAGAACTCTGTACATGTGTTTCGACGCCCGTATGCAACCCAGCCGGGCGGGGCTCGGCCATGACGCCGTGAGAGACACCACAGTTGAGGCAAACATGGCGCTGGGACGAAAAGTTAGTAGCTCCAAGTGATCGGCTACCGGAAAACAGAGTTAAACTCCGCCTACTGTTGGTGACATCAGCAGAGCAGACGCCAATATTGTACTCTGGTACCACACATATACCAGCTATAATCCATGCATAAAATGGTTATGCCACCACAATTAAGCACAAACGGCGACTAAAACCTGATGGCCGTGACTGCTCATTTCCCGCGACTCAACGAAGCACATTGCCCAGTTCGTCTCTGACTGTGTCGGCGCCGACACGCGAGCTCAATACGCTCGTATAATATCGTTAATTTTCAATAATGAAAGTAAAGCAGTTCTTTTAAAAGCAGTGATAGGATGGGAGGAGTGTAGAACACTAACATGTAAATTTGGAATTCCTTTTCGTCTTTTTCATAGACATCTTCAATCTACCGGGGGCTGGCCACGAGGCCACCGAAGAAAGCGTTATCGGTAGTGCTATAAAAAAAAAAAATTATGTATTCAATCTGGTAATTGGGGTTTGAAAACGGAATGTGAGTAGAGAGTGTGCAAAGCTGGGCTGTGTTTTTTGTTTATGTGTGTATAATTATGAAGTTGTAAAATTGTCCATTACAAGGTAAGCTATAGTCAGTAAGGTATAATAATTGCGTAACATGTCGCACGAAGATTTGTAATGTCAATAATTCAGACTAATTAAAGAAAAATCTAATTTCTCTTCCACAAAATTGCGAGTTAAAATTCTTTCAAAACCTTAGTTCGTTTTATGTGCTGTCATAGTTCGTCGAACGAAATGGGTTTACCTCCACTACGAGATCCGGCCAGATCCAAGTCGTAAGGTAAGGGGAAGTTGTTAAATTAATCTGAATAAATAATTTACCGAAAAATATAAAAGTTACAAGTTCCAAAACAATTATTAACAGACCAAGGTCTAAACTTTCTTTTAACATTATTTAAGGGAGTTTGTGAACTACTCGGTATACGAAAGTTACAAACCACACCTTATCACCCACAGTGTAACGGAATGATTGAACGGTTACATAAAACTTTATCCGACATCATTTCACATTTCGTGACAGCTGAAGGTAAAAACTGGGATGATGTAGTTCCCTATGCACTCATGGCATATAGAAGTGCACCACATTCAGCTACTGGTTATAGTCCGCATATATTATTATTCGGAGAAGAAATGAACCTTCCAACAGCAGATGACTTAACTGCAAACCTATCAGTAGACGATGAAACACAATTTGAACTTTCAAAGCTACGTGAAAAGCTTAATGAGATACGTCAGTTCGCAATAAAACAATCTGATAAATGTAAACGTAAGAATAAAGAATATTATGACAGGAAGGAGCGATTTAAACCTTACAAAGTAGGACAATACGTATATTTGCATGATCCCATAAGGAAAAGAGGTCCACAAAAGAAGTTTGCTAAATTTTGGAAAGGTCCGTATGAAATAATGGAAGTGATAAATAAATTGAATTATAAAATAAAAACTAAAGCAGATGAGAATCCAGTTGTACATTATAATCGTTTAAAACCTAGCAAGGTTGTAGAGGGTCAAAATTTTGGGTATTTGTATTTTAACCGTTTGGGGCATTTATATATTTTTATTCATTTCATTTTCGGTCGGGAGCCTTATAAAATATTGTAAAGCTGCATTATTGTGCAACGTATTTGTCCGTATAACAGACCAGTGTTGAGAGACAGATCAGTTGGAAACAAAGCAATAAGACGCAGGTTGTTGTTGAGTAATGCGGTGAAGAATTTACCACCCTAAAAATTCGCAGAACTCTGTACATGTGTTTCGACGCCCGTATGCAACCCAGCCGGGCGGGGCTCGGCAATGACGCCGTGAGAGACACCACAGTTGAGGCAAACATGGCGCTGGGACAAAAAGTTAGTAGCTCCAAGTGATCGGCTACCGGAAAACAGAGTTAAACTCCGCCTACTGTTGGTGACATCAGCAGAGCAGACGCCAATATTGTACTCTGGTACCACACATATACCAGCTATAATCCATGCATAAAATGGTTATGCCACCACAATTAAGCACAAACGGCGACTAAAACCTGATGGCCGTGACTGCTCATTTCCCGCGACTCAACGAAGCAGATTGCCCAGTTCATCTCTGACTGTGTCGGCGCCGACCCGCGAGCTCAATACGCTCGTATAATATCGTTAATTTTCAATAATGAAAGTAAAGCAGTTCTTTTAAAAGCAGTGATAGGATGGGAGGAGTGTAAAACACTAACATGTAAATTTGGAATTCCTTTTCGTCTTTTTCATAGACATCTTCAATCTACCGTGGGCTGGCCACGAGGTCACCGAAGAAAGCGTTATCGGTAGTGCTATAAAAAAAAAATGATGTATTCAATCTGGTAATTGGGGTTTGAAAACGGAATGTGAGTAGAGAGTGTGCAAAGCTGGGCTGTGTTTTTTTGTTTATGTGTGTATAATTATGAAGTTGTAAAATTGTCCATTACAAGGTAAGCTATAGTCAGTAAGGTATAATAATTGCGTAACATGTCGCACGAAGATTTGTAATGTCAATAATTCAGACTAATTAAAGAAAAATCTAATTTCTCTTCCACAAAATTGCGAGTTAAAATTCTTTCAAAACCTTAGTTCGTTTTATGTGCTGTCATAGTTCGTCGAACGAAATGGGTTTACCTCCACTACGAGATCCGGCCAGATCCAAGTCGTAAGGTAAGTGGAAGTTGTTAAATTAATTTGAAAAATAATTTTACCGAAAAAGAATGAAAAAGTTACAATGGTGCCGTGACCAGGATGTAATATAACAAAAGTTATTACAACGGCCTACATGTGACAGTACATTGAACGGAGTACGGTTACGAAAGCAAATCGATTTTGTAAAATATCAGTTTTGAAATAAAATCATTAATTGACAGTTGTTACGTAAGAAAAAATAGACAAAAAAAAAAATGTCCGAGAATACAGAAAAAAGTAGTATAGTAAATTCAATTATGAGTGAAAGTGGCCTTGAGTCGCAATCGTTTGATGAAAGTGGTATGTTGAGGGGGGAGACGGGTACTGTTACAGAAACAGCTGTCTGCAGTAATGTAATAGTTCATTCCACTCCGTTTGCGACTCAACCACAAGTAAATGAAACAGATGTTGACTCGGGGATTCAGTTGACACCAGTTTTAACTAAGATAAATAAACAATCAGAGGAAACAAATATGATGAGTGTTATGCTCAGCCAATTCGAGAGAATGAATAGTAATTTCAATGTAATAAATAAACGTTTTGATACTAATGATGAGAAATTTGAAATTTTAAGTAACGAATTCAAAGAGCAGAAAATTAAATGCGAACAGCAGAATATTAAAAACGATATTATTTTTAATGAAATTAAAGAACAGAATGTTCAATTGCAACAAAATATAAATATTAAATTTGACGAGTTGATAAATAATATACAAGACAAGAATGTATGTCTTGAAAATGTCGATGAGATGACAAGAAATAGTTTGAATAAAGTAGAATCAAGTACGAATAATACAAACGAAAATTGTAATGACAGTGTTGTATTAGGTAATGCATTAATAAATAATAATAATGTTGATAATAATGTAGTCGAAAAGTTGGTATCTGAGAGTACTAATGAAGTTGTAGAATGTGATTATGAAATGTTAATGTGTGTTAAGGAGTTAGAGAGAGAGTGGAGAGAGAGTTATATTACAGGTATGAAACAGGGGGTAAATTGTTTACGAGGTAGAATGGGGGGTGAAGGAAGACCTTCACATATATATTGTGTAGACAAATGTGCTACAAATAATTGTTTTTTGAAGTTTTTTGTTTTTCCTGGAGAAGTCAGGAAAGATTTAATTGAATTTATACCCTCTGTCTGTAATACTTTTGAGAGTGTGATTTGGGATTATGATGAGAGAGATATAGGGGGAGAATTGTATGTTTGTAAAGAAACAGAAATATATAACTTAAATAGAAAGTATGATGAATGGAAGGAAAGTTTAGAAGTATATGTGAAGGACAATGATTACAATGATTTAATAAAAATGATTAACCCAATAGTTAATGAAGGTAATGATGGAGACTTGACAAAAATACCTAACGTAGACTGGTTTAACGAGTATTTGAATAAGTTGATTGAAGTTAGTTTTTCTGGTTACAACACACAAAACAGTTATTTGTGTGCTGATAAAATTGAACGATGTTATGTAGAACCAAGGTTGATTTGGAACGATGGAGGTTAAACTATTAAAACAATAAAAGACAGTATAAATATTTTGTTTTAATGGTTTTGTGACATGGCAGATTTGGACAGAAGTGTGGAAAAAATGGAATAATAATTAACAAGAGTTGTAAATAAAATATAGTGAATTTATATGTGTGTATGTAAGATGATTGTTGTGATAATAATATTGAAATATTTGCAAATAAATATATATCAGAATTAATTTTGAAAACAGTAATTGACTAAGGGTGATTGTTTTGATAACTATATAATTTATATTTTCAGTCATTGATTTAATTAAACCAATTTGATATGCTTAAATATTTTGATTGCTTATTTAAATGCTAATTAATTAATTTTTAATGACTTTAATTTGTTTTACGAGATGGAAATTTGGAAATGAATGATAAATTGTTTAATTTAAACTAATTTTGTGTAAAATGTTTCAGAGATGGTAGTGATTACGTTTTGTGTGTATATCGTGTTAAATGGAGTGTAAGTATGAAAATTTTATAATCATGTGTAACAAAAATGTTTACAGGTGTGATTGAGGTGTTAATGCAATAGTGAGATTGTAATGCAATCATTGTGTTTAATAAATAGGATAATTAAAAATTTTTAATAATAATGAAAAATGATATATAATGATTATTAATAATAAATTTTGAAAAATTTTAAGAAAGTCAAATGATAAAAGGTTATGAATGGGTTAAATGAGTGTTGATGCAAATATTATATGATAATGTATATAAAAATTTTAATTAGTTGTCAATTGTAATTAGTTATTAAGTGGCTACTGTGGGGGTGGCCTGTGCTCTCACAAGTAGCGAAATGGGTTGGGGGTAACCATGAGTGTTACCTCCATCGGAGGCCAAACTGGCGATAAATGTGCGGCACACCTTATCCGTGTAAAGTAAAAATTTTACACACAATACTAAATAACGTGTCGCACATAATAATGAGATTGATGTGAAACAGGCAGTGAAATGAAAGTTAGATTTCCTCGACTTTTCGGGCGGTTACTGTCTTACCAGCACTAACCGTGGTTTTGGCTAGCGGCCAGCTATGGTCATATCAAGTCCCTTGACCATAGCTGACTTGAAATTCAATGGGGGGACAATTAGAGGAAATCTCCGGTACTATGGAACAGCGGCTGCCACTCTGCCCACTTGGGGGTGGCATAGACAGGTGGCAGATCCGTTTTAAGGGTGCATGATTATAGAACAAGAACATATTGATGTTCACTACTTTAAAACTTAACAGCGGAAGCAGAGACACGGAGAGGTAAAAACCCTGCTCCAAAATATACAGTCTCTGTGGAAGCGAAAAGGCGAGACAGTCTTACATAATCTGAAATAGTGTGTGTGGCTGGGAGGTGACGCAAAGGAGTCATGAATGTAAAGTTTAATAACATAACATTTTTTTTTATTCAAGGTTGGATTCAATAAGACTGCTTATGCTCTGTTTAATTAACTAGCTGATCAGATATGTAATATAAGGTGTTCATTACATGCTATGATTTTAAATGTATTATTTTATTGTTGTATGTTAGGTAAAGGCATTGATAAGAATATGTGTTTTCTGATACGCGTATGCTTTAAATTAAGCCAATAATTAAGCGCCTGGCAGGCAATCAACATAATAGAAGTAAGTATTGATAATGTATTCCATGTAATTTGTTCAATTTGAGATGTGTTTTAATTGTGTTAGGATATCAGCTGATCAGCAATAACATGTCACTGGTGAGTAATTGAGGCTCAATGTAATGTTTGGTGTATTACAGATGTTTTGGAGTAATGATAACGATAATGATAATAAGAAATAAAGTAACGATTTGTGAAATCTAATAAGAGATAGTTTTTTGGGTGATAAATATTTTGTGGGGCATATAGATCGGTCCAAATTGAATTAAAAGTTGAATGTGAATGATAGAGATGAATATGATGTAATGTTGTTTTTGAGTTGATGTGATGTAACAGAGTTGGTGAAGTATTAATGTTGACACAGTGGTAATGGAGACTTTATGTAGATTTTGAGTGACATATTGTTGTTTTTATAGTTAATGAGGTTATTTTGTGTATTTGTAGTAATGTAATGAGATTGAGAATTTTGGGGATGGCAATTTTGTATTAGAGGGTAGTGTAATGTAGGAGTCCGCAACAAGGGTTGGGACGGGATAGGGATAGATTTTAGTGGAGGAGGGGCCGCCTTAGGTAAAATCCAGGGGCCAAATAAGGGAATTGAGTTTTTTGGGGGCGGGGAAACACGTATCCTATATACAAAGGGTTAGAGAATATTTTTTTTATATATTGGGAGTAGGTAGCGATTTTGTGTTCAATGATAAGTTGGAGCTTAGAGAGTCTTGATTAGTAGATATTTTGGTAGAGATGGGTGTCATGTTACTTGAAGTTGATTAATATTAGAGCCATAGGGAGAGTAAAGATGATATATGTATAGAAATCTAATACAGAAAAACGAGAATAAATAATTTATATCACCCACAGTAAAGTATAGCGAGATTGTTAAATGAAGAGTAGGATTGTTAAGAATAAAGAGAGGAATTTATGATGAAGAATATAAAATTTTTATTTTTTCGAAACCAGTGACAGAATTTTGATGTAATTGAAAGTAATGTAAAATTAAGAATTGTTTATTTTAAATAATTTAAATGTCAAGTTAACGATTATTTATATTAATATTTTGTTTATTTTAAATATTTTGTTTTATTATGTTTTGTGCTTCAAGTTAGGATTATTACAGATGTTCAGTGTATTTTCAGAAAGCATGCACCACATATGTAGGTCAAGGGTTTTGGACTTGACCCAGTTTCGATCAGCTGAGGGGGTCATACACCTAATAAGCTTGTATAGTAGGAAGTCAATTTTAATTTGCTTGTTTAATTAATTCAAACCAATATTTGAATAATTTTAATAAATATGTTATTTAATAAATGAATTTAATAAAATTTTTTAATGAATAAATTTAAATTTTTTTTTGAATTTTAAAATTTTTGAAAATTTTAATTTTTTGAGAAGAAAAAAAAAACTTGATTTTTCGCCTGCCAGCGAATGAATATTTTAGATAATGATTATTTTATTATGTGTTCATTAACCATGTTTATTTTATTGTATTGCATTGTATTGGTAGACTGTAAGTGGTTCTCATGTTAGAGTAAGGATGTGTTTATATTAGTAGAAATGTCTAGGTTAAGTCATTTGAAACAAAAATTAGAAAAACAAGGAAGAGAATTTTTTGATAAAATATTATTTTTTTGAATTTTGAATTTTTTTGTTAAAATTTTAATAAATCTTAAAAGCAATTTTTTACTTGTAATGTGTTATGGTAACATTAATGTTAGTGTGTGTGAGCCCAGTATCTGCTAAAGGCAGCCCAGCTTGCAAAAAGGGGAAACATATCGGCGGAGGAGCTGGAATAATTTAAGCCAGGGATTGAGGATTTTTGGGGGTAGCATGTTAGAAGGCGAGGTGCGCCGTGGTATGAGTCTGTTCGATTTCTCGGTGTTGGGATCTCTTACGGAGAAGTCCAGTGATCTCGTTCAGATGAGTCCATGGTCGCTGAGCCAGGGGGGTCGTGTACCCATGCAGACTAAGAACAAGGGGGTTGTTGGCACCAGTTCCTCACCGGTCCTCTTCGGGGTTATCGATGAGATTTCTTCTGTCGTGAACAGCAGAATTCTCATCGAGGGGGTATTGTAGCGGGTCAAAATTTTGGGTATTTGTATTTTAACCGTTTGGGGCATTTATATATTTTTATTCATTTCATTTTCGGTCGGGAGCCTTATAAAATATTGTAAAGCTGCATTATTGTGCAACGTATTTGTCCGTATAACAGACCAGTGTTGAGAGACAGATCAGTTGGAAACAAAGCAATAAGACGCAGGTTGTTGTTGAGTAATGCGGTGAAGAATTTACCACCCTAAAAATTCGCAGAACTCTGTACATGTGTTTCGACGCCCGTATGCAACCCAGCCGGGCGGGGCTCGGCAATGACGCCGTGAGAGACACCACAGTTGAGGCAAACATGGCGCTGGGACGAAAAGTTAGTAGCTCCAAGTGATCGGCTACCGGAAAACAGAGTTAAACTCCGCCTACTGTTGGTGACATCAGCAGAGCAGACGCCAATATTGTACTCTGGTACCACACATATACCAGCTATAATCCATGCATAAAAGGGTTATGCCACCACAATTAAGTACAAACGGCGACTAAAACCTGATGGCCGTGACTGCTCATTTCCCGCGACTCAACGAAGCACATTGCCCAGTTCGTCTCTGACTGTGTCGGCGCCGACCCGCGAGCTCAATACGCTCGTATAATATCGTTAATTTTCAATAATGAAAGTAAAGCAGTTCTTTTAAAAGCAGTGATAGGATGGGAGGAGTGTAAAACACTAACATGTAAATTTGGAATTCCTTTTCGTCTTTTTCATAGACATCTTCAATCTACCGTGGGCTGGCCACGAGGTCACCGAAGAAAGCGTTATCGGTAGTGCTATAAAAAAAAAAAATTATGTATTCAATCTGGTAATTGGGGTTTGAAAACGGAATGTGAGTAGAGAGTGTGCAAAGCTGGGCTGTGTTTTTTTGTTTATGTGTGTATAATTATGAAGTTGTAAAATTGTCCATTACAAGGTAAGCTATAGTCAGTAAGGTATAATAATTGCGTAACATGTCGCACGAAGATTTGTAATGTCAATAATTCAGACTAATTAAAGAAAAATCTAATTTCTCTTCCACAAAATTGCGAGTTAAAATTCTTTCAAAACCTTAGTTCGTTTTATGTGCTGTCATAGTTCGTCGAACGAAATGGGTTTACCTCCACTACGAGATCCGGCCAGATCCAAGTCGTAAGGTAAGTGGAAGTTGTTAAATTAATTTGAAAAATAATTTTATCGAAAAAGAATGAAAAAGTTACAAGGTCATAACAAAGAAACGATGACGCGTGATAAAGCCGTTACCGCAACGCGATAGTGGAAGCGAGCCAGAAGTAGACGACCTTGACCGAGAACAAACAGTCGACGAAATTAAATTAAACGAACCGTTCATAGTAGACACTAGTCCGACGCAACGTACACTTGAACCAACACGTCAGATTAGCGACCTTGAAACAGAGAGGAAAGATTCCACTGTTGAATTACGTGATGTAATTCGAGCGAACGTTAACGACCCTGAGTGGATCCCTCCACCCACTCAACAAACCGGTCTGGAAATAGTTGGTCGATATGAATTGAGACCGCGTGAAAATATTATAGCACCTCGTAGATTAATAACTGAGTGAATAAATTAGAATATCGCATGACATGAAAACTAATGGGAAATTTTTGTACGCATTACAGATGCAGTACTGAGGGCACTGTTATTGATATTGAGTCTCACGAATGTTCAAAGCATGGATTCAAACGGAAGTTCTAACGCACTGATGACGAAAGATACACTTGACTCTCAGGGATGCACAAATATTTCTGACTTAAGTAGATGTCATTTTGACAAAGGACTTGTATTTATTAAACAAAGAGACATCATATTGACAACCGACACCTGGACCATAGCAGTTACTGTAGGAACAGAAGACTATGATGATATTTATTGCAAGTTTCAAATTTATTTAAGTATTTAAATGGGTTGGAAACTTCATCAAATTCTACAGACATTAAATTCCTTATTCCATCTTTTGAATTGATTCGTTTACAATCAAAACTGAAATCCACACAAAATCAAGTTGACAACTTAAAACTTCTCTTACCCACTTCTAGAACTAAAAGAGGTGTTTAGTTAACGGAATTGGAACAGTATTCAAATATTTATTTGGAACTTTAGACACAGACGATTACGAGACATTAAATACGAAACTTGACGAAATAGACAATACCAGTGAAACAGTTGCACATGTTGAATCAGATAGATTAACTTATTTGAAGAAATTAACAAATGAAGTTGAAAGTGCTAAATAAAGCTATAAAATCCTTAGTGAATACTGTAAAGACAACAGTTGAGGAAATTAATAACGTAACATCAGTGATAGCAAGTGAAATACTGAAACTAAAGAAACAATTAGAATATCAGTCTAAAATTTCTTCCTTGTTTCGAGAAATAGAATTGACATTAATTGAGGTAGATAATCAATTAACTCAATTACTAGAAGCGTTAGATGTAACATCTGCCGGATATTTGAGTGCAATTTTAATTCCCCCTAATAAGTTGAATAAATTGTTAAAAGAAATTGCAACGAAATTGCCTGTTGGACTTTCGTTAATTATAAAAAGCGAATTGGATATGGTATACCACTATTATAGAGTAGCAAAAGTTCATGCTATAGCTATAAGAAATGTAATTAGAGTGATTATAGATATTCCTTTGCAATCAGATAACAATAATTATGAATTGTATAACATTAAATCATTACCTTACTATGATACAAGGTTAGACAAATTTTTAGTTGTAATTACAGAAATGAAATATATTGCTATATCTTATGATAGACAAAAATTTATTGTAATGTCAAGTATTCAAGCAAAGAAATGTAAAATTTCACCTTTTGGTATATGCTCTCTCAATGTGCCAATACGATATGCAGCTGAAGGAAAGTGTTGTGCTTATTCTATGGTAATCGGAGATGAAGAAAACGCCAGATACTTATGTCAAAGGGCAATTTTGAAGAGTTCCAGATTCCAGTCATATACGAAGGAACCAACGGAGACTTCTGGATTTACAGCCTGCCTAGTACAACTCGAGTGACATATCAATGTTCTGATCCTAATAATGGTATTCATAATGTGAACTCAGAGAGTATGTGGATAGCTGGTACAGGAATACTTCATCAACCAAAAACGTGTCGTATTATATCTAAATACTTCACGTTACGTCCACATCTTCAAGGGCAATCCTCAGCCACAGTTAGAAGGAATCACATAATTGTTCCTCCTATCAATAATCTGTTGTCATCATCAGAAATGACAATGTTCAACTTCACCTTGAATGATCAGTTAATACAACTGGATCATATTAATCGCATCTTGAATGAAACCGGCTCAGCTGATACTGCTGACATTGACTTGTTACAAAGGAAGCTATCCGAGATAAAGATTCGACCACATTCTTACCACAGTAGTACTACTACTACTGAACCAAATCATTTGTTTAATTCTTGGATTTCGTTGTCCATGACGTGTCCGTTACTTAACTAAATATCACTATAATATTGACGACTTGGAACACTAAGTTTTTTATAAGTAAAAACGTAAAGTTTTACCTTACAGCCTAAACCGGCTTTCACCTATAGAAGGCTTCATCGGAGCCTCTGATGAAGCCTTCTATAGGTGAAAGCCGGTTTAGGCTGTAAGGTAAAACTTTACGTTTTTACTTATAAAAAACTTAGTGTTCCGAGTCATCAATATTATAGTGATATTTAGTCATTTGTTTACTTCTCTTATCATTATTATCACTGTGATAGTAAGTCTCATACTATACACATGTGGATTGCAACTCCCGTTTATACGTAATTGTGTTATGCCACTCGCTCGAGTTCGAACAGTAGTGCTGAGAAGACATAAAGAACCAATCTATGAGGAGATGCAACCCGTTACCACACGGAATTCTAATACTTCTGCGGAATCAACACATTTCACAGGAGAAGTGCATCGAGTGCAGTTATGTAAAAGTGAAATTTTATTGTAAAATCATTCACAGTAGGAAAACCCTACCTCTATCATCTATATTTACCTTATCACATGTTTTGAAGATTGTTTAAAATATTTGCTCATACACAAGATTGTATATGCATGTTAGATTTAAGTTAGGATAAGATAACAAGCTCTCTCCAAGCAATATTGAGTACTGTAAATGTAAATTAAAGTGAGGTACATGGTACCTCCCTTTTAAAAAAAGGGGAGTGATGTAGTGCCGCGATATCCCCCAGGGGCTCACCAATACAGTTTGTCTCTCTTACATTTGTCACATAAGGTGAGTACGTGGACTGGCGACCACGGGATCCTGAGCTAAGAGTATGGACAGTAGTATCCAACTCTTCCCCTTAAGATGTCAACACATTTATTCTCAATTTTATCTTGTAAAAGTACTTATAGTTTAGCAGTGAGAATAATTGTGGTTCCTCTTTACAATATGACCTGCACATTATTGAATTGAAGTCCTCTTATATGTTAATTTTTCCAAGAGTCTCATTACATAGAAACATATTTCATTTGATGATGTAACTGATATCTATTTTTGACAAGGCCACACTCTGCCTCACCTATGACAAAGAAATTGTTTATTCACATCTTAATCCCATTTGAATTGTCAAATCGACCAAGTTAACTCTGTTTTATTCATTAGTTCCTCGAGCATCAAATCGGTCACTCACAATTGTCTGATCGTACTTTTTATTTTTGTTAAGATGTGCCAAGAATAATTTGCATATATATTAAAAGTATTACAAAGGAATTGAGTTTCACACAGCTTGATATGGAAATTCCCTAACATCTATTTGAGTGACGAGTACATAACTAATCATTATTCTGTGGTTGTAAAATAACCGCCAATATCCTGTTTTGAAGACTTTCAAGGATCTGTACCGCGCATGGCAATCTAATTGGCCGATGCAAGGGAGTAGCCCACTTACGTGGATGAAGCCTTCTGAAACTATAAAAACTAACAGAGGCCCAAGCCATCATCATTTGGTCTGTCGAGTGATCCGGGGCGACACAGCCGTGTGTCCTGTAAATTTTCACTTTCGTCTTCAACTACTGTGAATCTACAAGTTCTATATTTTTAAAGTATAACTACTCAATTTTTATAAGATTTAACAAAGTATAAAGTTAGGTACGCGAATCGCGCCAAATGCTCTTCAGTCGCAGCTCATATCACAGAATGGCACTTCTAAACAGAGAGGGAGCTATGACTAGGGAGTAATCAAAACTTTTGTAAATTTAATACCAAAGAGAGAGAGACTTTAAAGATTTATAAAGACTATAAAATATTTCATTATATCACAATGTATATTAATTTGTTCTATTAAAGAGACAATGAGAGAGAGACATAACAAAAATTATCAATAAAAAATTTTGTTAACAATTATAAATTAAATTTTATAACAATTTAAAAGATATATTATATTACTTTATTATATATTTAATTATATATTTGAACTTTATTTTGAACAAGTACGTTCACATCTTAATCTTGAAACGATTAACTGAATTATTTAAATTATATATATATATATATATATAACTTTAATATTTATAACTAAATTTACCTCAAGATATACTTTTTTCACTATTAGGAACATGTTTCGAGAGTTCCTGTACTCTCATCTTCAGCCTTCGCCATCTTGTTTCTGGTGAAGTATTTGTGTGTTGGCTTCTGGATGTTATTAAGGTGGTTTGTTGGTCTTTGGTCTTTTAAAGTTGCATTATTGTGTGTGGTTGTGGTGTCTGTTTTTGTATTTTGTGTATTTTCGATGTTGAGTGCTTTGAATATTGTGTCATGTTTTGTATTGATTTGTATTTGTTCTGGTATTAGTTTGTTTTATGTTTTATGTTTGTAAATCTGTAAATTTTCCCAAATGTTCATTATGGTGCCTTTGTGTGGTATATGTTTTATTAGTGTTACATTGGTTATGTCTGGGAATTCATGTCCTGTGTTTATTGCATGTGTGGCTAAATTGGATTTATATATGTTTGGTTTTTTGTATGCATTTAGGTGTTCAAAATAACGTTTTTCAAAATGACACAAACCAACCAACCAACAAACTAACCAACCAACCAACCAATAAACTTAAGAATTACTAATCTTACATTTGTGTTTCATTTGTCTGTAACACCTACAAGGCACCACTATCACTTAAAAGGTATCGTATGATACTTGGAAGCCTCCTTACCGCTCGGGAGATGCTGGCCACGACAATAATAATTTTGAAATTTGTGAGGAATCTAATTGTTGTAAGTGATAAATAATTTAAATGATGATAGATAGCAAAGTTAATAAAAATCTCAAATTATCATATTTATAATTTTCTGTATAAATTATTTAAAAGAGAATTGTTTGTTTGTTGGATCAAGGTTAATGTCAGTTTGTTTATTATATTGTTACGACGGTCTACTCGATCATCGTAGGTACAGTGGAAACAAAATAATTACAAGACACCAATCAAGTCACTAATCACACCTTTAATTGTTATAGTAAATCAGTTCGTAATTAACAACACAGTGTCTACAACAAATCAAATGAAAATTGTTCATACGCAATAAAATGTCCACTAATATTTAACTCAACTGTATTACAATTATACCGTCCGAATATAAAACGCAACACTTCACTAATAACTACTTGAACGTACACCGTAATAACTCGAACCGCTCTGTAAATATATCGCACTAATACTCTCGAACCGCACAGTCAAAAATCTCGCATTGAACTGAAAACTAAGGCCGCGACGCGATGTATTTATAGTTACGCTCACACACCAGAAGCTTCCAAACTGCGTCTTATCTCTCGTGAACTACGTAATTGCTACGGCCTTGACACAGTCCGAGCGCCAGAGCGAAGCCTGGCACAGTCGAGAAAATTCTTGCAAAATGCGTCTAGTAGCACGTACACCACATGCTTACATCGAGATCTTTCTGGCGCTTTCGATAAACGCGTAGATTGTTCTGTGCTGTCGTAGCAATATTATGTTATGTATCATACAAGATATGGGTAATTTTGGGGGGTTGAGTGGTGTTAATAGAAGTGCTATACCTAGCGAGTGTAGAAACTGCAAGGGTAGAAGGTTTAGTTTAGTTATTAGGTTAGCTATTGCCATGGTGGCATGTGCCACGGTAGATAGCGGTAAGTGTTGGGGGTAACAGAGAGTGTTACCTCCATCGGAGGCCAAGATGGCGTAAAATACACAGCACACCTTTTATATACTTTTATATTATATGCTGATAGATTGCCGTGCCGTGTATTTTAATGACGAAGAGAACATGCCTGAATTTAGAGTTGATTTCCCCGCCTTTTCCGGCGATTACTGCCTTACCAGCACTAATCGTGGTTTTGGATAGCGGTCAGCTATGGCCATAAAGTAAGAACCTTGACCATAGCTGGCTTGAAATTGGTGTATATTAGAAATTACTGGGGGGTGACTTTAGGGGAAATCCCCGGAACTATGGGCGGCTGCCATTCTCTTCGAGTAGGAACAGTAAACCAGGTGGTAGACCCATTTTAAGGGCATATTAATATATAACATAGATATGATGATATCTAAATAATATTAAAATGTAACGCTGAAGCAAGGACACGGAGATGATAAATTCCTCCACCAATGCCGTCCTTGTGGATGCAAATGGGCGCAACAGTCCACCATCAAAAAATAATAGTGTGTGTGGTTCAGGAGGTTGCTCAGGGGAGCAACGAATTAAAATTTTGTAACTTAAGGACGATGACTCGCTCTTGCAGTAATTAAAGAATTGTAGCTTGATTTGACAAATAGGTGCATCACATGTTTATCATATTGTATTTCATATGTCTTACTGTGTTTTATTTTATTATGTTAGGATATAAGGTTTGTCAACGTGTAATGTATTTCACATGATGTAAAATTTTGAAATGTGTCTATAATAAGGTCGTTGACCTTGCTAATAAATTCAACTGATCAGCTGTAGTGTATTACTTATAAATGATTTGAAAATTTCTCAATGGAGTTAAATATTTGAATATAATTAAATAATTGATTGGTACGAGTGACAGATTTTGATAGAAGTTGAAAATAAGTAAAGCTATAAAATGTGTAATTTTTGATTAATTTAAATGTAAATTTTATTGTTATGTGTAATAATAACTATGTTAATTTTAAATGTCTGATTTTATTATGTTGTATTGTGTTTAAAGATAAATTTTGAAGAGGTTTTATGTGCTTCATGATGCAGTTTGGTGTATACCATATGTAGGTCAATGTTGTTGACTTGACCCAGTGTGATCAGCTGATGGTTGATGTTATAAACTAGACCAGCTTCTGGCAATTGCTTGATGCAAATTTTGTCGTGTAATTGATTTAAATAATTTAAAATTTTTTTTCCAAAATGGGAAAAAATATTTTGATAAATTAAACATTTTTTTGAAAAAAAAATTTTTTTGATTTTATGCCTGCCATATAGGTGATGTGAATTTCAAGTGTATTATTGTTTATGTGTATTACGAGTTTTTTATATTGAATTGTATTGTTTAGTATGTATGTCTAATCAAAGGTTAGGATAAATGAGTTCATGTTTAATTAGATGTTCAATTTATTTGTTTTTCTGATTATGAATAATAAATTGAAGAGAATTAATGGAGTGATGAATTCATGTAACAGATTTTTTTTTTGATTTTAGGAGGTCACTTAAATGAGTTTGATTTAACGATAAATATTTTTAATTTGAAAAATGTATTAATAAGTATATGTATGCGCCCAGTATTGCTGAAGGCGACCCAGTATGCATGACAAGGGGGAACATATCGGTTGAGGATCTGGCATGGTAAAAGGCCAGGGATTTGGAGTTTGGGGGGTAGCATGTTAGAAGGTTAGGTGCGCTGTGGTGCGTCTCGTTCAGGGGCAGCCATAGTCGCCGAGCCAGGGGGGTAGTTTACCCATGAGGTATAAGAACTAATGGGGGGTTGTTGACACCATATCCTCACCGATCCTCTTAGGGGTTTAGCAATGAGATTTCTTCTGTTTTGACACAAGATCTCTCATTGGGGGGTATTGTAATGGGGCTATTTAGAAGGATCTATAATTTTATTCAATTTATAAATTATTTGGGACTGGTTTGTTTGGACACCCTTTGCGTCACTCAGACATGCTTGATTGGACACTCTGTATGCAATTCCGTATCAGTCCGTGCTTGGCACAAACGATAACAGCGTTGGAATGTAAGCCTATGCGCACATGCGTGAATTTTCCGTTGGGGAAAAGTGTAAAAAAAAACTTTGTAGCCTGCCACCAGTAACGTTTGGAATGCAGCTGTAAGTGTGCGCCTGTGGGCCTCTACAATACTCTCGACACCAAAGTATATCAGCGGAAGTAACACAACGTGGCTAATTAACTGGCCATGTGAGCATCTCGGCCAATCACCGATCATGCTGACGGAAATGGTTTGGACCAACGCACTTGGTAGCCTCACCCAGTCGACGAGAAACCATAGAGCCGCGCAGATACGTTAACGCACGGTTTGCCAAAAAACCTGTACTCAACAATGTAAACCGACCAGCCAAGCATAAAAATGTGTTTTTGAATTGTGTTAAAAATAATGAGCGTGAGCAACTACCAGTTGACGAAATCACCCGTTCCCGGCCGGGACAAGTTACGCAGTTCGCGAACTTTAAATTTTGTATTTTAACATATTCCAAAGTGTAACAGAAAGTTTGAAGAGAAACAGTTAAATCCGACAGTTTAGACGAAGTTAGGGAGTGGACAGCAAAATCGAGAAACGTGACAAATAAACAAAACATTCGTATACATACGAGATGCAGCACGTGGTCATCAGAAGGACGCGGGTTAAGTAGTCGACTCAAAATTAAATTAATCAATTAATTTTCAAATTTATAAAAAGAGGTTATAATTAAATCATGGGGCATTTTACAGTATGAGAGGGAGAGAGTGAGCAATCTGGGTCAACTTAATAGTTTAAATTAATTAGTTTGTCAGTTTTTTAAGTTACAGTTGCAACTAGTTATTAGCGTATTGGTCATGTAAAAAATAATCCAAGTTTTTGTAATTCTTTAAGAAAAATAATCGAGATGCAGAGTAGTAGTTTGAATCGAAAATGAATATTAAGTAAAGTAAAAGAAAGTAAACAGAAAAAATGTCATGCTAAACAAATAAAATACCATCTTTTTTGAGTTTGAAAAATATGTGTTTGTCATTGCATTACCTGTTGTTTTTCTCTGCCTAAGTACATCAGACGACACCCTGGTAATTCGTGATGAAGGTAAGTGGGACAAATTTGAATATTTTAATTTTAAAAAACAAGCAAAGTTTCAGTTGCCGCTTATTAATAGGCACAGATTTCTAGATTTTAATATTTATTTTAAACTCGTCCAGCTTTAACCCTTACAAATCTAATAATCGTAATTTCTAAATTGTATGTTATTTTTGACTCACTATTGGGATAGCCAATTTGTGACATCTAGACTCGAATCTATGGTTATTTATCTGAATTTGCGTCTTGTTTAACTCTGTTATTATTTGTATATATTTTTGTTAATATTAAATTAAGGATGAGTATCTGTTCAGGGGGATGTTTGTTGAGCGCCAATTTGCAATCACCGTTTGCAAATAAAATTTTATTTGGTGAAGTATCAATAATAAATTTTTGTTCAAATTTATGTAAATAATATATGGTCTCTTTATTCTGTAATGAACTCTCTTTTATTCTTTTCTTTCAGCAATGGATATGATAACTTGTGCTCATCACCACATTTTTTAAAAGAAATCTGCTAAGATTTTCAATTGATGAGTGTTGCCAACTTAATCTAATTACTGAGGTCAACTTACAGTATCAGATATTTTGTTCAGAATATCATACCCTTTTTGTTTTCATGAAATAAGAAACAAATAAACCTTTTTCTGTATTTTGTAAACTCAAATCCTTTATTTATTCTTTAATTTGTGCTAAATGTAAAACATAATTTTTAACAAAGTTTGGCCAGCTGTATTTTTATAAGCTCAGAGTGGCAGCAGTAACTCTTAGATCTCAGGCTTTTTATAAAACATTTTATAATTTGTTTTTAATAAATAAAATACAATTATAAGGTTTAGTAGGTCCTTTCGACTACGATATAACAACAGTATTGACAGGGAAAGTACCAAAATACATATGATAAGAAATAGTCACAATGTATCTTAAAAGGATTATATTAAGAGTGTAAAACAGTTCAGTGTATAGGTTAAGTTATAAAAATATTTTTTAGACTTAATTAGTTTTAAATTATGTTAGCACTATACATCAATGGTGGCTTATGCTTATGTCCATATTGTTAATCATTGTTGTTCTCAGTGAAAGTTAATTATGATTTTTATAAAAAAAACATTCAAAGTTTTTTGAAACCTTTAGGTCAGGTTTAGCAGGGAATATTTCAGATTAATTTTAGATCAAAAAATACTTCTCTCCCTGTGTCAATTGGTTCAACTTCTTCAGAGATGTCCTGGTTTAATTCTGTAGAGTCTTGTAGCAATTCTTTCTTCTATTTTAATCTTGATATATATAGTTATTCAATTTTTTATCTGGAGATGCACTAATATCACATATATTATAATTTATTTTTCACTATAAGTATTTAAATCAACCTTTTTGCATTCAGTTTTTTTAGAATCCCTCTATTTTTAACACTCTCTATTTATAACATTTTTATATCACCCTGGTGACATCATAAGAATAATATAAACAAACCTTTTACTATTTTATGTCATTTTCTTTTAAAAGGATATACCTTTTTTATAAGAGCTCTTATCTTCTTTTTATTAGTTTCTTTGTTCTTGTGATAAAAAACTGCTCATTTTGACATCACTCTTGACTATTTTCTGATCTATATTTCCTGAGTTAATGATTTACATTTTTTTTTATTATTTTTGTTCCAAACTTATTTATTATTTCTTTTGTACCTTTCACTTTCTTAATTTATTTTATACATTTGGTAATCTTTTAACATAAACTGACATTGTTTCCTTATTATATTAATAGAAATCTTATTCATATAATTTGACTGACTATGATTTTGGTACTTTCTTATTAGACTAACATTAGTGTTATTAACACTACCAGTAGTATACATAATATTAATAAATGTGACAGAAACTGATTATTAATAACTATTAGTAATATGTTATAATTCCCCTTAACTGACTGTTTATAACTTTACAGTCTGCACACAAAAAACAAATTTCATAAGTAAGTTCTTACTTTAATTATAATAAACATAACATACAATAAACAATTAGAATTAAACATATTCAATTAAGTCTTTCTTTAAATATTATGTCTCCTGGTACTTTTTAATAATATAATCATGATATATTTATGTTACTAGGGCATGGTAAAAATGTCACGTACCAATATACATCGATTAATGTTTTAACCTTAATCATATTGGATCTGATGATGACACCATTGGTGTCGAAACTCGAGTAATCCCGTATAGGATTCTGAGAAACGTTGACAGAAAGTAATTAACCTATTTTATAGTCTTAACCGTTTCTGGAGGCAAATAAAATGTTTAAATTGGATGCCAGTCAGGTAAAAATTGCCTTTCAATATATGAAAATTAGGTTAAAACTATTAAAAACAGCACTAAACATGAGATATAAAAAAACAAAACATGTTTAGGTTTGCAAATCGTGCCGAGTTATGTCCAGATAAAAATAACATCCAAATCTTATAGAGCTAAAAAAACTAAAAAAATGGCCACAAAATTATGGAACAAAAAACGAAATAAAACAATTACATAGTAAAAAGAACTTACTCATACGGTGCTCATGAAAAAACATTTCGAACTGTTACAAAGCCATCCATCACAAGTCCACAATGTAACATATTTGATAGAAAAACAAATAAAAAATACCATTATAAAGAAAAAGAAAACACAAAATAAAAAAATTCGTAAGTTATTGAAAAAACAGAATGACACACAGGAGAACAATATAATAAGTCACCAGTTTTACCCTCATGTTGTTAATCTTACTGGAATTAAATTCAACAATGAAGAAACCAACCTTTTGAACAAAGGCTTAAAATACAATTTTAAAAATAATGGTTTCAAACAATCACTCTTTAATGAAATTTTGAACGCTGAAACTGCAATAAATTCCATATCCGACGAAGAAACAATAACAGTAATAAGACATGCAATTGATAATAAAATAAAAAAAGTTTGAAGGCCGAAAATATAAATAATACAAAAACTATTCACAATAACGAAACAAGGGTGTTTAATGAGATAAAGGCGAAATTAATAGACCATAACGCAATCGTCACCAAATTGGACAAAGGTCAAACTCTCGTAATTTTAACTTATGAAAATTATAAAAACAAGATACAGGACTTTATTAAAAACAATAACATTATTGAGATTCATAGCGACCCCACTGTTAAATTTAATAGTAACGTGAAATCAGTATTAAATAAAACCAAATACATCATAATGAACGATGAGAAAAAATACTTAAAAATGATAGATCCCAAGGCACCTAAACTTAGGGGCCTTCAAAAAATACATAAAAATAATATGCCTATCCATCCTTTAGTTAATTTCATGTCTGCACCTTCATATAAAATTGCCAAAAAACTCGAAAACATTTTTAGACAACATATAGCATTCAATAAAAACTATAGTTTGAAAAACAGTTTAGAACTGGTCGAACTTACAAAAACAATTACAATCGAACCGAGACACACCCT
Source organism: Magicicada septendecula (assembly GCA_034769895.1). Taxonomy (NCBI): domain Eukaryota; kingdom Metazoa; phylum Arthropoda; class Insecta; order Hemiptera; family Cicadidae; genus Magicicada; species Magicicada septendecula. The sequence continues at coordinate 81,973,468 of CM068373.1, read as the reverse complement.
CGCTTCATTCGACATAGTAAATTTATAGACGAACGTACCAATTAGTGAAATGTTAGAAATAGCAAAAAGTTTATTACTCTCTAAATCCACATTAAATCATGAAACAGTCGATGAGTTAATCAATTTGACAAAGGTAATATTGGAACAAAATTATTTTACTTTCGATAACAAATATTAGTTACAACAGGATGGATTTGCGATGGGATCCCCATTATCAGGCATCCTGGCGGAAATTTACTTAAATCACATTGAAACAAACGAAATATTATCAACTAAAAACAAATATTATAAAAAAATTTTATTTTACCGACGATATGTGGATGACACAATAATGATTTATAATGGCAATTGCAGGCAATTGGAGATGCTTAAAAAATATATGAATACTATTACAAATAATTTGCAATTCACATTAGAAACGGAAATGAATAATAAAATTAATCTTTTAGATTTAACTTTAACAAAAATAAATAATAAAATTAACTATAATATTTACAGAAAACCAACAATCACTGATCATGCTATTCACGCCTCATCTTATCACCCTATTTCACATAAAATGGCATTTTTTAATTGTATGATTCATAGATTGCTGGCATTGCCCCTATCTACGGAAGATTATATAAATGAACTAGATATTATCAAACACATAGCGATAGCCAATGGATGCAAAAGTCATATAGTAGATAGAATAATTAATAAAAAACAAAATAAACCAAATATTGATGTGTCCAAAGAAAAAGTAAACAAATATATTGCAATAGAATATGGTGAAATTCTACAACATATTTAAAAAACCAATTAAAAAAGCAAAATATTACTTTGGCTTCAAAGGCGAATAATAAGCTTGAGAAAAAACTTACATTTACAAACAAAAATATACCCTCCGATATATTTGATGGTACTGGTGTATATAGATAGACTTAATTGTTCGGATTGCACACAGTTCTACATAGGACAAACTTCAAATTACGTTATAAAGAACATATCCCAAGCTCCAAGTCAAATGTAAGAAGATCTACATTTGCAGAACATTTAAGCTTACATGACCATAACATAAAGAGTATTGGTGATAATTTAGATATCCTACATAAATGTAAAAAGTCACTAAGGCTAGACACCCTCGAACGGTTCGAGATATATAAAGTTATTTAGGGAAGATTACAATCGTGTCCTAAACGAAAAAGCAATACATACAAATAATATTTTTTTTAATTGAATCGATCATATAGAACGAGAAATCGGCTAAATCAGATCGATAAAATTGAACGAAGGTCAATGTAATCCTGTGCAGGTTCGTTACGGCTGCCTGTCGTTTTTATTTCTTTGTTATTTCATTTTAATATGTGTTATTTATTTATTTTTGTGCAATGTATGTGTCGTTTTTTAATATTTGACGAGATGAATATTGTAACGCGTAATAGTGTGTTACCCTACAAATCTAATAATCGTACTTTCTAAATTGTATGTTATTTTTGACTCACTATTGGGATAGCCAATTTGTGACATCTAGACTCGAATCTATGGTTATTTATCTGAATTTGCGTCTTGTTTAACTCTGTTATTATTTGTATATATTTTTGTTAATATTAAATTAAGGATGAGTATCTGTTCAGGGGGATGTTTGTTGAGCGCCAATTTGCAATCACCGTTTGCAAATAAAATTTTATTTGGTGAAGTATCAATAATAAATTTTTGTTCAAATTTATGTAAATAATATATGGTCTCTTTATTCTGTAATGAACTCTCTTTTATTCTTTTCTTTCAGCAATGGATATGATAACTTGTGCTCATCACCACATTTTTTAAAAGAAATCTGCTAAGATTTTCAATTGATGAGTGTTGCCAACTTAATCTAATTACTGAGGTCAACTTACAGTATCAGATATTTTGTTCAGAATATCATACCCTTTTTGTTTTCATGAAATAAGAAACAAATAAACCTTTTTCTGTATTTTGTAAACTCAAATCCTTTATTTATTCTTTAATTTGTGCTAAATGTAAAACATAATTTTTAACAAAGTTTGGCCAGCTGTATTTTTATAAGCTCAGAGTGGCAGCAGTAACTCTTAGATCTCAGGCTTTTTTTAAAACATTTTATAATTTGTTTTTAATAAATAAAATATTATTATAAGGTTTAGTAGGTCCTTTCGACTACGATATAACAACAGTATTGACAGGGAAAGTACCAAAATACATATGATGAGAAATAGTCACAATGTATCTTAAAATGATTATATTAAGAGTGTAAAACAGTTCAGTGTATAGGTTAAGTTATAAAAATATTTTTTAGACTTAATTAGTTTTAAATTATGTTAGCACTATACATCAATGGTGGCTTATGCTTATGTCCATATTATTAATCATTGTTGTTCTCAGTGAAAGTTAATTATGGTTTTTATAAAAAAACGTATTCAAAGTTTTTTGAAACCTTTAGATCAGGTTTAGCAAGGAATATTTCAGATTAATTTTAGATCAAAAAATACTTCTCTCCCTGTGTCAATTGGTCCAATTTTTTCAGAGATGTCCTGGTTTAATTCTGTAGAGTCTTGTAGCAATTCTTTCTTCTATTTTAATCTTGATATATATAATTATTCAATTGTTTATCTGGAGATGCACTAATATCACCTTGGTTTCCAAGTAACATTTTTATATCACCCTGGTGACATCATAAGAATAATATAAACAAACCTTCTACTATTTTATATGTCATTTTTGTGACGATTTAATTGAAACTGTAATCTTAAATAAATAAAAATTAAATTTGCGAGCGATTAAGTACTTTTAAATCGCACTATTAAACCTAAAGCCCCTGTACTAAATCTGAATGAGAATGAGAAGTGAACGAAAATCAACAGAAGCACTAATAAAAAGTCGAATTGTAAAACACTTATTAATATCACAATTAACCCTTTTCTAGTCATCATGCGGTGACCTGTTAGTTCCGGACTCAACGTGTTTATCGAGTCGTCTGTAATTAGGAAGATATAAAAATCATAATGTTTGTAATTAGAAATTTGAAGGCACGAGTAGTAGTTAAAATAATTCACTTAAATTATATATGTATAATTAATGTATTGTTTTTGGTAAAAAGAATGTCAATTTAAATAAAAATAGGAACTATATTGTCGCGGAGTACTTGCCCCTCTCCGTTGTTATGTGCCAGTCGAATCTAGTAGAGGGTCACTATGCTGCCGTCAGACCGTACAGACATATGAGCGAGGGCTCCACGAAAATGCATTTGTTTTTTTAATTTAATTTTAAAATGTTAGCTACCACTGCTAAACGTGGCGAGCGTTGTGTAATGTGCGAATGATATAAAGATGTGTTAAGAAGAAAAATGTAATAAGTAAAACAGAAACTTAACTAGTAGTAAACAAGATGACGTCTCCCCTCAAGAGTTAAATACAAGTACAACCTTATACATGAAGATGTGATCTGCATAAACTTCATAAATACACGTATACGATGCATAAGACGCTGACGAGGACCTCCGTGGATCTACACCTACTTTCACAAAAGAAACTTCAATCTCCGCAGTGAACATCCTATCTAGTACTTGCCGAAGACACGACCCAGATGATGCTGCCGACTTCAAGAATTCCAAAGAGAGACACCCCAGGATGAGGTTACTACGACCAATTGTAAAGGTGACTCGATAGCTTGCCTATCGAGAGTTAATCATATTTGATACACAACTCACATTAAAAAGAGACTTTTCAAAGACTATTAATTTTGTTTAAAATTAAAATGAGACAAGCTAAGAGTTTACTGTAAGATTCAATATCGTACGTTGTAACGCCTTAAATGTAAATGTAATTTATAATCACTTTAAGTAATAATACCATTCTTCAAATGGTAAAAGAAGTCTTGCAAGCGTCTAGATGAACTCAAAATACTTAGAAGTCTTTGCTATAAATATACTTAAAGTAAACTCGGATCCGAGGTAAAAGAATACATAATCAGTTTGATCCCTAAGTTTTTATGAAAAGCATTTAAATATCTTAATCTAATTAATGATGTCATGGGATCTTTGAGTAACAGTTGTTAATAAAGAGAAGTCATCTTGTTACACATGAGAATGAGTGCATAAATCAGTGAAATACCTTCCCTTGTTTCCTTATAATTATCTAATGTAATTTGTTCAGTTAATTTGAGTTTAATAACAGTTCGTTACAACGTAGGCAGCCCATGTAATTGACAAGTGTCAGTTAAGATGGGTTCCCTGGATTTGTAACGTGGCAATACGTTACAAAATTGTGCCACTCTGCTAAATTAGTAAAAAGGTTGTAAGCATCGTGACATTAACAGAGATACGTCACCCTGCTAATTAAAGTAATTGTTAAGTAGTAAAATAGATAACTTTTGGCACTCAGTTATCTGATCTATGCACTCAGGCAATGTATTTGATGTAACTTTAATTTTCATAAAATGAATTTGTTTTAAGATACGCAAATGATAGTCAGTATAACTTGAAATATCATTGTATGAAGCCAAATGCAAGTATGTACATGAATTGTAGTGCTTGGTGATCTGCTCAGTCTTTAACAGGTTTATATTATGACAATCCAAGACCTGTTGTTTCTTGAATATGCCTGCATAGTATATGTTAGTGTATGTCTGTCATCACAGTAAAAGTAATAAAAGAGAGAAATAATAATAATGCTCCTGTGTAAAGCAGACCCGGTTAATTACGTGGAAAGAATTTCGTAACTTAAATTTGTTACCAAAATAAATAATTAATTTAATTGGGGAAAGTACGAGAATTAGTAAAGTCAGACTGTTAGAACCGTAATACACGTGTAAGTTGAAGGCGTGCTTTGTTGAATGAGATTCACCCCGTGCGTCCGAGCTGGCTTCTCCAGTTAAGACCTGTCAAGGAAGTTAGTCTGTGGCATTGTGTAGAGAACAATACGTGAGCGTAAACCCCGCATTCTCACTCACACACCCTGCCTTTGTTTACTAAATAAAAGAGGGTGGCCTACATTCCAGCAAACAGCTGATCGGCGATTTAACTTTGAAATATGTGTGTGTGGAATTTCTGTCTCTCCCTTAGAAGAGAAATTGTTCTTTTCTGAATTATGCAAATGATTTACCCAAGAATTCATCTTATCTATGTAATTAGTGTGTAGTGTTGTAGAATCTGTTTTAAGTACGTTTTAATGTGTTAGAAATAAGATAAAAAAATGGCCCAATTTAATCCGGATTTGTTATTAAAGGACGAGCTGTCTTACGAAGCTCTTTTGCGTGGACTACCCCATGCGAATGTAACAGTCGCGGAATTGCGTAGATCAATACGCGAATGTGGATTTGATACACCCGCGCAATTAAGCAACCTAAGCGAACTCGATTATGAGAGCGAGAGAGAAATGTGTAATGCCAAGTATAGTGAGCTAACCTTATTGTCTCAAACCCTCCAAGACGAGAAATCTCCAGCGATAATTTTGTGGACTACCCAGAGAATAGAGCATTTTACCCGGCGAATGAAAAATTTGTTGATCTGGCCTAATCTTACGGAAATACCACGTGAAGTGCAAAACCTAGCTGACGAAGCTTTACGTAGCTTACCCACTATTATTAATGACTTAAGAAGAAGATCCAACTCATTCCGGATGGATGAAATAGAGAAGTCCTTGAAGAAATTACACATCTCCCCAATACAATCCCCTACTACTGATCTACCTCCGCCTAACACTGATTGGAACTCACCCGCCGTATCACAAATGCAAGCTAACCAAGAGCAAAATACAGATAGAGATTTAAATGCCCCTCCTCCCGATAGTTTCCAGATTCGCCCCGGAACTCACAAATTGACCACCCCGAATGCATCATATCGTTCTCCTAAAGGAATGCCAACCTTGAACCATAACGCTGACCTATACGGGAAAATTACTCATCCTGTGGAGAGAATCTTAACTGAAATCCCTTACACCGATGGATTAAATGTCTCCAAACTACTAAATTTCATTAAATATCTCCTGCAGATAAAAGATCTACAGCAGCTGAATGATTGGCAAATTTTACAAGTTCTGCTACCGAAATGTAAACCACCGTTAAAGAATCGTGTAATAGAAGCATTAAGCTCTACATTTCCAGTAGAAGACCTACATAGCTCGATAATAAAGTACTTTATTCCAACCGGAATTTATGAAGAAATTAAAAGAAAGACCGTACTCCGAGTACAAGGAAATCACGAGAGATTAGCTCATTACATCTCCGATATCAGAGAGTCATCTCGACTACTACGTGTAGATTGGAATGAGACACAGATGGTCGACACCATTTTAATAGGACTGTCACCAGAGGAAAGATCTCGTTTAGCTTTGATAAATAGACCAAACACAATTGCAGATCTAGAACGATGCAGTATCCATTCGTCAAATGTATGGTACTCCGATCAAAATAGACATACGATGAAATCCGCAGAAACAAATAGAAATGAATTGCGAGCCCTAGAGCCCGGTGTAACAACCCTGCATGAAAGACAAGTATTCAATAGACCTCACAATGTGCGCAAATCTGGTAAGTTAAGTGTAACACCATCTAAAGAGGAAACAAGGTACCCTCCTCACAATAAACCCATCTGTTATAATTGCGGCAAATATGGACACATAAGAAAAGACTGCAAGAGCAAGCCATTGGAACGTAAACACTCAGATCCAAAAAACATGTAAGGCAGGGAGACCCAAAATCCTGTGTCTTCCGCAGCAACTCAAAATCTGGTGAACCTAAAGAAACGAATAAAAAAAAAAAATTTTATAACCAAAGTGGAAGGAAAAGAAGTTCTAAGGAAATAGATCCATACGTGAGACAATTTCTTGAAAAATGTAACGCGATAAATAAATGTAACTGGACTAAAAGTCTATTACCCTTAATACGAGTTGACTTAGGCGTTACCTCCACCATCGCATTAATTGATTCGGGACCTCCGTGGATCTACACCTACTTTCACAAAAGAAACTTCAATCTCCGCAGTGAACATCCTATCTAGTACTTGCCGAAGACACGACCCAGATGATGCTGCCGACTTCAAGAATTCCAAAGAGAGACACCCCAGGACGAGGTTACTACGACCAATTGTAAAGGTGACTCGATAGCTTGCCTATCGAGAGTGAATCATATTTGATACACAACTCACATTAAAAAGAGACTTTTCAAAGACTATTAATTTTGTTTAAAATTAAAATGAGACAAGCTAAGAGTTTACTGTAAGATTCAATATCGTACGTTGTAACGCCTTAAATGTAAATGTAATTTATAATCACTTTAAGTAATAATACCATTCTTCAAATGGTAAAAGAAGTCTTGCAAGCGTCTAGATGAACTCAAAATACTTAGAAGTCTTTGCTATAAATATACTTAAAGTAAACTCGGATCCGAGGTAAAAGAATACATAATCAGTTTGATCCCTAAGTTTTTATGAAAAGCATTTAAATATCTTAATCTAATTAATGATGTCATGGGATCTTTGAGTAACAGTTGTTAATAAAGAGAAGTCATCTTGTTACACATGAAAATGAGTGCATAAATCAGTGAAATACCTTCCCTTGTGTAATGATCGAAATTAAAAAAAAATTTTAATTCCTCGATCAAGTGACACGTTCCCACACTCAAGTCGACGGACACAAGCCCAGGTCGTAAATAATGACGAATCGAGGGCACGTCAAACCCGACGACAGTGCGAAGACAAAGAAAAACGTCTGAGCACTGCACACAATGAGTATTTCAGGGCGTCGCTGACAGCTAGCCGTTTGTCACAATTTACCGCACCCAACAATCTGAAACAAAGACTTCGTACAGCTGCCGAGTTACACGGAATCGAGATGGAACGCCTGCTGTGGAGGCGAGGCGTAACTGCACAAATTATGAAAGGCTTTACTATGTTACAAAAGGAGTACAGAGCAATTTTAACGGAGAGATAGACAATAGACGTAACTCAGTGAATACTACCAGTGCATCCTGCACAGCGTGAAAACAAACCCTTGACAGTTTACTGAGATTTACGACTGGAAAGTAGAGTTTCACCGAAATGACGCCAACGAAGGGTTGATAATCGGCGGAACGAACGTCGAGGAACTTAGACAATTAACCAAGGCTCTGGAGTCTGTTAACAAAAGCTCAGTCAGAACCTTAGGGAAAGTCTAAACAAAGGATAACAGAAGGCCATGAAATTGCCCTAATTTCTTAGAATCTGTGCTACGCTCGTCACATGAAACACTCCGGGGATGACGACGACCAACCAGCGTTAAGCATCTTCTAAGAGAGCTCGTGGAGAGAGTAGGAAGGGTTCGGACGACGAATCGTGAAACAGAGGACGAAATCTGCAGAAGAGTAGGAATTTGTACGACCAATCAAGAGTCCGAGGAGGCGTAGAAATCCAAAACTTAGACTTATGGGTAAGATGTTCCAATAAAACTGTTTGGCGAAGACGCGGAGCGGGCAGTCAAGTATTCAATCGAGTAGTCAAGTATTCAATCGAGCAGTCAAGTATTCAATCGAGTAGTCACGTAGTCAATCGAGCAGTCCGTCATTCAATCGAACAGTTAGTCGCAGTTAACAGTCAGTCGGTAGTCAAGAGTATGTAGTTAATAGTAGCAGTTGATAGTCGCAATTAATAGTCAGAAGTTAGTGCGTACGATAGACAGACGATTGATTATGTCAAAACAGTAATACGGTCCGTGATAGAAACAGTTTGTGCGACCGACCGGATTCACTAATTTGTAAATTCACAAGTGAACAAAGACATCGGTATAGTCACACTTATACACAATTCTGTGCGGAAACATAAACTATAAGTGCGCACGGGACTTGAAATCTCAACTGACGCGCACAAAATAACATACTAATTAACACTTAAAGTAGAACAGTGAGTGACACTTCAAACATTCTCACACCACAAGGTATCACCATGTTGAACAATTAATTGAATAAACTGTACCAAACAATTAAGCACGCAGTACGCGATACACCCAGATAGACGGCACAGTTAACCAAGTACACAAATATGGCAAACTTTCAGAACAATTCAGTGTAATGACAACATTAACACCTCACTATTTGAACTCCGGACACTCGACATCAGTGGGTTACCACAACACCACACACATGACGGGAGTGGAGATTTAGTGGAGTGAAGTGAAGTTATCAGTGCTCTGCGTAACAGTGATTATGATCTTCGATGAATCATCTAGAAGGTGTCTTCTCACGACGACGGAATTGGATAAACACTCTCAAAGATAAGCTTTATGTCTACTTAATCTTAGTAGTATATACTACTGTTCTGTTGCCTCTTTTCAAAGAACTAACCCCAAGAGAATAAATATATATGAATCATATGAATCATAAAATCTATAAAAATAACACTAACGTAATTCGTTATCTGAGAAATAATGAACGCATTTTAGGTAGGAATAAGTATATTTGTCAATTGTTTATTTCGTATATGTTATATATATATGTGTGCATTATTTACTGCATTTGAATGCACCATGTGTTTATGTTTCAGGAAACATCGCATAAATTGAATAATTGTATTTATATCATGTGTTTTAATATGTATGTAATTTGCAGGATATAGTTACTTACTTCAGTAACATGTGTAATAAATAAGTAGTTAATTTACAGTATGCATGCGTTCATTATTGAAATTTCACCTTTGTTATTGATGTATTTTCATTCTAAGTATTACACTAAAAATCTCACAACTTATGCTAAACATCAATGGATACAATAAACTCGACCATTGAAACGTCTGATTAATAGACTCATAAAATCGTATTTAATTAGTCACTGTATTGAGTCAAATCTGACGAATAGAAACAATTTTAGATATATCAAATTTAACGTATAACATAAATCTTTAATTAATATGATTCATAATTGTTGAGTAATTAATCCACGCAGATAATTAGCACAGATTAATATTCACTAGATGTAAATGGTTTACACAATTAATTACCACAGATGTAAATTACATTTACACCACTAAATGTAAATGGCTGCACAACGCGTGGCATTAAATGTAAATGGCATCCAGCTTTAGGGCGAGATACATATGAGAAAGTAATAAACTCACATAAAATACCACTAATCCCATTTACTAAATGTAAATCATTTATATCGTTAAATGTAAATGGCGCCCATCGCATGGCAAAAGAGAGCAGACAGTAGTATTTAGACTAATTACAATAATATAGTACGTAAGATATTATTAAATAAGTGTAAGGTTAGCTTGACTGGTAAATGATAACGCGAAGCAAGGCAAAAATGGCTAGCGGTAGTTCTGATAGCATGGACTTTGACGTTAACAACCAGTTGGGCACACCCGACACCAACGAAGTAAACTCATCAGTCGTCGAACCAAATATGACGGAGGAGACGTCAGAGGTCAGAGCACGGGGATAGGAGTCACAGCAACCACAAGAGTCCCAGCAATCACATGAAGAGGCATCACTACGTTCATTGTTGATGGACTTCATGCGCACGAATAATGAAAGCTTCAAGATGATGAATCAGAAATTCGACCAACATAAAGAGGAAATTAAAGAAGAAATCAATCAGAAATTCGATAAAATTAATGAAAATTTTAATAATCATAAGGAAGACGTCAAGCAGCAGATGGCCGAACAGCTCGCGCTTATACGATCAGAAATGCGTGACCATAAGACCAGTTGCGACGATAAGATAAGTGAAGTCCTAAAGAAAGAAGAGGATGCTACAAGAGAAGTAAAAGATGACACCAATAAGAAGTTTGAAGAAGTGTGGGAAGCTCGAGAGTCGGACCACCAAGAATTTAAAAGCCTGGCACAGACCACACAATCTAGTATAAAGAAAGTCCATAACAAGCTAGATCTACACATCAATAGTAATCAGAAGAAGCAGGAAGAACTGAAGACCGAATTATACCACACACTGCGACAGCAGCAACAAGAGATAGGTGACGCCAACCACACATTGCAACAGAAAATCGATGAAGTGGACGGCCGACAAAGGACGACCGAACAGAAGCTCGACGAAAACGTCAAAGAGAAAACAACCCACATCCAGGAACTCAGGTGTCAAGTAGAGAGACTGCGGTGACAGATCACCGATGGGGAGTCTGGGCCTCACAGAACAGTAAACGGTCAAATACAGGTTGAATTGAAGTATGACGGAACCGACAGATTCCCGATGGAGTTCCTAAAGGAGTTGTCGGAGTTTCAAGAATCCTATTACCCGAGCAGCGACATCAGGTGGATCGGCAAACACCTAGAGAAGGACGCAAGCATATGGTGGCGTGTGATCCGGGACCAGATAAGTACCTTCGAAGAATTCAAGGAGGCGTTCACACTGAAGTACTGGGGGTTGGAACGACAGGACATTATCCGCGACAACCTTGAGTACGGCAGGTTTGAATGGCAGGGACCCATCACAGCTATACAGTACGTCGAGAGGATTCTTTTGGAAAGTCGCCAGTTAACCCCAGCGTTGACCGACCACCAACTGATAAGGAAAATTTCGAGGCACTTTGGAAGGGACTTGCAGATCGCCGTTATAACACGCGGGATCGTCACCATACCCAATTTCGAGGCCTTGATCACTGAATACACTAGCATTCAATCAAGCCATGCAGGAAATAGACGTGCGCAATATAAGATAACGAACGAAAGAGAAGCGGGAACTGTCGATCGTCCCAGTGGTAACTTTGTCAACAAGAACGAGAGTGAAAGGAAACCAGTTTGGCAAGGACGGGCGCACGGCGGTAACCGTTACGAGGGTAAATCACACGGAGTGGTAAACACCGTCGAATACCTGAACTCCAAACCGAGTACAAGCCAGGCAAGCGACGACAGTAATTCTAGGTCGAACAATGACCAAAACAACAAAAAAAAAACACCCCTACACAGCGAACGACATAGTTTTTGACGACAACAAAAACAACCCCACTAATAACGTCAATATCCTGGTACCTGACTTAAGAGATGACCTACTGAATGAATATGACGAGGACGTCACGAAACAGATATTAAAATGTCCTGAAATAATCATACAATTTAATAATAACATTAAAGTTTTAGCACTTGTCGACACCGGCTCAGTTATTAATGGGTTGTCAGAAGAATGGTTCAACGCAAACAAAAGGGACATTGAACCATATGAGATTTTACCCATGACAAACTCTCTAATCATTAGTGCTGTTGGGAACAAGTCCAAGTTAATTAGAAAACAAATACTGTGCGACATAGAAATTGACGGGATCAAAAATGAGTGTGTCTTTCTAATAATACCTGACCTTATTAAACAATGTATATTAGGGATAAGTTTTTTACAGGAGGTAGGATGTCGTATCGACATTGGCAGCAAGAAAATAGAAATAGTGAATGCGGCTGATGAAGAGGTGCACGCCGTACCCATCATGAACATGGAACTAATTGATAATGGAGAAGAAGAGGAAGAAATCTTGAGGAGCATCGATGAGAAGATATCAAACATGGACTGTCAAGACGAGGAGATATTGGAAAATTTGAAGGAAATACTTGTTAAGAATAGAAGAGTGTTTAGGGAATGCCCGGGGAGAATAGACGGATACGAGCATGAGTTTCAAGTTACGGACAGTACGCCCTACTTTCAACGGGGTTGGCCTGTACCACTTGCTTATCAGAAGAAAGTAAAGGACGAGATTGATAGAATGCTGCGATACGGTGTGATTGAACGTTGTACAAGCCCGTTCATAAATCCACTCGTAACAGTCATAAAAAGAGATGGAAGGGTCCGTCTATGCCTGGACGCAAGAAAGATAAACGGCGTTACTATTCCCGACTATGAAGGCGTTTCTCCAATAAACGAAATCTTGGCAAGATGCAGCGAAATGCGATATCTATCTACTGTCGATTTGTCGAGCAGCTTTTGGCAAGTACCTTTGAAGAAAGAGTGCAGGAAGTATACCGCGTTCATGTATGAGGGAAGGTGCTACCAATTCACCGTTACACCATTCGGCCTTAGTACCAGTTCAGCGGCACTAACACGCGGATTGGATACGGTCTTAAATGAAGATGTTAAGAAAAACACATTAATATACGTGGACGATTGTCTATGCTATTCTGACGATGTTAAAAGACACTTAGAACATTTAGAGGCATTATTAAATAATCTAAACGAAAATAACTTAACCGTCAACCTAAATAAGTCACAGTTTTTCAGGAAAGAAATATCGTATCTTGGATACCAACTAACAACACGCGGCATCCAAGCTACGGAAGAGAAAGTGAAAGCCATTATGGACTTCCCTAAACCCAAGAACCAGAAACAGTTAAAGGGTTTCCTAGGCCTCACTAACTTTTATAACCGTTTTACTAGCAAATATGCGGAGACAACACAACCCCTCCATGAATTATTGAAGAAGAATCACAAATTTGTATGGACGAATGAATTAAACGACTGCTTTGACAGAGTCAAAAACCTATTTATTGACGCTGTAGTTTTAAGATTTCCGCGCCCAGACCAGAGGTATTATATACAGTGTGATGCAAGTGATTACGCATACGGAGGACAACTTTACCAGCTCGATGAAGACGGGGAAATCGGCGTAATTGCCTTCACTAGTAAGACATTCAAGGGTGCTGAGCGGAACTATTATACTACGGAAAAAGAGCTTTTAAGTATTGTCCGATGCTTAGAAAAATTCCGAATATACGTTCTCGGACAACCATTAACGATCATCACCGACAACAAGGCGTTGACATTCTTAAACAAATGCCATCTAAATAATTCTCGGATTACACGATGGATTCTTGCAGTGCAGGAGTATAAATTCGACATAATTCATTGCAAGGGTAAGGAAAACATCGTAGCCAACATCTTAAGTAGATATCCACACGATGCAAAATTAGAAGATATTCACGACAACACGCATGAATATTTAGTTAACCACATAACCGTAAAAATGAGACTTGAGGTGCGGAAGTTAATCCAAAATATTGGAAAGCACCAGATGGAAGACGATAAGCTAAAAGCGATCATCACTAGATTTAAGGAGGGAAATATAGACCCTAAATTAACTAAATTATTTTAAATATGTTAACGATAAGTTGTATAGACGACAGCGGAATGAATGGAAGCTGTATGTTCCTAGCAACATATCTGGGGACATAATTGCTGAAATCCATCATATGTTCGGGCATTTAGGAACAAAAAAGTGTATTAAAATGATCCAGGAACATTTCACATTCGACCGGATGTCAAAGAAAATAAAAACGTATATAAAAACCTGTGACCTATGCCAGAAGTGCAAAGACACCAACAACAGAGAGCTATTTGGTGGCACACGCGCTGTGATACCTACAGCCAAAGGAGATCTGGTAAGCGCAGATTATTATGGACCCCTACCGACAGGAACGGGTGGAGTCAAATATTTATTGGTCATAGTGGATAATTTCACGAAATATGTCAAGTTATTCACCCTCCGGAGAGCAACAACCACTACGACGTTGCGGAGAATAAAAACGTATTGCGAACTATTTGGACGTCCGCGGACCATTTTGACGGACAACGGAACACAGTTCACATCCAAGAGATGGGTCAACGGTCTAAAGGAGTTGGACATACAACCAAAGTTTACCGCAATACGTAATCCATGTACCAACCTTGCCGAGCGGATTAACCGGCAACTGGGAAACTTATTTCGCATTTTCATAAGTGACCAACACACTAAATGGTCCCAATACGTGAAAACGATTGAAGCGTGTCTAAACGAGGTGTACCACGAGACGATCGAAATAACCCCTCATGAAGCACACCTCGGCACGAGACCTACACGAGCATGGGAGCAATGCTTGGACAAAGGAGTCATTAGCAGCGAAGGAAAACGTGAAAACAATATATTTGTAAAGATAAAGGAGAAGCGAGAGCAACACGCGAAACGCTGCAATGAGAAGAAGAAAATCACAAAATTTGCGATTGGCGACAAGGTTCTGGTGAGAGCATTCCACCAATCCGACGCTGCGTCAAAGAGAATTGACAAGTTCTTCGAACTTTTCGCAGGACCATATAAAATCAACCGCATCATCGGCGAGGCCACATATGAGCTCGTGGAGTGCGATAGCGGGAAGACGAGAGGAAAATTTAATATACGGCAAATTAAGGCGTATCATGAGCCAGCGAACGGAAGTATAGATAACACGAGTGGTAGCGACGACTCCCGGCGACCAGCAGAAGACATATTTTAGGTAATTTGCTCACGCGGCCAGTCCAGCTAACCAAATAATGATATGCATTTTACTTGTTGTGTTTAGTCTGTATTTCAATGCTAACTGTGTTTGTGATAATCACATAATTGTCATTCGTTATGTTAATTAGACATGTAAATATCATCATATACAGAAAGTGATTTGTGAAATGTACCATGTGTCAGAAGGACAGTGTAATACTATGACACAGGACACCAAAGACGTTAATAATTATGAATAATAACTTGTTTAAATGTAGAGACTCGAATAATTTGTTTATGTAAATAATAATTCAAAATGGACGATTGTTTTATAACTTTAAGAGTATGCATCACGAAGTATGCTGATTCCTTAACTGTTTAATTACTATGTATGTTTCTTTTATCAATGTAATCATTTATAGTATGTTATGAATTGATCATATGTATATATTTGTTAGAATCAACTGTATTCTTGAGACAGTAATAACAAGTTTAAAAGTATTTTATTGCTACATAGGTCATCGACATAAGATCGATTAATATAATGGGTAGCTAATCTACAGCTTATCTAATACATTGTATATAAACAGTAACGAAACAAACTGTCAAATGGACAAACGTCCATGTCTTAAATTCAATTATTTACTCGAAATCGTATTGTACAGTCCGCATATGGACAGGCAAAGTGTAAAAAATCCGTTCATTCACTCAGATGCGCGGCAATAAATTCATATGACCATATAAAACATTAAGATGGGGAATAACAATTAATTGCTTCCTATGAGAGATAGATGTCAGTCAACCATGTCCATTCCGAAGCAGACATCCACGACTGGGACAGAGCGCAGAAATTGGATCAGATGTCTCCCGAAGTCCAACATCCAATCCAATTTGGGGACAATGTAATGATCGAAATTTAAAAAAAATTTTAATTCCTCGATCAAGTGACACGTTCCCACACTCAAGTCGACGGACACAAGCCCAGGTCATAAATAATGACGAATCGAGGGCACGTCAAACCCGACGACAGTGCGAAGACAAAGAAAAACGTCTGAGCACTGCACACAATGAGTATTTCAGGGCGTCGCTGACAGCTAGCCGTTTGTCACAATTTACAGCACCCAACAATCTGAAACAAAGACTTCGTACAGCTGCCGAGTTACACGGAATCGAGATGGAACGCCTGCTGTGGAGGCGAGGCGTAACTGCACAAATTATGAAAGGCTTTACTATGTTACAAAAGGAGTACAGAGCAATTTTAACGGAGAGATAGACAATAGACGTAACTCAGTGAATACTACCAGTGCATCCTGCACAGCGTGAAAACAAACCCTTGACAGTTTACTGAGATTTACGACTGGAAAGTAGAGTTTCACCGAAATGACGCCAACGAAGGGTTGATAATCGGCGGAACGAACGTCGAGGAACTTAGACAATTAACCAAGGCTCTGGAGTCTGTTAACAAAAGCTCAGTCAGAACCTTAGGGAAAGTCTAAACAAAGGATAACAGAAGGCCATGAAATTGCCCTAATTTCTTAGAATCTGTGCTACGCTCGTCACATGAAACACTCCGGGGATGACGACGACCAACCAGCGTTAAGCATCTTCTAAGAGAGCTCGTGGAGAGAGTAGGAAGGGTTCGGACGACGAATCGTGAAACAGAGGACGAAATCTGCAGAAGAGTAGGAATTTGTACGACCAATCAAGAGTCCGAGGAGGCGTAGAAATCCAAAACTTAGACTTATGGGTAAGATGTTCCAATAAAACTGTTTGGCGAAGACGCGGAGCGGGCAGTCAAGTATTCAATCGAGTAGTCAAGTATTCAATCGAGTAGTCAAGTATTCAATCGAGTAGTCACGTAGTCAATCGAGCAGTCCGTCATTCAATCGAACAGTTAGTCGCAGTTAACAGTCAGTCGGTAGTCAAGAGTATGTAGTTAATAGTAGCAGTTGATAGTCGCAATTAATAGTCAGAAGTTAGTGCGTACGATAGACAGACGATTGATTATGTCGAAACAGTAATACGGTCCGTGATAGAAACAGTTTGTGCGACCGACCGGATTCACTAATTTGTAAATTCACAAGTGAACAAAGACATCGGTATAGTCACACTTATACACAATTCTGTGCGGAAACATAAACTATAAGTGCGCACGGGACTTGAATACTCAACTGACGCGCACAAAATAACATACTAATTAACACTTAAAGTAGAACAGTGAGTGACACTTCAAACATTCTCACACCACAAGGTATCACCATGTTGAACAATTAATTGAATAAACTGTACCAAACAATTAAGCACGCAGTACGCGATACACCCAGATAGACGGCACAGTTAACCAAGTACACAAATATGGCAAACTTTCAGAACAATTCAGTGTAATGACAACATTAACACCTCACTATTTGAACTCCGGACACTCGACATCAGTGGGTTACCACAACACCACACACATGACGGGAGTGGAGATTTAGTGGAGTGAAGTGAAGTTATCAGTGCTCTGCGTAACAGTGATTATGATCTTCGACGAATCATCTAGAAGGTGTCTTCTCACGACGACGGAATTGGATAAACACTCTCAAAGATAAGCTTTATGTCTACTTAATCTTAGTAGTATATACTACTGTTCTGTTGCCTCTTTTCAAAGAACTAACCCCAAGAGAATAAATATATATGAATCATATGAATCATAAAATCTATAAAAATAACACTAACGTAATTCGTTATCTGAGAAATAATGAACGCATTTTAGGTAGGAATAAGTATATTTGTCAATTGTTTATTTCGTATATGTTATATATATATGTGTGCATTATTTACTGCATTTGAATGCACCATGTGTTTATGTTTCAGGAAACATCGCATAAATTGAATAATTGTATTTATATCATGTGTTTTAATATGTATGTAATTTGCAGGATATAGTTACTTACTTCAGTAACATGTGTAATAAATAAGTAGTTAATTTACAGTATGCATGCGTTCATTATTGAAATTTCACCTTTGTTATTGATGTATTTTCATTCTAAGTATTACACTAAAAATCTCACAACTTATGGTAAACATCAATGGATACAATAAACTCGACCATTGAAACGTCTGATTAATAGACTCATAAAATCGTATTTAATTAGTCACTGTATTGAGTCAAATCTGACGAATAGAAACAATTTTAGATATATCAAATTTAACGTATAACATAAATCTTTAATTAATATAATTCATAATTGTTGAGTAATTAATCCACGCAGATAATTAGCACAGATTAATATTCACTAGATGTAAATGGTTTACACAATTAATTACCACAGATGTAAATTACATTTACACCACTAAATGTAAATGGCTGCACAACGCGTGGCATTAAATGTAAATGGCATCCAGCTTTAGGGCGAGATACATATGAGAAAGTAATAAACTCACATAAAATACCACTAATCCCATTTACTAAATGTAAATCATTTATATCGTTAAATGTAAATGGCGCCCATCGCATGGCAAAAGAGAGCAGACAGTAGTATTTAGACTAATTACAATAATATAGTACGTAAGATATTATTAAATAAGTGTAAGGTTAGCTTGACTGGTAAATGATAACGCGAAGCAAGGCAAAAATGGCTAGCGGTAGTTCTGATAGCATGGACTTTGACGTTAACAACCAGTTGGGCACACCCGACACCAACGAAGTAAACTCATCAGTCGTCGAACCAAATATGACGGAGGAGACGTCAGAGGTCAGAGCACGGGGATAGGAGTCACAGCAACCACAAGAGTCCCAGCAATCACATGAAGAGGCATCACTACGTTCATTGTTGATGGACTTCATGCGCACGAATAATGAAAGCTTCAAGATGATGAATCAGAAATTCGACCAACATAAAGAGGAAATTAAAGAAGAAATCAATCAGAAATTCGATAAAATTAATGAAAATTTTAATAATCATAAGGAAGACGTCAAGCAGCAGATGGCCGAACAGCTCGCGCTTATACGATCAGAAATGCGTGACCATAAGACCAGTTGCGACGATAAGATAAGTGAAGTCCTAAAGAAAGAAGAGGATGCTACAAGAGAAGTAAAAGATGACACCAATAAGAAGTTTGAAGAAGTGTGGGAAGCTCGAGAGTCGGACCACCAAGAATTTAAAAGCCTGGCACAGACCACACAATCTAGTATAAAGAAAGTCCATAACAAGCTAGATCTACACATCAATAGTAATCAGAAGAAGCAGGAAGAACTGAAGACCGAATTATACCACACACTGCGACAGCAGCAACAAGAGATAGGTGACGCCAACCACACATTGCAACAGAAAATCGATGAAGTGGACGGCCGACAAAGGACGACCGAACAGAAGCTCGACGAAAACGTCAAAGAGAAAACAACCCACATCCAGGAACTCAGGTGTCAAGTAGAGAGACTGCGGTGACAGATCACCGATGGGGAGTCTGGGCCTCACAGAACAGTAAACGGTCAAATACAGGTTGAATTGAAGTATGACGGAACCGACAGATTCCCGATGGAGTTCCTAAAGGAGTTGTCGGAGTTTCAAGAATCCTATTACCCGAGCAGCGACATCAGGTGGATCGGCAAACACCTAGAGAAGGACGCAAGCATATGGTGGCGTGTGATCCGGGACCAGATAAGTACCTTCGAAGAATTCAAGGAGGCGTTCACACTGAAGTACTGGGGGTTGGAACGACAGGACATTATCCGCGACAACCTTGAGTACGGCAGGTTTGAATGGCAGGGACCCGTCACAGCTATACAGTACGTCGAGAGGATTCTTTTGGAAAGTCGCCAGTTAACCCCAGCGTTGACCGACCACCAACTGATAAGGAAAATTTCGAGGCACTTTGGAAGGGACTTGCAGATCGCCGTTATAACACGCGGGATCGTCACCATACCCAATTTCGAGGCCTTGATCACTGAATACACTAGCATTCAATCAAGCCATGCAGGAAATAGACGTGCGCAATATAAGATAACGAACGAAAGAGAAGCGGGAACTGTCGATCGTCCCAGTGGTAACTTTGTCAACAAGAACGAGAGTGAAAGGAAACCAGTTTGGCAAGGACGGGCGCACGGCGGTAACCGTTACGAGGGTAAATCACACGGAGTGGTAAACACCGTCGAATACCTGAACTCCAAACCGAGTACAAGCCAGGCAAGCGACGACAGTAATTCTAGGTCGAACAATGACCAAAACAACAAAAAAAAAACACCCCTACACAGCGAACGACATAGTTTTTGACGACAACAAAAACAACCCCACTAATAACGTCAATATCCTGGTACCTGACTTAAGAGATGACCTACTGAATGAATATGACGAGGACGTCACGAAACAGATATTAAAATGTCCTGAAATAATCATACAATTTAATAATAACATTAAAGTTTTAGCACTTGTCGACACCGGCTCAGTTATTAATGGGTTGTCAGAAGAATGGTTCAACGCAAACAAAAGGGACATTGAACCATATGAGATTTTACCCATGACAAACTCTCTAATCATTAGTGCTGTTGGGAACAAGTCCAAGTTAATTAGAAAACAAATACTGTGCGACATAGAAATTGACGGGATCAAAAATGAGTGTGTCTTTCTAATAATACCTGACCTTATTAAACAATGTATATTAGGGATAAGTTTTTTACAGGAGGTAGGATGTCGTATCGACATTGGCAGCAAGAAAATAGAAATAGTGAATGCGGCTGATGAAGAGGTGCACGCCGTACCCATCATGAACATGGAACTAATTGATAATGGAGAAGAAGAGGAAGAAATCTTGAGGAGCATCGATGAGAAGATATCAAACATGGACTGTCAAGACGAGGAGATATTGGAAAATTTGAAGGAAATACTTGTTAAGAATAGAAGAGTGTTTAGGGAATGCCCGGGGAGAATAGACGGATACGAGCATGAGTTTCAAGTTACGGACAGTACGCCCTACTTTCAACGGGGTTGGCCTGTACCACTTACTTATCAGAAGAAAGTAAAGGACGAGATTGATAGAATGCTGCGATACGGTGTGATTGAACGTTGTACAAGCCCGTTCATAAATCCACTCGTAACAGTCATAAAAAGAGATGGAAGGGTCCGTCTATGCCTGGACGCAAGAAAGATAAACGGCGTTACTATTCCCGACTATGAAGGCGTTTCTCCAATAAACGAAATCTTGGCAAGATGCAGCGAAATGCGATATCTATCTACTGTCGATTTGTCGAGCAGCTTTTGGCAAGTACCTTTGAAGAAAGAGTGCAGGAAGTATACCGCGTTCATGTATGAGGGAAGGTGCTACCAATTCACCGTTACACCATTCGGCCTTAGTACCAGTTCAGCGGCACTAACACGCGGATTGGATACGGTCTTAAATGAAGATGTTAAGAAAAACACATTAATATACGTGGACGATTGTCTATGCTATTCTGACGATGTTAAAAGACACTTAGAACATTTAGAGGCATTATTAAATAATCTAAACGAAAATAACTTAACCGTCAACCTAAATAAGTCACAGTTTTTCAGGAAAGAAATATCGTATCTTGGATACCAACTAACAACACGCGGCATCCAAGCTACGGAAGAGAAAGTGAAAGCCATTATGGACTTCCCTAAACCCAAGAACCAGAAACAGTTAAAGGGTTTCCTAGGCCTCACTAACTTTTATAACCGTTTTACTAGCAAATATGCGGAGACAACACAACCCCTCCATGAATTATTGAAGAAGAATCACAAATTTGTATGGACGAATGAATTAAACGACTGCTTTGACAGAGTCAAAAACCTATTTATTGACGCTGTAGTTTTAAGATTTCCGCGCCCAGACCAGAGGTATTATATACAGTGTGATGCAAGTGATTACGCATACGGAGGACAACTTTACCAGCTCGATGAAGACGGGGAAATCGGCGTAATCGCCTTCACTAGTAAGACATTCAAGGGTGCTGAGCGGAACTATTATACTACGGAAAAAGAGCTTTTAAGTATTGTCCGATGCTTAGAAAAATTCCGAATATACGTTCTCGGACAACCATTAACGATCATCACCGACAACAAGGCGTTGACATTCTTAAACAAATGCCATCTAAATAATTCTCGGATTACACGATGGATTCTTGCAGTGCAGGAGTATAAATTCGACATAATTCATTGCAAGGGTAAGGAAAACATCGTAGCCAACATCTTAAGTAGATATCCACACGATGCAAAATTAGAAGATATTCACGACAACACGCATGAATATTTAGTTAACCACATAACCGTAAAAATGAGACTTGAGGTGCGGAAGTTAATCCAAAATATTGGAAAGCACCAGATGGAAGACGATAAGCTAAAAGCGATCATCACTAGATTTAAGGAGGGAAATATAGACCCTAAATTAACTAAATTATTTTAAATATGTTAACGATAAGTTGTATAGACGACAGCGGAATGAATGGAAGCTGTATGTTCCTAGCAACATATCTGGGGACATAATTGCTGAAATCCATCATATGTTCGGGCATTTAGGAACAAAAAAGTGTATTAAAATGATCCAGGAACATTTCACATTCGACCGGATGTCAAAGAAAATAAAAACGTATATAAAAACCTGTGACCTATGCCAGAAGTGCAAAGACACCAACAACAGAGAGCTATTTGGTGGCACACGCGCTGTGATACCTACAGCCAAAGGAGATCTGGTAAGCGCAGATTATTATGGACCCCTACCGACAGGAACGGGTGGAGTCAAATATTTATTGGTCATAGTGGATAATTTCACGAAATATGTCAAGTTATTCACCCTCCGGAGAGCAACAACCACTACGACGTTGCGGAGAATAAAAACGTATTGCGAACTATTTGGACGTCCGCGGACCATTTTGACGGACAACGGAACACAGTTCACATCCAAGAGATGGGTCAACGGTCTAAAGGAGTTGGACATACAACCAAAGTTTACCGCAATACGTAATCCATGTACCAACCTTGCCGAGCGGATTAACCGGCAACTGGGAAACTTATTTCGCATTTTCATAAGTGACCAACACACTAAATGGTCCCAATACGTGAAAACGATTGAAGCGTGTCTAAACGAGGTGTACCACGAGACGATCGAAATAACCCCTCATGAAGCACACCTCGGCACGAGACCTACACGAGCATGGGAGCAATGCTTGGACAAAGGAGTCATTAGCAGCGAAGGAAAACGTGAAAACAATATATTTGTAAAGATAAAGGAGAAGCGAGAGCAACACGCGAAACGCTGCAATGAGAAGAAGAAAATCACAAAATTTGCGATTGGCGACAAGGTTCTGGTGAGAGCATTCCACCAATCCGACGCTGCGTCAAAGAGAATTGACAAGTTCTTCGAACTTTTCGCAGGACCATATAAAATCAACCGCATCATCGGCGAGGCCACATATGAGCTCGTGGAGTGCGATAGCGGGAAGACGAGAGGAAAATTTAATATACGGCAAATTAAGGCGTATCATGAGCCAGCGAACGGAAGTATAGATAACACGAGTGGTAGCGACGACTCCCGGCGACCAGCAGAAGACATATTTTAGGTAATTTGCTCACGCGGCCAGTCCAGCTAACCAAATAATGATATGCATTTTACTTGTTGTGTTTAGTCTGTATTTCAATGCTAACTGTGTTTGTGATAATCACATAATTGTCATTCGTTATGTTAATTAGACATGTAAATATCATCATATACAGAAAGTGATTTGTGAAATGTACCATGTGTCAGAAGGACAGTGTAATACTATGACACAGGACACCAAAGACGTTAATAATTATGAATAATAACTTGTTTAAATGTAGAGACTCGAATAATTTGTTTATGTAAATAATAATTCAAAATGGACGATTGTTTTATAACTTTAAGAGTATGCATCACGAAGTATGCTGATTCCTTAACTGTTTAATTACTATGTATGTTTCTTTTATCAATGTAATCATTTATAGTATGTTATGAATTGATCATATGTATATATTTGTTAGAATCAACTGTATTCTTGAGACAGTAATAACAAGTTTAAAAGTATTTTATTGCTACATAGGTCATCGACATAAGATCGATTAATATAATGGGTAGCTAATCTACAGCTTATCTAATACATTGTATATAAACAGTAACGAAACAAACTGTCAAATGGACAAACGTCCATGTCTTAAATTCAATTATTTACTCGAAATCGTATTGTACAGTCCGCATATGGACAGGCAAAGTGTAAAAAATCCGTTCATTCACTCAGATGCGCGGCAATAAATTCATATGACCATATAAAACATTAAGATGGGGAATAACAATTAATTGCTTCCTATGAGAGATAGATGTCAGTCAACCATGTCCATTCCGAAGCAGACATCCACGACTGGGACAGAGCGCAGAAATTGGATCAGATGTCTCCCGAAGTCCAACATCCAATCCAATTTGGGGACAATGTAATGATCGAAATTTAAAAAAAATTTTAATTCCTCGATCAAGTGACACGTTCCCACACTCAAGTCGACGGACACAAGCCCAGGTCATAAATAATGACGAATCGAGGGCACGTCAAACCCGACGACAGTGCGAAGACAAAGAAAAACGTCTGAGCACTGCACACAATGAGTATTTCAGGGCGTCGCTGACAGCTAGCCGTTTGTCACAATTTACAGCACCCAACAATCTGAAACAAAGACTTCATACAGCTGCCGAGTTACACGGAATCGAGATGGAACGCCTGCTGTGGAGGCGAGGCGTAACTGCACAAATTATGAAAGGCTTTACTATGTTACAAAAGGAGTACAGAGCAATTTTAACGGAGAGATAGACAATAGACGTAACTCAGTGAATACTACCAGTGCATCCTGCACAGCGTGAAAACAAACCCTTGACAGTTTACTGAGATTTATGACTGGAAAGTAGAGTTTCACCGAAATGACGCCAACGAAGGGTTGATAATCGGCGGAACGAACGTCGAGGAACTTAGACAATTAACCAAGGCTCTGGAGTCTGTTAACAAAAGCTCAGTCAGAACCTTAGGGAAAGTCTAAACAAAGGATAACAGAAGGCCATGAAATTGCCCTAATTTCTTAGAATCTGTGCTACGCTCGTCACATGAAACACTCCGGGGATGACGACGACCAACCAGCGTTAAGCATCTTCTAAGAGAGCTCGTGGAGAGAGTAGGAAGGGTTCGGACGACGAATCGTGAAACAGAGGACGAAATCTGCAGAAGAGTAGGAATTTGTACGACCAATCAAGAGTCCGAGGAGGCGTAGAAATCCAAAACTTAGACTTATGGGTAAGATGTTCCAATAAAACTGTTTGGCGAAGACGCGGAGCGGGCAGTCAAGTATTCAATCGAGTAGTCAAGTATTCAATCGAGCAGTCAAGTATTCAATCGAGTAGTCACGTAGTCAATCGAGCAGTCCGTCATTCAATCGAACAGTTAGTCGCAGTTAACAGTCAGTCGGTAGTCAAGAGTATGTAGTTAATAGTAGCAGTTGATAGTCGCAATTAATAGTCAGAAGTTAGTGCGTACGATAGACAGACGATTGATTATGTCGAAACAGTAATACGGTCCGTGATAGAAACAGTTTGTGCGACCGACCGGATTCACTAATTTGTAAATTCACAAGTGAACAAAGACATCGGTATAGTCACACTTATACACAATTCTGTGCGGAAACATAAACTATAAGTGCGCACGGGACTTGAATACTCAACTGACGCGCACAAAATAACATACTAATTAACACTTAAAGTAGAACAGTGAGTGACACTTCAAACATTCTCACACCACAAGGTATCACCATGTTGAACAATTAATTGAATAAACTGTACCAAACAATTAAGCACGCAGTACGCGATACACCCAGATAGACGGCACAGTTAACCAAGTACACAAATATGGCAAACTTTCAGAACAATTCAGTGTAATGACAACATTAACACCTCACTATTTGAACTCCGGACACTCGACATCAGTGGGTTACCACAACACCACACACATGACGGGAGTGGAGATTTAGTGGAGTGAAGTGAAGTTATCAGTGCTCTGCGTAACAGTGATTATGATCTTCGACGAATCATCTAGAAGGTGTCTTCTCACGACGACGGAATTGGATAAACACTCTCAAAGATAAGCTTTATGTCTACTTAATCTTAGTAGTATATACTACTGTTCTGTTGCCTCTTTTCAAAGAACTAACCCCAAGAGAATAAATATATATGAATCATATGAATCATAAAATCTATAAAAATAACACTAACGTAATTCGTTATCTGAGAAATAATGAACGCATTTTAGGTAGGAATAAGTATATTTGTCAATTGTTTATTTCGTATATGTTATATATATATGTGTGCATTATTTACTGCATTTGAATGCACCATGTGTTTATGTTTCAGGAAACATCGCATAAATTGAATAATTGTATTTATATCATGTGTTTTAATATGTATGTAATTTGCAGGATATAGTTACTTACTTCAGTAACATGTGTAATAAATAAGTAGTTAATTTACAGTATGCATGCGTTCATTATTGAAATTTCACCTTTGTTATTGATGTATTTTCATTCTAAGTATTACACTAAAAATCTCACAACTTATGGTAAACATCAATGGATACAATAAACTCGACCATTGAAACGTCTGATTAATAGACTCATAAAATCGTATTTAATTAGTCACTGTATTGAGTCAAATCTGACGAATAGAAACAATTTTAGATATATCAAATTTAACGTATAACATAAATCTTTAATTAATATGATTCATAATTGTTGAGTAATTAATCCACGCAGATAATTAGCACAGATTAATATTCACTAGATGTAAATGGTTTACACAATTAATTACCACAGATGTAAATTACATTTACACCACTAAATGTAAATGGCTGCACAACGCGTGGCATTAAATGTAAATGGCATCCAGCTTTAGGGCGAGATACATATGAGAAAGTAATAAACTCACAAAATACCACTAATCCCATTTACTAAATGTAAATCATTTATATCGTTAAACTTGTTTCCTTATAATTATCTTATGTAATTTGTTCAGTTAATTTGAGTTTAATAACAGTTCGTTACAACGTAGGCAGCCCATGTAATTGGCAAGTGTCAGTTAAGATGGGGTTCCCTGGATTTGTAACGTGGCAATACGTTACATTTTCTTTTAAAAGGATATACCTTTTTTATAAGAGCTCTTATCTTCTTTTTATTTGTTTCTTTGTTTTTCTGATAAAAAACTGATCATTTTGACATCACTCTTGACTATTTTCTGATCTATATTTCCTGAGTTAATGATTTACATTTTTTTATTATTTTTGTTCCAAACTTATTTATTATTTCTTTTGTACCTTTCACTTTCTTAAATTTATTTTATACATTTGGTAATCTTTTAACATAAACTGACATTGTTTCCTTATTATATTAATAGAAATCTTATTCATATATTTGACTGACTATGATTTTGGTACTTTCTTGTTAAGACTAACATTAGTGTTATTAACACTACCAGTAGTATACATAATATTAATAAATGTGACAGAAACTGATTACTAATAACTATTAGTAATATGTTATAATTCCCCTTAACTAACTGTGTTTATAACTTTACAGTCTGCACACAAAAAACAAATTTCATAAGTAAGTTCTTACTTTAATTATAATAAACATAACATACAATAAACAATTAGAATTAAACATATTCAATTAAGTCTTTCTTTAAATATTATGTCTCCTAGTACTTTTTAATAATATAATCATGGTATATTTATGTTACTAGGGCATGGTAAAAATGTCACGTAACAATATATATCGATTAGTGTTTTAACCTTAATCATATTGGATCTGATGATGACACCATTGGTGTCGAAACTCGAGTAATCCCGTATAGGATTCTGAGAAACGTTGACAGAAGGTAATTAACCTATTTTATAGTCTTAACCGTTTCTGGAGGCAAATAAAATGTTTAAATTGGATGCCAGTCAGGTAAAAATTGCCTTTCAATATATGAAAATTAAGTTAAAACTATTAAAAACAGCACTAAACATCAGATATAAAAAAACAAAACATGTTTAGGTTTGCAAATCGTGCCGAGTTATGTCCAGATAAAAATAACATCCAACTCTTATAGAGCTAAAAAAACTAAAGAAATGGCCACAAAATTATGGAACAAAAAACGAAATAAAACAATTACATAGTAAAAAGAACTTACTCATACGGTGCTCATGAAAAAACATTTCGAACTGTTACAAAGCCATCCATCACAAGTCCACAATGTAACATATTTGACAGAAAAACAAATAAACAATACCATTATAAAGAAAAAGAAAACACAAAATAAAAAAATTCGTAAGTTATTGAAAAAACAGAACGACACACAGGAGAACAATATAATAAGTCACCAGTTTTACCCTCGTGTTGTTAATCTTACTGGAATTAAATTCAACAATGAAGAAACCAACCTTTTGAACAAAGGCTTAAAATACAATTTTAAAAATAATGGTTTCAAACAATCACTCTTTAATGAAATTTTGAACGCTGAAACTGCAATAAATTCCATATCCGACGAAGAAACAATACAGTAATAAGACATGCAATTGATAATAAAATAAAAAAAGTTATGAAGGCCGAAAATATAAATAATACAAAAACTATTCACAATAACGAAACAAGGGTGTTTAATGAGATAAAGGCGAAATTAATAGACCATAACGCAATCGTCACCAAAGCGGACTAAGGTCAAACTCTCGTAATTTTAACTTATGAAAATTATAAAAACAAGATACAGGACTTTATTAAAAACAATAACATTATTGAGATTCATAGCGACCCCACTGTTAAATTTAATAGTAACGTGAAATCAGTATTAAATAAAACCAAATACATCGTAATGAACGATGAGAAAAAATACTTAAAAATGATAGATCCCAAGGCACCTAGACTTAGGGGCCTTCAAAAAATACATAAAAATAATATGCCTGTCCATCCTTTAGTTAATTTCATGTCTGCACCTTCATATAAAATTGCCAAAAAACTCGAAAAAATTGTTCGACAACATATAGCGTTCAATAAAAACTGTAGTTTGAAAAACAGTTTAGAACTGGTCGAACTTACAATAACAATTACAATCGAACCGAGACACACCCTCGCTTCATTCGACATAGTAAATTTATACACGAACGTACCAATTAGTGAAACGTTAGAAATAGCAAAAAGTTTATTACTCGCTAAATCCACATTAAATCATGAAACAGTCGATGAGTTAATCAATTTGACAAAGGTAATATTGGAACAAAATTATTTTACTTTCGATAACAAATATTAGTTACAACAGGATGGATTTGCGATGGGATCCCCATTATCAGGCATCCTGGCGGAAATTTACTTAAATCACATTGAAACAAACGAAATATTACCAACTAAAAACAAATATTATAAAACAATTTTATTTTACCGACGATATGTGGATGACACAATAATGATTTATAATGGCAATTGCAGGCAATTGGAGATGCTTAAAAAATATATGAATACTATTACAAATAATTTGCAATTCACATTAGAGACGGAAATGAATAATAAAATTAATCTTTTAGATTTAACTTTAACAAAAATAAATAATAAAATTAACTATAATATTTACAGAAAACCAACAATCACTGATCATGCTATTCACGCCTCATCTTATCACCCTATTTCACATAAAATGGCATTTTTTAATTGTATGATTCATAGATTGCTGGCATTGCCCCTATCTATGGAAGATTATATAAATGAACTAGATATTATCAAACACATAGCGATAGCCAATGGATGCAAAAGTCATATAGTAGATAGAATAATTAATAAAAAACAAAATAAACCAATAAATATTGATGTGCCAAAGAAAAAGTAAACAAATATATTGCAATAGAATATGGTGAAATTCTACAACATATTTAAAAAACCAATTAAAAAAGCAAAATATTACTTTGGCTTCAAAGGCGAATAATAAGCTTGAGAAAAAACTTACATTTACAAACAAAAATATACCCTCCGATATATTTGATGGTACTGGTGTATATAGATAGACTTAATTGTTCGGATTGCACACAGTTCTACATAGGACAAACTTCAAATTACGTTATAAAGAACATATCCCAAGCTCCAAGTCAAATGTAAGAAGATCTACATTTGCAGAACATTTAAGCTTACATGACCATAACATAAAGAGTATTGGTGATAATTTAGATATCCTACATAAATGTAAAAAGTCACTAAGGCTAGACACCCTCGAACGGTTCGAGATATATAAAGTTATTTAGGGAAGATTACAATCGTGTCCTAAACGAAAAAGCAATACATACAAATAATATTTTTTTTAATTGAATCGATCATATAGAACGAGAAATCGGCTAAATCAGATCGATAAAATTGAACGAAGGTCAATGTAATCCTGTGCAGGTTCGTTACGGCTGCCTGTCGTTTTTATTTCTTTGTTATTTCATTTTAATATGTGTTATTTATTTATTTTTGTGCAATGTATGTGTCGTTTTTTAATATTTGACGAGATGAATATTGTAACGCGTAATAGTGTGTTACCCTACAAATCTAATAATCGTACTTTCTAAATTGTATGTTATTTTTGACTCACTATTGGGATAGCCAATTTGTGACATCTAGACTCGAATCTATGGTTATTTATCTGAATTTGCGTCTTGTTTAACTCTGTTATTATTTGTATATATTTTTGTTAATATTAAATTAAGGATGAGTATCTGTTCAGGGGGATGTTTGTTGAGCGCCAATTTGCAGTCACCGTTTGCAAATAAAATTTTATTTGGTGAAGTATCAATAATAAATTTTTGTTCAAATTTATGTAAATAATATATGGTCTCTTTATTCTGTAATGAACTCTCTTTTATTCTTTTCTTTCAGCAATGGGTATGATAACTTGTGCTCATCACCACATTTTTTAAAAGAAATCTGCTAAGATTTTCAATTGATGAGTGTTGCCAACTTAATCTAATTACTGAGGTCAGTTTACAGTATCAGATATTTTGTTCAGAATATCATACCCTTTTTGTTTTCATGAAATAAGAAACAAATAAACCTTTTTCTGTATTTTGTAAACTCAAATCCTTTATTTATTCTTTAATTTGTGCTAAATGTAAAACATAATTTTTAACAAAGTTTGGCCAGCTGTATTTTTATAAGCTCAGAGTGGCAGCAGTAACTCTTAGATCTCAGGCTTTTTTTAAAATATTTTATAATTTGTTTTTAATAAACAAAATATTATTATAAGTTTGAGTAGGTCCTTTCGACTATGATATAACAACAGTATTGACAGGGAACGTACCAAAATACATATGATGAGAAATAGTCACAATGTATCTTAAAAGGATTATATTAAGAGTGTAAAACAGTTCAGTGTATAGGTTAAGTTATAAAAATATTTTTTAGACTTAATTAGTTTTAAATTATGTTAGCACTATACTTCAATGGTGGCTTATGCTTATGTCCATATTATTAATCATTGTTGTTCTCAGTGAAAGTTAATTATGGTTTTTATAAAAAAACGTATTCAAAGTTTTTTGAAACCTTTAGATCAGGTTTAGCAAGGAATATTTCAGATTAATTTTAGATCAAAAAATACTTCTCTCCCTGTGTCAATTGGTCCAATTTCTTCAGAGATGTCCTGGTTTAATTCTGTAGAGTCTTGTAGCAATTCTTTCTTCTATTTTAATCTTGATATATATAATTATTCAATTGTTTATCTGGAGATGCACTAATATCACATATATTATAATTTATTTTTCACTATAAGTATTTAAATCAACCTTTTTGCATTCAGTTTTTTTAGAATCCCTCTATTTCCTTCCTTCACATATTAGTTGCTAAGGCCTGTCTTAGATATCTCCTTGGTTTCCAAGTAACATTTTTATATCACCCTGGTGACATCATAAGAATAATATAAACAAACCTTTTACTATTTTATATGTCATTTTCTTTTAAAAGGATATACCTTTTTTATAAGAGCTCTTATCTTCTTTTTATTTGTTTCTTTGTTCTTCTGATAAAAAACTGATCATTTTGACATCACTCTTGACTATTTTCTGATCTATATTTCCTGAGTTAATGATTTACATTTTTTTATTATTTTTGTTCCTTACTTATTTATTATTTCTTTTGTACCTTTCACTTTCTTAAATTTATTTTATACATTTGGTAATCTTTTAACATATACTGACATTGTTTCTTTATTATATTAATAGAAATCTTATTCATATAATTTGACTGACTATGATTTTGGTACTTTCTTGTTAAGACTAACATTAGTGTTATTAACACTACCGGTAGTATACATAATATTAATAAATGTGACGGAAACTGATTACTAATAACTATTAGTAATATGTTATAATTCCCCTTAACTAACTGTGTTTATAACTTTACAGTCTGCACACAAAAAACAAATTTCATAAGTAAGTTCTTACTTTAATTATAATAAACATAACATACAATAAACAATTAGAATAAAACATATTCAATTAAGTCTTTCTTTAAATATTATGTCTCCTGGTACTTTTTAATAATATAATCATGGTATATTTATGTTACTAGGGCATGGTAAAAATGTCACGTAACAAAATTACCCCGCCAGAAAACAGGTTATTTTAGTAATCATTAGGTTGCTTAAATAAGCTGATTGATTTCACCATTATTTTTCTCAATCTCCATAATATTTTTTTATTTCGGCTTGATTATATACTCCCTTTACTTTGTTCGTTTCAGTGTTGGATAATTCATAAGTATTATTATGGTTATCCTTTGTTATTGTATATGGTCCGGTATATAACAATAATAACTTTTTAGTTATCACTTCAAAAGAGCTGGGTAGATGTCTATTTTTTAGCAAAACCTTTTCGCCCATAGAGTATTTTTAAATCCTGTTATGATCTCTTTCTTCTTTTCTCTTCTGTAGCTCAGCTTTGTGCAACACTTGATTATGTATTTCGATAATAGCCAATTCTTTCTCTTCCATAAAAGGGAATTTAATTAAAGATGTTATTTCCCTAGGTGGTGGTTGATTAAACATAACTTGATATGGACTAGTTCCTATGGTCTCGTGGTAAGCTAGGTTGAGGAATGTTTCGGCAGCTTCGACATATTTACTCCAGTTTCTATGTTCTTCATGACAATATGTCTTCAGAATCCTACCTACTTCACGGAGAACTCGTTCTGCAGGGTTATTTTGGGGATGATACACCGAAGTCTTGTAAGTTCTGATTCCCCTATTGACTAATTCCTTTTGCCACTTTTTTCCTTTAAACTGAGTACTGTGGTCGGTTACTATCATCTCTGGTTTACCCACCTCAGGATGTATTTCGTTATGATTATGTCCAGGATTTTACGAGTTGTAGCTTTGCTGATAGAGTATAATTTCGAAAATTTTGAAAAATGATAAAATATTATTACAATATATTTGAACTTACTTCTTCCCCCACTCTTAGGAAATGGACCACATATGTCTAAAAATATCTTTTCCAAACTATGGCTCGAAATAATGGTTATCATAGTGCCATCCTTCCTTTCCTTATTCGTTTTTACCATTTGGCAGATTGTGCATTTTCTAACAGTTTGCCTTACTTGCTTATTTATCCCCTTTATATAGACATGTTCACTCAATGCTTTTACAACTTTAAGGGGCCCCATGTGTCCATATCTTGTATGATAGTCAATGATTATTGATGATTCTTAGGAATATATAATTTCCATTCCTGTTTTCGGGAAGTTGGAGATGTAAATATTAAATTATTATAAATACAATAAAATGCTAAAATTGTGGGGTCATTGCTTGCCAATCTTTCCTTAATTAATTTTAGGTTGATATCTAAATTCTGATGAATTTCTATCTGTTTTAATACTTATGTTAAATCTTCTCTTGACTCCAGTATGTGATGCACTCTTCCAATGTTTTCTTTTTCTACTTCGTAAGTTCCGTTTGCCATATTAATTCTGGATAACCCATCAGCTACAATATTTTGTTTCCCGGGTACATACTCCCAATTTATATGGTACTCTTGTAATATCAAAATCCATCTGGTTAGTCGACCATGATTTAGTTTGCATCTTTTTAGGAAAGATATGGATTTATGATCTGACCTTACTGTTATTTTATATCCTAAAATATAGGTGCGGAACTTTAAGCAGGCAAACACCACACTGAGGAGTTCTTTTTCTGTAACTGTATAATTTCTTTCACAAGCACTCAAAACTCTACTAGCAAAACTGATTAGTAAATGGTTTCGTACTTCATCTTCTTGATATAACTCAACACCAAACTCACATTACTTGCATCACAATTTAAATAGGACCCCTGGTTAAAATCTGGGTGGTGTAACATAACACTATTTAGGAACTTAGTCTTGATTAAATTAAAGTTATCTTCTTCAGCCTTACCCCATTTCCATTTGTTCTTGGTTGAAAGTAGATTTTGAAATTTAGTGGTCAGCTCGGAATAATTTTGTTGGAACTTGCGATAATAATTACAAATACCTAGAAATGATTGTAATTGTTTGATGTTTCTAGGTCTTGGAAAATTTTGTATAACTTCTACTTTCTTAGGCGACGGCGTGATCCCAGTTTCAGAGAAATTGTAATTCCTGAGTTATGAATTTAGATTTATTTAACTTCAGTGTAATATTATTTTGTTGGAGTTTCCTGAGTACAATTTCAATACGATCACAGTGTTCATCCCATGTTTTAGAGGTAATAAGAATATCATCTACATATACTGTTGCGAACTCTAACGCTTCTTTTCCTAGTATCTGGTCCATGCACTGGATAAAAATGGCGACAGAATTAACCAACCCGAAAGGTAAGCGTTTAAATTGGTAGTTTCTTCCCTCGAAGATGAAGGCAACATACTGGCGACTGTCAGGGTGTAACTGTATTTGCCAGTATCTGCAAACAGCATCCCAACTACTCATAAACTTACAACCATGGAATTTCTTCATAGTTTCTTCTATCTCTATTGGAGAGGTGCGATCCGTTATTATAATTTTATTTATTTCCCGCGCATCAAGGCACATCAATATATTAGATTATTATTTGATGATGGAGGCTGAACATAAACTTAATAGATGGACATTTTAAATATTTTGATTTATGGTTCTGACCTTGCTGACTTGGAAAATGAAGTGTGGAAAACTGAACAATAATGACAAAAGTTTGTAAATAATTGATAGTGAAATTAATTGTGTGTATTGTAAAATGTTAGGTAAACAATGTGTGTATGTAGTCGAAATTGTTGTGATAATAATAATAATATTTTTGCAGTCTAAATAAATAACAAAAATAATTTGGAAGAGTAATTGGTGAGAGTAATTAAAATAGGTTGTGTTTTTAATAATTGATTTAATTAAAATAATTTGAGATGTTTAAATAATTTGATTGATTTAAAATGTTATATAATTGAATTTTTCTAATGAGTTTAAATTATTTTATGAGATTTTAATTTGATAATAATTAATAAATAAATAAATGTTAAATTGTTTAGTATGGAATAACATTGTTGTTAAAATGTTGCAGAAGGTACAGGGAGTTACTGATATTTATATTTGTGTGCTTACTGTGAGTATAAATTTTATAGTACAAGTCATATAGAGTAAAATGTTTACAGGTGTTGAAAAGAATTTAACTCAATAATGAAAATAATTTGAGATAATTGTACTCAATAGAAACCATACTCAAAAGGTAATAATAACTGAAATATGAGATAAAATAAATGTTAATAATGTAGTGCCGCGATATCCCCCAGGGGCTCACCAATACAGTTTGTCTCTCTTACATTTGTCACATAAGGTGAGTACGTGGACTGGCGACCACGGGATCCTGAGCTAAGAGTATGGACAGTAGTATCCAACTCTTCCCCTTAAGATGTCAACACATTTATTCTCAATTTTATCTTTTAAAATTACTTATAGTTTAGCAGTGAGAATAATTGTGGTTCCTCTTTACTATATGACCTGCACATTATTGAATTGAAGTCCTCTTATATGTTAATTTTGCCAAGAGTCTCATTACATAGAAACATATTTCATTTGATGATGTAACTGATATCTATTTTTGACAAGGCCGCACTCTGCCTCACCTATGACAAAGAAATTGTTTATTCACATCTTAATCCCATTTGAATTGTCAAATCGACCAAGTTAACTCTGTTTTATTCATTAGTTCCTCGAGCATCAAATCGGTCACTCGCAATTGTCTGATCGTACTTTTTATTTTTGTTAAGATGTGCCAAGAATAATTTGCATATATATTAAAAGTATTACAAAGGAATTGAGTTTCACACAGCTTGATATGGAAATTCCCTAACATCTATTTGAGTGACGAGTACATAACTAATCATTATTCTGTGGTTGTAAAATAACCGCCAATATCCTGTTTTGAAGACTTTCAAGGATCTGTACCGCGCGTGGCAATCTAAGCTCTGATTGGCCGACGCAAGGGAGTAGCCCAGTTACGTGGATGAAGCCTTCTGAAACTATAAAAACTAACAGAGGCCCAAGCCATCATCATTTGGTCTGTCGAGTGATCCGGGGCGACACAGCCGTGTGTCCTGTAAATTTTCGCTTTCGTCTTCAACTACTGTGAATCTACAAGTTCTATATTTTTAAAGTATAACTACTCAATTTTTATAAGATTTA
Organism: Magicicada septendecula; assembly: GCA_034769895.1. NCBI lineage: Eukaryota > Metazoa > Arthropoda > Insecta > Hemiptera > Cicadidae > Magicicada > Magicicada septendecula. Next base: position 81,936,596 of record CM068373.1, on the reverse strand, counting down.
ACAAAGTATAAAGTTAGGTACGCGAATCGCGCCAAATGCTCTTCAGTCGCAGCTCATATCACAGAATGGCACTTCTAAACAGAGAGGGAGGTATGACTAGGGAGTAATCAAAACTTTTGTAAATTTAAATACCAAAGAGAGAGAGACTTTAAAAATTTATAAAGACTATAAAATATTTCATTATATCACAATGTATATTAATTTGTTCTATTAAAGAGACAATGAGAGAGAGACATAACAGAAATTATCAATATCAAATTTTGTTAACAATTATAAATTAAATTTTATAACAATTTAAAAGATATTATATTATATTACTTTATTATCTATTTAATCATATATTTGAACTTTATTTTGAACAAGTACTTTCACATCTTAATCTTGAAACGATTAACTGAATTATTTACATATTGAATTTATGTAGAGTTTATATATATATATATATATATATATATATATATATATATTACTATAATACTTATAACTATTTTACCTCAAGATATATTTTTTCCTTTAGGAACATATTTCGGGAGATCCTGTTCTCCCATCTTCAGCCTTTGCCATCTTGCTTCTGGTGCAGTATTTGTGTGTTGGCTTCTGGATGTTATTAAGGTGGTTTGTTGGTCTTTGGTCCTTCAATGTTGCATTATTGTGTGTGGTTGTGGTATCTGTTTTTGTATTTTGTGTATTTTCGATGTTGAGTGCTTTGAATATTGTGTCATGTTTTGTATTGATTTGTATTTGTTCTGGTATTAATTTTTTTTGTGTTTTATGTTTGTAAATCTGTAAATTTTCCCAAATGTTCATTATGGTGCCTTTATGTGGTATATGTTTTATTAGTGTTACATTGGTTATGTCTGGGAATTCATGTCCTGTGTTTATTGCATGTGTGGCTAAATTGGATTTATATATATTTGGTTTTTTGTATGCATTTAGGTGTTCAAAATAACGTTTTTTCAGCTGTTTTTTTGTTTGTCCTATATAACATTTATTGCAATCTTGGCATTCAATTTTGTATATACCGTTGGTTGTTGTATTATCTTTGTTGTGTGAGCTATTTAGATTTTGTAATTTATTTTTATTAGTTTTGTATGCTATTTTTATATCTGTGTTTTTAAATAGTTTTGTTAGTTTTGACATTTTATTATTTATATATGTGAATGTGGCCCATTTTTTGTTGTTGTTATTATTTATGTGTTGTTCAGTTTGATTAATTCTTAATTGTTCAGTTTTTATTTTGTATTTGATTTTATTTTCTATTTTGATCATAGTATTTTTATTGTATCCATTTGCATAACCAATTTGGTATATTATATTTCTTTCTTTGTCAGTTTCTTGTTTGTTTAGGGGTATTTTGTACATTCTGTTAAATAACGAATAAAATGCTGCCATTTTATGTTGTGGTGGGTGGTCAGAATGGTTAGGTATAATGATGTTAGTGGAAGTTGGTTTTCTATATATTGCATATTGTATGTGTTTGTTGTATCTTGTGATGGTTATGTCTAAATAGTTGATTTTGTTATGTTTTTCTTTTTCTTCTGTGAATTGTATTTTGGGATGTATGTTATTGATTTGTTTCAGTATGTTCTCTGCATTTGTGTTTTTGTTATTTGATACATATAGTCCATCATCTACATATCTTATCCATATGCCATCTGGGTCATGTGTTTTTATGATATTTTGTATTTTGGTGTCTATATGTTGTAGGAATATTTCTGCTATTATGCTTGATAATGGTGATCCCATTGCTAAACCTTCTTTCTGTTGATAAATTTTGCTAATAAATTCAAAGTAATTTTGTTTTAGTATTACTGTAGTTGGAGACTATTTTTTATTTCGGTTATATATTGTTTGTTTTCATTTTGTTCTATAAGTTTGTTTATTATTATGTCAATTGTTTCTTCTACTGGGATATTAGTGTACATGTTTGTTATGTCATATGATGTGAAAAATGTATTTTCCTTTATATTTATTATTTTTAGTTTGTCTATTAATTCGTATGTATTTTTTATGTTATGATGGTTATTTGTTAGATGGTTATTTTTTAGTTTTTCTGCTATTATTCTTGCTATTTTGTATGTAGGAGCTTTTTTGAAATTGATTAATGGACGTATTGGGTTGTTTAATTTGTGTATTTTTATTAGGCTGTTCATTTTAGGTGGTTCTGGATTATTGTTTATATATATGTCTATGCTTTTATTGTTGAAAATGTTTTTATTTGTTTTTATTAGTTTTATTGTTTGTTTAAGATAGTTTTCTGTTGGGTTTTTATCTAGTTGTATGCATTTATTGTTGTTGATGAAGTCTTCGGTTTTTTTGATGTAGTCTGCTTTATCAGTGATTACTGTTGCTTGACTTTTGTCTGCTTTAGTTATTATTAAATTATTGTTCTTTACTTTATTTTTAATTTCTTTTATTGTTTTTCTTTTGTTTATCTTTGTTTTTCATTTTGCTAGTGATTATTTTTTTAATTATATGTGTTGCTTCTGTTCTTTTTTCTTCTTGTATATTGTCTTTTATTAGGTTAATGGAAAATTCTGTTTATACTATTAAATTTTCTAGATTTTTGTTTGCATTTTGGGTTATGTTAGTTTTTGACATATTGTTTAAATATTCTGTTTCTTTTTTGTTAAATTCTGTATTGCTGAGGTTAATGGTTCGAGGGTAAAATGTGTGTTTATTTTTGTTTTTTTGTTCTTGATTTTTGTTTTGTTGTTTTAATGTGTTAAGTTTTTTGTTGATTGTATAAGTCTTTTTGTTTTTCTCAAATCTTATTTTATTTTCTATGTTATTGTATTTATTATTCCAAGTGATTGGATGTAATAAACTTGTTAGCTCTAAGTGTAGTTTGTATATGTCTAGTGTTATGCTATTTTTCTTACTGTATAATTGATTAATTTCGTTTTGTATCCATAGCCTTTGTGCTTGTTTTATAGTTTTTTGTGCAGTCATATTTTTGTTGTTTGTGTTTATGATGATGTATTTAGGTGTTAATTTATGTTTTTGGCATTGTCTATTGAAGTATATGTTTAAGTTTGTGTTCATTAGTTGTTTTTTTCGTGTTTGAAATTTGTTTAACAATTTGGTAATGTAGTTATATGGAATTGTGGTTATGTTGTTTGTGTACATGTTAATGTATATTTATGTGAGAGATGATTTGTTATCCGTTATTTGGTAGTTGATTTCACTTATTTGCTATTCACTTCACTATTTTTTTCTTCACTATACACTTTAGTTTTTGCTTTGTTTTATAACCTCACTTTTCGTTTTTTCACTGTAGGCTTATTTACCTTGTATGGTTATATTATTTCAATCACTTTCTGCTACAGTCCGTTTCTTGATGTATATAATACTATAATACTTATAACTATTTTACCTCAAGATATATTTTTTCCTTTAGGAACATGTTTCGGGAGATCCTGTTCTCCCATCTTCAGCCTTCGCCATCTTGCTTCTGGTGCAGTATTTGTGTGTTGGCTTCTGGATGTTATTAAGGTGGTTTGTTGGTCTTTGGTCCTTCAATGTTGCATTATTGTGTGTGGTTGTGGTATCTGTTTTTGTATTTTGTGTATTTTCGATGTTGAGTGCTTTGAATATTGTGTCATGTTTTGTATTGATTTGTATTTGTTCTGGTATTAATTTGTTTTGTGTTTTATGTTTGTAAATCTGTAAATTTTCCCAAATGTTCATTATGGTGCCTTTATGTGGTATATGTTTTATTAGTGTTACATTGGTTATGTCTGGGAATTCATGTCCTGTGTTTATTGCATGTGTGGCTAAATTGGATTTATATATATTTGGTTTTTTGTATGCATTTAGGTGTTCAAAATAACGTTTTTTCAGCTGTTTTTTTGTTTGTCCTATATAACATTTATTGCAATCTTGGCATTCAATTTTGTATATACCGTTGGTTGTTGTATTATCTTTGTTGTGTGAGCTATTTAGATTTTGTAATTTATTTTTATTAGTTTTGTATGCTATTTTTATATCTGTGTTTTTAAATAGTTTTGTTAGTTTTGACATTTTATTATTTATATATGTGAATGTGGCCCATTTTTTGTTGTTGTTATTATTTATGTGTTGTTCAGTTTGATTAATTCTTAATTGTTCAGTTTTTATTTTGTATTTGATTTTATTTTCTATTTTGATCATAGTATTTTTATTGTATCCATTTGCATAACCAATTTGGTATATTATATTTCTTTCTTTGTCAGTTTCTTGTTTGTTTAGGGGTATTTTGTACATTCTGTTAAATAACGAATAAAATGCTGCCATTTTATGTTGTGGTGGGTGGTCAGAATGGTTAGGTATAATGATGTTAGTGGAAGTTGGTTTTCTATATATTGCATATTGTATGTGTTTGTTGTATCTTGTGATGGTTATGTCTAAATAGTTGATTTTGTTATGTTTTTCTTTTTCTTCTGTGAATTGTATTTTGGGATGTATGTTATTGATTTGTTTCAGTATGTTCTCTGCATTTGTGTTTTTGTTATTTGATACATATAGTCCATCATCTACATATCTTGTCCATATGCCATCTGGGTCATGTGTTTTTATGATATTTTGTATTTTGGTGTCTATATGTTGTAGGAATATTTCTGCTATTATGCTTGATAATGGTGATCCCATTGCTAAACCTTCTTTCTGTTGGTAAATTTTGCTAATAAATTCAAAGTAATTTTGTTTTAGTATTACTGTAGTTGGAGACTATTTTTTATTTCGGTTATATATTGTTTGTTTTCATTTTGTTCTATAAGTTTGTTTATTATTATGTCAATTGTTTCTTCTACTGGGATATTAGTGTACATGTTTGTTATGTCATATGATGTGAAAAATGTATTTTCCTTTATATTTATTATTTTTAGTTTGTCTATTAATTCGTATGTATTTTTTATGTTATGATGGTTATTTGTTAGATGGTTATTTTTTAGTTTTTCTGCTATTATTCTTGCTATTTTGTATGTAGGAGCTTTTTTGAAATTGATTAATGGACGTATTGGGTTGTTTAATTTGTGTATTTTTATTAGGCTGTTCATTTTAGGTGGTTCTGGATTATTGTTTATATATATGTCTATGCTTTTATTGTTGAAAATGTTTTTATTTGTTTTTATTAGTTTTATTGTTTGTTTAAGATAGTTTTCTGTTGGGTTTTTATCTAGTTGTATGCATTTATTGTTGTTGATGAAGTCTTCGGTTTTTTTGATGTAGTCTGCTTTATCAGTGATTACTGTTGCTTGACTTTTGTCTGCTTTAGTTATTATTAAATTATTGTTCTTTACTTTATTTTTAATTTCTTTTATTGTTTTTCTTTTGTTTATCTTTGTTTTTCATTTTGCTAGTGATTATTTTTTTAATTATATGTGTTGCTTCTGTTCTTTTTTCTTCTTGTATATTGTCTTTTATTAGGTTAATGGAAAATTCTGTTTATACTATTAAATTTTCTAGATTTTTGTTTGCATTTTGGGTTATGTTAGTTTTTGACATATTGTTTAAATATTCTGTTTCTTTTTTGTTAAATTCTGTATTGCTGAGGTTAATGGTTCGAGGGTAAAATGTGTGTTTATTTTTGTTTTTTTGTTCTTGATTTTTGTTTTGTTGTTTTAATGTGTTAAGTTTTTTGTTGATTGTATAAGTCTTTTTGTTTTTCTCAAATCTTATTTTATTTTCTATGTTATTGTATTTATTATTCCAAGTGATTGGATGTAATAAACTTGTTAGCTCTAAGTGTAGTTTGTATATGTCTAGTGTTATGCTATTTTTCTTACTGTATAATTGATTAATTTCGTTTTGTATCCATAGCCTTTGTGCTTGTTTTATAGTTTTTTGTGCAGTCATATTTTTGTTGTTTGTGTTTATGATGATGTATTTAGGTGTTAATTTATGTTTTTGGCATTGTCTATTGAAGTATATGTTTAAGTTTGTGTTCATTAGTTGTTTTTTTCGTGTTTGAAATTTGTTTAACAATTTGGTAATGTAGTTATATGGAATTGTGGTTATGTTGTTTGTGTACATGTTAATGTATATTTATGTGAGAGATGATTTGTTATCCGTTATTTGGTAGTTGATTTCACTTATTTGCTATTCACTTCACTATTTTTTTCTTCACTATACACTTTAGTTTTTGCTTTGTTTTATAACCTCACTTTTCGTTTTTTCACTGTAGGCTTATTTACCTTGTATGGTTATATTATTTCAATCACTTTCTGCTACAGTCCGTTTCTTGATGTATATAATACTATAATACTTATAACTATTTTACCTCAAGATATATTTTTTCCTTTAGGAACATGTTTCGGGAGATCCTGTTCTCCCATCTTCAGCCTTCGCCATCTTGCTTCTGGTGCAGTATTTGTGTGTTGGCTTCTGGATGTTATTAAGGTGGTTTGTTGGTCTTTGGTCCTTCAATGTTGCATTATTGTGTGTGGTTGTGGTATCTGTTTTTGTATTTTGTGTATTTTCGATGTTGAGTGCTTTGAATATTGTGTCATGTTTTGTATTGATTTGTATTTGTTCTGGTATTAATTTGTTTTGTGTTTTATGTTTGTAAATCTGTAAATTTTCCCAAATGTTCATTATGGTGCCTTTATGTGGTATATGTTTTATTAGTGTTACATTGGTTATGTCTGGGAATTCATGTCCTGTGTTTATTGCATGTGTGGCTAAATTGGATTTATATATATTTGGTTTTTTGTATGCATTTAGGTGTTCAAAATAACGTTTTTTCAGCTGTTTTTTTGTTTGTCCTATATAACATTTATTGCAATCTTGGCATTCAATTTTGTATATACCGTTGGTTGTTGTATTATCTTTGTTGTGTGAGCTATTTAGATTTTGTAATTTATTTTTATTAGTTTTGTATGCTATTTTTATATCTGTGTTTTTAAATAGTTTTGTTAGTTTTGACATTTTATTATTTATATATGTGAATGTGGCCCATTTTTTGTTGTTGTTATTATTTATGTGTTGTTCAGTATGATTAATTCTTAATTGTTCAGTTTTTATTTTGTATTTGATTTTATTTTCTATTTTGATCATAGTATTTTTATTGTATCCATTTGCATAACCAATTTGGTATATTATATTTCTTTCTTTGTCAGTTTCTTGTTTGTTTAGGGGTATTTTGTACATTCTGTTAAATAACGAATAAAATGCTGCCATTTTATGTTGTGGTGGGTGGTCAGAATGGTTAGGTATAATGATGTTAGTGGAAGTTGGTTTTCTATATATTGCATATTGTGTGTGTTTGTTGTATCTTGTGATGGTTATGTCTAAATAGTTGATTTTGTTATGTTTTTCTTTTTCTTCTGTGAATTGTATTTTGGGATGTATGTTATTGATTTGTTTCAGTATGTTCTCTGCATTTGTGTTTTTGTTATTTGATACATATAGTCCATCATCTACATATCTTATCCATATGCCATCTGGGTCATGTGCTTTTATGATATTTTGTATTTTGGTGTCTATATGTTGTAGGAATATTTCTGCTATTATGCTTGATAATGGTGATCCCATTGCTAAACCTTCTTTCTGTTGATAAATTTTGCTAATAAATTCAAAGTAATTTTGTTTTAGTATTACTGTAGTTGGAGACTATTTTTTATTTCGGTTATATATTGTTTGTTTTCATTTTGTTCTATAAGTTTGTTTATTATTATGTCAATTGTTTCTTCTACTGGGATATTAGTGTACATGTTTGTTATGTCATATGATGTGAAAAATGTATTTTCCTTTATATTTATTATTTTTAGTTTGTCTATTAATTCGTATGTATTTTTTATGTTATGATGGTTATTTGTTAGATGGTTATTTTTTAGTTTTTCTGCTATTATTCTTGCTATTTTGTATGTAGGAGCTTTTTTGAAATTGATTAATGGACGTATTGGGTTGTTTAATTTGTGTATTTTTATTAGGCTGTTCATTTTAGGTGGTTCTGGATTATTGTTTATATATATGTCTATGTTTTTATTGTTGAAAATGTTTTTATTTGTTTTTATTAGTTTTATTGTTTGTTTAAGATAGTTTTCTGTTGGGTTTTTATCTAGTTGTATGCATTTATTGTTGTTGATGAAGTCTTCGGTTTTTTTGATGTAGTCTGCTTTATCAATGATTACTGTTGCTTGACTTTTGTCTGCTTTAGTTATTATTAAATTATTGTTCTTTACTTTATTTTTAATTTCTTTTATTGTTTTTCTTTTGTTTATCTTTGTTTTTCATTTCGCTAGTGATTATTTTTTTAATTATATGTGTTGCTTCTGTTCTTTTTTCTTCTTGTATATTGTCTTTTATTAGGTTAATGGAAAATTCTGTTTATACTATTAAATTTTCTAGATTTTTGTTTGCATTTTGGGTTATGTTAGTTTTTGACATATTGTTTAAATATTCTGTTTCTTTTTTGTTAAATTCTGTATTGCTGAGGTTAATGGTTCGAGGGTAAAATGTGTGTTTATTTTTGTTTTTTTGTTCTTGATTTTTGTTTTGTTGTTTTAATGTGTTAAGTTTTTTGTTGATTGTATAAGTCTTTTTGTTTTTCTCAAATCTTATTTTATTTTCTATGTTATTGTATTTATTATTCCAAGTGATTGGATGTAATAAACTTGTTAGCTCTAAGTGTAGTTTGTATATGTCTAGTGTTATGCTATTTTTCTTACTGTATAATTGATTAATTTCGTTTTGTATCCATAGCCTTTGTGCTTGTTTTATAGTTTTTTGTGCAGTCATATTTTTGTTGTTTGTGTTTATGATGATGTATTTAGGTGTTAATTTATGTTTTTGGCATTGTCTATTGAAGTATATGTTTAAGTTTGTGTTCATTAGTTGTTTTTTCGTGTTTGAAATTTGTTTAACAATTTGGTAATGTAGTTATATGGAATTGTGGTTATGTTGTTTGTGTACATGTTAATGTATATTTATGTGAGAGATGATTTGTTATCCGTTATTTGGTAGTTGATTTCACTTATTTGCTATTCACTTCACTATTTTTTTCTTCACTATACACTTTAGTTTTTGCTTTGTTTTATAACCTCACTTTTCGTTTTTTCACTGTAGGCTTATTTACCTTGTATGGTTATATTATTTCAATCACTTTCTGCTACAGTCCGTTTCTTGATGTATATAATACTATAATACTTATAACTATTTTACCTCAAGATATATTTTTTCCTTTAGGAACATGTTTCGGGAGATCCTGTTCTCCCATCTTCAGCCTTCGCCATCTTGCTTCTGGTGCAGTATTTGTGTGTTGGCTTCTGGATGTTATTAAGGTGGTTTGTTGGTCTTTGGTCCTTCAATGTTGCATTATTGTGTGTGGTTGTGGTATCTGTTTTTGTATTTTGTGTATTTTCGATGTTGAGTGCTTTGAATATTGTGTCATGTTTTGTATTGATTTGTATTTGTTCTGGTATTAATTTGTTTTGTGTTTTATGTTTGTAAATCTGTAAATTTTCCCAAATGTTCATTATGGTGCCTTTATGTGGTATATGTTTTATTAGTGTTACATTGGTTATGTCTGGGAATTCATGTCCTGTGTTTATTGCATGTGTGGCTAAATTGGATTTATATATATTTGGTTTTTTGTATGCATTTAGGTGTTCAAAATAACGTTTTTTCAGCTGTTTTTTTGTTTGTCCTATATAACATTTATTGCAATCTTGGCATTCAATTTTGTATATACCGTTGGTTGTTGTATTATCTTTGTTGTGTGAGCTATTTAGATTTTGTAATTTATTTTTATTAGTTTTGTATGCTATTTTTATATCTGTGTTTTTAAATAGTTTTGTTAGTTTTGACATTTTATTATTTATATATGTGAATGTGGCCCATTTTTTGTTGTTGTTATTATTTATGTGTTGTTCAGTTTGATTAATTCTTAATTGTTCAGTTTTTATTTTGTATTTGATTTTATTTTCTATTTTGATCATAGTATTTTTATTGTATCCATTTGCATAACCAATTTGGTATATTATATTTCTTTCTTTGTCAGTTTCTTGTTTGTTTAGGGGTATTTTGTACATTCTGTTAAATAACGAATAAAATGCTGCCATTTTATGTTGTGGTGGGTGGTCAGAATGGTTAGGTATAATGATGTTAGTGGAAGTTGGTTTTCTATATATTGCATATTGTGTGTGTTTGTTGTATCTTGTGATGGTTATGTCTAAATAGTTGATTTTGTTATGTTTTTCTTTTTCTTCTGTGAATTGTATTTTGGGATGTATGTTATTGATTTGTTTCAGTATGTTCTCTGCATTTGTGTTTTTGTTATTTGATACATATAGTCCATCATCTACATATCTTATCCATATGCCATCTGGGTCATGTGCTTTTATGATATTTTGTATTTTGGTGTCTATATGTTGTAGGAATATTTCTGCTATTATGCTTGATAATGGTGATCCCATTGCTAAACCTTCTTTCTGTTGATAAATTTTGCTAATAAATTCAAAGTAATTTTGTTTTAGTATTACTGTAGTTGGAGACTATTTTTTATTTCGGTTATATATTGTTTGTTTTCATTTTGTTCTATAAGTTTGTTTATTATTATGTCAATTGTTTCTTCTACTGGGATATTAGTGTACATGTTTGTTATGTCATATGATGTGAAAAATGTATTTTCCTTTATATTTATTATTTTTAGTTTGTCTATTAATTCGTATGTATTTTTTATGTTATGATGGTTATTTGTTAGATGGTTATTTTTTAGTTTTTCTGCTATTATTCTTGCTATTTTGTATGTAGGAGCTTTTTTGAAATTGATTAATGGACGTATTGGGTTGTTTAATTTGTGTATTTTTATTAGGCTGTTCATTTTAGGAGGTTCTGGATTATTGTTTATATATATGTCTATGTTTTTATTGTTGAAAATGTTTTTATTTGTTTTTATTAGTTTTATTGTTTGTTTAAGATAGTTTTCTGTTGGGTTTTTATCTAGTTGTATGCATTTGTTGTTGTTGATGAAGTCTTCGGTTTTTTTGATGTAGTCTGCTTTATCAATGATTACTGTTGCTTGACTTTTGTCTGCTTTAGTTATTATTAAATTATTGTTCTTTACTTTATTTTTAATTTCTTTTATTGTTTTTCTTTTGTTTATCTTTGTTTTTCATTTTGCTAGTGATTATTTTTTTAATTATATGTGTTGCTTCTGTTCTTTTTTCTTCTTGTATATTGTCTTTTATTAGGTTAATGGCAAATTCTGTTTATACTATTAAATTTTCTAGATTTTTGTTTGCATTTTGGGTTATGTTAGTTTTTGACATATTGTTTAAATATTCTGTTTCTTTTTTGTTAAATTCTTTATTGCTGAGGTTAATGGTTCGAGGGTAAAATGTGTGTTTATTTTTGTTTTTTTGTTCTTGATTTTTGTTTTGTTGTTTTAATGTGTTAAGTTTTTTGTTGATTGTATAAGTCTTTTTGTTTTTCTCAAATCTTATTTTATTTTCTATGTTATTGTATTTATTATTCCAAGTGATTGGATGTAATAAACTTTTTAGCTCTAAGTGTAGTTTGTATATGTCTAGTGTTATGCTATTTTTCTTACTGTATAATTGATTAATTTCGTTTTGTATCCATAGCCTTTGTGCTTGTTTTATAGTTTTTTGTGCAGTTATATTTTTGTTGTTTGTGTTTATGATGATGTATTTAGGTGTTAATTTATGTTTTTGGCATTGTCTATTGAAGTATATGTTTAAGTTTGTGTTCATTAGTTGTTTTTTCGTGTTTGAAATTTGTTTAACAATTTGGTAATGTAGTTATATGGAATTGTGGTTATGCTGTTTGTGTACATGTTAATGTATATTTATGTGAGAGATGATTTGTTATCCGTTATTTGGTAGTTGATTTCACTTATTTGCTATTCACTTCACTATTTTTTTCTTCACTATACACTTTAGTTTTTGCTTTGTTTTATAACCTCACTTTTCGTTTTTTCACTGTAGGCTTATTTACCTTGTATGGTTATATTATTTCAATCACTTTCTGCTACAGTCCATTTCTTGATGTATATAATACTATAATACTTATAACTATTTTACCTCAAGATATATTTTTTCCTTTAGGAACATGTTTCGGGAGATCCTGTTCTCCCATCTTCAGCCTTCGCCATCTTGCTTCTGGTGCAGTATTTGTGTGTTGGCTTCTGGATGTTATTAAGGTGGTTTGTTGGTCTTTGGTCCTTCAATGTTGCATTATTGTGTGTGGTTGTGGTATCTGTTTTTGTATTTTGTGTATTTTCGATGTTGAGTGCTTTGAATATTGTGTCATGTTTTGTATTGATTTGTATTTGTTCTGGTATTAATTTGTTTTGTGTTTTATGTTTGTAAATCTGTAAATTTTCCCAAATGTTCATTATGGTGCCTTTATGTGGTATATGTTTTATTAGTGTTACATTGGTTATGTCTGGGAATTCATGTCCTGTGTTTATTGCATGTGTGGCTAAATTGGATTTATATATATTTGGTTTTTTGTATGCATTTAGGTGTTCAAAATAACGTTTTTTCAGCTGTTTTTTTGTTTGTCCTATATAACATTTATTGCAATCTTGGCATTCAATTTTGTATATACCGTTGGTTGTTGTATTATCTTTGTTGTGTGAGCTATTTAGATTTTGTAATTTATTTTTATTAGTTTTGTATGGTATTTTTATATCTGTGTTTTTAAATAGTTTTGTTAGTTTTGACATTTTATTATTTATATATGTGAATGTGGCCCATTTTTTGTTGTTGTTATTATTTATGTGTTGTTCAGTTTGATTAATTCTTAATTGTTCAGTTTTTATTTTGTATTGATCATAGTATTTTTATTGTATCCATTTGCATAACCAATTTGGTATTTATATTTCTTTCTTTGTCAGTTTCTTGTTTGTTTAGGGGTATTTTGTACATTCTGTTAAATAACGAATAAAATGCTGCCATTTTATGTTGTGGTGGGTGGTCAGAATGGTTAGGTATAATGATGTTAGTGGAAGTTGGTTTTCTATATATTGCATATTGTATGTGTTTGTTGTATCTTGTGATGGTTATGTCTAAATAGTTGATTTTGTTATGTTTTTCTTTTTCTTCTGTGAATTGTATTTTGGGATGTATGTTATTGATTTGTTTCAGTATGTTCTCTGCATTTGTGTTTTTGTTATTTGATACATATAGTCCATCATCTACATATCTTATCCATATGCCATCTGGGTCATGTGTTTTTATGATATTTTGTATTTTGGTGTCTATATGTTGTAGGAATATTTCTGCTATTATGCTTGATAATGGTGATCCCATTGCTAAACCTTCTTTCTGTTGATAAATTTTGCTAATAAATTCAAAGTAATTTTGTTTTAGCATTACTGTAGTTGGAGACTATTTTTTATTTCGGTTATGTATTGTTTGTTTTCATTTTGTTCTATTAGTTTGTTTATTATTATGTCAATTGTTTCTTCTACTGGGATATTAGTGTACATGTTTGTTATGTCATATGATGTGAAAAATGTATTTTCCTTTATATTTATTATTTTTAGTTTGTCTATTAATTCGTATGTATTTTTTATGTTATGATGGTTATTTGTTAGATGGTTATTTTTTAGTTTTTCTGCTATTATTCTTGCTATTTTGTATGTAGGAGCTTTTTTGAAATTGATTAATGGACGTATTGGGTTGTTTAATTTGTGTATTTTTATTAGGCTGTTCATTTTAGGTGGTTCTGGATTATTGTTTATATATATGTCTATGTTTTTATTGTTGAAAATGTTTTTATTTGTTTTTATTAGTTTTATTGTTTGTTTAAGATAGTTTTCTGTTAGGTTTTTATCTAGTTGTATGCATTTGTTGTTGTTGATGAAGTCTTCGGTTTTTTTGATGTAGTCTGCTTTATCAATGATTACTGTTGCTTGACTTTTGTCTGCTTTAGTTATTATTAAATTATTGTTCTTTACTTTATTTTTAATTTCTTTTATTGTTTTTCTTTTGTTTATCTTTGTTTTTCATTTTGCTAGTGATTATTTTTTTAATTATATGTGTTGCTTCTGTTCTTTTTTCTTCTTGTATATTGTCTTTTATTAGGTTAATGGCAAATTCTGTTTATACTATTAAATTTTCTAGATTTTTGTTTGCATTTTGGGTTATGTTAGTTTTTGACATATTGTTTAAATATTCTGTTTCTTTTTTGTTAAATTCTTTATTGCTGAGGTTAATGGTTCGAGGGTAAAATGTGTGTTTATTTTTGTTTTTTGTTCTTGATTTTTGTTTTGTTGTTTTAATGTGTTAAGTTTTTTGTTGATTGTATAAGTCTTTTTGTTTTTCTCAAATCTTATTTTATTTTCTATGTTATTGTATTTATTATTCCAAGTGATTGGATGTAATAAACTTGTTAGCTCTAAGTGTAGTTTGTATATGTCTAGTGTTATGCTATTTTTCTTACTGTATAATTGATTAATTTCATTTTGTATCCATAGCCTTTGTGCTTGTTTTATAGTTTTTTGTGCAGTCATATTTTTGTTGTTTGTGTTTATGATGATGTATTTAGGTGTTAATTTATGTTTTTGGCATTGTCTATTGAAGTATATGTTTAAGTTTGTGTTCATTAGTTGTTTTTTTCGTGTTTGAAATTTGTTTAACAATTTGGTAATGTGGTTATATGGAATTGTGGTTATGTTGTTTGTGTACATGTTAATGTATATTTATGTGAGACATGATTTGTTATCCGTTATTTGGTAGTTGATTTCACTTATTTGCTATTCACTTCACTATTTTTTCTTCACTATACACTTTTGTTTTTGCTTTGTTTTATAACCTCACTTTTCGTTTTTTCACTGTAGGCTTATTTACCTTGTATGGTTATATTATTTCAATCACTTTCTGCTACAGTCCGTTTCTTGATGTATATAATACTATAATACTTATAACTATTTTACCTCAAGATATATTTTTTCCTTTAGGAACATGTTTCGGGAGATCCTGTTCTCCCATCTTCAGCCTTCGCCATCTTGCTTCTGGTGCAGTATTTGTGTGTTGGCTTCTGGATGTTATTAAGGTGGTTTGTTGGTCTTTGGTCCTTCAATGTTGCATTATTGTGTGTGGTTGTGGTATCTGTTTTTGTATTTTGTGTATTTTCGATGTTGAGTGCTTTGAATATTGTGTCATGTTTTGTATTGATTTGTATTTGTTCTGGTATTAATTTGTTTTGTGTTTTATGTTTGTAAATCTGTAAATTTTCCCAAATGTTCATTATGGTGCCTTTATGTGGTATATGTTTTATTAGTGTTACATTGGTTATGTCTGGGAATTCATGTCCTGTGTTTATTGCATGTGTGGCTAAATTGGATTTATATATATTTGGTTTTTTGTATGCATTTAGGTGTTCAAAATAACGTTTTTTCAGCTGTTTTTTTGTTTGTCCTATATAACATTTATTGCAATCTTGGCATTCATTTTTGTATATACCGTTGGTTGTTGTATTATCTTTGTTGTGTGAGCTATTTAGATTTTGTAATTTATTTTTATTAGTTTTGTATGCTATTTTTATATCTGTGTTTTTAAATAGTTTTGTTAGTTTTGACATTTTATTATTTATATATGTGAATGTGGCCCATTTTTTGTTGTTGTTATTATTTATGTGTTGTTCAGTTTGATTAATTCTTAATTGTTCAGTTTTTATTTTGTATTTGATTTTATTTTCTATTTTGATCATAGTATTTTTATTGTATCCATTTGCATAACCAATTTGGTATATTATATTTCTTTCTTTGTCAGTTTCTTGTTTGTTTAGGGGTATTTTGTACATTCTGTTAAATAACGAATAAAATGCTGCCATTTTATGTTGTGGTGGGTGGTCAGAATGGTTAGGTATAATGACGTTAGTGGAAGTTGGTTTTCTATATATTGCATATTGTATGTGTTTGTTGTATCTTGTGATGGCTATGTCTAAATAGTTGATTTTGTTATGTTTTTCTTTTTCTTCTGTGAATTGTATTTTGGGATGTATGTTATTGATTTGTTTCAGTATGTTCTCTGCATTTGTGTTTTTGTTATTTGATACATATAGTCCATTATCTACATATCTTATCCATATGCCATCTGGGTCATGTGTTTTTATGATATTTTGTATTTTGGTGTCTATATGTTGTAGGAATATTTCTGCTATTATGCTTGATAATGGTGATCCCATTGCTAAACCTTCTTTCTGTTGATAAATTTTGCTATTAAATTCAAAGTAATTTTGTTTTAGTATTACTGTAGTTGGAGACTATTTTTTATTTCGGTTATATATTGTTTGTTTTCATTTTTGTTCTTTACTTAGAAAAAAGAACAGAAGCAACACATATAATTAAAAAAATAATCACTAGCGAAATGAAAAACAAAGATAAACAAAAGAAAAACAATAAAACAAATTAAAAATAAAGTAAAGAACAATAATTTAATAATAACTAAAGCAGACAAAAGTCAAGCAACAGTAATCATTGATAAAGCAGACTACATAAAAAAAACCGAAGACTTCATCAACAACAATAAATGCGTACAACTAGATAAAAACCCAACAGAAAACTATCTTAAACAAACAATAAAACTAATAAAAACAAATAAAAACATTTTCAACAATAAAAACATAGACATATATATAAACAATAATCCAGAACCACCTAAAATGAACAGCCTAATAAAAATACACAAATTAAACTACTCAATACGTCCATTACTCAATTTCAGAAAAGCTCCTACATACAAAATAGCAAGAATAATAGCACAAAAACTAAAAAATAACCATCTAACAAATAACCACCATAACATAAAAAATACATACGGATTAATAGACAAACTAAAAATAATAAATATAAATGAAAATACATTTTTCACATCATATGACATAACAAACATGTACACTAATATCCCAGTAGAAGAAACAATTGACATAATAATAAACAAACTTATAGAACAAAATGAAAACAAACAATATATAACCGAAATAAAAAATAGTCTCCAACTAATACTAAAACAAAATTACTTTGAATTTAATAGCAAAATTTATCAACAGAAAGAAGGTTTAGCAATGGGATCACCATTATCAAGCATAATAGCAGAAATATTCCTACAACATATAGACACCAAAATACAAAATATCATAAAAACACATGACCCAGATGGCATATGGATAAGATATGTAGATGATGGACTATATGTATCAAATAACAAAAACACAAATGCAGAGAACATACTGAAACAAATCAATAACATACATCCCAAAATACAATTCACAGAAGAAAAAGAAAAACATAACAAAATCAACTATTTAGACATAACCATCACAAGATACAACAAACTCATACAATATGCAATATATAAAAAACCAACTTCCACTAACATCATTATACCTAACCATTCTGACCACCCACCACAACATAAAATGGCAGCATTTTATTCGTTATTTAACAGAATGTACAAAATACCCCTAAACAAACAAGAAACTGACAAAGAAAGAAATATAATATACCAAATTGGTTATGCAAATGGATACAATAAAAATACTATGATCAAAATAGAAAATAAAATCAAATACAAAATAAAAACTGAACAATTAAGAATTAATCAAACTGAACAACACATAAATAATAACAACAACAAAAAATGGGCCACATTCACATATATAAATAATAAAATGTCAAAACTAACAAAACTATTTAAAAACACAGATATAAAAATAGCATACAAAACTAATAAAAATAAATTACAAAATCTCAATAGCTCACACAACAAAGATAATACAACAACCAACGGTATATACAAAATTGAATGCCAAGATTGCAATAAATGTTATATAGGACAAACAAAAAAACAGCTGAAAAAACGTTATTTTGAACACCTAAATGCATACAAAAAACCAAATATATATAAATCCAATTTAACCACACATGCAATAAACACAGGACATGAATTCCCAGACATAACCAATGTAACACTAATAAAACATATACCACATAAAGGCACCATAATGAACATTTGGGAAAATTTACAGATTTACAAACATAAAACACAAAACAAATTAATACCAGAACAAATACAAATCAATACAAAACATGACACAATATTCAAAGCACTCAACATCGAAAATACACAAAATACAAAAACAGATACCACAACCACACACAATAATGCAACATTGAAGGACCAAAGACCAACAAACCACCTTAATAACATCCAGAAGCCAACACACAAATACTGCACCAGAAGCAAGATGGCGAAGGCTGAAGATGGGAGAACAGGATCTCCCGAAACATGTTCCTAAAGGAAAAAATATATCTTGAGGTAAAATAGTTATAAGTATTATAGTATTATATACATCAAGAAACGGACTGTAGCCGAAAGTGATTGAAATAATATAACCATACAAGGTAAATAAGCCTACAGTGAAAAAACGAAAAGTGAGGTTATAAAACAAAGCAAAAACAAAAGTGTATAGTGAAGAAAAAAATAGTGAAGTGAATAGCAAATAAGTGAAATCAACTACCAAATAACGGATAACAAATCATCTCTCACATAAATATACATTAACATGTACACAAACAACATAACCACAATTCCATATAACCACATTACCAAATTGTTAAACAAATTTCAAACACGAAAAAAACAACTAATGAACACAAACTTAAACATATACTTCAATAGACAATGCCAAAAACATAAATTAACACCTAAATACATCAACATAAACACAAACAACAAAAATATGACTGCACAAAAAACTATAAAACAAGCACAAAGGCTATGGATACAAAATGAAATTAATCAATTATACAGTAAGAAAAATAGCATAACACTAGACATATACAAACTACACTTAGAGCTAACAAGTTTATTACATCCAATCACTTGGAATAATAAATACAATAACATAGAAAATAAAATAAGATTTGAGAAAAACAAAAAGACTTATACAATCAACAAAAAACTTAACACATTAAAACAACAAAACAAAAATGAAGAACAAAAAAACAAAAATAAACACACATTTTACCCTCGAACCATTAACCTCAGCAATACAGAATTTAACAAAAAAGGAACAGAATATTTAAACAATATGTCAAAAACTAACATAACCCAAAATGCAAACAAAAATCTAGAAAATTTAATAGTATAAACAGAATTTGCCATTAACCTAATAAAAGACAATATACAAGAAGAAAAAAGAACAGAAGCAACACATATAATTAAAAAAATAATCACTAGCGAAATGAAAAACAAAGATAAACAAAAGAAAAACAATAAAAGAAATTAAAAATAAAGTAAAGAACAATAATTTAATAATAACAAAAGCAGACAAAAGTCAAGCAACAGTAATCATGTGATGGTACAATCATGGTACATTTTATAATTACCTAAAATATGGTAACGAGATCATAAATATTGTATTTTTCTATTTTTTGACATACCCAACCCAACCTCAAACACCCGATATCGAATTTACAGTGAGTGGACTATATTACAGTATTTGCCAGGATTTGAACTAATTCATGACAAAAAACGGTGTCACATCACAAAAACAGTGTGCAGTTATTGCGATAAGCAGAGCCAAGCCTTTATTACGTCATAGGCGGAGAATGTGTTGACAACGACAAAACGGCGATGTCAACAACTTAGACAAAGAAAATGTGATGTCAGTACACCCCACTTCCGCAGAATTCAACTAGGAATTGCCATCATTCTGTTGCAACAACTGATCAGCGCCGGCCGGCTGCCCATTCACTTACGAGTGAATTTTAACTTTTTAGACCACTGTAGGTGGTTAATAAACAGTATAATATCTACAATCCAAATGTATTAAGGAGAGTTAGAGTTCGGTTTGGTGTAGGCGTCCTCCTACAATTTTATTGTAGAAATTCATTTTATTTTAAAATTTCAATCTAATAAAAGGAGCTCCAAAAATTTAAATAAGTTTGTACCATGAGAATGAAAGGGTGAGTGGTTGTGTGTGTGCGTAATTATTTCTAAGTGCTGGGTTGAGCAACACCTATAAAAATATATATATAGATATAATTTTGTCATATACATATTATACTTACAGAAGTTGCAACACATATAAATATATATATAATTTTGTCATATACATATGATATTTACTGAAGGTATTATTACACTATGTATTTATTTTGGAAGGGTTAAAGATAGGGTTGAAAACAAGTATGTAAAACGAATAAATAATAAAAAGGGTATTTCATTGGTAAAAATCAGAACAGCTGTTTTTATTTCAAGCAATTTCTGTTCCCGCCTGACTTCGCGTAACGAAATTCTGGCCCATGACTTAGGTAGTAAAAGATGGCGTCCTAGTTTTTGTATACATAACCACATTTGTGAGATATAATATATCGTATTTATAAATTCAAAAATAACGTAAGTATACAGATGTCGCCCGTAATAACAGGGACCCTATGTAATGTTATGTATATATATTATTACATGGGATACGCCTAGAAAGAACACGGGAAAAAATTGCTTGAGGTAACAGACAAAATTTTATAACTAGTAAACATAACGCCACAATTAGGTTAGACAATTGTATGCATGCGTGCATTACACAATTGCCAAAATGAGTACAAGTGACGATAGTGACATAAAAACCAGTACCACTGACATAACTTTAACTGGTGAAATGGATATGCAAATAAATCCCATGAGTCAGACTGACGGGGCAAAGACGCCTGTGTCTGTCGAAATAACACAAACTGACACATCCATTTCAACGAATTTAGACAGTAAATCAGATGAAAGTAATGCAATGATACAATTGTTATTAAAACTAGATAAAAAACTAGACGAACAGAAAAGCGATACTGATATTAAATTCACACATTTGAATGACAAATTCGATAATTTTGATATTAAATTCAGAGAATTAAAAGGTCACAATTTTCACTTAGAAGAACGAATTAATATAGTAGAAACACGTTGTGATAACATTCAGAAAAATACACTAGCCATTGTTGATGATAAGTTCAATAGTACCATTAGTGATTTAGACACTAAAATTGATCTAGTACATGACACAGTAAATAACACGATTAAAAGTAAATTACAGTCAACAAGTACAGAAATACAACAGAAATGTTTAAATATTGTAGAAAGTCAATTAGAAGTTAAAACCAATGTTGAAGTAAGCAAACAAGTAGCAATGAAAACCAATGTTTTACAAAATCATTTAGAACACATTGAAATAAATGTGATAGATATCACCAAGAATTTAGAAACTATAGATAGTACCATAACTGAACATGAGAAAAGTACCAAGAGTAGATTTAATTTGTTACAAAGTAAGATTAAAGAAATTGATGACTTAACTGTACAAAATAGTATGGATGTGCATGATAAATATGATATGATTGCAAACAATTTGACCAGTGTAAAAAACGAATTACGGGGAGAAATACATACAAATATTTCAAGCATAAGTGATAGGGTAGTAGTAACCAGAGATTTCTATAATGAAATAGAACTAGAGAATTTTAGCCACGAAAACAGAGTAATACATCCCATGCATTTTCTAAATCAAGCCAGAGATTACAATTATTTTAGTAGTAGTAGCTGGGAAGTGAAATTAAATAAAATTATTAAATGTTTCAAGGGTAACTCAGTCATATGGGCTGAAGCTCATAGGTTAGAATGGGATTGTTATAATACTTTTGAGAAAGCTTTTAAGGGTAAATATTGGACAGAAGAAGAGCAGGAGACTTTAAGAAGCCGTATTATGGGAACGGGTAATTTCATGGGACGTAACGTTAGTTATAATAATATTACTATTTATGTAACAAAATTATATAACGAAGCCAAATATTTAGAGCCACCCATACCTTTTAAGTCATTTGTTAGGTATGTTAGTAAGCACTTACCTAGAGAAGTGCAAGTCACTTTGATGACTAAAGAGATAGAAAATCTTGATGAACTAGAAAGGGTATTAGATGTACTACAAAGTATAAACGATCGTGAAATGGGTAGACGCTCAATTCCACCAAATATATATATCAATAACAACAATCCCAATGAGTTTAATCGGCCAAGGCCTTATTATAATCATACTGGCAATAAATATAATGTTAGAAATGATTTACAGAAACCAGGTGGTTGGAGTTGTTCTAGTTGCAGGAAGGAAAATCGTGCTCACATGCAGCATTGTTATTTCTGCAAAGCACCAAGAAATAACCACACAAAGCAATTCATACCTGCGAACAGAGGAGCCCCGAGTAACCGAGGAGCACCATATCACCATCAGGGACCAACACGAGGACACCCTGTACCATCGACGAGTCATAGTAGGACACAGCCGGAAAACTGAAGTCAACAGTGGTAAATAGGACCCGACCACTGTTCAGGGAAACTCATGAGGTCCGACCCATCGAGAACCTACAATCCAACGTTATAAAAACAGACATCGTTGCAGATTTATTGGAGGAGGAGTGTAACACGACATTGGAGGTGAGAGCTGGACTCACGGAAATACAGGTAACAATAGATAATAGAAACTTTAAAACACTTGTTGATACAGGGAGCGAAATTTCAGTAATAGCCGAGAACATTTTAAGTGAATTGAAAGATTTGAATAAGAATATTCCAGTTTTACCCGTAGCAGGGGTTACAGTAATAGGAGTCACGGGGGTACGTAGTAAAAGGGTGACAAAACAGATACATTTAAGTTTCTCCATTGGAGATATGAATTTTGATAATACATTTTTGGTAGTCAAGGGGTTAAGTTTAGACATCATTTTGGGAAATTATTTTTTACAAAGAAATAAAGCTGTAATAAATTTTAAAGAAAAAGTGTTGGAGTTAGATGGGGGTGATCGGTCTATGAAAATTAATTTTGAAAATGTGATAAGTAAAGTTAGAACAACTGGTGTGAAAATGTTACAGAAACAAGTAGTTGAGAATCACTTAGATACTAAAGTAAATTTTTGTATAGAGGGTGAGTATTTAGAAGATGTTGATAATGAACTGAGTAATATTAATAATGAAGTATGGGAGATAAGGGCGGATGAATTCTGTAGTGGGGGTGAGGTGATAAGGAGTGGCCAACGTATAGCGTTATGGCAGGTAATAGAGCAGTTTAAGGGAGTGTTTGCCGATATTCCAGGAAGGGCAAAAAAATTATGAATGTATGTTACAGATAAAGGAACACACACCATTCATGCAGCGGAGCTATCCAGTGCCTTACTCTAAAAGACGAGCGGTGCAAGAGGAGTTGGATAAAATGTTAGATAATGGGATCATCGAGAGGTCAGTGTCTCACTACTCAAATCCATTAGTGGTGGTAATTAAGAAGGAAGGAGGAGTAAGATTGTGTCTAGACGCAAGGAAAATTAACAAATTATTATACCAGACCGAGAATCACCAGAATCTATAAATGAGATCTTTCAAAAGTTTAGTGGCGTACGATTTATGACATCTTTAGATCTGACTGCTGGATATTGGCAGGTACCATTAGCAGAGGTAAGTAGGCAATACACCGCAATTTTGTTTAACGGAAAAAATTATCAGTTTAAGCGACTACCATTTGGGCTAAATACCAGCGTGGCTAGTTTCATTAAATGTTTGGATAGAATTTTGAGACCAAAAGATTTAGATTTTCTCACAGTTTATGTAGACGATATTTTAATAGCTTCACGTACATTTGAAGACCATTTAGAACATTTAAAATATGTTTTAGGAAAATTAGAAGCGGGAGGATTAACCGTAAATTGGGATAAGTCCAAATTTCTACAAACGAAGATTAATTTTTTAGGATTCATTATTACCTCGGAAGGAATTTCCGCAAACCCGGACAAGGTCGAATCTATTATGCGTTTCCCTGAACCACGAAACATCAAACAACTTCAGAGTTTTCTTGGGCTGTGCAACTTTTATAGGAAATTTCAGAGGAACTACGCCTACCTAACCGCAAAGTTAAGTGCGGTATTGCAGAAGAACCGACAATGGAAATGGGGAGAAGTGGAGCGTGGAGCCTTTGAAGAAATAAAACGCAGATTTAGTGAAATGATTATGATGAACCACCCGGATTTTGATAAGATGTTTTATTTACAGACGGACGCCAGCAATGTAGCTGTAGGAGCAGAGCTGTATCAGGAGGAACATAAGACAATTGCGTTCGCTAGTCGATCCTTACTACCGGCTGAAAAGAATTACACTACCACAGAGAAGGAATTGCTCAGTATTGTGTTTGCAGTTGGTAAATTCAGAACGTACATCTTAGGAAACAAAACGATCATTAGAACTGATCATAAAGCATTGTCATTCCTCAACACTTGTAAACTTGCTCATAGTCGATTAACCAGGTGGGTACTTGTTTTACAGGAGTACAACTTCGAGTGGGAGTACATTAAAGGAACAGAAAATAAGGTACCCGACACTCTATCCAGAGTAGATTGTGAAAATAACAAAACAGGTAGGGACTTAAAAGAAATTGAAATTTTTCAGATTAACAGAGAAGACAGAATCTTTGGAGAGGAGCTGAAGGATATTAACACCATGCAGAGAGCAGATGGTAAGTCTGGAAAAATAATACACAGTTTAGAGACGGAGTTGGCTGAGTCTGAGTACAATCAATATTTTAAAATCTACAAAGGGTTATTGTTTAAGAAGGTAGTAGGGGGTGGGCGTGACTGGAAATTAGTGATACCAGCAGTGTTGGAAGAGAAAATTATTTGGGATTGTCATATACGATATGGTCATTTTGGGGCTAAAAAGTGTGTCAATGTTTTAAAAGAATCATGTATTTTCAGGAATATGGAGAGGCGAGTGAGACAGTTGCTGAGGAGTTGTGATTTGTGTCAAAAGTCAAAGGTGGTTAACTACAGAGTAGAAGGTGAGTTAAATTATATTAAGGTAGATCGACCTTTTGATTTAGTTGCTGTGGATTTGTTTGGACCATTGCCGAAGGGTAGAGGCGGAGTAGTATATATATTTGTATTGCTTGACACTTTCTCAAAATATGTAAAATTGTATAGCGTAAAAAGAGCTACCAGTAAGGTATTGAGTGAAAAAATAACTAAAGACTATATGATTAACGTGGGTAAGCCAAAAGTAATTTTATCAGACCATGGGCCGCAGTTCATCAGCGGAAGATGGCGTCAGACCTTAGGATGGGAAGGCATCCTCACGAAACATACGGCTGTGTATCATCCCCAGTCCAACCAGGCTGAGCGTGTAATGAGAGAAATAGGCAGGATCTTCAGAGCCTATTGTCACGCTAAACACAGCGAGTGGCCGTTGTATGTACGAAAGGTGGAAACTTGGCTGAACAGTACCACCCACGAGTCTACTGGCTATACACCTCATGAATTAGTTAGGGGAACACGCCCCCCAGGAATCTTAGAACAATTATTCGACTATCCACCTGAAGACAGAACAACTGATATAAACATTAAAATCCGGTTGGCGAATGAACACTTATTTAGTAAGGGTGAACAGAGAAAACGTAGACACGATGCAAGAGGTAAGTGGATTAAGTATAATGTAGGACAAATGGTATTAGTTAAAAGACATGACTTATCGAGTGCACAAGACAAAGAAATTAAGAAATTCTTTCTCTTATATGAAGGGCCATATGAGGTCATAGAAGTTAAGATGCAAAATTCTTATGTATTACAGAACAACTTAACGGGAGAGATAGTAGGAACACACAATGCTACGAATTTAAAATTGTACTGGTCGTCTTAGTTATTTTTATATTGATGTTTTTATATTTTGAGTGTATGAGTATTAACTTAGCTATTGGTTTACAGAAGGGACTCTCCCCCATTTTCGGGCGATCACAGATTCACCACCTCTGATCGTGGATTTTGGAGTTTGGGAGGCGGACCATGGTTGGCGGAACTGACGTAAGGAAGTGAAAGCAACGATGGTCTTCCTCCACACAAAATTGGTAGAAATTTGAAAATTTAATCTTATTATTGAACGGGGAGGGGGACCCCTAATTCTTGGGATATATAAAAAAGTTTTGGCATTAATCCCATGAAATTTTGTTTTATCATAGAATAAAATTTGAAAATTGTGTAACTTAAGAGGTTAACTCATTAAGGAGTTATATTTTTTTTATGTAACTAAGTATATCAGAAGATCCATTGTTTTCCTGGAGTGTTAGAAAAGTGATGTTTTGGACTTGGAAAGTGTCTACAAATTTATTAATGTAACTAATGAAAAAATTAACATTTTTTAAATGATATTTCAATTTTGATTTTTTTTGTGAAGTAATAAACTTAAGAGGTTAAAAGGACATAGTGCTACTATGGTGAATTTTTGAGACTTTATTTTGAACATTATTATTATGTTTATGTAATAATAGTCTTATAATGGTTTTATGTATAACTTGTTAATTGTAGGGTAGTCCCCAATTGGGACTACATAAGACACAATGTGTCAAATATCTACGATTCCCCATATTTCGGGCGATTACTGTCTTACCAACACTAATCGTGGATCTGGAAGACAACCAGCTGTGGACAGAAATTGTAACACTGACCATGGTTGGTTGCCCGTAAAATTGGTTGAAATTTTGAAATTTATTGGGAGGTTTAGGGGAATCTATTATTCTTTTTGAATAGGCTACTTCACCTCGGTTGGGGTGGTAGACCTTAGGGGTGTATTATAAATGTATTAGTAAGGGTATTTGCCTTGAAGATTTTGTAATGCTAAAGCAAGGATGGGAGAGAGAGAAAAGAAAAAAGTGCTCACTCCTTCTGCCTCAGTCCTTGTGGAGGCAACTGAACATAACAGTTCAGGGGGGGCAATAGTGTGTGTGGAGGAGAATAGGGGATAAATATTATTAACAGCGCCAAATAATTACCTGTTAATAATAAGAATAATAATAATAATAACAATAATAATAATTTTTTTTATTTTATCATGCACTAAGAGTATTCAATAAATAAATGTATAGAGTTATTAATTCTTTTATAATTTGTTTTTCTCCAGATTTGGGAGATTGTAATGTGTAATTTTCTTATTATATTTTCAATTATAGCTTATTCAATTTTGGTAACTATATTATACTAATGTGCTTATATTACAATTATAGTACTTGTAAAAGAATGAAGTTAAATATTATCGATAGGAATCGAAACCATTTTTCAAATCAGGATTGTAATATGAAGAAAAGATATTCTTTTTTAATTCTTGAAGATTATAATATATAATCTTATAATTTTATTAAGCGTATTAAAATATATTAAGCCAACCCAGTGCTTATTGGCACAAACCAGCACTTAGCTAAGGGGAACCAGATCAGTTGAGGATGGAGTGATTTACGAAGCCACTATTTTAATATTTATTATATATTGTTTCAGTGTTTGGTGGTGTGACAGCGGTCCTGAGCTGGCCAACGCGTCAGAGCAGGGGCGTTAAGAGCCTAAGTGGCCTTATGGTGTTGGGATCTCGCAGGAGAAGTCCAGTAAGGTCATCTAGGTACGGTCCTCATCACCAGACCAAGGGTGAGTTGTTGTTATTTTTTATGTAAAATTGTAAGGGGGTTGTGGCGACTTGTCCTGACTGATCCCTTTAGGAAGTATGAAAGGGTCAATGAAAGTTTGTGTGCTTCGTCACACCATCTTTCATTGAGGGGGTTTTGTGATGGTACAATCATGGTACATTTTATAATTACCTAAAATATGGTAACGAGATCATAAATATTGTATTTTTCTATTTTTTGACATACCCAACCCAACCTCAAACACCCGATATCGAATTTACAGTGAGTGGACTATATTACAGTATTTGCCAGGATTTGAACTAATTCATGACAAAAAACGGTGTCACATCACAAAAACAGTGTGCAGTTATTGCGATAAGCAGAGCCAAGCCTTTATTACGTCATAGGCGGAGAATGTGTTGACAACGACAAAACGGCGATGTCAACAACTTAGACAAAGAAAATGTGACATCAGTACACCCCACTTCCGCAGAATTCAACTAGGAATTGCCATCATTCTGTTGCAACAACTGATCAGCGCCGGCCGGCTGCCCATTCACTTACGAGTGAATTTTAACTTTTTAGACCACTGTAGGTGGTTAATAAACAGTATAATATCTACAATCCAAATGTATTAAGGAGAGTTAGAGTTCGGTTTGGTGTAGGCGTCCTCGACCGATTAAATCGTTCATAAAAAAGATCGACGTATAGAATCGGTCCCACGACGGTGGGTTACGTGGGTTGACACAAAGGTGTCCCGTCAAGCGCCGTGAAAATACACCGATTGTGTCGATGTACGAACGAGACTAGAAGTGCGAGGAAGCCAACACGAAATGGGTGAGATCGTTCCTTAATTCCTGATTTCATAATTTCCCAATATCATTTTATTGTAGAAATTCATTTTATTTTAAAATTTCAATCTAATAAAAGGAGCTCCAAAAATTTAAATAAGTTTGTACCATGAGAATGAAAGGGTGAGTGGTTGTGTGTGTGCGTAATTATTTCTAAGTGCTGGGTTGAGCAACACCTATAAAAATATATATATAGATATAATTTTGTCATATACATATTATACTTACAGAAGTTGCAACACATATAAATATATATATAATTTTGTCATATACATATGATATTTACTGAAGGTATTATTACACTATGTATTTATTTTGGAAGGGTTAAAGATAGGGTTGAAAACAAGTATGTAAAACGAATAAATAATAAAAAGGGTATTTCATTGGTAAAAATCAGAACAGCTGTTTTTATTTCAAGCAATTTCTGTTCCCGCCTGACTTCGCGTAACGAAATTCTGGCCCATGACTTAGGTAGTAAAAGATGGCGTCCTAGTTTTTGTATACATAACCACATTTGTGAGATATAATATATCGTATTTATAAATTCAA
The DNA here is from genome assembly GCA_034769895.1 of Magicicada septendecula. Classification (NCBI taxonomy): domain Eukaryota; kingdom Metazoa; phylum Arthropoda; class Insecta; order Hemiptera; family Cicadidae; genus Magicicada; species Magicicada septendecula. The sequence goes on along the minus strand of CM068373.1, from coordinate 81,907,782 downwards.
AAATAACGTAAGTATACAATCATTGATAAAGCAGACTACATCAAAAAAACCGAAGACTTCATCAACAACAATAAATGCGTACAACTAGATAAAAACCCAACAGAAAACTATCTTAAACAAACAATAAAACTAATAAAAACAAATAAAAACATTTTCAACAATAAAAACATAGACATATATATAAACAATAATCCAGAACCACCTAAAATGAACAGCCTAATAAAAATACACAAATTAAACAACCCAATACGTCCATTAATCAATTTCAAAAAAGCTCCTACATACAAAATAGCAAGAATAATAGCAGAAAAACTAAAAAATAACCATCTAACAAATAACCATCATAACATAAAAAATACATACGAATTAATAGACAAACTAAAAATAATAAATATAAATGAAAATACATTTTTCACATCATATGACATAACAAACATGTACACTAATATCCCAGTAGAAGAAACAATTGACATAATAATAAACAAACTTATAGAACAAAATGAAAACAAACAATATATAACCGAAATAAAAAATAGTCTCCAACTACAGTAATACTAAAACAAAATTACTTTGAATTTATTAGCAAAATTTATCAACAGAAAGAAGGTTTAGCAATGGGATCACCATTATCAAGCATAATAGCAGAAATATTCCTACAACATATAGACACCAAAATACAAAATATCATAAAAACACATGACCCAGATGGCATATGGATAAGATATGTAGATGATGGACTATATGTATCAAATAACAAAAACACAAATGCAGAGAACATACTGAAACAAATCAATAACATACATCCCAAAATACAATTCACAGAAGAAAAAGAAAAACATAACAAAATCAACTATTTAGACATAACCATCACAAGATACAACAAACACATACAATATGCAATATATAAAAAACCAACTTCCACTAACATCATTATACCTAACCATTCTGACCACCCACCACAACATAAAATGGCAGCATTTTATTCGTTATTTAACAGAATGTACAAAATACCCCTAAACAAACAAGAAACTGACAAAGAAAGAAATATAATATACCAAATTGGTTATGCAAATGGATACAATAAAAATACTATGATCAAAATAGAAAATAAAATCAAATACAAAATAAAAACTGAACAATTAAGAATTAATCATACTGAACAACACATAAATAATAACAACAACAAAAAATGGGCCACATTCACATATATAAATAATAAAATGTCAAAACTAACAAAACTATTTAAAAACACAGATATAAAAATAGCATACAAAACTAATAAAAATAAATTACAAAATCTAAATAGCTCACACAACAAAGATAATACAACAACCAACGGTATATACAAAATTGAATGCCAAGATTGCAATAAATGTTATATAGGACAAACAAAAAAACAGCTGAAAAAACGTTATTTTGAACACCTAAATGCATACAAAAAACCAAATATATATAAATCCAATTTAGCCACACATGCAATAAACACAGGACATGAATTCCCAGACATAACCAATGTAACACTAATAAAACATATACCACATAAAGGCACCATAATGAACATTTGGGAAAATTTACAGATTTACAAACATAAAACACAAAACAAATTAATACCAGAACAAATACAAATCAATACAAAACATGACACAATATTCAAAGCACTCAACATCGAAAATACACAAAATACAAAAACAGATGCCACAACCACACACAATAATGCAACATTGAAGGACCAAAGACCAACAAACCACCTTAATAACATCCAGAAGCCAACACACAAATACTGCACCAGAAGCAAGATGGCGAAGGCTGAAGATGGGAGAACAGGATCTCCCGAAACATGTTCCTAAAGGAAAAAATATATCTTGAGGTAAAATAGTTATAAGTATTATAGTATTATATACATCAAGAAACGGACTGTAGCAGAAAGTGATTAAAATATATATATATATATATATATATATATATATATATATATTTTAGTCACTTTTTGCTACAGTCCGTTTCTTGTAATACATTTAATATTTATAATTAAATTTACCTCAAGATGTTATTTTTATCCTTTATTGGAACATGTTTGGGGTACTATCTTGTACCCATCCTCAGCCTTCCGGTTTTTTTGTCTGGTGAAGTACATATGTTTTGTTGGTTGACTATTATTTTTGTGGCTTCCTGTTGGCTTCTGATATTTCAAATTGGTTTATTGTGTGTGTTTGTGATGTATGTGTTAGTTTTTTGTGTATTTTCTATGTTGAGTGCTTTGAATATTGTGTCATGTTTTGTATTGATTTATATTTGTTCAGGTATTATTTTGTTTTCTGTTTTATGTTTGTATATCTGTAAATTTTCCCAAATGTTCATTATGGTGCCTTTGTGTGGTATATGTTTTATTAGTGTTACATTGGTTATGTGTGGGAATTCATGTCCTGTGTTTATTGCATGTGTGGCTAAATTGGATTTATATATTTCTGGTTTTTTGTATGCATTTAGGTGTTCAAAATAACGTTTTTTCAGCTGAACAAAAAAACAGCTGAAAAAACGTTATTTTGAACACCTAAATGCATACAAAAGACCAGAAATATATAAATCCAATTTAGCCACACATGCAATAAACACAGGACATGAATTCCCAGACATAACCAATGTAACACTAATAAAACATATACCACACAAAGGCACCATAATGAACATTTGGGAAAATTTACAGATATACAAACATAAAACAGAAAACAAACTAATACCTGACAAATACAAATCAATACTAAACATGACACAATATTCAAAGCACTCAACATAGGAAATACACAAAAAACTAACACATACACCACAAACACACACAATAAAACCAATTTGAAATACCAGAAGCCAACAGGAAGCCACAATAATAATAGTCAACCAACAAAACATATGTACTTCACCAGACAAAAAAACTGGAAGGCTGAGGATGGGTACAAGATAGTACCCGAAACATGTTCCAATAAAGGATAAAAATAACATCTTGAGGTAAATTTAATTATAAATATTAAATGTAATATATATATATATATATATATATATATATATATATATATATATGTATTGCATTGATCTAGAGATCCAAAAGCTTTTCAAAAGATATTATGTTTGAATGTTTATTATGTTTCATAAAGATTGATTAATTATTTGAAATTGAAGTAGAGACAAATGTACTAGAATAATACAGAAGTTAAGTAACCAATAAACTTAAGAATTACTAATCTTAGATTTGTGTTTCATTTGTCTGTAACACCTACAAGCCACCACAATCACTTAAAAGGTATCGTATGATACTTGGAAGCCTCCTTACCGCTCGGGAGATGCTGGCCACGACAATAATAATTTTGAAATTTGTGAGGAATCTAATTGTTGTAAGTGATAAATAATTTAAATGATGATAGATAGCAGAGTTATTAAAAATCTCAAATTATCATGTTTATAATTTTCTGTATAAATTATTTAAAAGAGAATTGTTTGTTTGTTGGATCAAGGTTAATGTCAGTTTGTTTATTATATTATGTTATGTATCATACAAGATATGGGTAATTTTGGGGGGTTGAGTGGTGTTAATAGAAGTGCTATACCTAGGTAGTGTAGAAACTGCAAGGGTAGAAGGTTTAGTTTAGTTATTAGGTTAGCTATTGCCGTGGTGGCATGTGCCACGGTAGATAGCAGTAAGTGTTGGGGCCAAGATGGCGTAAAATACACGGCACACCTTTTACATACTTTTATATTATATGCTGATAGATTGCCGTGCCGTGTATTTTAATGACGAAGAGAACATGCCTGAATTTAGAGTCGATTTCCCCGCCTTTTCTGGCGATTACTGCCTTACCAGCACTAATCATGGTTTTGGATAGCGGTCAGCTATGGCCATAAAGTAAGAACCTTGACCATAGCTGGCTTGAAATTGGTGTATATTAGAAATTACTGGGGGGTGACTTTAGGGGAAATCCCCGGAACTATGGAACAGCGGCTGCCACTCTGTTCGAGTAGGAACAGTAAACCAGGTGGTAGACCCGTTTTAAGGGCATATTAATATATAACATAGATATGATGATATCTAAATAATATTAAAATGTAACGCTGAAGCAAGGACACGGAGATGATAAATTCCTCCACCAGTGCCGTCCTTGTGGATGCAAATGGGCACAACAGTCCACCATCAAAAAATAATAGTGTGTGTGGTTCAGGAGGTTGCTCAGGGGAGCACCGAATTAAAATTTTGTAACTTAAGGACGATGACTCGCTCTTGCAGTAATTAAAGAATTGTAGCTTGATTTGACAAATAGGTGCATCAGATGTTTATCATATTGTATTTCATATGTCTTATTGTGTTTTATTTTATTATGTTAGGATATAAGGTTTGTCAACGTGTAACGTATTTCATATGACGTAAAATTTTGAAATGTGTCTATAATAAGGTCGTTCACCTTGCTAATAAATTCAACTGATCAGCTGTAGTGTATTACTTATAAATGATTTGAAAATTTCTCAATGGAGTTAAATATTTGAATATAATTAAATAATTGATTGGTACGAGTGACAGATTTTGATAGAAGTTGAAAATAAGTAAAGCTATAAAATGTGTAATTTTTGATTAATTTAATGTAAATTTTATTGTTAAGTGTAATAATAACTACGTTAATTTTAAATGTCTTATTTTATTATGTTGTATTGTGTTTAAAGATAAAAAAATTTTGAAGAGGTTTTATGTGCTTCATGATGCAGTTCGGTGTATACCATATGTAGGTCAAGGTTGTTGACTTGACCCAGTGTGATCAGCTGATGGTTGATGTTATAAACTAGACCAGCTTCTGGCAATTGCTTGATGCAAATTTTGTCGTGTAATTGATTTAAATAATTTTAAATTTTTTTCCGAAATGGGAAAAAATATGTTGATAAATTAAAAATTTTTTTTTGAAAAAAAAAATTTTTGATTTTATGCCTGCCATATAGGTGATGTGAATTTCAAGTGTATTATTGTTTATGTGTATTACTAGTGTTTTATATTGAATTGTATTGTTTAGTATGTATGTCTAATCAAAGATTTTAGGATAAATGAGTTCATGTTTAATTAGATGTTCAATTTATTTGTTTTTCTGATTATGAATAATAATGAAGAGAATTAATGGAGTGATGAATTCATGTAACAGATTTTTTTATTTTTTTTATTTTAGGAGGTCACTTAAATGAGTTTGTTTTAACGATAAATATTTTGAATTTGAAAAATGTATTAATAAGTATATGTATGCGCCCAGTATTGCTGAAGGTGACCCAGTATGCATGACAAGGGGGAACATATCGGTTGAGGATCTGGCATGGTAAAAAGCCAGGGATTTGGAGTTTGGGGGGTAGCATGTTAGAAGGTTAGGTGCGCTGTGGTGCATGTCTGTTCGATTTTATGGTGTTGGGATCTCGGACAGAGAAGTCCAGTAATCTTGTTCAGGGGCAGCCATAGTCGCCGAGCCAGGGGGGTAGTTTACCCATGAGGTATAAGAACTAATGGGGGGTTGTTGGCACCATATCCTCACTGATCCTCTTAGGGGTTTAGCAATGAGATTTCTTCTGTTTCGACAGAAGATCTCTCATTGGGGGGGTATTGTAACGGGGCTATTTAGAAGGATCTATAATTTTATTCAATTTATAAATTATTTGGGACTGGTTTGTTTGGACACCCTTTGCGTCACTCAGACATGCTTAATTGGACACCCTATATGCAATTCCGTATCAGTCCGTGCTTGGCACAAACGATAACAGCATTGGAATGTAAGCCTATGCCCACATGCATGAATTTTCCGTCGGGGAAAAGTGTAAAAAAAAACTTTGTAGCCTGCCACCAGTAACGTTTGGAATGCAGCTGTAAGTGTGCGCCTGTGGGCCTCTACAAAACTCTCAACACCAAAGTATATCAGCGGAAGTAATGCAACGTGGCTAATTAACTGGCCACGTGAGCGTCTCGGCCAATCACCGATCATGCTGACAGAAATGGTTTGGACCAACGCACTTGGTAGCATCACCCAGTCGACGAGAAACCATAGAGCCGCGCAGATACATTAACGCACGGTTTGCCAAAAAACCTGTACTCAACAATGTAAACCGACCAGCCAAGCATAAAAATGTGTTTTTGAATTGTGTTAAAAATAATGAGCGTGAGCAACTACCAGTCGACGAAATCACCCGTTCCCGACCGGGACAAGTTACGCAGTTCGCGAACTTTAAATTTTGTATTTTAACATATTCCAAAGTGTAACAGAAAGTTTGAAGAGAAACAGTTAAATCCGACAGTTTAGACGAAGTTAGCGGAGTGGACAGCAAAATCGAGAAATGTGACAAATAAACGAAACATTCGTATACATACGAGATGCAGCACGTGGTCATCAGAAGGACGCAGGTTAAGTAGTCGACTCAAAATTAAATTAATCAATTAATTTTCAAATTTATAAAAAGGGGTTATAATTAAATTATGGGGCATTTTACAGTATGAGAGGGAGAGAGTGAGCAATCTGGGTCGTCTTAATATTTTAAATTAATTAGTTTGTCAGTTTTTTTAAGTTACAGTTGCAACTAGTTATTAGCGTATTGGTCATGTAAAAAATAATCCAATTTTTTGTAATTCTTTAAGAAAAATAATCGAGATGCAGAGTAGTAGTTTGAATCAAAAATGAATATTAAGTAAAGTAAAAGAAAGTAAACAGAAAAAATGTCATGCTAAACAAATAAAAACCATCTTAAATGTGTTTGCAAAATATGTGTTTGTCATTGCATTACCTGTTGTTTTTCTCTGCCTAAGTACATCAGATGACACCCTGGTAATCCGTGATGAAGGTAAGTGGGACATATTTGAATATTTTAATTTTAAAAAACTAGCAAAGTTTCAGTTGCCGCTTATTAATAGGCACAGATTTCTAGATTTTAATATTTATTTTAAACTTGTACAGCTTTAGCCCTTACAAATCTAATAATCGTACTTTCTAAATTGTATGTTATTTTTGACTAACTATTGGGATAGCCAATTTGTTACATCTAGACTCGAATCTATGGTTATTTATCTGAATTTGTGTCTTGTTTAACTCTGTTATTATTTGTATATATTTTTGTTAATATTAAATTAAGGATGAGTATCTGTTCAGGGGGATGTTTGTTGAGCGCCAATTTGCAATCACCGTTTGCAAATAAAATTTTATTTGGTGAAGTATCAATAATAAATTTTTGTTCAAATTTATGTAAATAATATATGGTCTCTTTATTCTGTAATGAACTCTCTCTTATTCTTTTCTTTCAGCAATGGATATGATAACTTGTGCTCATCACCACATTTTTTTAAAGAAATCTGCTAAGATTTTCAATTGATGAGTGTTGCCAACTTAATCTAATTACTGAGGTCAACTTACAGTAGATATTTTGTTCAGAATATCATACCCTTTTTGTTTTCATGAAATAAGAAACAAATAAACCTTTTTCTGTATTTTGTAAACTTAAATCCTTTATTTATTCTTTAATTTGTGCTAAATGTAAAACATAATTTTTAACAAAGTTTGGCCAGCTGTATTTTTATAAGCTCAGAGTGGCAGCAGTAACTCTTAGATCTCAGGCTTTTTTAAAAACATTTTATAATTTGTTTTTAATAAATAAAATACAATTATAAGGTTTAGTAGGTCCTTTCGACTACGATATAACAACAGTATTGACAGGGAAAGTACCAAAATACATATGATGAGAAATAGTCACAATGTATCTTAAAAGGATTATATTAAGAGTGTAAAACAGTTCAGTGTATAGGTTAAGTTATAAAAATATTTTGTAGACCCAATTAGTTTTAAATTATGTTAGCACTATACATCAATGGTGGCTTATGCTTATGTCCATATTATTAATCATTATTGTTCTCAGTGAAAGTTAATTATGGTTTTTATAAAAAAAACGTATTCAAAGTTTTTTGAAACCTTTAGATCAGGTTTAGCAGGGAATATTTCAGATTAATTTTAGATCAAAAAATACTTCTCTCCCTGTGTCAATTGGTCCAACTTCTTCAGAGATGTCCTGGTTTAATTCTGTAGAGTCTTGTAGCAATTCTTTCTTCTATTTTAATCTTGATATATATAATTATTCAATTGTTTATCTGGAGATGCACTAATATAACATATATTATAATTTATTTTTCACTATAAGTATTTAAATCAACCTTTTTGCATTCAGTTTTTTTAGAATCCCTCTATTTCCTTCCTTCACATATTAGTTACTAAGGCCTCTCTTAGATATCTCCTTGGTTTCCAAGTAACATTTTTATATCACCCTGGTGACATCATAAGAATAATATAAACAAACCTTTTACTATTTTATATGTCATTTTCTTTTAAGAGGATATACCTTTATTATAAGAGCTCTTATCTTCTTTTTATTTGTTTCTTTGTTCTTCTGATAAAAAACTGATCATTTTGACATCACTCTTGACTATTTTCTGATCTATATTTCCTGAGTTAATGATTTACATTTCTTTTTTTTATTTTTGTTCCAAACTTATTTATTATTTCTTTTGTACCTTTCACTTTCTTAAATTTATTTTATATTTTTGGTAATCTTTTAACATAAACTGACATTGTTTCCTTATTATATTAATAGAAATCTTATTCATATAATTTGACTGACTATGATTTTGGTACTTTCTTGTTAAGACTAACATTAGTGTTATTAACACTACCGGTAGTATACATAATATTAATAAATGTGACAGAAACTGATTACTAATAACTATTAGTAATATGTTATAATTCACCTTAACTAACTGTGTTTATAACTTTACAGTCTGCACACAAAAACCAAATTTCATAAGTAAGTTCTTACTTTAATTATAATAAACATAACATACAATAAACAATTAGAATAAAACATATTCAATTAAGTCTTTCTTTAAATATTATGTCTCCTGGTACTTTTTAATAATATAATCATGGTATATTTATGTTACTAGGGCATGGTAAAAATGTCATGTAACATAATGCCCCCCCCCCCAGAAAACAGGTTATTTTAGTAATCATTAGGTTGCTTAAATAAGCTGATTGATTTCACCATTATTTTTCTCAATCTCCATATTATTTTTTTATTTCTGCTTGATTATATACTCCCTTTACTTTGTTCGTTTCAGTGTTGGATAATTCATAAGTATTATTATGGTTATCCTTTGTTATTGTATATGGTCCGGTATATAACAATAATAACTTTTTAGTTATCACTTCAAAAGAGCTGGGTAGATGTCTGTTTTTTAGCAAATCCTTTTCGCTCATAGAGTATTTTTAAATCCTGTTATGATCTCTTTCTTCTTTTCTCTTCTGTAGCTCAGCTTTGTGCAACACTCGATTATGTATTTCGATAATAGGCAATTCTTTCTCTTCCATAAAAGGGAATTTAATTAAAGTGTCATTTTCCTAGGTGGTGGTCGATTAAACATAACTTGATATGGACTAGTTCCTATGGTCTCATGGTAAGCTAGGTTGAGGAATGTTTCGGCAGCTTCGACATATTTACTCCAGTTTCTATGTTCTTCATGACAATATGTCTTCAGAATCCTACCTACTTCACGGAGAACTCGTTCTGCAGGGTTACTTTGGGGATGATACACCGAAGTCTTGTAAGTTCTGATTCCCCTATTGACTAATCCTTTTGCCACTTTTTTCCTTTAAACTGAGTACTGTGGTTGGTTACTATCATCTCTGGTTTACCCACTTCAGGAATGTATTTCGTTATGATTATGTCCAGGATTTTACGAGTTGTAGCTTTGCTGATAGAGTATAATTTCGAAAATTTTGAAAAATGATAAAATATTATTACAATATATTTGAACTTACTTCTTCCCCCACTCTTAGGAAATGGACCACATATGTCTAAAAATATCTTTTCCAAACTATGGCTCAAAATAATGGTTATCATAGCGCCATCCATCCTTTCCTTATTCGTTTTTACCATTTGGCAGATTGTGCATTTTCTAACAGTTTGCCTTACTTGCTTATTTATCCCCTTTATATAGACATGTTCACTCAATGCTTTTACAACTTTAAGGGGGCCCATGTGTCCATATCTTGTATGATAGTCAATGATTATTGATGATTCAACACTCTTAGGAATATATAATTTCCATTCCTGTTTTCGGGAAGTTGGAGATGTAAATATTAAATTATTATAAATTCAATAAAATGCTAAAATTGTGGGGTCATTGCTTGCCAATCTTTCCTTAATTAATTTTAGTTTGATATCTAAATTCTGATGAATTTCTATCTGTTTTAATACTTCTGCTAAATCTTCTCTTGACTCCAGTATGTGATACACTCTTCCAATGTTTTCTTTTTCTACTTCATAAGTTCCGTTTGCCATATTAATTCTGGATAACCCATCAGCTACAATATTTTGTTTCCCGGGTACATACTCCCAATTTATATGGTACTCTTGTAATATCAAAATCCATCTGGTTAGTCGACCATGATTTAGTTTGCATCTTTTTAGGAAAGATATGGATTTATGATCTGACCTTACTGTTATTTTATATCCTAAAATATAGGTGCGGAACTTTAAGCAGGCAAACACCACACTGAGGAGTTCTTTTTCTGTAACTGTATAATTTCTTTCACAAGAATGTAACGGGCCAAATTTGCGGGTTATTTTATTTTATTAAATTTGGGGTTTTATTAAACTATTTGTAAATTTATTTCTCATTGTGACAGACCACGTGCTGAAAGAACAGTGTTGTAATAAAGCAGTAATACGTGTCCACCGTTGTGCAATCGGTAACCAGGAATTTGCCCAGCCTCCATTTCCAAGAACTTTGTAAGGATGTGACTGCGCGCCCGTATGCATCACACGAGCATACGCGCGGACCCAAGCCGACTTATGAAACTAAAATGGCTAAGAAACAATTTTTGTCCATCTTCATCTACCTTGCTGGCGGATGTAGAGCATATCGTGACGTCAGCCAGTGCCTAGCAAATATCCTAATACGAAGAACGCACCACCAACTGCATGTGTTGAATGGAAATAACCAGCGACGAACAACTACAAGGCATTGGCTTCCACAACAAAAGACACAATCAAGTTAGCGGTGCCTGCTACGCCGCTCTGCGCAGTCCGACACAGACAGTACCGGCCGGTACAACCCCACGGAGCTATTTCTTTTACAAAATTTTAAAAATATACCAGTAAAAAGTGAGTTAATAGTTTCAAACAAAGTGGCAGTGATGTGAGACCAACAAAAGAACACCAACACACAACTTTTTTTGTTTCGGGACGACTACGAACTTGCAACGAGGTCAATGGATGAACACGTTGCCGGCTGGGGTTTTTTTATAATGGGCTAAATTAATTAATAAGGGTAAAGGGGGTATTTTATTAAGAATGTGAGAGAGAGTGAAAGCAGACTGGGCAGTCTATCGTAATCATAAGTAGTAGAACTAAAATATAACAATAATAGATGTATGACCATATAAAACGTATTGAAAAAATGTATGAAAATTTTAAAGTAATTTGAAAATTTTATTGGAAAAAGAATAGTACAACCTGTTTTAATAATTGCTCATTAAAAAATATTAATTCTCTTAAAAAATGAGTAGCGTCACTTATTTCAGTAACCTATAAAACACGTTTGCATCCGACGTTCGTGCGACCGAATCCTGGACCCAGATAAAAGAATTTGTTGCAGGTAAGCAGAAGAAAGTTTATGTTTTTATATATTTAAAGAGTGTTATTAACTTCACAATGGCTTCCGATACAGGGACGATTTTATAAATTAAAAAATTGTTAAAATAAAATCCACACCTACAAAGATGCAAACGTGTGTTTTAAGGTTAGCGTAATAAAATAAAATTGAGTCATTTACGCAAAATTGACATGAAATAGAAAGTGTATTACAGTATAAAATAAGTATAAAATAAGAAATGGCAGATAATAATGAAGTCAGCTTCTCTGACAGTCAGACCGAGAGTCAAATAAATACCAACTCCGGTATTCAAACAGAATCAATGTCAATAGATGAGCATAATGTAGAAGTATCAGTACGCCGGGAGCAATTTCCACTCCCGTGACGATTAAAACAAACACAAAAGAAAAAGAAGTGTCTTTAGATGACCTATTTGATTTTATGAAAGTCAATTTCAATGACTTTAATAAACATCTTAATGCAATTGACGAAAAAGTTGAGAGTCGTTTTAATTCTAATGACGAAAAGTTTTATAAAATAGACTATCGTTTTGACGTCCAAAATAGCAATTTTAATAAAAAATTCGAAGAACAGAATATTCAGTTGCAGCAAAGTATTAGTGTAAATTTTGATGAATTAATAAATGGTGTACAAGAAAAGAATAAATGTTTAGAAAATACTAATGAAATAATAAGAAATAATTTGAATAAACTAGAACAGAGTAAGAGCAATACAAATGAAAATTGTAATGACATGTGTAGAAATGTTGTATTAGAGGAAAGTGATGCGTTGAAAATAAATAGTGAGAGTACTTATGAAGTTGTGGAATGTAATAATGAAATGTTAATGTGTGTTTATGAGTTAGAGAGAGAGTGGAAAGATAATATAGTGGTAGAATGGGGGCAGAGGGTAAATTTTCCCCTTATTATTTATGATGAACCAGAGGGTTCACAAGTGTTGTTTTTGAAGGGCAAGAGACCCGTGTTAATGGAAGATTTAATTTGCTTCCCAGGTTTGTATAAGTTTATACCCTCTGTGTGGAATGATTTTATAAGTATGAGATGGTGTTATGATGAGAGAGAGTTAGGTAAAGAGTTGTGTGTTGAGAGAGAGACAGAATTATATGAATTAAAGAGAGATTATGATGAGTGGAAAGAAATGTTAGAAGTGTATTTAAATAAGAATGATTTAATTTATAATAAAGAAGTAACTGACCCGATATTGGAAAAATTTACTAATGGAGACTTAATAGAAATACTTAATGTTGACTTGTTTCATGACTATTTTGATAAAACAGATGAATTTGGTTTTTGTGGTTACGACACACAAGACAGTAATATGTGTGCCAATAAAATGGAAAAGTGCTATCTGAAACAGAGATTAATTTTTTGATGATGGAGGCTAGACTATAAAACAATTAAAGGATAATTATAAATATTTTTGTTTTATGGTTTTTGACCTGGCAGACTTGGACAATGAAGTGTGAAAAAAACGGAACAGTTAATAACAAAAGTTTGTAAATAAGTGTAGTAAATTATTTGTGTGTATTGTAGAATGTCAAGTAAACAATGTGTATGCAGGTAATTGTTATAATAATAATATTAAAATTTGGCGATCTAAATAAATAACAAAATTAATTTTGAAGACAGTAATGGGCGAATTGTAATTGTTTTGATAGCAATGAACGTGGATTTTCAATAATGATTTAATTAAAATAATTTGATATGTTTTAAATATTCCGATTGATTTAAATGTTGTATAATTGAAGTTTGATAAGGAATTTAAAATATTTTAGGAGATGTGAAATTGGTAATTAATTGTTAAATTGTTTAATTTGAACTAACATTTTGTTAAATGTTTCAGAGGTTACGTGTAAGTATTGGGGTATGGTGTATATATTTTGTGTATGTCAGTATAAATGGACTGTAAGTATAAAAATTTTATAATACCAGTCAGCTATAATAAAAATATCTACAGAGGTAACTCAGATGAAAGGATTTTAATTCTATAATGAGATGATTTGAAATAATTGTGTGAAATAAAAATGATAATTAAAAAATTTAATAATAACTGAAAGGTAATATAAAATAAATAATAAATTTGAAAATTTTAAGGTGATGAATGAGTTAAATGATTAACGATTGATGAAAATGTTACGTTAGAATGTTGTATATAAAAATTTTTATTATTTAGTTATTAATGCGCTATTGCTGGGGTGGCCTGTGCCCCAGTAGATAGTGGAATGGGTTGGGGGTAGCAGTGAGTGTTACCTCCATCGGAGGCCAACATGGCGAATATGTGCGGCACACCTTTTTTGTATAATTGTACCATGATGGACTCTTGTGCCGTACATTATAATAATGATGATATAGAACAGGCATTGAAATGAAGTTTGATTTCCCCGACTTTTCGGGCGATTACTGCCTTACCAGCACTAATCGTGGTTTTGGCTAGCGGTCAGCTATGGCCATAATCAAGTCCCTTGACCATAGCTGACTTGAAATTGGTTTATAGTAGAAATTAAATGGGGGGTGAAACTAGGGAAATCCCGGAACTATGGAACAGCGGCTGCCACTCTGTCCGCGTGGGGACAGCATAGCCAGGTGGTAGACCCGTTTTATGGGCTTTTCAATATAAAACAAGGATATGTCGATATCCACAATCTTTAAAATGTCAAGCCAAAGCAAAGACACGGAGATGTCCAATTTCTCCAACTATGCAGTTTTTGTGAAAGCAAATGGGCGCTACAGTCCTACATAAATTACAATAGTGTGTGTGGATTAGGAGGTTACTCAGATGAGCAACGTGCTTAAATTTTGTAAATTAAAAATGCTAAACAATGTTGCTTTAATAAAACGCTTGTATTCTGCTTTGATAAATAGGGGTTCATGCATTCAGTATAATGTGTTCATTCTATATTTTATAAATGTATTATTTTATTGTGTTAGAGGTAAGAATTAATAACAAATATGTGTTCTATATAATTTGTGTAATTTTGAAATAAAGTAAATAACAAAATCGACCGGCAGGCGGTTTACACAATAGTACCAGAATCAGAAATAGGGGAAACAATGATGGGTAATATGGTAGAGGTAAGGATTGCTAAAAATATGTATTTCATGTAATTTGCACAATTTTGAAATGTGTTTTCACTTTGCTAGGAATGTCAGCTGATCAGTAATAAAATGTCACTATTAAATTGGTTATTGATGTTCAAGGTAATTAATGTCACATATAATGTTTTAATGTGTTAAAGATGCTGTTGCAAATGAGGAGAAAAGTAATTTGATGTTTAAGACTTTAAATAATTTGTGAAAGTTAATAAAAGATAGATGTTGGGTGATTAATATTTTGTGGGACATATAGATCAGTCCAAGTTGAAGTTAGAGTTAAAGTGGTAATAGAGAGAATAATATTGTTTTGAATTAATGTAATGTTGTTGTGAGTTAATGTAATAGAATTTGAGAAGTATTGATGTTGACACAGTAGATATGGGGAATATATGTAAAGTAAGGATTGATATATTGATGTTTATAAATGATGATGTTATTTTGTTGTAGTTGAAGTGAGGTAATTAGAGTGAGATTTGGGGATGGTAATTTTGTAATAGGGGATAGTGTAATGGGGGAGTCCGCAACAAAAGGGTTGGTACAGGATGGGACCGATTGTCGCCGGAAAGGGTTACCTTAGGTAGAATCCAGGAACCAACATAAGGGAATGAGCTTTTTGGGGGGGGGGAAACACACTTATCCTAAGTACAAAGGGTCAGAGATTATTTTTTGTATATCGAGAGAAGGTGGCGAATTGAGTTTAATAGTAAGTTGGGTTTAGAGATTGTTTGATAGATATTTTGATAGAGATGGGTGTCCTGATAGTTGAAGTTGTTAGTGGTATTAGAGTCAAAGGGTAAAGATTATATAGGTGTATACCTGCCAATTGGCAGATCAAGTTGATATAAATAATTAAATCACCCAAATTAAGGGAGAATGAGATGATTAATGAAAAGAGATTTATAGTAAGAATATAAAATTTGATTGAAACCAGTGACAAATTTTGGATTGAGTGTGAGAATAATGTAAAGCTATAAAGTGTTTATTTTGAATAACTTAAGTATCAATTTGATTGTTAATTATAATAATATTTTGTTCTTTTAAATGTTTTATTTTATTTTGTTTTGTGTTTAAAGCTAGAATTTTACAGATGTACAATGTATTTTCAGATGTAACTTGTGTGTGATTTATGTAGGTCAAGGTTCTTGACTTGACCCAGTTTTGATCAGCTGATAGGTGAGGTTCTATACTAGACACATTTAGCGAGGAAATAAAGCCAATTTTGCTTTTAATTGATTTGAACAAATTTTAAATAATTTCATATGGAAAGAAAATATTTTAATAAATTTAAATTTTGAATTTAAAATTTTTTGAAAAAAAAGAGGTTTATTTTTTCTTGATTTCCCGCCTGCCATCTAATTGATAGTTTTGAATTTTGATGTTACTATCTGTGTATTACTAGTGTTTTTATGGAATTGTATTGTTAGACTCTAGGTGTAATCACGTGTTAGGTTAAGGATGATCCTATTTTAAGAGATGTTTAATTTGTTCATTTAACAAAAAACTAGTGAAGAGAATTATTCAGTATAGATGCAAAATTTGTGTTTTGATTTTCAAGGAAAACAGCTAATGAATTTTAACTTAAATAAATTTTCGAAGAATATTTTAATTTTACAGTATGTAGTATAAATGTGTGTGTGAGCCCAGTATCTGCTAAAGGCAGCCCAGTTTGCATATAAGGGGGAACATATCGGTTGAGGATCTGGCATGATCTAAGCCAGGGAGTTGGATTTTTGGGGTAGCATGATAGAAGGGGAGGTGCGCTGTGGTGCGTATCTGTTCGATTTTTCGGTGTTGGGATCTCTTACAGAGAAGTCCAGTGATCTCATTCAGATGCGTCCATAGTCGCCGAACCAGGGGGGTCGTTTACCCATGAGGTGTAAGAACAAGAGGGGGTTGTTGGCACCAGTTCCTCACCGATCCTCTTAGGGGTCTTAGCAATGAGATTTCTTCTGTTTTGGCAGAAGACCTCTCATTGGGGGGGTATTGTAACGGGCCAAATTTGCGGGTTATTTTATTTTATTAAATTTGGGGTTTTATTAAAATATTTGTAAATTTATTTCTCATTGTGACAGACCACGTGCTGAAAGAACAGTGTTGTAATAAAGCAGTAATACGTGTCCACCGTTGTGCAATCGGTAACCAGGAATTTGCCCAGCCTCCATTTCCAAGAACTTTGTAAGAATGTGACAGCGCGCCCGTATGCATCACACGAGCATACGCGCAGACCCAAGCCGACTTATGAAACTAAAATGGCTAAGAAACAATTTTTGTCCACCTTCATCTACCTTGCTGGTGGATGTAGAGCTCAAGGTCCGCCCATATCGTGACGTCAGCCAGTGCCTAGCAAATATCCTAATATGAAGAACGCACCACCAACTGCATGTGTTAATGGAAATAACCAGCGACGAACAACTACAAGGCATTGGTTTCCACAACAAAAGACACAATCAAGTTAGCGGCGCCTGCTACGCCGCTCTGCGCAGTCCGACACAGACAGTACCGGCCGGTACAACCCCACGGGGCTATTTCTTTTACAAAATTTTAAAAATATACCAGTAAAAAGTGAGTTAATAGTTTCAAACAAAGTGGCAGTGATGTGAGACCAACAAAAGAACACCAACACACAACTTTTTTTGTTTCGGGATGACTACGAACTTGCAACAGGGCGACCACGAGGTCAACGGATGAACACGTTGCCGGCTGGGGTTTTATATAATGGGCTAAATTAATTAATAAGGGTAAAGGGGGTATTTTATTAAGAATGTGAGAGAGAGTGAAAGCAGACTGGGCAGGCTATCGTAATCGTAAGTAGTAGAACTAAAATATAACAATAATAGATGTATGACCATATAAAACGTATTGAAAAAATGTATGAAAATTTTAAAGTAATTTGAAAATTTTATTGGAATAAGAATAGTACAACCTGTTTTAATAATTGTTCATTAAAAAATATTAATTCTCTTCAAAAATGAGTAGAGTCACTTATTTCAGTAACCTATAAAACATGTTTGCATCCGATGTTCGTGCGACCGAATCCTGGACCCAGATAAAAAAGTTTTTTGCAGGTAAGCAGAAGAAAGTTTATGTTTTTATATATTTAAATAGTTTATTAACTTCACAAGCACTCAAAACTCTACTAGCAAAACTGATTACTAAATGGTTTCCTACTTCATCTTCTTGATATAACTCAACACCTAAACTCACATTACTTGCATCACAATTTAAATAGAACCCCTGGTTAAAAGCTGGGTGGTGTAACATAACACTATTTAGGAACTTAGTCTTGATTAAATTAAAGTTATCTTCTTCAGCCTTACCCCATTTCCATTTGTTCTTGGTTGAAAGTAGATTTTGAAATTTAGTGGTCAGCTCGGAATAATTTTGTTGGAACTTGCGATAATAATTATAAATACCTAGAAATGATTGTAATTGTTTGATGTTTCTAGGTCTTGGAAAATTTTGTATAACTTCTACTTTCTCAGGCGACGGCGTGATCCCAGTTTCAGAGAAATTGTAATTCCTGAGTTATGAATTTAGATTTATTTAACTTCAGTGTAATATTATTTTGTTGGAGTTTCCTGAGTACAATTTCAATACGATCACAGTGTTCATCCCATGTTTTAGAGGTAATAAGAATATCATCTACATATACTGTTGTGAACTCTAACGCTTCTTTTCCTAGTATCTGGTCCATGCACTGGATAAAAATAGCTACAGAATTAACCAACCCGAAAGGTAAGCGTTTAAATTGGTAGTTTCTTCCCTCGAAGATGAAGGCAACATACTGGCGACTGTCAGGGTGTAACTGTATTTGCCAGTATCCGCAGACAGCATCCCAACTACTCATAAACTTACAACCATGGAATTTCTTCATAGTTTCTTCTATCTCTATTGGAGAGGTGCGATCCGTTATTATAATTTTATTTATTTCCCGCGCATCAAGGCACATCAATATATTAGATTATTATTTGATGATGGAGGCTGAACATAAACTTAATAGATGGACATTTTAAATATTTTGATTTATGATTCTGACCTTGCTGACTCGGAAAATGAAGTGTGGAAAACTGAACAATAATGACAAAAGTTTGTAAATAATTGATAGTGAAATTAATTGTGTGTATTGTAAAATGTTAGGTAAACAATGTGTGTATGTAGTCGAAATTGTTGTGATAATAATAATAATATTTTTGCAGTCTAAATAAATAACAAAAATAATTTGGAAGAGTAATTGTTGAGAGTAATTAAAATAGGTTGTGTTTTTAATAATTGATTTAATTAAAATAATTTGAGATGTTTAAATAATTTGATTGATTTATAATGTTAGATAATTGAATTTTTCTAATGAGTTTAAATTATTTTATGAGATTTTAATTTGATAATAATTAATAAATAAATAAATGTTAAATTGTTTAGTATGGAATAACATTGTTGTTAAAATGTTGCAGAAGGTACAGGGAGTTACTGATATTTAAATTTGTGTGCTTACTGTGAGTAGAAATTTTATAGTACAAGTCATATAGAGTAAAATGTTTACAGGTGTTGAAAAGATCTTAACTCAATAATGAAAATAATTTGAGATAATTGTACTCAATAGAAACCATACTCAAAAGGTAATAATAACTGAAATATGAGATAAAATAAATGTTAATAATGTAGTGCCGCGATATCCCCCAGGGGCTCACCAATACAGTTTGTCTCTCTTACATTTGTCACATAAGGTGAGTACGTGGACTGGCGACCACGGGATCCTGAGCTACGAGTATGGACAGTAGTATCCAACTCTTCCCCTTAAGATGTGAACACATTTATTCTCAATTTTATCTTGTAAAAGTACTTATAGTTTAGCAGTGAGAATAATTGTGGTTCCTCTTTACAATATGACCTGCACATTATTGAATTGAAGTCCTCTTATATGTTAATTTTGCCAAGAGTCTCATTACATAGAAACATATTTCATTTGATGATGTAACTGATATCTATTTTTGACAAGGCCACACTCTGCCTCACCTATGACAAAGAAATTGTTTATTCACATCTTAATCCCATTTGAATTGTCAAATCGACCAAGTTAACTCTGTTTTATTCATTAGTTCCTCGAGCATCAAATCAGTCACTCACAATTGTCTGATCATACTTTTTATTTTAGTTAAGATGTGCCAAGAATAATTTGCGTATATATTAAAAGTATTACAAAGGAATTGAGTTTCACACAGCTTGATATGGAAATTCCCTAACATCTATTTGAGTGACGAGTACATAACTAATCATTATTCTGTGGTTGTAAAATAACCGCCAATATCCTGTTTTGAAGACTTTCAAGGATTTGTACCGCGCGTGGCAATCTAAGCTCTGATTGGCCGACGCAAGGGAGTAGCCCAGTTACGTGGATGAAGCCTCCTGAAACTATAAAAACTAACAGAGGCCCAAGCCATCATCATTTGGTCTGTCGAGTGATTCGGGGCGACACAGCCGTGTGTCCTGTAAATTTTCGCTTTCGTCTTCAACTACTGTGAATCTACAAGTTCTATATTTTTAAAGTATAACTACTCAATTTTTATAAGATTTAAGAAAGTATAAAGTTAGGTACGCGAATCGTGCCAAATGCTCTTCAGTTGCAGCTCATATCACAGAATGGCACTTCTAAACAGAGAGGGAGGTATGACTAGGGAGTAATCAAAACTTTTGTAAATTTAAATACCAAAGAGAGAGAGACTTTAAAGATTTATAAAGACTATAAAATATTTCATTATATTACAATGTATATTAATTTGTTCTATTAAAGAGACAATGAGAGAGAGACATAACAAAAATTATCAATAAAAAATTTTGTTAACAATATAAATTAAATTTTATAACAATTTAAAAGATATTATATTATATTACTTTATTATCTGTTTAATTATATATTTGAACTTTATTTTGAACAAGTACGTTCACATCTTAATCTTGAAACGATTAACTGAATTAATTAAATATTGAATTTATGAAGAGTTTATATATATATATATATATATATGTATTGCATTGATCTAGAGATCCAAAAGCTTTTCAAATGTTTATTATGTTTCATAAAGATTGATTAATTATTTGAAATTGAAGTAGAGACAAATGTACTAGAATAATACAGAAGTTAAGTAACCAATAAACTTAAGAATTACTAATCTTAGATTTGTGTTTCATTTGTCTGTAACACCTACAAGCCACCACTATCACTTAAAAGGTATCGTATGATACTTGGAAGCCTCCTTACCGCTCAGGAGATGCTGCCCCACGACAAATGGTGGCAGCGGTGGGATAAATTGGTGTGCTTAAGGTTTAGAGACAGATGTAAACTTATATATATCTAGAAACACTGTTCAATGCCTTTAATACACAACTCACTAGCTGATTATTATTTAAATCACCCAGAAATTTGTAAAATTTTAAATTCAAAAGAGTCAAGAGGAAATAAGTGGCATATATATATATATATATTTGTTATTTTTATGAAAATTTGCAACAAAAGTCTAAAGAATTTACCTTAATTAAAGGGAAACCCATAAGATTATTAAGAGAAATTGAATATAGTAATGTTCTAAATTGTACAGAATACATGGATTATGTTGCTTGTAAATTTCTGAATAGAGAAGACTGTACGATTGAAGCTGAAATAGATTTTTATGACAAAGTTACATATGTGATTCTAGTAAGGATACATTAAAATGTTTATTATGTTTAATATATGTTGATATGTAATTTGTGATGCTTAACTCTAAGTGATATACCATTATCGAAATCGGTATTATTTAAATTTTCGCGGGACTGTGAAATTTATTTGAGATTTGAGAGAGATTAATTTGAGATATTTATGGGTAGTAGCTTTTCTAAGAATAAAAATAATAAAGAACGGTGTATGGCAGCGGATAAACGATCTTTTGGACAAACAGCGGGACAAATCGAACCTCAGCGTGAACCAATTAATCCAGATTTATATATGAAAGTAGGGACAAGAGTAGAGACAATAACTGCTTATTACGAACATATTCCATCTGTAGTTACTATAGGACATAGTTTGCGTCCACCTACACCGCCTGTTCGTATTCCAAAGTTACCGCCACCTGAAACGTCTAAATCTATTGACATAACTTTCAGTAGCAGTACACAAAGGTCAATTGAACCACGACCAAGTACAAGTAATACTCTTTCAATACCTTCACATATATACGATATACCAAAACCCAATCCAAAGAGTACATGAGTCGTAGACCTGTATATTATCTTGCCATCACAGACCCAGACATTTTGTTAGAAGGGTGTGAAACATTATTGAGAAGTCTATTACAAAGGATTATTGAAAGGTATATAAACGGACATAGTAATTATACAGACGAAGCAAATGTAAATAGGGTTCGAATATTGAAACTAGAGATTGAATTTCATAATTAAATACTGTACATGAATTCTATATTATACCTTATTATTTGTTTTCTATTAGGACTTATTTCGTGTATCGCAATACAGTTTGCTTATTTATTGTGGGACAACAAAACAGATTACATTCAATTTTTGAAGTGTTTAATAAATTCTAATCATACTATATTTTAAATATTTTAAACCAAAATGGTTAACACAGACTCAAAAACGGGGAAACCTATTGTATCAGGAGGTACAACACCAGCTTCTAGTATGTCCGCAACGTCCTCTACGCATGTTAAAGATATGTCAGTATCAAATTTAATTGAACCATGGAATGGAGACGGTCCTATTTCAGTATCAGAATTTTTCGCGAAAATTGAAAGAGCAGCGAAAATCGGAAATTGGTTAGACTCTGACAAAGTAACCGTAGCTGTATTGAAATTTACGGGAGCAGCCGCTTTGTTTTATAATAGCAATGTAGAAGTTGCGAGTGAGGATATAACCTTTGATCGTTTAAAAGAAATATTTACTGAGCGATTCAAGATTAAACATCTTGATCAATTTCATTAGTCAGTTGCAAAATGCGACGCAACGTAAGTCGGAAACACCGGAACAGTTTGCTGACAGATGTAGGTGTTTGTGTGCGCGTACAGTTAGACAAGTCGCTGACCCTGAACAACAATGCATTATTAATGAAGAAGCGGAACGTCGTATGTTAGCCGCGTATATTAATGGTTTAGCGGGTAACGTCGGAACCCAAGTACGTTATAGAATGCCTGCTACTTTAACAGAGGCATTACAAATTGCTTCGACGGTTACAGAAGTCGAAACTATGGAAGCCCGACGTGCTCAACAAAACAAATTTCAAAGTCCCAATTGAATATTTACTGTAACGTGTTTTAATTGTAATAAACAAGGTCATGTAGCGAGAGAATGTCGTTCTCGAACAAATAATTTCGGTACTAACGGGAAGAAATCCAATAGTACAAAGTTTTAATACAGGGATTAGGGGAAACAGGGATTTCCGGGGTCACAATTCGAATGAAGGTAGTCGAGATATTTCTAAAGTTGAATGTTATAATTGTCGTAAAACAGGGCATTACGCGAATGAGTGTCCGCAAAGGAGGAAGTTAGCGATTTCCCCAAACGGGCAAGGTTCGACGGGAAACGGTCCCACCCCGCCGAACGTGAGGTCGAACAGAGTGTAATCAAAGTACAGGTAGACGTAAACGGGCGTACAGACGAGAGTACGGAGATAGAGCGACTGCCAAGCCAGACTCTACATGTGGAGCGACCGCAAAGCCGGACTCTGCACCTTACAGACGTTACGTGCGACCCTAGTTACGATGACGCTTTGTCAGTGGACGTTATCGTAGGACGTGAACCTTGTAAATTTCTGATTGACACTGGGACTATGGTTTCATTTATAAAAAGGGGTATCAGCCAAAAGTTAATTCGAGAGATTAAAGTTGTTGCTAAAAGTGCTACTGGGGATGAACTAAAGGTCTTCGGAGTACAGAAGGTAGGCTTCATAATTGAAGGTACCACAGTCTATCACGATTTTATGGTAGCAGACCTTTGTACTGGCTTTGATGGACTGTTCGGAATAGATTTATTGAAAAAATTAAATGTTTACATTGATTTTTCCAATAACGATATATATGTAGGAGGAAAGCAAGTCACCAACAGTGAGGAGACCAGGGAACCTGATACAGAAATGGAAGGGACTGGCCATCTCAACCCACCTGTAGAAGAACCTGAAGTATGGAGTATTGTGACCACCCAAGATCAGTCCATACCAGCAAAGTCCGAGATGCTTGTGCAGGGACGCCTGCAGGTGACACAAGCGAGTTTGCGATCGCAGGGATTAGAGAAATCCCAAGAGTTATCCGGATTTGGTAAATCCGATGAGTTGTTATGTGGATCCAAAGAGTTTAAGGGTGTAGCCCATGTTAATATGTTGTCTGGATTAGGTAAATCCAAAGTTGTTTCGGGAAAAGGTAATTCCCAAGAGTTTTCCGGTTCGTGTAGTTTGTTTTCGCAACCACGATCACGAGGATCGGGGGTGTTGCACAGGTTAATTAGATCCAGGGGATCAGGTAGATCTATTCGTGTACACGACGAAGTTTTGGTAGAACCGGTAGAGTTTCAGACTCATGGCATTAGAGTAGCACGATGTTTAAGTAGAGTTTTTCACTCCATGAAATACTCAGATGTTGTTGTTCAAGTTGTTAATTTCAGTAATGAAGATTTATTTCTCCCAAAGAACAGTTTGTTGGGGTTAGCTGAGACGTTTGATCAGGCACCCACCGGAACGTCAGTGATGCCCATACCCACAAACAGTGAAGACCATGAGCAAAGTAGTTGTGAAGTATTCACGTTGAATACTAGTGAAATAGGCTGTACTGACCCATTGTTATATAAAGAGGAGTTGAATGACGAAATTCAAAGTAAATTATCGCATTTGTCTGATCGAGAGAAGGGAATCATTGAACCTATTTTGTTGAAATATAAACATTTGTTTTCAGAACCGATTGTTAATACGCGATGTAGTGTTGATATAAAACATAGAATTGATACGGGAGATAGCCCGCCGATTCAGAAGAACCCTTAGGCCTATAGATTACCTCATTCTTTAAAACCAGTTGTAAAAGAGCACATCGAAGATATGAAAAATCGTGGTATAATTCGTGAAAGTTCTAGTCCATGGGGAGCACCAATTGTTATAGTAACCCAGACACGGAAATCCGATTCAACTGTTAAACATCGTTTTTGTGTAGATTATCGCGCTTTAAATAATGTTACTCGTAAAGATGCATATCCATTGCCTAATATTGCAGAAACTTTAGATAGTTTAAATGGAAGTGAATATTTTTCTACGTTAGATTTATCTAGTGGTTATCATCAAGTTAGTATAGAGCCCAACGATATAGAGAAAACTGCATTTACTGTCCCAGGACATCATTTTGAGTTTCTTAGAATGCCATTCGGGTTATGTAATGCACCCGCAACTTTTCAATGCCTGATGGACAATGTCTTGATGGGATTGAAAGATGAGGAAGCATTAGTTTATCAAGATGACATTATAATTTTTGGAAGTAGTTTAGAAGAACATACTAAACGACTTGAACGAGTTTTACAAAGACTAGAAAAAGCTAATCGATATATGCAGTTACCCAAATGTACATTCGCTGTACGAGAAGTTGATTATTTAGGACATATTGTAAGTAATGAAGGAATAAAGCCTGACCCAAAGAAAATTTCTGCTATAAAAACTTACCCTCATCTGAAGAATGTAAAGGACGTAAGAGCATTTTTAGGTTTGGTTGGATATTATCGAAGATTTATTCAAAATTTCGTGGATCGAACTAAAGTATTAACTAAGTTGTTAAAGAAAGATGAAAAATTTAATTTGGGCGAAGATCAAGAGAACGCATTTAAAGATTTAACAGAAGCCTTATGTAATGAACCCGTACTTAAGTATCCAGATTTCACTCAACAATTTTATTTGTCAAACGACGCGAGTGCTACCGCGATAGCAGCTATCTTATCGCAAAAATATAACGGTCAAGAGCACCCAGTTGCTTATGCTAGTCGTCAATTGAATAAAGCCGAGAGAAATTACGGAGCCACTGAGAGAGAATTATTAGCTCTTGTGTGGGCGACAAAATACTTCAGATGTTATTTATATGGACATAAATTTACCGCAATTACCGATCATGCAGCGTTACGCTGGATGTTAAACTTACGAGATCCCTCATCACGTCTAACAAGATGGTCATTAAGATTATCTGAATTTGACTATGACGTAATACACAAACCAGGTAAAAAGCATATCAATGCTGATACTTTAAGTAGGCATGTGAATACTATTGTCATTCCGCTATTATCCAGACAGGATATAGTACGTGAACATAAAAACGATATATATTGTCAGGAGAAATTGAGTAAGTCGCCAAATGATAACTTTATAACCGATAATGACGAACTGTTATATTTAAACGAAAGTGGCAACACCAGGTTAGTTGTTCCGAAAACTTTAATACAATCAATGATAGAACAACACCATGACACTGTATTTTCAGGACATCAAGGCATAAAGAAAACTATCGGAATAATTAAACAACGTTATTATTGGCCTTCCCTGGCAAAAGATATTGAAGACTATATATCTAAATGTGTATCATGTAGTCAAAGAAAATCTGTAAAAGCCGCAAAAGCTCCATTAGGTACACTTCCATCATCTACAAAACCATTTGAATTTGTATCAATGGATATTGTAGGTCCATTGCCTGTTAGCAGTAAAGGAAATAAATATTTTCTTATGTTCATTGATTATCTAACTAGATATTGTGAAGCAATACTAATCCCGAATCAGACTGCCGAGATGATAACCCAAGAGTTTGTACATAAAATTATTACGCGATATGGAGTTCCAAAACAATTATTAACAGAACAAGGTCAAAATTTTTTTCAACATTATTTAAGGGAGTTTGTGAACTACTCAGTATACGAAAGTTACAAACCACACCTTATCATCCACAGTGTAACGGAATGATTGAACGGTTACATAAAACTTTAGCCGACATCATTTCACATTTCGTGACAGCTGAAGGTAAAAACTGGGATGATGTAGTTCCCTATGCACTCATGGCATATAGAAGTGCACCACATTCAGCTACTGGTTATAGTCCGCATATATTATTATTCGGAGAAGAAATGAACCTTCCGACAGCAGATGACTTAACTGCAAAACTATCAGTAGACGATGAAACACAATTTGAACTTTCAAAGCTACGTGAAAAGCTTAATGAGATACGTCAGTTCGCAATAAAACAATCTGATAAATGTAAACGTAAGAATAAAGAATATTATGACAGGAAGGAGCGATTTAAACCTTACAAAGTAGGACAATACGTATATTTGCATGATCCCATAAGTAAAAGAGGTCCACAAAAGAAGTTTGCTAAATTTTGGAAAGGTCCGTATGAAATAATAGAAGTGATAAATAAATTGAATTATAAAATAAAAACTAAAGCAGATGAGAATCCAGTTGTACATTATAATCGTTTAAAACCTAGCAAGGTCATAACAAAGAAACGACGACGCGTGATAAAGCCGTTACCGCAACGCGATAGTGGAAGCGAGCCAGAAGTAGACGACCTTGACCGAGAACAAACAGTCGACGAAATTAAATTAAACGAACAGTTCATAGTAGACACTGGTCCGACGCAACGTACACTTGAACCAACACGTCAGATTAGCGACCTTGAAACAGAGAGGAAAGATTCCACTGTTGAATTACATGATGTAATTCGAGCGAACGTTAACGACCCTGAGTGGATCCCTCCACCCACTCAACAAACCGGTCTGGAAATAGTTGGTCGATATGAATTGAGACCACGTGAAAATATTATAGCACCTCGTAGATTAATAACTGAGTGAATAAATTAGAATATCGCATGACATGAAAAGTAATGGGAAATTTTTGTACGCATTACAGATGCAGTACTGAGGGCACTGTTATTGATATTGAGTCTCACGAATGTTCAAAGCATGCATTCAAACGGAAGTTCTAACGCACTGATGACGAAAGATACAATTGACTCTCAGGGATGCACAAATATTTCTGACTTAAGTAGATGTCATTTTGACAAAGGACTTGTATTTATTAAACAAAGAGACATCATATTGACAACCGACACCTGGACCATAGCAGTTACTGTAGGAACAGAAGACTATGACGATATTTTATTCCAAGTTTCAAATTTATTTAAGTATTTAAAAGGGTTGGAAACTTCATCAAATTCTACAGACATTAAATTCCTTATTCCATCTTTTGAATTGATTCGTTTACAATCAAAACTGAAATCCACACAAAATCAAGTTGACAACTTAAAACTTCTCTTACCCACTTCTAGAACTAAAAGAGGTGTTTAGTTAACGGAATTGGAACAGTATTCAAATATTTATTTGGAACTTTAGACACAGACGATTACGAGACATTAAATACGAAACTTGACGAAATAGACAATACCAGTGAAACAGTTGCACATGTTGAATCAGATAGATTAACTTATTTGAAGAAATTAACAAATGAAGTTGAAAGTAATAATAAAGCTATAAAATCCTTAGTGAATACTGTAAAGACAACAGTTGAGGAAATTAATAACGTAACATCAGTGATAGCAAGTGAAATACTGAAACTAAAGAAACAATTAGAATATCAGTCTAAAATTTCTTCCTTGTTTCGAGAAATAGAATTGACATTAATTGAGGTAGATAATCAATTAACTCAATTACTAGAAGCGTTAGATGTAACATGCGCCGGATATTTGAGTGCAATTTTAATTCCCCCTAATAAGTTGAATAAATTGTTAAAAGAAATTGCAACGAAATTGCCTGTTGGACTTTCGTTAATTATAAAAAGCGAATTGGATATGGTATACCACTATTATAGAGTAGCAAAAGTTCATGCTATAGCTATAAGAAATGTAATTAGAGTGATTATAGATATTCCTTTGCAATCAGATAACAATAATTATGAATTGTATAACATTAAATCATTACCTTACTATGATACAAGGTTAGACAAATTTTTAGTTGTAATTACAGAAATGAAATATATTGCTATATCTTATGATAGACAAAAATTTATTGTAATGTCAAGTATTCAAGCAAAGAAATGTAAAATTTCACCTTTTGGTATATGCTCTCTCAATGTGCCAATACGATATGCAGCTGAAGGAAAGTGTTGTGCTTATTCTATGGTAATCGGAGATGAAGAAAACGCCAGATACTTATGTCAAAGGGCAATTTTGAAGAGTTCCAGATTCCAGTCATATACGAAGGAACCAACGGAGACTTCTGGATTTACAGCCTGCCTAGTACAACTCGAGTGACATATCAATGTTCTGATCCTAATAATGGTATTCATAATGTGAACTCAGAGAGTATGTGGATAGCTGGTACAGGAATACTTCATCAACCAAAAACGTGTTGTATTATATCTAAATACTTCACGTTACGTCCACATCTTCAAGGGCAATCCTCAGCCACAGTTAGAAGGAATCACATAATTGTTCCTCCTATCAATAATCTGTTGTCATCATCAGAAATGACAATGTTCAACTTCACCTTGAATGATCAGTTAATACAACTGGATCATATTAATCGCATCTTGAATGAAACCGGCTCAGCTGATACTGCTGACATTGACTTGTTACAAAGGAAGCTATCCGAGATAAAGATTCGACCACATTCTTACCACAGTAGTACTACTACTACTGAATCAAATCATTTGTTTACTTCTCTTATCATTATTATCACTGTGATAGTAAGTCTCATACTATACACATGTGGATTGCAACACCCGTGTATACGTAACTGTGTTATGCCACTCGCTCGAGTTCGAACAGTAGTGCTGAGAAGACATCAAGAACCAATCTGTGAGGAGATGCAACCCATTACCACACGGAATTCTAATACTTCTGCGGAATCAACACATTTCACAGGAGAAGTGCATAGAGTGCAGTGATGTAAAAGTGAAATTTTATTGTAAAATCATTCACAGTAGGAAAACCTTACCTCTATCATCTATATTTACCTTATCACATGTTTTGAAGATTGTTTAAAATATTTGCTCATACACAAGATTGTATATGCAAGTTAGATTTAAGTTAGGATAAGATAACAAGCTCTCTCCAAGCAATATTGAGTACTGTAAATGTAAATTAAAGTGAGGTACATGGTACCTCCCTTTTAAAAAAAGGGGAGTGATGTAGTGCCGCGATATCCCCTAGGGGCTCACCAATACAGTTTGTCTCTCTTACATTTGTCACATAAGGTGAGTACGTGGACTGGCGACCACGGGATCCTGAGCTACGAGTATGGACAGTAGTATCCAACTCTTCACCTTAAGATGTCAACACATTTATTCTCAATTTTATCTTGTAAAAGTACTTATAGTTTAGCAGTGAGAATAATTGTGGTTCCTCTTTACAATATGACCTGCACATTATTGAACTGAAGTCCTCTTATATGTTAATTTTGCCAAGAGTCTCATTACATAGAAACATATTTCATTTGATGATGTAACTGATATCTATTTTTGACAAGGCCACACTCTGCCTCACCTATAACAAAGAAATTGTTTATTCACATCTTAATCCCATTTGAATTGTCAAATCGACCAAGTTAACTCTGTTTTATTCATTAGTTCCTCGAGCATCAAATCGGTCACTCACAATTGTCTGATCGTACTTTTTATTTTTGTTAAGATGTGCCAAGAATAATTTGCGTATATATTAAAAGTATTACAAAGGAATTGAGATTCACACAGCTTGATATTGAAATTCCCTAACATCTATTTGAGTGACGAGTACATAACTAATCATTATTCTGTGGTTGTAAAATAACAGCCAATATCCTGTTTTGAAGACTTTCAAGGATCTGTACCGCGCGTGGCAATCTAAGCTCTGATTGGCCGATTAGCCCAGTTACGTGGATGAAGCATTCTGAAACTATAAAAACTAACAGAGGCCCAAGCCATCATCATTTGGTCTGTCGAGTGATCCGGGGCGACACAGCCGTGTGTCCTGTAAATTTTCGCTTTCGTCTTCAACTACTGTGAATCTACAAGTTCTATATTTTTAAAGTATAACTACTCAATTTTTATTAGATTTAAGAAAGTATAAAGTTAAATATGGCACTTCTAAACAGAGAGGGAGGTATGACTAGGGAGTAATCAAAACTTTTGTAAATTTAAATACCAAAGAGAGAGAGACTTTAAAGATTTATAAAGACTATAAAATATTTCATTATATTACAATGTATATTAATTTGTTCTATTAAAGAGACAATGAGAGAGAGACATAACAAAAATTATCAATAAAAAAGTTTGTAAACAATTATAAATTAACTTATCTATTATCTATTTAATTATATATTTGAACTTTATTTTGAACAAGTACGTTCACATCTTAATCTTGAAACGATTAACTGAATTATTTAAATATTGAATTTATGTAGAGTTTATATATATATATATGTATATATATATATGTATTGCATTGATGTAGAGATCCAAAAGCTTTTCAAAAGATATTATGTTTGAATGTTTATTATGTTTCATAAAGATTGATTAATTATTTGAAATTGAAATAGAGACAAATGTACTAGAATAATACAGAAGTTAAGTAACCAATAAACTTAAGATAAGTAACTAATCTTAGATTTGTGTTTCATTTGTCTGTAACACCTACAAGCCACCACTATCACTTAAAAGGTATCGTATGATACTTGGAAGCCTCCTTACCACTCGGGAGACGCTGGCCACGACAATAATAATTTTGAAATTTGTGAGAAATCTAACTGTAGTAAGTGATAAATAATTTAAATGATGATAGATAGCAGAGTTAATAAAAATCTCAAATTATCATGTTTATAATTTTCTGTATAAATTATTTAAAAGAGAATTGTTTGTTTGTTGGATCAAGGTTAATGTCTGTTTGTTTATTATATTATGTTATGTATCATACAAGATATGGGTAATTTTGGGGGGTTGAGTGGTGTTAATAGAAGTGCTATACCTAGGGAGTGTAGAAACTGCAAGGGTAGAAGGTTTAGTTTAGTTATTAGGTTAGCTATTGCCGTGGTGGCATGTGCCACGGTAGATAGCGGTAAGTGTTGGGGGTAACAGAGAGTGTTACCTCCATCGGAGGCCAAGATGGCGTAAAATACACGGCACACCTTTTATATACTTTTATATTATATGCTGATAGATTGCCGTGCCGTGTATTTTAATGACGAAGAGAACATGCCTGAATTTAGAGTTGATTTCCCCGCCTTTTCCGGTGATTACTGCCTTACCAGCACTAATCGTGGTTTTGGATAGCGGTCAGCTATGGCCATAAAGTAAGAACCTTGACCATAGCTGGCTTGAAATTGGTGTACATTAGAAATTACTGGGGGGTGACATTAGGGGAAATCCCCGGAACTATGGGCGGCTGCCACTCTGTTCGAGTAGGAACAGTAAACCAGGTGGTAGACCCGTTTTAAGGGCATATTAATATATAACATAGACATGATGATATCTAAATAATATTAAAATGTAACGCTGAAGCAAGGACACAGAGATGATAAATTCCTCCACCAGTGCCGTCCTTGTGGATGCAAATGAGCGCAACAGTCCACC
The DNA here is from genome assembly GCA_034769895.1 of Magicicada septendecula. Taxonomy (NCBI): domain Eukaryota; kingdom Metazoa; phylum Arthropoda; class Insecta; order Hemiptera; family Cicadidae; genus Magicicada; species Magicicada septendecula. Next base: position 81,875,381 of record CM068373.1, on the reverse strand, counting down.
ATCAAAAAATAATAGTGTGTGTGGTTCAGGAGGTTGCTCAGGGGAGCAACGAATTAAAATTTTGTAACTTAAGGACGATGACTCGCTCTTGCAGTAATTAAAGAATTGTAGCTTGATTTGACAAATAGGTGCATCAGATGTTTATCATATTGTATTTCATATGTCTTATTGTGTTTTATTTTATTATGTTAGGATATAAGGTTTGTCAACGTGTAATGTATTTCACATGACGTAAAATTTTAAAATGTGTCTATAATAAGGTCGTTCACCTTGCTAATAAATTTAACTGATCAGCTGTAGTGTATTACTTATAAATGATTTGAAAATTTCACACTGGAGTTTAATATTTGAATATAATTAAATAATTGATTGGTACAAGTGACAGATTTTGATAGAAGTTGAAAATAAGTAAAGCTATAAAATGAGTAATTTTTGATTAATTTAAATGTAAATTTTATTGTTAAGTGTAATAATAACTACGTTAATTTTAAATGTCTTATTTTATTATGTTGTATTGTGTTTAAAGATAAAAAATTTTGAAGAGGTTTTATGTGCTTCATGATGCAGTTTGGTGTATACCATATGTAGGTCAAGGTTGTTGACTTGACCCAGTGTGATCAGCTGATGGTTGATGTTATAAACTAGACCAGCTTCTGGCAATTGCTTGATGCAAATTTTGTCGTGTAATTGATTTAAATAATTTTAAATTTTTTTCCGAAATGGGAAAAAATATTTTGATAAATTAAAAATTTTTTTTTGAAAAAAAAATTTTGATTTTATGCCTGCCATATAGGTGATGTGAATTTCAAATATATTATTGTTTATGTGTATTACTAGTGTTTTATATTGAATTGTATTGTTTAGTATGTATGTCTAATCAAAGGTTAGGATAAATGAGTTCATGTTTAATTATATGTTCAATTTATTTGTTTTTCTGATTATGAATAATAATGAAGAGAATTAATGGAGTGATGAATTCATGTAACAGATTTTTTTTTTTTTGATTTTAGGAGGTCACTTAAATGAGTTTGATTTAACGATAAATATTTTGAATTTGAAAAATGTATTAATAAGTATATGTATGGCGCCCAGTATTGCTGAAGGCGACCCAGTATGCATGACAAGGGGGAACATATCGGTTGAGGATCTGGCATGGTAAAAGGCCAGGGATTTGGAGTTTGGGGGGTAGCATGTTAGAAGGTTAGGTGCGCTGTGGTGCGTCTAGTTCAGGGGCAGCCATAGTCGCCGAGCCAGGGGGGTAGTTTACCCAGATACGTTAATGCGCGGTTTGCCAAAAAACCTGTACTCAACAATGTAAACCGACCAGCCAAGCATAAAAATGTGTTTTTGAATTGTGTTAAAAATAATGAGCGTGAGCAACTATCAGTCGACGAAATCACCCGTTCCCGGCCGGGACAAGTTACGCAGTTCGCGAACTTTAAATTTCTATTTTAACATATTCCGAAGTGTAACAGAAAGTTTGAAGAGAAACAGCTAAATCCGACAGTTTAGACAAAGTTAGCGGAGTGGACAGCAAAATTGAGAAATGTGACAAATAAACGAAACATTCGTATACATACAAGATGCAGCACGTGGTCATCAGAAGGACGCGGGTTAAGTAGTCGACTCAAAATTAAATAAATCAATTAATTTTCAAATTTATAAAAAGGGGTTATAATTAAATTATGGGGCATTTTACAGTATGAGAGGGAGACAGTGAGCAATCTGGGTCGTCTTAATAGTTTAAATTAATTAGTTTGTCAGTTTTTTAAGTTACAGTTGCAACTAGTTATTAGCGTATTGGTCTGTAAAAAATAATCCAAGTTTTTGTAATTCTTTAAGAAAAATAATCGAGATGCAGAGTAGTAGTTTGAATCGAAAATGAAAATTAAGTAAAGTAAAAGAAAGTAAACAGAAAAAATGTCATGCTAAACGAATAAAATACCATCTTATTTGTGTTTGAAAAATATGTGTTTGTCATTGCATTACCTGTTGTTTTTCTCTGCCTAAGTACATCAGACGACACCCTGGTAATTCGTGATGAAGGTAAGTGGGACAAATTTGAATATTTTAATTTTAAAAAACAAGCAAAGTTTCAGTTGCCGCTTATTAATAGGCACAGATTTCTAGATTTTAATATTTATTTTAAACTCGTACAGCTTTAACCCTTACAAATCTAATAATCGTAATTTCTAAATTGTATGTTATTTTTGACTCACTATTGGGATAGCCAATTTGTTACATCTAGACTCGAATCTATGGTTATTTATCTGAATTTGCGTCTTGTTTAACTCTGTTATTATTTGTATATATTTTTGTTAATATTAAATTAAGGATGAGTATCTGTTCAGGGGGATGTTTGTTGAGCGCCAATTTGCAATCACCGTTTGCAAATAAAATTTTATTTGGTGAAGTATCAATAATAAATTTTTGTTCAAATTTATGTAAATAATATATGGTCTCTTTATTCTGTAATGAACTCTCTTTTATTCTTTTCTTTCAGCAATGGATATGATAACTTGTGCTCATCACCACATTTTTTAAAAGAAATCTGCTAAGATTTTCAATTGATGAGTGTTGCCAACTTAATCTAATTACTGAGGTCAATTTACAGTATCAGATATTTTGTTCAGAATATCATACCCTTTTTGTTTTCATGAAATAAGAAACAAATAAACCTTTTTCTTTATTTTGTAAACTCAAATCCTTTATTTATTCTTTAATTTGTGCTAAATGTAAAACATAATTTTTAACAAAGTGTGGCCAGCTGTATTTTTATAAGCTCAGAGTGGCAGCAGTAACTCTTAGATCTCAGGCTTTTTTAAAAACATTTTATAATTTGTTTTTAATAAATAAAATACAATTATAAGGTTTAGTAGGTCCTTTCGACTACGATATAACAACAGTATTGACAGGGAAAGTACCAAAATACATATGATGAGAAATAGTCACAATGTATCTTAAAAGGATTATATTAAGAGTGTAAAACAGTTCAGTGTATAGGTTAAGTTATAAAACTATTTTTTAGACTTAATTAGTTTTAAATTATGTTAGCACTATACATCAATGGTGGCTTATGCTTATGTCCATATTATTAATCATTATTGTTCTCAGTGAAAGTTAATTATGGTTTTTATAAAAAAAACGTATTCAAAGTTTTTTGAAAGCTTTAGATCAGGTTTAGCAGGGAATATTTCAGATTAATTTTAGATCAAAAAATACTTCTCTCCCTGTGTCAATTAGTCCAACTTCTTCAGAGATGTCCTGGTTTAATTCTGTAGAGTCTTGTAGCAATTCTTTCTTCTATTTTAATCTTGATATATATAATTATTCAACTGTTTATCTGGAGATGCACTAATATCACATATATTATAATTTATTTTTCACTATAAGTATTTAAATCAACCTTTTTGCATTCAGTTTTTTTAGAATCCCTCTATTTCCTTCCTTCACATATTAGTTGCTAAGGCCTCTCTTAGATATCTCCTTGGTTTCCAAGTAACATTTTTATATCACCCTGGTGACATCATAAGAATAATATAAACAAACCTTTTACTATTTTATGTCATTTTCTTTTAAAAGGATATACCTTTTTTATAAGAGCTCTTATCTTCTTTTTATTTGTTTCTTTGTTCTTCTGATAAAAAACTGATCATTTTGACATCACTCTTGACTATTTTCTGATCTATATTCCTGAGTTAATGATTTACATTTTTTTTATTATTTTTGTTCCAAACTTATTTATTATTTCTTTTGTACCTTTCACTTTCTTAAATTTATTTTATACATTTGGTAATCTTTTAACATAAACTGACATTGTTTCCTTATTATATTAATAGAAATCTTATTCATATAATTTGACTGACTATGATTTTGGTACTTTCTTGTTAAGACTAACATTAGTGTTATTAACACTACCGGTAGTATACATAATGTTAATAAATGTGACAGAAACTGATTACTAATAACTATTAGTAATATGTTATATTTCCCCTTAACTGACTGTGTTTATAACTTTACAGTCTGCACACAAAAAACAAATATCATAAGTAAGTTCTTACATTAATTATAATAAACATAACATACAATAAACAATTAGAATTAAACATATTCAATTAAGTCTTTCTTTAAATATTATGTCTCCTGGTACTTTTTAATAATATAATCATGGTATATTTATGTTACTAGGGCATGGTAAAAATGTCACGTAACAATATACATCGATTAATGTTTTAACCTTAATCATATTGGATCTGATGATGACACCATTGGTGTCGAAACTCGAGTAATCCCGTATAGGATTCTGAGAAACGTTGACAGAAAGTAATTAACCTATTTTATAGTCTTAACCATTTATGGAGGCAAATAAAATGTTTAAATTGGATGCCAGTCAGGTAAAAATTGCCTTTCAATATATGAAAATTAGGTTAAAACTATTAAAAACAGCACCAAACATCAGATATAAAAAAACAAAACATGTTCAGGTTTGCAAATCGTGTCGAGTTATGTCCAGATAAAAATAACATCCAAATCTTATAGAGCTAAAAAAACTAAAGAAATGGCTACAATATTATGGAACAAAAAACGAAATAAAACAATTACATAGTAAAAAGAACTTACTCAATACGGTGCTCATGAAAAAACATTTTAAACTGTTACAAAGCCATCCATCACAAGTCCACAATGTAACATATTTGATAGAAAAACAAATAAACAATACCATTATAAAGAAAAGGAAAACACAAAATAAAAAAATTCATAAGTTATTGAAAAAACAGAATGACACACTAAAGGACAGTATAATAATTCACCAGTTTTACCCTCGTGTTGATAATCTTACTGGAATTAAATTCAACAATGAAGAAACCAACCTTTTGAACAAAGGCTTAAAATACAATTTTAAAAATAATGGTTTCAAACAATCACTCTTTAATGAAATTTGGAACGCTGAAACTGCAATAAATTCTATATCCGACGAAGAAACAAAAACAGTAATAAGACATGCAATTGATAATAAAATAAAAAAAGTTATGAAGGCCGAAAATATAAATAATACAACAAAAATATTTTCAATAACGAAACAAGGGTGTTTAATGAGATAAAGGCGAAATTAATAGACCATAACGCAATCGTCACCAAAGTGGACAAAGGTCAAACTCTCGTAATTTTAACTTATGAAAATTATAAAAACAAGATACAGGACTTTATTAAAAACAATAACATTATTGAGATTCATAGCGACCCCACTGCTAAATTTAATAAGAACGTGAAATCACTATTAAATAAAACCAAATACATCAAAACGAACGATGAGAAAAAATACTTAAAAATGATAGATCCCAAGGCACCTAGACTTAGGGGCCTTCCAAAAATACATAAAAATAATATGCCTATCCGTCCTTTAGTTAATTTCATGTCTGCACCTTCATATAAAATTGCCAAAAAACTCGAAAAAATTTTTCGACAACATATAGCGTTCAATAAAAACTGTAGTTTGAAAAACAGTTTAGAATTGGTCGAACTTACAAAAACAATTACAATCGAACCGAGACACACCCTCGCTTCATTCGACATAGTAAATTTATACACGAACGTACCAATTAGTGAAACGTTAAAAATAGCAAAAAGTTTATTACTCTCTAAATCCACATTAAATCATGAAACAGTCGATGAGTTAATCAATTTGACAAAGGTAATATTGGAACAAAATTATTTTACTTTCAATAACAAATATTATTTACAACAGAATGGATTTGCGATGGGATCCCCATTATCAGGCATCCTGGCGGAAATTTACTAAAAATAACATTGAAACAAACGAAATATTATCAACTAAAAACAAATATTATAAAAAAATTTTATTTTACCGACGATATGTGGACGACACAATAATGATTTATAATGGCAATTGTAGATGCTTAAAAAATATATGAATACTATTACAAATAATTTGCAATTCACATTAGAGACGGAAATGAATAAAAAAATTAATCTTTTAGATTTAACTTTAACAAAAATAAATAATAAAATTAACTATAATATTTACAGAAAACCAACAATCGCTGATCGTGCTATTCACGCCTCATCTTATCACCCTATTTCACATAAAATGGCATTTTTTAATTGTATGATTCATCAATTGCTGGCATTGCCCCTATCTACGGAAGATTATATAAATGAACTAGATATTATCAAACACATAGCGATAGCCAATGGATGCAAAAGTCATATAGTAGATAGAATAATTAATAAAAAACAAAGTAAACCAATAAATATTGATGTGTCCAAAGAAAAAGTAAACAAATATGTTGCAATAGAATATGGTGAAATTCTACAACATATTTAAAAAAACCAATTAAAAAAGTAAAATATTACTTTGGCTTCAAAGGCGAATAATAAGCTTGAGAAAAAACTTACATTTACAAACAAAAATATACCCTCCGATATATTTGATGGTACTGGTGTATATAGACTTAATTGTTCAGATTGCACACAGTTCTACATAGGACAAACTTCAAATTACGTTGTAAAGAACATATCCCAAGCTCCAAGTCAAATGTAAGAAGATCTACATTTGCAGAACATTTAAGCTTACATGACCATAACATAAAGAGTATTGGTGATAATTTAGATATCCTACATAAATGTAAAAAGTCACTAAGGCTAGACACCCTCGAACGGTTCAAGATATATAAAGCTATAAAGGAGGATTACAATCGTGTCCTAAATGAAAAAGCAATACATACAAATAATATTTTGTTTAATCGAATCTATCATATAGAACGAGAAATCGGCTAAATCAGATCGATAAAATTGAACGAAGGTCAATATAATCCTGTGCAGGTTCGTTATGGCTGCCTGTCATTTTTATTTCTTTGTTATTTCATTTTAATATGTGTTATTTATTTATTTTTGTGCAATGTATGTCGTTTTTTAATATTTGACGAGATGAATATTGTAACGCGTATTAGTGTGTTACCCTTACAAATCTAAAAATCGTACTTTCTAAATTGTATGTTATTTTTGACTCACTACTGGGATAGCCAATTTGTGACATCTAGACTCGAATCTATGGTTATTTATCTGAATTTGCGTCTTGTTTAACTCTGTTATTATTTGTATATATTTTTGTTAATATTAAATTAAGGATGGGTATCTGTTCAGGGGGATGTTTGTTGAGCGCCAATTTGCAATCACCGTTTGCAAATAAAATTTTATTTGGTGAAGTATCAATAATAAATTTTTGCTCAAATTTATGTAAATAATATATGGTCTCTTTATTCTGTAATGAACTCTCTTTTATTCTTTTCTTTCAGCAATGGATATGATAACTTGTGCTCATCACCACATTTTTTTAAAGAAATCTGCTAAGATTTTCAATTGATGAGTGTTGCCAACTTAATCTAATTACTGAGGTCAATTTACAGTATCAGATATTTTGTTCAGAATATCATACCCTTTTTGTTTTCATGAAATAAGAAACAAATAAACCTTTTTCTGTATTTTGTAAACTCAAATCCTTTATTTATTCTTTAATTTGTGCTAAATGTAAAACATAATTTTTAACAAAGTTTGGCCAGCTGTATTTTTATAAGCTCAGAGTGGCAGCAGTAACTCTTAGATCTCAGGCTTTTTTAAAAACATTTTATAATTTGTTTTTAATAAATAAAATATTATTATAAGGTTTAGTAGGTCCTTTCGACTACGATATAACAACAGTATTGACAGGGAAAGTACCAAAATACATATGATGAGAAATAGTCACAATGTATCTTAAAAGGATTATATTAAGAGTGTAAAACAGTTCAGTGTATAGGTTAAGTTATAAAACTATTTTTTAGACTTAATTAGTTTTAAATTATGTTAGCACTATACATCAATGGTGGCTTATGCTTATGTCCATATTATTAATCATTATTGTTCTCAGTGAAAGTTAATTATGGTTTTTATAAAAAAACTTATTCAAAGTTTTTTGAAAGCTTTAGATCAGGTTTAGCAGGGAATATTTCAGATTAATTTTAGATCAAAAAATACTTCTCTCCCTGTGTCAATTGGTCCAATTTCTTTAGAGATGTCCTGGTTTAATTCTGTAGAGTCTTGTAGCAATTCTTTCTTCTATTTTAATCTTGATATATATAATTATTCAATTGTTTATCTGGAGATGCACTAATATCACATATATTATAATTTATTTTTCACTATAAGTATTTAAATCAACCTTTTTGCATTCAGTTTTTTTAGAATCCCTCTATTTTCTTCCTTCACATATTAGTTGCTAAGGCCTCTCTTAGATATCTCTTTGGTTTCCAAGTAACATTTTTATATCACCCTGGTGACATCATAAGAATAATATAAACAAACCTTTTACTATTTTATGTCATTTTCTTTTAAAAGGATATACCTTTTTTATAAGAGCTCTTAACTTCTTTTTATTTTTTTCTTTGTTCTTCTGATAAAAAACTGATCATTTTGACATCACTCTTGACTATTTTCTGATCTATATTCCTGAGTTAATGATTTACATTTTTTTTATTATTTTTGTTCCAAACTTATTTATTATTTCTTTTGTACCTTTCACTTTCTTAAATTTATTTTATACATTTGGTAATCTTTTAACATAACCTGACATTGTTTCCTTATTATATTAATAGAAATCTTATTCATATAATTTGACTGACTATGATTTTGGTACTTTCTTGTTAAGACTAACATTAGTGTTATTAACACTACCGGTAGTATACATAATATTAATAAATGTGACAGAAACTGATTACTAATAACTATTAGTAATATGTTATAATTCCCCTTAACTGACTGTGTTTATAACTTTACAGTCTGCACACAAAAAACAAATTTCATAAGTAAGTTCTTACTTTAATTATAATAAACATAACATACAATAAACAATTAGAATTAAACATATTCAATTAAGTCTTTCTTTAAATATTATGTCTCCTGGTACTTTTTAATAATATAATCATGGTATATTTATGTTACTAGGGCATGGTAAAAATGTCACGTAACAAAATTCCCCCGCCAGAAAACAGGTTATTTTAGTAATCATTAGGTTGCTTAAATAAGCTGATTGATTTCACCATTATTTTTCTCAATCTCCATAATATTTTTTTATTTCGGCTTGATTATATACTCCCTTTACTTTGTTCGTTTCAGTGTTGGATAATTCATAAGTATTATTATGGTTATCCTTTGTTATTGTATATGGTCCGGTATATAACAATAATAACTTTTTAGTTATCACTTCAAAAGAGCTGGGTAGATGTCTATTTTTTAGCAAAACCTTTTCGCCCATAGAGTATTTTTAAATCCTGTTATGATCTCTTTCTTCTTTTCTCTTCTGTAGCTCAGCTTTGTGCAACACTCGATTATGTATTTCGATAATAGCCAATTCTTTCTCTTCCATAAAAGGGAATTTAATTAAAGATGTTTTTTCCCTAGGTGGTGGTCGATTAAACATAACTTGATATGGACTAGTTCCTATGGTCTCGTGGTAAGCTAGGTTGAGGAATGTTTCGGCAGCTTCGACATATTTACTCCAGTTTCTATGTTCTTCATGACAATATGTCTTCAGAATCCTACCTACTTCACGGAGAACTCGTTCTGCAGGGTTACTTTGGGGATGATACACCGAAGTCTTGTAAGTTCTGATTCCCCTATTTACTAATTCCTTTTGCCACTTTTTTCCTTTAAACTGAGTACTGTGGTCGGTTACTATCATCTCTGGTTTACCCACCTCAGGAATGTATTTTGTTATGATTATGTCCAGGATTTTACGAGTTGTAGCTTTGCTGATAGAGTATAATTTCGAAAATTTTGAAAAATGATAAAATATTATTACAATATATTTGAACTTACTTCTTCCCCCACTCTTAGGAAATGGACCACATATGTCTAAAAATATCTTTTCCAAACTATGGCTCGAAATAATGGTTATCATAGCGCCATCCCTCCTTTCCTTATTTGTTTTTACCATTTGGCAGATTGTGCATTTTCTAACAGTTTGCCTTACTTGCTTATTTATCCCCTTTATTTAGACATGTTCACTCAATGCTTTTACAACTTTAAGGAGCCCCATGTGTCCATATCTTGTATGATAGTCAATGATTATTGATGATTCAACACTCTTAGGAATATATAATTTCCATTCCTGTTTTCGGGAAGTTGGAGATGTAAATATTAAATTATTATAAATACAATAAAATGCTAAAATTGTGGGGTCATTGCTTGCCAATCTTTCCTTAATTAATTTTAGTTTGATATCTAAATTCTGATGAATTTCTATCTGTTTCAATACTTCTGCTAAATCTTCTCTTGACTCCAGTATGTGATACACTCTTCCAATGTTTTCTTTTTCTACTTCGTAAGTTCCGTTTGCCATATTAATTCTGGATAACCCATCAGCTACAATATTTTGTTTCCCGGGTACATACTCCCAATTTATATGGTACTCTTGTAATATCAAAATCCATCTGGTTAGTCGACCATGATTTAGTTTGCATCTTTTTAGGAAAGATATGGATTTATGATCTGACCTTACTGTTATTTTATATCCTAAAATATAGGTGCGGAACTTTAAGCAGGCAAACACCACACTGAGGAGTTCTTTTTCTGTAACTGTATAATTTCTTTCACAAGCACTCAAAACTCTACTAGCAAAACTGATTACTAAATGGTTTCCTACTTCATCTTCTTGATATAACTCAACACCTAAACTCTCATTACTTGCATCACAATTTAAATAGAACCCCTGGTTAAAATCTGGGTGGTGTAACATAACACTATTTAGGAACTTAGTCTTGATTAAATTAAAGTTATCTTCTTCAGCTTTACCCCATTTCCATTTGTTCTTGGTTGAAAGTAGATTTTGAAATTTAGTGGTCAGCTCGGAAAAATTTTGATGGAACTTGCAATAATAATTACAAATACCTAGAAATGATTGTAATTGTTTGATGTTTCTAGGTCTTGGAAAATTTTGTATAACTTCTACTTTCTCAGGCGACGGCGTGATCCCAGTTTCAGAGAAATTGTAATTCCTGAGTTATGAATTTAGATTTATTTAACTTCAGTGTAATATTATTTTGTTGGAGTTTCCTGAGTACAATTTCAATATGATCACAGTGTTCATCCCATGTTTTAGAGGTAATAAGAATATCATCTACATATACTGTTGCGAACTCTAACGCTTCTTTTCCTAGTATCTGGTCCATGCACTGGATAAAAATGGCGACAGAATTAACCAACCCGAAAGGTAAGCGTTTAAATTGGTAGTTTCTTCCCTCGAAGATGAAGGCAACATACTGGCGACTGTCAGGGTGTAACTCTATTTGCCAGTATCCGCAAACAGCATCCCAACTACTCATAAACTTACAACCATGGAATTTCTTCATAGTTTCTTCTATCTCTATTGGAGAGGTGCATTCTGTTATTATAATTTTATTTATTTCCTGCGCATCAAGGCACAACCGTACTTGTCCATCTTTTTTAGGAATCGTCACAATGGGACTGGTATATGGGGAATTACTTCGTTCTATAATATCTTCTTGAATCATCCTAGCTATTTCTTTTCTAACTGCCTCTTTTGATGATTGAGCAATAGGATACGATTTCTTATTGAAATTAACGGAGTCATGAAATTTTAATCGGCATACGAAATCCTTCGCCTTTCCAGGAGAATCGGAAAATACATTACGATAAGTTTTATATATTTCTATTAATTTTTTCTTCTGTTCCACACTGATTGCCTCGTATACCCCTTTCCTTGAAACGACAATATTTCCTGCATTTTTTCCTGCCATAATGCTGATTCTGTTACGATCTCTATATCTCCTATGGGTGTCCTTATTATTTCCCTAACGTGGTATGAGTTTCTATACTGAGGGGCTATTGAGCTTCCTATTATCTCAGCAGTCCATTCATAACCTTCTGAGCTCAGTGTTATTTTTCCACTGGCTAAATTAATAATTGCATAGTGACGCCTTAGAGTATCACAGCCTATCAACACCTTAAAAGGTAACCCTTGGGCCACCAGAAACACCATAGGAATTCCTACTCCTATACTCGTAACATTCAGACTTACTTGTTGTTTGATTGTCTTGTTTTGTTTGCCAGTCGCTCCTATAATAGCAATGTTATTAATAGGCAATGTGAATATTTTTTCCGTACTCAACTCCTGTATTCTGTTCAGCTCTAATCTGTCTATTAAAGAAATGTTTGCTCCTGTATCTATCATAACTTCAGTTAGCACCCCATGTAATTCTACCTTGATGTATACTATGTCCTCATTCGGTTTATCTTCTTCCATGGTAATCTCTTCCAACAAATCTCTCTGCATATTTTTTAAATAAAAGATTCTTATCACGGTTATTGGTTCTTGGTTATTATTATTAGGGTTTATATCGCTGCTCAGCCCTGGGTCCACTCGCAGTGATGGGCCGTCCAATGTTCTCACTGCGGCCTCTCGTTTTCCCTATTTACATCACTGTTGGTTTGTTGAACTTGTTCATTGGTGTTTTGGTTTCCAGAGGGTGTCTCCCTTCTTCTGTCCCAGCTTCTGGATCTCTGATAGACTTCTCTATTATCATTCCCTTGTCTCCCATTGTCATTATCTCTTCCATATCGTCGGTCATAATTTCTATCATTATTAAAATTCTGACGTCTTCCTTGAAATCGCCTGTTATTCGGATTTCTATTATATCCCTCCGTACGTACATTGTTTATTGGCTGTCGACTGTCGTGTGGTTGTTCATTGTTCCTATCATTCCAATCCTCTGTTCTTCTTCGACTCTTGTAATAATAATTTTCCCTCTCAAAACCTTCTAAGAGAGCCTCCATTTCGACAAAAGTTTTTATCTGTCCACACCGACGAGCCCGTACAATGTCTTCTCCAAAGTGATATGACAATTTGGCTATGAGACACTCCTCAGGGATTTTTGGTTGTAAATGTCGAGCTACCCAGACTTCACCCAAAAAGTAAGCAGTCATTGTCTGTCCTCTTCTAGCATCATATCTGCCAGTGCTTAAATTGTCTCGGACTATATTTTGGATAGACTCAGACCAATACTTTATTTTAAAAATTTGTTTAAATTCGTTATAATTGGTGATTTCATTTCTTACTGCCTTCCACCAGTTATCATTGCTATTTTTAAAACTATCATCGAGGAGATTCTTTATTATTGGCCACCGATTTTCTTTGATTCTATTCAAACCTTCTTCTAACCTCTACAAAAATTCTAAAGGGTTCTGACGATATTCTTTAAAGTTTATCACTTCTTTACTTTCTCCTATTAGTGTAGGTACACAGTTTATCGGTCTATGTTTTAGTACTTCTATTTCTTCCTTAAGATTTATTATGTCCTTCTGTTGAATTTCCTCTATCTTCTCCCTGTTGTTGGTAACTTGATTTTGTACCTGTATTATCTTGGTTTCTGCCTGATTGTATTGTTCTCCTACCTTATTTTGTAGTACCTCTCTAATTGCTCCTGAGTATCTTTGTGAAGTATAACAATACTAGTTTTACTGTTATCTTCCACTTTGATTATTTTGTTTATCAACTCTTCGCGCAATTGACTTGAATTTTCCTCGGTTTTCTCAACCTTCTGGTTGGTTTCAGTAATTATATTCCTTATTTCCTCTTTATATTCTTCTAACTGCTGTTTCAATTCCTCTTTATTCTTCTCACTCTCTTCCTTCAACAATCCTTTTAATTCTTCATTACTTTGTCTAATATCCTCCTTCAGCTGTTGTTGTAATGTTTTATTATTACTTTCAATTTTTTTATTTAATTCCTCATGATCTTCCCTAATTTGTTTCTTTAATTCCTCATTAGTTTGTTTTAATAAGGTTTCATTATCTACTCTCATTTGTTTAAATTCTTCTTGGTTACTATCCATTTTCCTGTTAAGTTGTAACCTCTCTATGCTTTTAGTATTTACTTTATTTCTTTTTAAATTTCTATCTCCTTGCTTGTTGGTTTTGAAAGAGAGGTTACAAGTTAATTAGGACTAGGCCGAAGCCTAGGGAAGCAAAAATTATGCTGGGTCCAGATGACGGGACTTGCAATAAAACTCAGCTGTAACAGAACGATAACAATTTATTTTATTTCATGCCCTGCTTGTATGCCCAATCACAAGTATGAATATGATAAAAGATAACAAGTGTGTAAAATCTTAGTCATAACAAATGTGTGCAAATATAAAGGATCACAAGTGTATATAAAGCTTCAAATCTTCAGCATAACAAATATGTATAATATTAGGCACAACAAATATATGTATATAAATCAATGAACACCCATATATATATATATATATATATATATAATTATAAAATCTTCTCCCATCTCGTGGCTAGCTAGACACATAACAACACACACAGAACACAAGGTACACCAACTCACAGTTACATTAATTTTTAACATGCATGCCCCTGGAATGCACCCACCCAACAGGTAGAGTAACTACAATCTTATAACTCAGAAGTGATAAAATATACGCCAATAGGCAACCCGTTCAGTAGAATAACATAAAGCCAAAACCCCAGGAAGAATGATAATAATTCATGAGGCATAAATAACCGGACCACCCCTTTATCTAGCATTCCATTGCTCAATGACCCATGTTGAGCGTGTGAACCTTAAGTTCCTTTCACATCATTAATTGAAACTGACAAACTACGTCACCTACTTTCAGACAGTGTTTATAAAATTCTAGACAGTTATTTGACTTCAAAAAAACAAATTCCAAAAGGAATTAAATCTCTATGTACCTTAATAAACAGAAATTAATTGCTTGAGGCATTACTATTTCAGAAGATTTTGACAATACATAATTTACTCAAAAAGAAAATGATGAATACATGTTTTATAGTCAAAATTAAACAGCAAAAGCTATAAGTGGGAAGTCAACCCATATGCGTTTGCCAGTTAAGAAAACAATCAGTTTAGCCCTTGTGCAAGGGGCAAAAATCAGTTAAAATATTTCCATTACATTAGGAATTATTTCTATTAGCCTCAAATGACTATATAAAATAATTAAAAGAAAAAGAATACAATAAGGTGGTTGTGCTCTGGCATCTGTGGGAGCGCGCCCACATGTAGTTGACAAAAGTTGACAGGCATACAACCTGTCTGAAGTTGCACCAGCGTGTCAGAAAAACTAAGTCCCATTTTGTAACCCCAGAAAAGTCCCCCGCCCTTAAATGTGAAACCCATAGTCAATTAAAATTTATACACAGCTGTTCCAGCCGGAACAGAGCTACTGAGCAATAATTAAATTTTGTAAAGAGTGAAATGAAAATGAGATGCAACAGTAAAATGGTACAAGCTTAAAATCTCTCTGGCGCGCTCCCGCAGTGCAGCACGCACTTACAGGCATAGCATTTAGTGTTAAATAAATGAGTTATAAAAAAGGTTTATGAAATTTAAGTTATAGTGTTCAGAGTCATGATCACAGCTCAACTTCCCGGTAAACAGTCTGGACACGTGGTCCCATGGCTTCTAGGCTATTTGCAGTAAACGGGCACACTGCCGGCCCGGCCCCAAAAAATGAAATAAAGCATAAATATCACCTCATAAGTGCTGGCGAGTGCAACATAGAAATTCTGTCTCCATCTCCCTCCTCGTATGCGATCTTGACATGGTTCACAGCTTAGGCGGATGTTCAGCCATCAGCAAGCCAGGAACCCGGCTTAGTGCGAGAACCCTATGAATTCAAGTAAATTAGAGAACAGTCTATAAAAATGTACACCCGAGTTAAAGTAATTAACCTCTTAACGGGCCGCCAGCTAACTCTCAATAAAAGCACAATATTCATTAATAAAAGTTTTTACAACCAGCTTAAAGAGTCTGAAAATCAGCCATGGAATAAGTAAATTTGGATCATGAACAGAACTTATTAAATTGTGGCTTAATATAAAGTGAACTGTACTCAGTCAACATGCTTCGACAAAAATTTGCAGGTTAAACCGGCCACGTGGAGAGCAGTAATCATTATTTGACCAAAAAAAAATTTAACAGCAAGTCACTCACAGCATTGAGAATGTTTTACCTTCAATTAAGTTTCATACATAGAAGCTCTCACACTTCATTCTCTATTTGTGAAGTTAATTAACAAACTCTGTGGCCGTTTACAACATGCACAGACACCGTTCACGACCTGACAGCGCACCAAGTTTTAGTCATTAATTTTTAATGTAGAGCACTTTTACCATGACAATGACTCTTGAAAAACTACTCGCACTATTACAGAAAATAATAAAGCATGGACTATATACAGGGCGTTACGTACAACAGTAAAGAATAAGTTTCTCTTGCATAACTCTGTCGGGTCGCACACACACCTCATTACGTATTTTATGCATTTTCATATAGTTATTACTTATCCATACATGTATCATTATTTATAAGACAAATAAATACAAGACAAACTTACCGGGAGTCAATTTACGCTCTAGCAAGGCATGTAGAGACAGCAAACTTCGTCGAACAATACGGAGAGCGGAGACGGGACAATTCTCTGAGCGAGGCCAAGCGTGGACTGGTAACCGCGGCACACAATATTCATCGCACATAGCCGAGTTGCGCGCGCAACCGCACACAGTGCCGCTCCCCTCATACCGCGGACCAAAGTTCGCCCCCGCTGCCTCGGCTCACATTATGTTACAATTACGAAACCTTTCTAGAATTTTGTAACCGCCGGCATCGAACCGGCACAAAGTGTTTCGATATTCTTTTCAATATCCTCCTTCATTTGTTTCTTTAAACTTTCATTATTACTGTCAATTTTCTTGTCCATTTTCTCCATATTTTGTTTCAGTGTTTCATTATTACTGTCCATTTTTTCAAACATTTCCATTAATCTCTCAAATCTCATTTCTTCTACAGTCTTATTTGGTTCCTTTTGTGTGGGTTTATCTGGTTGGTCCCCATGGGCATCCATTACCACCGTTTCCCTTTCTTCAGTCGCTGCTACTGGGGTATCCTGTACTATTACTTCCACTTCTTCAACTGTTGATGTTTCCTGGTCTTCTATATTTAACTCTATCTCTTCTTCTTCCATTCGTTTCCATGACGTCGCTCTTCTCCTTGACATCTCAGTTGTTAATCGTAGCCGCCACTAGAGTAGAAATCACTGTAAACTCACAATAAGAATACAAAGCTATTCCATTTCTAGCCTCACTAGTTGGGCTCCAATTCTGTAACGCGTAATAGTGTGTTACCCTTACAAATCTAATAATCGTACTTTCTAAATTGTATGTTATTTTTGACTCACTATTGGGATAGCCAATTTGTTACATCTAGACTCGAATCTATGGTTATTTATCTGAATTTGCGTCTTGTTTAACTCTGTTATTATTTGTATATATTTTTGTTAATATTAAATTAAGGATGATTATCTGTTCAGGGGGATGTTTGTTGAGCGCCAATTTGCAATCACCGTTTGCAAATAAAATTTTATTTGGTGAAGTATCAATAATAAATTTTTGTTCAAATTTATGTAAATAATATATGGTCTCTTTATTCTGTAATGAACTCTCTTTTATTCTTTTCTTTCAGCAATGGATATGATAACTTGTGCTCATCACCACATTTTTTAAAAGAAATCTGCTAAGATTTTCAATTGATGAGTGTTGCCAACTTAATCTAATTACTGAGGTCAACTTACAGTATCAGATATTTTGTTCAGAATATCATACCCTTTTTGTTTTCATGAAATAAGAAACAAATAAACCTTTTTCTGTATTTTGTAAACTCAAATCCTTTATTTATTCTTTAATTTGTGCTAAGTGTAAAACATAATTTTTAACAAAGTTTGGCCAGCTGTATTTTTATAAGCTCAGAGTGGCAGCAGTAACTCTTAGATCTCAGGCTTTTTTAAAAACATTTTATAATTTGTTTTTAATAAATAAAATACAATTATAAGGTTTAGTAGGTCCTTTCGACTACGATATAACAACAGTATTGACAGGGAAAGTACCAAAATACATATGATGAGAAATAGTCACAATGTATCTTAAAAGGATTATATTAAGAGTGTAAAACAGTTCAGTGTATAGGTTAAGTTATAAAACTATTTTTTAGACTTAATTAGTTTTAAATTATGTTAGCACTATACATCAATGGTGGCTTATGCTTATGTCCATATTATTAATCATTATTGTTCTCAGTGAAAGTTAATTATGGTTTTTATAAAAAAAACGTATTCAAAGTTTTTTGAAACCTTTAGATCAGGTTTAGCAGGGAATATTTCAGATTAATTTTAGATCAAAAAATACTTCTCTCCCTGTGTCAATTAGTCCAACTTCTTCAGAGATGTCCTGGTTTAATTCTGTAGAGTCTTGTAGCAATTCTTTCTTCTATTTTAATCTTGATATATATAATTATTCAACTGTTTATCTGGAGATGCACTAATATCACATATATTATAATTTATTTTTCACTATAAGTATTTAAATCAACCTTTTTGCATTCAGTTTTTTTAGAATCCCTCTATTTCCTTCCTTCACATATTAGTTGCTAAGGCCTCTCTTAGATATCTCCTTGGTTTCCAAGTAACATTTTTATATCACCCTGGTGACATCATAAGAATAATATAAACAAACCTTTACTATTTTATGTCATTTTCTTTTAAAAGGATATACCTTTTTTATAAGAGCTCTTATCTTCTTTTTATTTGTTTCTTTGTTCTTCTGATAAAAAACTGATCATTTTGACATCACTCTTGACTATTTTATGATCTATATTTCCTGAGTTAATGATTTACATTTTTTTTATTATTTTTGTTCCAAACTTATTTATTATTTCTTTTGTACCTTTCACTTTCTTAAATTTATTTTATACATTTGGTAATCTTTTAACATAAACTGACATTGTTTCCTTATTATATTAATAGAAATCTTATTCATATAATTTGACTGACTATGATTTTGGTACTTTCTTGTTAAGACTAACATTAGTGTTATTAACACTACCGGTAGTATACATAATGTTAATAAATGTGACAGAAACTGATTACTAATAACTATTAGTAATATGTTATATTTCCCCTTAACTGACTGTGTTTATAACTTTACAGTCTGCACACAAAAAACAAATATCATAAGTAAGTTCTTACATTAATTATAATAAACATAACATACAATAAACAATTAGAATTAAACATATTCAATTAAGTCTTTCTTTAAATATTATGTCTCCTGGTACTTTTTAATAATATAATCATGGTATATTTATGTTACTAGGGCATGGTAAAAATGTCACGTAACAATATACATCGATTAATGTTTTAACCTTAATCATATTGGATCTGATGATGACACCATTGGTGTCGAAACTCGAGTAATCCCGTATAGGATTCTGAGAAACGTTGACAGAAAGTAATTAACCTATTTTATAGTCTTAACCATTTATGGAGGCAAATAAAATGTTTAAATTGGATGCCAGTCAGGTAAAAATTGCCTTTCAATATATGAAAATTAGGTTAAAACTATTAAAAACAGCACCAAACATCAGATATAAAAAAACAAAACATGTTCAGGTTTGCAAATCGTGTCGAGTTATGTCCAGATAAAAATAACATCCAAATCTTATAGAGCTAAAAAAACTAAAGAAATGGCCACAATATTATGGAACAAAAAACGAAATAAAACAATTACATAGTAAAAAGAACTTACTCAATACGGTGCTCATGAAAAAACATTTCAAACTGTTACAAAGCCATCCATCACAAGTCCACAATGTAACATATTTGATAGAAAAACAAATAAACAATACCATTATAAAGAAAAGGAAAACACAAAATAAAAAAATTCGTAAGTTATTGAAAAAACAGAACGACACACTAAAGGACAGTATAATAATTCACCAGTTTTACCCTCGTGTTGATAATCTTACTGGAATTAAATTCAACAATGAAGAAACCAACCTTTTGAACAAAGGCTTAAAATACAATTTTAAAAATAATGGTTTCAAACAATCACTATTTAATGAAATTTGGAACGCTGAAACTGCAATAAATTCTATATCCGACGAAGAAACAAAAACAGTAATAAGACATGCAATTGATAATAAAATAAAAAAAGTTATGAAGGCCGAAAATATAAATAATACAAAAAAAATATTTTCAATAACGAAACAAGGGTGTTTAATGAGATAAAGGCGAAATTAATAGACCATAACGCAATCGTCACCAAAGTGGACAAAGGTCAAACTCTCGTAATTTTAACTTATGAAAATTATAAAAACAAGATGCAGGACTTTATTAAAAACAATAACATTATTGAGATTCATAGCGACCCCACTGCTAAATTTAATAAGAACATGAAATCAGTATTAAATAAAACCAAATACATCAAAACGAACGATGAGAAAAAATACTTAAAAATGATAGATCCCAAGGCACCTAGACTTAGGGGCCTTCCAAAAATACATAAAAATAATATGCCTATCCGTCCTTTAGTTAATTTCATGTCTGCACCTTCATATAAAATTGCCAAAAAACTCGAAAAAATTTTTCGACAACGTATAGCGTTCAATAAAAACTGTAGTTTGAAAAACAGTTTAGAATTGGTCGAACTTACAAAAACAATTACAATCGAACCGAGACACACCCTCGCTTCATTCGACATAGTAAATTTATACACGAACGTACCAATTAGTGAAACGTTAAAAATAGCAAAAAGTTTATTACTCTCTAAATCCACATTAAATCATGAAACAGTCGATGAGTTAATCAATTTGACAAAGGTAATATTGGAACAAAATTATTTTACTTTCAATAACAAATATTATTTACAACAGAATGGATTTGCGATGGGATCCCCATTATCAGGCATCCTGGCGGAAATTTACTAAAAATAACATTGAAACAAACGAAATATTATCAACTAAAAACAAATATTATAAAAAAATTTTATTTTACCGACGATATGTGGACGACACAATAATGATTTATAATGGCAATTGTAGATGCTTAAAAAATATATGAATACTATTACAAATAATTTGCAATTCACATTAGAGACGGAAATGAATAATAAAATTAATCTTTTAGATTTAACTTTAACAAAAATAAATAATAAAATTAACTATAATATTTACAGAAAACCAACAATCGCTGATCGTGCTATTCACGCCTCATCTTATCACCCTATTCCACATAAAATGGCATTTTTTAATTGTATGATTCATAGATTGCTGGCATTGCCCCTATCTACGGAAGATTATAAAAATGAACTAGACATTATCAAACACATAGCGATAGCCAATGGATGCAAAAGTCATATAGTAGATAGAATAATTAATAAAAAACAAAATAAACCAATAAATATTGATGTGTCCAAAGAAAAAGTAAACAAATATATTGCAATAGAATATGGTGAAATTCTACATCATACTTTAAAAAACCAATTAAAAAAAGCAAAATATTGCTTTGGCTTCAAAGGCGAATAATAAGCTTGAGAAAAAACTTACATTTACAAACAAAAATATACCCTCCGATATATTTGATGGTACTGGTGTATATAGACTTAATTGTTCGGATTGCACACAGTTCTACATAGGACAAACTTCAAATTACGTTATAAAGAACATATCCCAAGCTCCAAGTCAAATGTAAGAAGATCTACATTTGCAGAACATTTAAGCTTACATGACCATAACATAAAGAGTATTGGTGATAATTTAGATATCCTACATAAATGTAAAAAGTCACTAAGGCTAGACACCCTCGAACGGTTCGAGATATATAAAGCTATAAAGGAGGATTACAATCATGTCCTAAACGAAAAAGCAATACATACAAATAATATTTTGTTTAATAGAATCGATCATATAGAACGAGAAATCGGCTATATCAGATCGATAAAATTGAAGGAAGGTCAAGCCAATATTGATTAGCTTTACCGTGGGAGCGTTCCTGTGCAGGTTCGTTACGGCCGCATGTCGTTTTTATTTCATTGTTATTTCGTTTTAATATGTGTTATTTATTTATTTTTGTGCAATGTATGTGTTGTTTTTTAATATTTGACGTGATGAATATACATCGATTAATGTTTTAACCTTAATCATATTGGATCTGATGATGACACCTTTGGTGTCAAAACTCGAGTAATCCCGTATAGGACTCTGAGAAACGTTGACAGAAGGTAATTAACCTATTTTATAATAATATATAATTTATTAGCATATAATCTGTATTATATATCTGCATATCACACGAGAATAAATGTAACATCAGGATGAATTTTTTCCTTTATTAAAAACAGCTTCGTCTCTGCGCAGAATGAAGTATTCAAGACGAAAAAGTGGGTGCGTACTAGTTCCCACTCGAAATACCCTTGATACTTCCTGTTCTTAAAATACTAGGTGTTCCAAAAATACTACTGTTCCTCTGATACGCTTAGTAATTTGTGTATCGGTGATACCCCTAGTATTTGAAATACTCGTTGTTCATTGCATACCAGCGATAGTTTTGTACGCCTAGTATTTGGCCTTGGTGTATTCGTTTACATGATACTTGCGTACTTTTGTGTGTGTGTGTGTGTGTGTGTGTACGGAGCGAGCGTCGACTCGGAGCAGCGTCGCCGCGAATAACATGTATTTCAACTTTTCAGTCACTGTTACATCCGTTCCACAAAAATATCGTACCAAAATACCTGTTATAGGTATATCGACCCACCTCTAGTATGTGTTAGGGATGAGCATCGATGGCCGATGTTCCAAAAACATCAATGGTTAACGTTCGATGTTTTTACCAGAAAATACTACTTTACGTAGTTACTGTAACTTTTACTTTTAGTAACAAACGCAATCGTTACGGACAGTCAGGTAAGAAAAATAAATATATCATACAAAAATTGAAAACCAAGTATAAATTAAGACCATTTCATTAAACGAAAGGGGGTAAATAAATACGGCTTAACAATTTTTTCATTTAAATGATTTCTTCCAAAACGTATGCTGTTTATATCACAAGCTAAACCCGTAACCTTACTTAGTTGCTAGGTTATGTTCATGTTATGTCACAGTAGTGACAGATTGTTACATGGTTTCGTAGAATAACTTATATTTATTACCCCCGCCCTCAAAAACAAATAAACAAAAACCCACCAAAAACATGTAGTACTTTGTACCAGCATAATTTTCTTTCTTAGCCTTATTGTTTGAGAGCCAACTTTGTGTATACATGAAACTTTAAGCATAGTACTCGCTTTTAATTCATTTATTCGTAATACTGCGTCAGTTTCCATTTCATAAGGATATATTTAAATTTTTGTTTTGAGTGGATTTACTTTGTGGCCATGCACAACAAGGGTGGGAAACTAAAAATGTGATTTTGACCAAGGAGCTATTCTATGTGTACTCAATTATTGTGTAAACAGTCTAATGATTGTTTAAATTGTGTAAATTTTAATGAACTTAATGAAAAATATATGTAAGCCAAAGTTATAGGTTATTATTAAAATTTGATTATAGCTCAACCTAGCCTACTTTGTACAAGTCAGTTGCTTTGATTAGTCCTGAAATGTTTTAGTAGGCCTAAAATGTTAATAATTCTACTACGAAATCTTTATGATTTACACAACTAGAAATTATTATTGATCATTCACTGCAAAATTTTCTTAACAGATTTCACAAAGTTTTAGTTTGAGGTTTTCAGACTGTTGTCATTGTTAGAATTACTCCTTGCTGTGCTGTAAGGCCATGGGTCCATAGTTGTTAAATACAGATGTTTCGGCCATGCCTTCGACAGCCATCTTCAGTGTAGAAAGGCTGCAACACACTGACTGATGTTACGTTGTCAGTGACCACAGTACTGTGGTTAAGGCTGATGCGTTCACGGAGCATCGCCTGTTCTGCTCGCCAGTAAATGCGTCTGGCCTGAGGCGTGAAGATGGTGTTTTTTAATTTCAAGAAACGGAGAATAACCCCCATGTCCTAGCAGAGCTGTTGGGCTTTCTTCTTTCTGACCCCTCAAACTTGTGGTCACTGACTACACAACCTCAGTCAGTATGTTGCAGCATTTCTGCACTGAAGATGGCCATAAAAGATACGGCCGAAAAACAACTTTGGACCATGGCCTTATAGCCCGGCAAGGAGTAATTCTTGTTTATAAACAACATACATATGGTTTATTCTTTTCAGTTAATTGAGCTAGAGGAATATAGGCATATAACATGTAAAAAAGAAGTAAACTAATATTAACAGTTCCAATTGATTCTTAATTATTTCATATTACATAAAAAAATAAAATCATAACAAGTAAATATATCATAATAATATATCAAAACCAAATATTAAATTAATTTTCTTTAACTGATCTGGGTTTTGGCCTGTTGTTGAGGTCTTTTGTGCGTTATCACTTTATTGAACTTTTCCAGTGATATGTGAGAAATATAATAATAATTCCAACTTTGTCACTACTAATACTTCGTTCTTGACGAGGCCTTTTGGTGTCTCCACCATTTTCAGGTCTTAAATGACACCCGTATATTCTCACAGCTAGTTGGTACTTCAGCTGTTCGGGATATCTACATTATTGGTAGAGTTTTGTCATTGAATTCAACTTCTAGGCCTCGTTGAATAGCTCAGTACATGTCTTCAGTATTTTATAATTTTCTGTTTGCATTGTATAATTAACTTTTCATGAATTTTTCTTGCCAACATTTGTTAACATAATGTTGGTTTTTGAATATGCTTGAATCATCTTGTTCTTTGCTCTTTCAAATATATTATGACTGCTTTAGTAATTACACTTACCTTTTGTGTAATTGTACTCTAGTCATAATAAGACTAGAGTATTAAACCCAACTACTTTAATATGAGGCCAGATTTGTGTTCTGGCTTACGATTAAATCTAAATGTGAATGTTTTTTACACAATTTAAATTTGATGGTGTGATGATTACAAGTAAATAATACGTCACACTTTCAGATGGTAATATTCTCTGCCTTTGCTCTACTTTGTAAATAAATTGGGGGAAGGAGGGAGATAGGTAACACTGTTGTTTAAGACTATCTTTCTGCTTAATGACTATTTACGACAAAAACGAATAGTAATTTAGTGTTTTCTAAGCGTATAACTAATATCCATCTTATACTTGGCCAGTATGACCTGACGGTCAGCAAAATGTAATATAAAGAGCCTCCCATCTCCAGTTGGTATACCACATTTCTTCCTCCATGATGTCAGAGTTTCATTCAGCTAGATTTTAATATTATAAGTATAATACTACTGACTCGGAACACTAAGTTTTCTGTTGGTAAAACTGTAAAATTTTTACCTTATAGCCTAAACTAGTTTTCGCTTATTATAAGCTTTGTCAGAGGCTGGCACTAGGAGCGTTGTCTGCCTTGTTCTTGGCGTCAGTGCTGTTGTTTAAAAGATCGATGTTTTGTGTCTGTGCGGTGTGATATGTTCGAATAGTACGTGTGATTTGAATTGTGTCTGTTTGTTTAGGATGTCGTTTTTGTGTGTTTGTATATTTCTAGTTGTTCAAGAGTGTCTAGTTTTCAGCCTTTTGTGTGTGCATGTAGAATGTCCATGTTACTGTTTATGTGTGGTTTTCTTCAATAAGGTAGTTTGCAAAGGCGGATTCTGTGGTGAAGTGTAGAGCATTTGCATGTTCAATGTGTCTCTGTTTGAAGCAACTATCTGTCTGGCCTATGTAGAATTTCAACGGACATGTCATGGACACAAAATCCAAGAATTTTAACATTCTTTGAGCTATGCAACAGCCTTGTTTCAAACATTTCATTTTATTTAAAATACTTGACAAAGAACAGAATACATTAAAGTGACACAATGCGGAATTTGAAGATCGTTGTTTTAACACCACCTCAAAATCACTCTTAGACCTAACCAGTGATTTTAATGCTCATTATCTTGCATGAAATTGTGTGTCTCATTAATCTTCGATGGGTGAATTAATGACTAATAAATTATGAATGCGTTCTTAATAGGAGTTTAAATGTGTTCTAAACTTGACCATGTAAGGAATGAGGCCATAAGAGAAGAGTTACAAGTTTTTAACTTGAATGAAAAAGTATAAGATTACAAAAGGACAGTTAGAAAGAATGTCAGATTCCAGACTGGCCAAACAAGTCTGGAAATACAAACCTTTAGGATACAGATGTGAACCAAGAAGAGATGGCTGGAGGATTTTGAATGCGTAACAGCCAGCACCTTGCCTATGCCGTGTTGTGAAGATGGTGGTGAAATTCTTAATGTATGTTGGTAGTGTAACTAATAATAACATGTAATAATATCTAAATAACAACCAAATGTTATTATTTAGTTGATCACCATGAATAAACAGACACAATATCATATGTGTGCTATCAACATGGCTGATATTGATGTAATGAAAAAGTGGCCTCTGTTATCAGATTGGTTATGACTGTCAGATTGATTGTAACCAATTAGAGAGCAAAAACATTGTCTATTTGCAAAAGTGGTTTGAGTGCTTGACCGCTTCTTCCAGCTACTGATTTTACTTCCATGTTCTGTAAGGAAATAGAAGTATGGTGATCATGAAAAAAATTGTGTTCGAGATAAGGGCTGCTTCTGATTGTACTACCCTCAAAACATTATGAAAAATAAAGTTTCTGAAAAGTGTCTGTGTGTCTGTAGAATTTTTTCTATGGCAAACGATAACTGCCTCAAATTCAAACATAATCAAATAATTTTTGCATATGTGCCCGAGTTGTAGAGGACTCAAGGCCTATTGATTTTGGTGAAAATCGGTTATGGGGGAAATTTATAAACCTGCAACATTTTATGTTTTAACAAGAGTAAAGTAGGCCTACTTAATTTTGATAATTAAAGTATCCTGAAGAGCGGGTCATTATAATCCACTGTAGAAAGGTAAATGAAATATCTGTAAATGAAAAGTAGTTGAAGGAGGAGGGGTAATTTTTGAAAACTACCTTTTTGATGTAGAATAAAGTTCTTCATTTTGAAGGATAAGACCTTAATAATTACATACAATGAAACTGTTACTAAATAAAACTGTAAATATCTAAAATGGGGTAGAGGTAGTTTGCCGGCAATGTTTTGTGTTTTAACAATAGTAAAGTACTGAGTTTTGATAAATAAGTGCTCTGAAAATAAAGTCATATGAATCCACTGTAAAATGATAAATGAGGTATCTATAAATGGAGAGGGTAGTTGAACGGGGAGGGGTGATTTTTTGAAAATTATTGCTGATGTCAAGTAAACTACGAGTATTTAATTTTGAACAATAAGATATCTTAGCAATTACATATGATAAAACAATTGAGGAGTGTAAATGGAAAATGGTGTATATGCCAAAATGTAAATTTTTCAGTAATCGATGAAATGTATATAGTAGTCTCAATAATGGTTATACGATATTTCAAAAATAACACTAAATTTAGTTTTGAACCTAATAGATAATATTTTTTTAATTTTATTTTTTATCAATAATCTAAATGACTTACCTGGGTAAAGGTGGAAGTACGGCCCTTGATAAAATGAAGCCATCTAGTTTTGAAGAAAAGGATGAAAGTCCAAGGTGTTAAAGTAATAAACGCTGTAACTTACGCTTCTTTCACTTTATTTATTTAAAAACACCAAAAATAAACAATCTAAATTGAAACCATCCAAGAAAAAGTTCAAAACGTTGTAACTTTAGTCCTTTCATTGCCCAATATTTTGTTCAAATACACAGAAAATATTTTAACATTTACAAATTAATTGAAACCATAAAAAAAATAAAAAAAATCTTATCTTTTATTCTTGATCAGACTCGCAACCTTCACTTGCTTGCAGCAAAAGATCTTCATATAATTGCTTGTGAACTGGATTCTCAAGGTAGTCAATCATGGAAAGTAGGTCCTTTTTCTTCTCCTTGCTAATTTTCATGGTAAAATTAATTTTTGGCAGGTCTTCTACTGCAGGAAGTGAGCCCATGTTCTTCTGTTTCTTCAAAACATTAGTTTTCGTCCAGAATGGAAACTCCCCAGGGATACCAAATGATGTTGCTGTTTTTACAATGTAAGGCTTCTTGTGTGATACCCGAATATAAGAAGCCTTGCTTATGTGAAGATTCTGCGTATTAATGAACTGTGCTGCAAGCTTGGCGAAGTCGATGAAGTCCTCTGTTTTCATTGGAACAACCTGAAATGGGTTGTTTACTCTGGCAAAACTAACAACTTCCATCAGGTCTTGAGGAACAATAGCCTTACACTTTCTCCGACGCTTTTCGATAACACCGAAATCATGATCACAGTCCATGAAACTGTGGCCACTTACAAGAAACTTAATATCAATTGATTTAAAGTATCCTTTATACACCAAATAAATGATAGCCATGAGGAGAATTTTATTTTTGTTTTGCGAAGCACAATTATCACACCAAATGACGAGCCTGTCTTTAGTTATGCGGCCTGATGTTACAACTCTGAAGAAACAAGATGCGATCTCGTTTCCACCTCGGCCCCCTATCCCCTCATGCAACATACACATAAAACTTGACCCAGTGTCACCAATATGAACTCCCAGATTGTATGTTGACAGTTGACGCGAGTAGAACATTGTACTATGTGTTAACATAGGCACGAACATTACTTGTTGGAGATCCATACAAAATGAAATAAAAGAGCTTGTATGGAGCTGTGAGGATTTAAGATCCTCAGTCATACATTTTTGAGCTTTCTCTGACTTCCTGTGGTGATGTTCCATGTCCCGGGTAGCGATAGACTTCTCTTGTTCAGTTGTAGCAGAGGAAATTTTTGCTTTAAAGAGATCACACTTTTTGCAAGACTCAACTGTAGTTCATTGAAATTTTAGCTTAGGAAAGTCTTCATCGAATACTCTACTGTAGTATCGATAAGTGATAGCAGAATCAGGATATTTTTCTTTAAATGTTTGAAATAGGCGGTGCTTGTTTAAATCTGGAGTCAAATACTCCCTGGAGCTACGATGACGTCCATAGTGACTTTCGTGTCGGGGAAATGAGTTGACATGAGCCCTCACTAAGTTCCGATCATTGTCTGTAAACTTACGTTTATGCTCATTGGAGTTTGGGTTTAAGCCCCGCATATCTTCATATACAAAGCATCCTTCTTTTTTCTTTGATTGCAAAACTTGTAGTTTCTTTGGCGTGAATCCAAAAATATTTTTAAATGTTTGAGCACAGACATGGAGATTTTTTCCGCTTCCATCTGGAACTACATAAGAAAACATACACTGGCGTCGGCTTTCACTGGGTTCATTATAATGACCATGTCGATGCCGGGAAATATTTTGCATGTGTATTCTATTCAATAAGTAAGTCCCTTGCTGTTTTTCATCAAGTTTGTGCAGATCAAGAAATAACATTTCCTTATGTTCGGCGCTTAAATCCTTGCATTTGTAGGTACACTTACAGACGGCGT
Source organism: Magicicada septendecula (assembly GCA_034769895.1). Lineage (NCBI taxonomy): Eukaryota > Metazoa > Arthropoda > Insecta > Hemiptera > Cicadidae > Magicicada > Magicicada septendecula. The sequence continues at coordinate 81,845,969 of CM068373.1, read as the reverse complement.
TTTTCGATGGCGGTTTCTTTCCAGGAACATTCTTGCCTGAAACAGTTTGATAGGGTTTACCTTGCTGCCGAGCTGAACGACGATCTTTAGTAAGACGAGATTTACTAGTGTGGTTGTCCATAGTTGATAAATATATAACTGTATTAAATAGTTAAAATAATACACAGAAACTAAATAACTAACAATTGAAAATAAATAACAGTAAAAATACTGCGCATTTAGCACACGTGATGTAAAACAAAACACTGACGCGACGTGAAACAGACGCTAACTGGCACATTCATCATGGCGTTGGCACTTCCATCCTTTCCTACTTCCATTTACAGGCCCATACTACACTGCGCTATCTTCCAGTCATCATACGAACTAAAAGCGGCTGCTTCTGGCACTTTCAACCTTTCTTATATTATTGGCGTTGGCATTTATAGCCTTTTCCATTAAAAATCTCATTTTTTGATTTTATGGCACTTTCACCCTTTTTCATTTACACTCCTCAATTACTCTATGAAAGTGTAAATATCATTAATCGTGGGGATCGGTTGAGGAGGAGGGATGATTATCTGTGTAGTTTAGTTTCTTTATAAGAATGAAGTACCGAATTTTTATAGATAAAGTGACTCAAACTCTAAGCAGTGAAAATAGTTTGAGGGTGGGGGATATTTTTCTAGAACCGAATTCAAGTAAATGATTTAAAATATAAATCTTAGAACATGGAAGTCATGTATTGTTCTCTATACTGATATATTCTTTTTAGAATCAAGACTTTGGGTTTCTCTTGTGCCATGTATTTCCTCATCCATGCATTTGGGATGCAGTATTTCTTCATCTGTACAATAATACAATACAACAATAAATAGGTCTTTACTATTATTGTTATTATTATTATTTTACTGTTGTAATTGTTATTTATTTATAAATAAAACTAATTGTTGTTTTCAGGTTCTAATATCAGGTGCAACTATTGACACAATGGAAGAATCACATGAAGTGTTTTTACGTATTCCAGATGTTGCAATAAATGAAGAATTTTATGATGAAAATTTGCCAGACAAGGATCTTTTACATGAGGTATTTGATTAAGTAATTTTCTTGATCCTATCCACTATAACATTTATTTACTTTAGAAAAAATACCTTCTTCATTGCTGCAGTACGTTTTTTACTCTTATAAAATAACTATCAAATAGAAAATTCTCAGTAGGCCTTTACACTTTTGGCATAAATTGGTCTTCCACACCAATTCCGTTGGAATGGTATTAAATGCCTTTTCACTATTTAGGAAGACTAGAAATATTTTCCCCTTAGTATTATTTTCAGTTACAGGTACATGTTGTTTTATTGTGAATATGTGATCCTGAACTCCTGTCCATTCCCCAAAACCTCAAATTATGTGTCCACTTACCCAAATTGAGCCACCACTTACTTTTTTTTTATCTTCATTCTTCTATTTTAGCGACAACCATAACATTGTTATTCCTCAATAGTTTGTATATTCAAACCATACATCCAACCATTCATACAAATTCTTTGGTATCATTCCAACTTGTCATGATTTATTAAACCATTAGTTAACATTTCCAGGCAATTGTTTCTTAAGCACTGCACCATTTTTGGCATAATTCCAATATCGGATTTCTTGTCACAATTCCATTATTCAATTTTTTTATTCCACTCCACATCAACTTCTCTCCATTAATCCATAGCTTATTAGAACCCACCAGTTTTTGAATATTTCTTTGCTCTAGCACTGTTTCTCTGATTTTCTTATGTTTTTCAATAATTTTTAGTTGAATCATCCAAGAACAACTTAAGGTCAGTCGATTCTCTCATTTTTTTTATTTTTTATTTTCCCGTACTCTCTCTCAGTCTTCCCTCCCAGATGTTAAACTCCATTATGCACATCTTCTCATTTAATATTCATAGCTTTGTTGTATGTGGTGTAACTTCCAGTTTCTTCTGTAAAGGTGGTTATCTCTTCCTTAAGTGATCTTCTTTGATCATATCCAGTTTCAACCTTATCAATATTATGTTGTTTTTTTTTTTGTAATATTATATTTTATATTCCATACACTCTAGATTATGTCTCGAATGTTCCATATTTTAATTAATCATTTAAAAAATAAAACATGCTTAATCATTTTGCTTCAAAAAAATGAAAGAACCATACAATAACAATATACCATAACATTACCATAAAGAACAGTCACTGTGGTCTTAACCACAGCACTTTATTTCGGAATGTTTGTATCTTGTTCAAATTGCTGTATCTGGCTGTTTATCACATCACCATTAGTCACATTTATAGGTTCATACCTATTATACATATGACCTATAATATACCTATAATACCTATTATACATATATATTAAGTGTGCTTAAAACCATAATTCTTATCAGAACAATCAATGTGTGTTTCATTAATAACAAAATTGCATTTTCTTTTAAATCACTTTTATGCAGTTGCTACTGTAAGGGGAAGTAAGTCACCTTTTGAACACAAAGAATTTATAGAATGTTAAATCTAAAAAATCTCATGAATAGATGGACCATGTTTCAGAGATTAGGTAGGCCTATTTGTATTGAGTGATGTGGTTTCTAAAGTTATTGTCTTACTTATCTGCACTGGTAGACAGTAACAATATTTGTTTATGTATGCTAGCTGTAGGGACACCTGATCTTCATCTTCAAACAGTAAATTGAAAAATATGTGAAAATACTCGACTCTCAGTTAAAACCATTACAACTACTGCATTTTAACAATCATGTCTCTAATGTGGTGTAGGGAAACTGAACACTGGCATCAGTGCATAGCTGAAGACATCCAGCACTGTTTCAATCAATGGGCACAATGTCTCCCTAAGTATGTGGTTTCTTAAGAGAACTATTATACAGAAGATAAAATTATTTTATGGTTAACAAAAATTGTTATACAAACTGTCTCATTAACTTTTTAAGTAATGTTCTGTAACTGAATCTAATTTCAGTATTCTCCTGTACAGTGTAATGAAATGTCAAAAAGTAAGTGTAATATTTTTGTTGTTTATAGGATATTCCGTCAATTGTTACTAAAGAAGAAGTAAATGTAGAAGAATCTTTAAATGACCAGTGTGTGGAACAGGTACTGTACACAAAGCTGATTATTATTAAACTTAGTTTTAGACCACTTAGTTATATGGCTACTAACATATACTAGTGGTCAACAGACTGCAGTTGTTTTCAAACAGGAAGCTGTTTTGGTCACAGCCAATGATACACAAGTAATCAGTCGTGCAAGGTTGCCAGCGTGTGCCCCCTCCCTTCCTTCCTTCTCATGGAGTGGCCAAATATCCAATAGATAGGACATTTATAAATTGGTAAATGGATACCCCTTTAACGAAGATCTTTATACACTTTTTAAGATAATACTTAAATACAGAGAGTAAATCTTATCTTTAAGATAAGATTATAGATTTAATACTGATTTTATTTACATTTAAAATGATTCTAGCTCAAAATATACATGTATTTCTAAAGTTATACATACCCAGATATGCAAAAATATAGATTTAAATAAGTGGTTTTTCAATATTTGTTAAATGAAAAGTTTGCTTACACTAAAACATGTCTTCACATTACTAATTTGACACTTTGATGGCAATTGACATCAGTTGACATCCTGCAGTTTGACTGTGTTTCTACATAGTACTGTGTGTATATAAATATCAGTTTGGAGCTGTTTTAAAGTGAAACATGTTCTTATAGTATTTAAATCAATTGTTAGATTGCATTGGGCATTCACTTTCGTAACAACAGCTGACAAAAAGTTGCTGCTTGTTATGTGGAGAATGCCATTGTGCTTAAAGGAAAACAAAACAAATTTATAAAACTGATTATAGCAGAAGCATTATATAATAACGCATGTAACGTGTTTATATAACAAATGATAATGATATTGCGAGTTTTTACATGTGTATCAGGCAATTTCCCAAAACATGGATTTTTTGAAAAGTACCGTAATTTCAGGGAACAGATTTTGTTTTATATTTGAGATGTTTCCAAGTTTGATTGTTCATATTTTTTATTTTTAAATGAATATTAAAATGAATAAATACATTTATGAACTTTATAATTTGATTTTGTTACTTAAGAGGTAAATGTAACACAACATTTGAAGTACCGAGCATGTTATGGAATTGTACACACCAACAGAAACTGGTAGAAAATTGTCAGTTGTATTGTCAATTTAAGTATGTTAATATTTCACACAGCATGAATCAGTGACATTTAGAACTAATAATGAAAACTTCTTTTCTTCTTTATGATCTTAGCAAGTTGCTTTGTACTACCGGAAACTGTTTTTTATATTGAAGTGAGCACTTGTAACACTTAATTTTTGTTTATCCCAAACACTAGTCTATGGAAGATCAAATTTACACAATACAAGACAATAACTGTATTTTTCTGTGTAATTTGTTGTAGATAATTAAAATTTTGTCATATAAGATGAATGAGATATCCTTCTTCCTTTATGAATTATCTATTTATAATTTATTTCTTTGAAACTTATAAGTATATTAATTTTGACGTGAATGGGTTACCAGCCCATCGCACAACCACCAACCTGGAGGACCAGGTAATTTGTAATTAAGATTTTCTTCCTTTAGCCTTTGGTGATCCAAAGCCTAACTGCAAGGCAGCAGCTTTACCATACCCTGGCAGGGGCTCTATCTTTACCTTAAGAGCTGGGGTGCACCTCTGCCGGATCTGCCATACCAAAGTTCTTCTCCACCTTCACCACCATTGTGGCCTTCCCGTAGCTGATATGTTCCAATGAATTATAGGCACCAGAAACTCACCTTTTATAAGGCTGTTGTTTTATCATACTAACCTATCATTTTAACTGCTTACAATCAACCCATTTCCTTATCCAAAACAAAAGCTATGTCTTTTTTGGGGGGAAATCATATTAGAACAAAGATTGTCATTCAGGACTCGCCAATAGAACAGGTGCCAGATTTCAAGTACCTGGGGAGCAGCATCACATTACCAAGACGATAAGGAGGTTGAAACCAAAATTAGTCTCTTCCAGTCACTTTATGGCTGTATCATTAAACACTTAAAAAACAAAACAAGGAAAGGGACAGAATTGAAAAATTATAATATAATGCCCATACCTCAACTACTGTATGGTAGTGAGACTTGGATTAGAAAAGCCAAAGATCTATTTAGAATACAAGGAGTGGAAATGAGGTTCTTGAGGGCTGTAAAGGGTTGTACGAGGAGAGATCTTGTCAGAAATTATCATATTAGAATGGAGCTAGGCATAGCTTCAAGCTTGAATAAGAAAATCATTCAGTACAAAACGGAATGGCGGTTACATGTAGAGAGAATGGATCCAGCTAGATTATCAAGAAGAGCCCTTGACTATCATCCAAGGGGGAAGAGAAGTGTGTTAAGACCCTGAAAAAAGTGATGGTCAGATGACTTCCATTGAGAGTGGAACAGGCTACTATGCCAAGCCATAAAGGACGACGACGACGATAGTTAATTTCTTCATAGATTAGAAAGTACTTTAGAAACGACAGACTAACACCAAAATACAGTCATTCACAGATTAATTTATGACACTTGTAGCTCACTTCTTTCTCTATGGATGCAATACATAAACACTTGTTTATGTTTGTGTACAGTTTGGGACGTAAATTGTGTAATTCGTGTCTACATTTTTTGAGCAAAAACATAAGGAAAAGTGCACAGTTTACACTAGTTCCTACAAAAGTGTAGGATACTAGTTGCTAGAGGAGCCACATCAGTTACTGTGTATTTGGACATTTTGTACTTTTATGGCATAAGTATAAGTTTAAGCTCACTTTCCACTACATTCTTTACAGTGCTTTAATATTGAACTTACTGTGTTGCTTATAAAAAAAAATATATAATATTGAGTTGTCAGTTTGGTATATTGGTTGTGGTGACAGATTTAGTTCTCTTTCACATGTCTTTAGAGCTATACCAATGCAATGAGCTTAATTTAAACACTTAGGGTGCCAATCATGTCAATTGATGTGGTGACAAAAGTTATATAGAGTGCCGATCACATCATTTGACGTGACGTAGTTGTTGACTTACCTTTTATTTCATATTTATTAATTTATATGTCTGGACATAAACACTTGTAACCGTCCGCTCCATTCGGACGCCATCTTATTTTGTTGTCCACCACAAAAGAAAAATGTTACTCACCAGGGTTCTTTTTCAGTGAACAGGAGAACAGAATTGGTTGTTCAAGAAAGTACAACTGTATTACCATCACACCTATTTTTAATTCATTTTTATACTGCAAAAGAAAACATAAAAATATAGCCATTAACATCATTTCAAACTTTATGTAAACAAATATTCCCCCTCCCTTTCTTCCTTCTGCTATGATTTTTTAGATAGACAATAATAACATTTATTATGCATGAGTTTTATTTTGTTTTCTACCCTTAAAATAGAACTAGAAACAATTTAAAAACAAAATCAATCCCATACAACACAAACCAGCGCTTCATGGTTTAATATTTATATGTCTTAACACACACACATACACACTCCCACATGCTACATATTTTAGATTTTCCCCTTGAGCTCATTTTAATTTTGACTGGTTGTAATTTTTTTGTTTTTTAAATTTCTTCTTTTATTCTCTTTTCATAATTTATGAATATAATATAATTTATTCTCTTATCTGCAGTTGTGTCCCTAAAAATCAGTCCAGCCTCCATACGGTTTTTTTTTTCTTTCATCACTCCGCACATTTCATTCTTTTGCCGTATTTCTCGCCGGATAACTCGAAACTGTCACTTCATTTTACTTCACTGTCACTTCATGACTGTTAAAAGTATTAATTTGAATTAAAATCACATTTTCTTTATACGGGCCCGCATTTTCGTTCCGGAACTTTTCTTCACAACCGGCCGGTTCAAAGGTGTAATTTCAACTGGGGCGAATTGTATTGCTTTGAGTTCTTTGTTTCCATCACATGTTCGGCGCTGGAATGTTTTGTACGTGTCTTTCACGCTGTGAACGTCATCCCACACGTGCGCGCGTATGCATGAATACGCACCCTTGCTGATAGTGTAACGGGGCAAAGGGGGGAAACAAATTTTAATCATTTTAAAACCAGTCATGGTACTGTTTGGTAACCATCAGGAAATACGCATTGGGAATTATGAATAAGAAGTTACGGTGAGTGGACTATATAGTCAAACTGTTGCGGTGTGGCTAAGGAATGTACTTTTATCAACGAGGGGGCGCACGCGCTTCCACCCGCGCACACAGACGGCCCACTTTCCCGTGGTCTGGTGACGTATTAAGAGATACCTTCGCGCTGTGCATGCAAAAAACTGAGGCAGTTGAAAAATAACATCTGAAGGCAGCGGACGCGAGCAGTGGTGTGCGTCGCCCACCGGGCAAAATTTTATCTCGCCCGCACATAAAAAAGGGAAAATAGTTAAAAGTCAGTCGACTAAGAAACCTTTCCCCGGCCGGGTGAACATATAGGCTCGTGAGCCTAAAACTTTAGTGTATACTTTTAAAATTTTATAATGTGATTGAATAACAAAACACGGAGTTATACAAAACGCATGAGTTCAGTTTAACAGTAACTTAAAATGAATTAGAGGTACGAACAATTAGAGGTTTATAAAAATTTTGTGACTCAAAAAAATAAAAGGTTGGAGAAATAATGTGATACGATAGTGAAACTGTAATAAATCGTTAGTACTCAAAATTAACAGTGAGAAATATTCGGATAAAGTGAACAAAATTTGTGGAGATCAACAAGTGACCTGCAGGGAAGCCGATACCATGTAACTGTATATCAAACAAATTAATTTTGAGAATTGAAATAAAAAAGCGCTCAATTCAATATGGTATGTGTGAAAGAGTGTGTGTACAAATACTGGGTTGTTTTTTCTTAAGTAGCTAATAAATATGTAATTAACCTAATTAATATATAGGTAGAAGTATAAGGGTTTTTATATATCAATGTGGCCGTAATTTTGTCAGATGGGATTAACATTCCAACATTAATTTGTCCATAAAAAATGTAGAGAAAGACGGAAGTAATAATTAATAAATAAGATTTAATAAATAAGATTTGTTTTACAGCATATAACCATGTGTTAGCGTAGTTATTTTGCCGTGAACCATTTCCTATTCTGTGCTAAAAATTTCGTCTAATGTGTCCGGGAATCTTCTGAATTGGGGGGAAGTCAGATTCCAAAATTATCCCGTTTTAATTAAGGTAGAGTGTAAAGGTTTCCATATCTGTCCTGCAAAGATTGGTGGTGACTCTGGACTTTTGATTGGAATTTATAAAAAGGTAAGTCAGCGAAAAAAGATCGCAGGTAAGGTTCTGGCAGTTTTTATTTAATTTATTTATTTTTAATTTGGATGTTTCTTAACAATAGTCTGCATTTTTGTACCTCACCATTACCAGTCACGGAGCTATAGTCGGTGGCCAAAAATATACTCTCGTTAAAAAAGAAATGAAAAGCTTTACATTATATACCCTCATCAGTCTGTACCGTTACAATTCCCCCTCAATGAGAGGTTTTATGCCGAAGCATAAAATCTCTCATTGACACTCTCATACTTCCTAAAGGGGTCAGCCATGATATGTCGCCACAACCCCCTTACGTTTTATTTAAAATCATGGTTAACTTACCCCCTGGTCCAGTGACTGTGGCCGTACCTGAATGACCTTACTGGACTTCCCTTTCGAGATCCCAACACCGCAAGGCCAGACAGGCACTTGACGCCCCTGCTCTAACGTGCAGGCCAGCACAGGACCACCGTCACCGTATCACCCGACACTGAAACAACACATCAAAATATCAAATAGCGGTCTTGTTTAAATACCATATCCCTAACTGATCTGGTTCCCCTTAACTGTGCTGGTTTGCGTTAAGAAGCACTGGTTTTTCTTTTCTTAACTTCTAACACATATTTGGGTACATACTGAACATGATATAAAACATTTAAATTTCAAATATTTAAATTCATTGTCAAAATCTCTTAAACATCTTTAAATCAACTACATCATCTTATTTTTTTGTTTCAACATCTCAATTTGAACATATCAACATTTCAACTGAATGACTACTGCTATCACTAGCTAATACAGAACATAATTAATAAAAAATACAAAGTTACTCGATACAACAGATACATGGATAATCAAAACAACCTCCTTCAGTATTTCACTGTTATTGCATCATTACGCTACTCATCAATTTTATCTTCTTTTTATTCAATCAGAAATTATTTAGTAACCATTTAAAAACCTTCTTCCAAACACACTATGGCCCCCCCCCTGGACTGTAGCGCCCAGTTGCCTCCACAAGAACTGAAGTTTAATTAGGGTGTAGACGCTGCCTACACTGTTCTTGCTTCAGCGTTACAAAACATTCGGCATTACTGATGCCCGAGGACACCAGTAATCCTACTAAAAATTAGTGATATGCCCTTATACGGTCTACCATCCCATTCGATGGATAGCCGCTGTTCCATAGTTCTGGTGATTCCCCTGATTTACCCCCCGGTTAATTTCTAAATTCACCTCTTACAACGATAACAAGCTATGGCCAGACTTGAGGCAGCACGTGACGTAATGTGCCCTGACCATAGCCAGTCAAAGCTGAGTCAATTCCACGGTCAGGGTTCGGTGAGGCTGTGACCGCCCGAAAATGGGGAATCACTTAAGTTTATATTACACACAATACAATTACATGTTTAGATTCCTACACACATACATAATCAACATAATAGACATTAACATTGAACATTAAACTAAACAATTCACCTTTAAATAATTTGCATAGACAATTATAAACATTACAACTTGAACCTTCTATTAACTCTTTTTATATCAACCTTTAATTATTTATCATTTATTGTACCATTAAATTCTCCAAAAATTTAAATTTATTATCAACATTCATTTTGCATCACATGTCAAATTCAAATTTCACCAAAAATTCCACACCGTACCTAAGTTAAATTCTTTTAAACTCATTTAATGTCATTATAAGACTCTTTTACTTTACTTCAAAGTCATTATCAAATTTATACTTACATATGGTTGATCATAAACTCAAACCTAGAAACATTCATTGCAACAAATATAGCATACATAACCATATGTACCTTCTGATACATTATAATAACCATATGACTCAACAACTAAACACCTTCTACCTTTACTCATTTACTATTTCTTATTAAGTTCAAATCTCAAAATCATCCTTTGAATTGATTACCAAAGTTCATTTATGCAACATTAATTAATTAATTAATTCATCTCAATTTTATTTAATTCAGTAAGTTTTCAAAAACACCAAGTTACTTTAATCACTTTACTCCAAAACAATTACCATTCATTTGCATTATAACTCTCGTTATTTATTTAGTCTGATAAAATATTATTATTATTAAAATCAATTCCTACTGCATACATACATTGTTTACACGAAATACATAGTACAACATAACCTACTATTAACCTCACTATAAATTTATCTACAATTTTTCGTCATATATTATTGTTTACCACACCTCATTACATAAGTTAGCCAAGTAATTACCATAAACTAAAATAATTAAATGTTCATTCACTGGTTGTCTAACCACCATCATCGAAAATTAGTCTGATTTTCACATAGCAGTTTTCATCTTTCATTACACTCATTACATTATTATTATTTATATAATAACCATTATCATTAATTATATCCACATAGTATTTGACAACCTTATTCCCTCCTATTAATTCATACAACCTGTCAACATTTGGTGTGGTCAGTTCTCCCTTAGTATTATTCATTATTCCCATGTAAGTTATATCATCATATTCATCTACTATATCAATTACATCATAAGGTAAGTGCTCATCATCTACAGTGGTATCATCAAAATAATCATCAATATCAATTGCACAAGGTAAGTCTTTCATATCGTCTATTTTTTTTTCAAATTTTAACCTCTTTCTTAACTCTTTATAACTTCTACTTAACGTAAACATCTCTATCATTCTCTCTCTCTCTCAAAATATTTCTCATCATAACATCGGTCACAACACCTCTGACCTACTTCACTCCATGCAAAGGGCACCACAAACTTAGTATCACACTTCCTGGCTTTTCCAGGACAACTCCACAAAATTAAGGGACTATTTGAAGACACCTCGTCTTCCACATAACCTGTGGAGGAACCTTTGTCCTCATAAAACATTTGTGAAAATCTTATTTCACAATATACCCGGGGGAAATCTGCCTTTTGCTCGCCTAACCTCTCTTCACACTCTCTCACAATTTCATCAACACTCGCTAACACTTCGTTATTAAATTCTACTTCACCAAAAACTTAATCACCACTATTTGTTTTCCCTGTATCACTCTTACATAGCTCGTTTTCCACTATCTTATCACTATTACTTATTAATTCCTCTTTATAACTATCACTTACCTTGTTAATTATTTCTTCGTTATTATTCGTCATCATATCACCACTTTCTACCCCCACTATACTCTCATAATTATCATTAATACCATTACTACCACTTACCTTAACGTCTTTATTTTCGTTTAATTGATCTTGCAATTGCTTTACCATAACACTAAAATGTTCGTCAACTTCTTTTAAACTTATTAATACTGGTATTTTGTTGTTTAATTTCATTTCTAATCTCATTCAACTTTTCCCTAAAATTATTCTTTATCTCATTATTTTGCTCATTTAATTTATCTTTCATTTTAGTGTTTACTTCATCAAATTTAGCATTAAAATTACTATTTTGCTCTTTCAACTTTTCATTAAAATTACTCTGTATCTCCTTAATTTCATTCTTTTGTTCATTCATGTTAATATGATTGACATCAAAACGACTATTTATTACATTAAATTGTTTTTGTAAAAAACTCATTACGTCATTATCAAATTGACTGTTACATTTTGTTGAGGTGGAGTTGATTGAGTACTTGAGTCATCTATAGCTGATTCAGTTAGGCTGAATTCTTTGGACCGATTAACTGGAGTTGAATAAACCCCTGGTTCACCCACACCAGCCGACTCGCTCATTCCAACCGTAATCACGTTAGTATCCATTTTTTTAAATTGTATAAAATTGTCAAAATGATTACTATACACTCTATATATAACTACCACATAACAAAATATTTTAATTAACCTCCTTTACATTACCACAACAACATCATACGTACATTTATTTATACTTTATTTTGTTACCTTAAACACCCATTCTGTTCTCCCAAGTAGGCCTGTATTTATATAAAATTTATTTATATAAACGTCAACTGTTCGAGCGCCAAATGTTGACTTACCTTTTATTTCATATTTATTAATTTATATGTCTGGACATAAACACTTGTAACCGTCCGCTCCATTCAGACGCCATCTTATTTTGTTGTCCACCACAAAAGAAAATATAGGTATGGAGAACCATACATGACTTCCATGTTCTAAGATTTATATTTAAAAGCATATTCGAAATGAAATATTTCCATAGAAACTACTTCTTTCTATTGCTTCAGCCTTAACCACAGTACTTTGGTCATTAACGTATACCACCTCACTTTTTCGCACTAGATTTTCACTGATGATGGAAGTCGATGGCACTGCCGAAATGTCTGGTTTTGCAGAAAACATTGGACTACGGCTAAACAGCCCGGGAAGGAATTTTAACAAAAACTACTTCTTTGTTGCCGATAACGTAGTACACATAAAATTTTCGCCCCTCCCTCTTCAACTACAATTTTCATTAATTGAAAATTACCCCCACCCCGTTCAACTAGCCTCTTCATTTATAGATATTTCATCTACGTTTCTGCAGTGGATTATTATGAGCTTCTTATCAGGATACTTTGTTTATCAAAATTATGTATTTTACTCTTGTTAAAACATAAAACGTTGCAGGTAAAATACCCCTTTATCTTCACCGATCTTCACCAAAATCAACAGGCCTTCAGTCCTCTACAATTCAGGGATGCATGCAAAAAAATATTTGATTCTGTTTGAATGTGCGGCAGTTATCGTTCGTCATGTAAACATTTCTCTTGGTTCAACATAAAACGTTGCAGGCAAACTACCCCTTTCCCTTAACCGATCTTCACCAAAATCAACAGTCCTTGAGCACTCTACAATTCAGGAAAGTGTGCAAAAAATTATTAGATTCTCTTTGAATTTTCGGCAGTTATCGTTCGTCATAAAAAAATTACCTTTTTTAAAACATAAAACATTGCTGATAAACTACCCCTTTCCCTTAACCGATCTTCAACAAAATCAACAAACCTTGAACTCACTTTAGTTCAAAAAGGTATGCAAAAACGTAGTTGATTCTGTTTGAAATACGGCAGTTATCGTTCGTCATATAAAAAATTACCCTTGTTAAAACATAAAATGTTGCAGGTAAACTACCCCTTTCCCTTAACCGACTTTCACCAACACCAATAGGTATTGAGAACTCTACAAAACAGGGCTGTATGCAAAACATCATTTGATTCTGTTTGAATTTGCGGCTGTTATCGTTTGCCATAGAAAAAAATTACACTTGATAAAAAACCCTCGCAGGTAAACTACCCTTTCCCTTAACCGATCTTCACCAAAACAAACAGGTCTTGAGAACTCTACAATTCAGGGCTGTATGCAAAATATTATTTGATTATGTTTGAATTTGCGGCTGTTATCGTTTGCCATAAAAAAATATCGGTATGGAGAACCATACATGACTTCCATATTCTAAGATTTATATTTAAATCTTAATATCGCCTGCCAAGCGCGATATATTTTCTCTTATACATGACATACATTAAAATGAAAAAATTTTAATTTTATTGCTTGGCAACAAAATTATTTTATTTTTAACAATTACTATTGTTTGAAAACGTTTAAATAAATTTTCAAGTACTTTACTCTTGTTAAAACGTAAAAGGTTGCTGGTAAACTACCCCTTGCCCTTAACCGATCTTCACCAAAATCGAAAGTCTTTGAGACCTCTAGAATTCAGGGACGTATGCAAAAAATTATTTGATTCTGTTTGAATTTGCGGCAGTTATCGTTTGCCATAGAAAATACGCTTGATAAAAAAATGTTTCTGGTAAACTACCCCTTCCCCTTAACCGATCTTCACCAAAAACAATAGGTCTTGAGTACTCTACAAATCAGGGCTGTATGCAAAAAAGTATTTGATTCTGTTTGAATTTGCGGCTGTTATCGTTTGCCATAGAAAATACCCTTGTTAAAAAAATGTTGCAGGTAAACTACCACTTTCCCTCAACCGATCTTCACCAAAAACAATAGGTCTTGAGAACTCTACAATTTAGGGCTGTATGCAAATAATCTTTTGATTCTGTTTGAATTTGCGGCTGTTATCGTTTGCCATAGGAAATACCCTTGTTAAAACATAAAACGTTACAGGTAAACTACCCCTTTCCCTTAACCGATCTTCACCAAAAACATTAGGTCTTGAGTACTCTACAAATCAGGGCTGTATGCAAAACATTATTTGATTCTGTTTGAATTTGCGGCTGTTATTGTTTGCCATAGAAAATACCCTTGTTAAAAAAACGTTGCAGGTAAACTACCCCTTTTCCTCAACCGATCTTCAGCAAAAACAATAGGTCTTGAGAACTCTACAATTTAGGGCTGCATGCAAATAATCTTTTGATTCTGTTTGAATTTGCGGCTGTTATCGTTTGCCATAGGAAATACCCTTGTTAAAACATAAAACGTTACAGGTAAACTACCCCTTTCCCTTAACCGATCTTCACCAAAAACAATAGGTCTTGAGTACTCTACAATTCAGGGCTGTATGCGAAACATTATTTGATTCTGTTTGAATTTGCGGCTGTTATCGTTTGCCAAACAAACAAAATTACCCTTGCAAAAAAAAACCGTTGCAGGTAAACTACCCCTTTCCCTCAACCGATCTTCACCAAAAACAATAGGTCGCGAGTACTCTGCAAATCAGGGCTGCATGCAAAAAATTATTTGATTCTGTTTGAATTTGCGGCTGTTATCGTTTGCCATAGAAAATACGCTTGATAAAAAAACGTTGCAGGTAAACTACCCCATCCCCTTAACCGATCTTCACCAAAAACAAAAGGTCTTGAGTACTCTACAAATCAGGGCTGTATGCAAAACATTATTTGATTCTGTTTGAATTTGCGGCTGTTATCGTTTGCCATAGAAAATACCCTTGTTAAAAAAACGTTGCAGGTAAACTACCCCTTTCCCTCAACCGATCTTCACCAAAAACAATAGGTCTTGAGAACTCTACAATTTAGGGCTGCATGCAAATAATCTTTTGATTCTGTTTGAATTTGCGGCTGTTATCGTTTGCCATAGGAAATACCCTTGTTAAAACATAAAACGTTACAGGTAAACTACCCCTTTCCCTTAACCGATCTTCACCAAAAACAATAGGTCTTGAGTACTCTACAAATCAGGGCTGTATGCAAAACATTATTTGATTCTGTTTGAATTTGCGGCTGTTATCGTTTGCCATAGAAAATACCCTTGTTAAAAAAACGTTGCAGGTAAACTACCCCTTTCCCTCAACCGAACTTCACCAAAAACAATAGGTCTTGAGAACTCTACAATTTAGGGCTGTATGCAAAGAATCTTTTGATTCTGTTTGAATTTGCGGCTGTTATCGTTTGCCATAGGAAATACCCTTGTTAAAACATAAAACGTTACAGGTAAACTACCCCTTTCCCTTAACCGATCTTCATCAAAATCAACAGATCTTGAGAACTCTACAATTCAGGGCTGTATGCGAAACATTATTTGATTCTGTTTGAATTTGCGGCTGTTATCGTTTGCCAAACAAACAAAATTACCCTTGCTAAAAAAAAACCGTTGCAGGTAAACTACCCCTTTCCCTCAACCGATCTTCACCAAAAACAATAAGTCGCGAGTACTCTGCAAATCAGGGCTGCATGCAAAAAATTATTTGATTCTGTTTGAATTTGCGGCAGTTATCGTTTGCCATAGAAAAAAATCTACAGACAGACAGACACACAGACAGACAGACAGACAGACACACACACAGACACTTTTCGGAAAACGACTTTTTTTCATGTTTTGAGTGTAGTAGAATCAGAATCTGCAATAATCTCGAACACGATTTTTTTTGCCATCACCATACTTCCATTCCTTAAGGAATATGGAAGTAATACCCTTGTTAAAACAAAAAACGTGGCAGGTAATCTACCCCTTTCCCTTATCCAATCTTCACCAAAAACAATAGGTCTTGAGTACTCTACAAATCAGGCCTGTATGCAAAAACGTATTTGATTCTGTTTTAATTTGCGGCTCTTATCGTTTGCCATAGAAAATACCCTTTTCAAACATAAAACGTTGCAGGTAAACTACCCCTTCCCCTTAACCGATCTTCACCAAAAACAATAGGTCTTGAGAACTCTATAATTCAGGTCAGTCTGCAAAAAATTATTTTATTATGTTTGAATTTGCGGCTGTTATCGTTTGCCATAGAAAATACCCTTGTTAAAACATAAAATGTTGCCGGTAAACTACCCCTTTCCCTTAACCGATCTTTACCAAAATCAATAGGGGTTGAGAACTTTACAATTCAGGGCTGCATGCAAAACATTATTTTATAGTGTTTGAATTTGCGGCTGTTATTGTTTGCCATAGAAACAAATTACCCTTGATTAAAAAAAAAGTTGCAGGTAAACTACCCTTTTCCCTTAACCAATCTTCACCAAAAACAATAGACCTTGAGTACTCTATAAATCAGGGCTGTATGCAAAAAATTATTTGATTCTGTTTGAATTTGCGGCTGTTATCATTTGCCATAGAAAAAAAATCGAAGACAGACAGACACATAGATAGACAGACACACACAGACACTTTTTGAAAAATGACTTTTTCATGTTTTGAGTGTAGTACAATCAGAATCTGCAATAATCTCGAAGACGATTTTTTTTGCCATCACCATACTTCCATTTCCTTAAAGAACATGGAAGTAAAATTACCCCCGATAAACAAATGTTGCAGGTAAACTACCCTTCCCCTTAACCGATCGTCACCAAAACCAGTAGGTATTGAGAACTCTATAATTCAGGGCTGTGTGCAAAAGAGTAGTTGATTCTGTTTGAATTTGAGGCTGTTATCGTTTGCCATAGAAAAAATTACACTTGTTTAAAAAAAACCGTTGCAGGTAAACTACCCCTTTCCCTTAACTGATCTTCACCAAAATCAATAGGTCTTGAGTACTCTACAAATCAGATCTACATGCAAAAAATTATTTGATTCTGTTTGAATTTGCGACTCTTATCATTTGCCATAAAAAAATACCCTTTTAAAACAAAACGTTGCAGGTAAACTACCCCTTACCGTTAACCGATCTTCACCTAAAACAATAGGTCTTGAGTACTCTACAGATCAGGGCTGTATGCAAAACATTATTTGATTCTGTTTGAATTTGCGGCTCTTATCGTTTGCCATAGAAAATACCCTTTTAGAACATAAAACATAGCAGGTAAACTACCCCTTTCCCTTAACCGATCTTCACCAAAATCAGTATTTCTTGAGAACTCCACAATTTAGGGCTGTATGCAAATAATCATTTGATTCTGTTTGAATTTGTGGCTGTTATCGTTTGCCATATAAAATACCCTTATTAAAACATAAAACGTTGCAGGTAAACTACCCCTTTCCCTTAACCGATCTTCACCAAAACAATAGGTCTTGAGAACTCTACAATTTATGGCTGTATGCAAAAGAGTAGTTGATTCTGTTTGAATTTGCGGCTGTTATCGTTTGCCATAGAAAACAATTACCCTTGATTAAAAAAAACCGTTGCAGGTAAACTACCCCTTTCCCTCAACCGATCTTCACCAAAAACAATAGGTCATGAGTACTCTACAAATAATCAGGGCTGTATGCAAAAAATGATTTGATTCAGTTTGAATTTGCGGCAGTTATCGTTTGCCATAGAAAAAAAATCTACAGACACACAGACACACACACAGACACTTTTCGAAAAATGACTTTTTTTCATGTTTTGAGTGTAGTACAATCAGAATCTGCAATAATCTCGAACACGATTTTTTTTGCTATCACCATACTTCCATTTCCTTAAGGAACATGGAAGTAAAATGTTACTCACCAGCGAACAGAGAACAGAATTGGTTATTCAAGAAAGTACAACTGTATTACCATCACTCCTACTTTTAATTCATTTTTATACTACAAAAGAAAACATAAAAATATAGCCATTAACATCATTTCAAACTTTACGTAAACAAATATTCCCCCTCCCTTTCTTCGTTCTGCTACGACTTTTTAGATAGACAATAATAACATTTATTATGCATGAGTTTTCTTTTGTTTTCTACCCTTAAAATAGAACTAGAAACAATTTAAAACATAAAATCAATCCCATACAACACAAACCAACGCTTCATGGTTTAATATTTATGTCTTAACACATTTATACACACTCCCACATGCTACATATTTTAGATTTTCCCCTTGAGCTCATTTTAATTTTGACTGGTTGTAATTTTTTGTTTTTAAATTTCTTCTTTTATTCTCTTTTCATAATTTATGAATATAATATAATTTATTCTCTTATCTGCAGTTGCGTCCCTAAAAATCAGTCCAGCCTCCGTACGTTTTTTTTTTCTTTCATCACTCCGCACATTTCGTTCTTTTGCCATATTTCTCGCCGGATAACTCGAAACTGTCACTTCATTTTACTTCACTGTCACTTCATGACTGTTAAAAGTATTAATTTGAATTAAAATCACATTTTCTTTATACGTGCCCGCATTTTCGTTCCAGAACTTTTCTTCACAACCGGCCGGTTCAAAGGTGTAATTTAAACTGGGGCGATATGTATTGCTTTGAGTTCTTTGTTTCCATCACATGTTCGGCGCTGGAATGTTTTGTACATGTCTTTCACGCTGTGAACGTCGTCCCACACGTGCGCGCGTATTCATGAATACGCACCCTTGCTGATAGTCTGCATTTTTGTACCTCACCGTACCAGTTACGGAGCTATAGTCGGTGACCAAAAATATACTCTTGTTAAAAAAGAAATGAAAAGCTTTACATTATATACCCTCATCAGTCTGTACCGTTACATAGTTTTACATTTCTTTAAATGCGAGTCCACTTCTAATGACGTTGTTTTCGCAGTTTGCATACTTGAAATTGCCAGCAGATGGTAGCTCAACTGAACCAAACTGAAACTATGAAGAAATTTTACACAAAAATTTCCATCTGCTATGTGTAAAAAACCCATGCTTCAAAGTTTTTCATAAAAAAAAAAAATCACAAATTATTATTAGTGATACATTTTCTTATGTTTTGTGTTTCAATAGTGAAATGTACTACTTCTAGGTAATTTAAAGTGATTTTATAATATTTTTAGTGTGATCTAACAGTTTTAACAACCTTTTTTTTAATAAAAATTGAGTATAAAAAAGTAAAGTTTCAATGACAGTGTTTATATAAAACAATAAAATTTTATACTTCATTATGAAGAGGAAGGTTCAAAACAATGTAAGTACCGGTTTTCTATGTTATGTTATACTTTCACAAGAATTTTTTTAAAAACATTAAAAACGGCCAGCACTCTATACTAGTACTTTGTGTCAGCAAAATATATACAAGAATAACTAATAACGTTATTTGTTATATTTAAATTATTTAGTATGATAAAATTTGGATTCAGGAGAAGCGTAGAAACTGGTGTTAAAAAATTTAAATGATATCTGTACAAAATTACCAAGTACTTGACTAGTGATGAAGCTTATGAAGATATTCACAAACTGTAAATCAGGTAGTGGAGATGCTCTAACAGATGAAGAACGATTAGTTCTATAGTTGCCAAAATCTAACCTTAACGGGGCAAAATTTATATAATAATTTTGTAAATAACTTCATGGAAATAATGTAACATTGGAAGTTAAGGCCCACATAAGGTGATGCGATAGCCAGGAAGAGCTTCATAACCATATACGGTTTTGAAGCAAATCGAGAGATTATTTGTGGCGTATGACTAACACCAAAAGAATTTTGTTGACGAAAATCTGTTTGTGGCGAGTTGAAGAGGTGATACAAATTACAACGGAACTTTTCAGCAACAAGGACGAGACGTATGGTGGGGAACGGAATGAACTGGTTTTACGATGTCACCAAACAAAAAACTTGGGCGAGGTCACCAGCAAAATGGCTCAGTCTCGAGACAAACGCTGAACAGCACACTCGTGCTGAGAGCCCGGGGGCATTACGCAGATCTACACCCACAAAATTGTGTTTTAAAACTTAAATTAACTTTCAAAGGTTTTCTAAAGTAATCAACTAACATCAAGGATCAATATTTCACAGTTTTGGACAGTACATTTAATCGTATCATCCAGGAAAAAATGTTGTGCAACAAGTGACTAAGTGACGACGAGAGCACATTTCAGATAAGTAACGAGAAAACATAATTTGGCCAAACTTCAAATTCAATTTCCATCCAAATATTCAAATAATAAATGAATCACAAATTTCAGAAACGACACGTGACATTTTCATTGTGAGAAAAACAAAAAAACCTTTTTTTTTTGGAAATTGCTTGGAATAAAATTTTGGAAAATTACCTTGTATTTAATTAATTATCTGACACCGTGAAAACTAAATTTAATGTCAATCTGTCATTATACAAGCCTATACGTTATGTTTGAAAATTTTGCACATGTGTCGTTAATGCACTCTACAAATTTTCCGAATGTGTTTGAATGGTTTTAAATAAAGAAAAACGTGATAAATTAATATTACAATATTTATTTACAAATTACAAGGTATTATTGATAGAATACAAACTACATAGAAGTGAAAAAGTATTTACAGAATCTCAGGTTTTGTGAATCATCAACCTTGTGATGAAGTAAGACCGACCAGTTAGTCGTCGTGGGCTGTGCCATCATCATCACTGCAGTCAGCTGCTGTTGTTGAGGGCCAATTCAAAATTTCATCATAAAAATCTTCATAGCCAATAATGTAATTTTTTAGCTTTCCTATATCAGCAATTTTTTGGCATTGATTGGAATTTTGCCCATTGGATAAGCTTTTAACGACGGAAGAATAGGTGCAGCTTCAGTTTTGGCAAGGGAAAATGTGTTAGATGTCAGACCACCTACGAACTCCTTTGCTGTAACTGTTCCTTTGTTTTCATTCTTATAGATAAATTGTCTATAAGTTGAAACCTTGAAAGTTACTTGGCCATTTTTGGAATTCCACGACCTGCTGTTTTTTCTGAGCAAACTGTCTTTTTGTAGAATCTAGGCCACCATGTATGGAAGTTTATTATTGTCTCTGTTTCAACATAATGTAATTTGAATCTACCTTCCTTACCTGAACGTAAGAACAGTTCACCATATTGTTCTACCAAGTAGATTCTGTCTGTTTTATTTAAAAAACGTTTTAGAGAACCGAAATCACGGTCACAAGGCATGAACGAGTGTCTCGAACCGGGAAAAAATGAATGATGCAGTCAAATATTCCTGTGTCACATAGGCTCAGAAGAAACCGCACCACCGTGTGGTTTTTGTTCTGTCCACCTGTGCCATTACTGAAAAGGTGGAGTTTTTTCACCGAACTTGGTAAAGTTTGAATATATTGCCACAAAAAAGTACATACTTCGTTTGGTGACTTACTTGCTTGTCCCTCATGATATAGATACAAGTCAGCTATGTCCGTTTTTAAGTTATGAATACAAAAAATATTTACAGACAGTTGCCTCAAGTAGTAAACCTCTTGTACTGGAATGCTAGGCAGGGGTTGTGTTGCCATAAAGTCAAAGGCAAGTGCAACAGTATCATCATCCTCGTTTTCCGATGCAACTTGTAGAGCGCTATAAAACTTTTTCGCACGCCTTTTATGTAACATTTGCTCAGCTGCTACATTCCGTTTAGCATTGTCACTCAAGTTTCTATCTTTCATTTTCATAGAGAAACCTTCACAGGTACTACAAACGTCTATCTGTGGTCTTCCAAAACTGTAATTAAAATTTTCGTTGAAAAACTCCCTAAAAAAATCATACTTCACTTTGTTTTTACATTCTGGATTGGCTTCCAAAAACATGTTGTGCATAACCTTAATGCTTAATCTAGCGTCCAAATACTTTTTTTGCCTTCCGCCATAGTGAGTTTCTTTTACCTCGTATTTCGCTATGTGGTTATAGATCAATTGGCAAATTTCGCCATTAATAGCGTTTCCGCTTCTCGATTTGCCCCTAAGATCACGTGGACTTTTTCCAGCAATCGAAAGATTACATGACGAACACAACTTACTGTAATGCCATATAGTTTCATAAAGGTATTTTTACATACCTCTTGGATATGACCATCAATTTTCACATGATAAGTAAAAAAGTTATGCTTTTCTTTAGACTGTCTCTTATCCTTATTCCTACTTTCCTCTTGCTCCATGTCTTCCTCAACGTTTTTGTCAAGTTCGGGTTTTTCAGTGCCATTAGGCCTACATCTTCTCTTTGGTTCTCTTCTTTCAGTTAAACTTTGGAGGAAAGTATCTTGTTCATTCTTGCTGCATAGGGAGTAAAAATATTCCCACAAATCGCTTTTACTTTCCTCTAATACATTAGAGTAGCATATTTCAGCACACTTCAGTTAAACGTATCCTGAATTTTAGCATGAACATTTTTACCTTTATAAGACGTGTAGGATTCACCTTTTACTCTGGCTTTTGTTATTACATTCCTTTTGTAAGTTTCTTCATTAGTCACTCCTTTCCTCTTTTTAGGCTTATCACTAATTTCACCACAATCACTTTCACTCGACATTGTAACAAGATGTTTGATGTTTGGAAAGGTAAACAAACAGTAACCTCAATGACTTTTCACTCCAATAAACAGCTGCGCAATAATGCATATAAATCACAGCTGTTGCTATCAAAACAGGTTAGGAAGCAGGCGTACCAATTAAATCTAGGAACAAAGAAAAATTCGTCCAGTGCAGAAAGAACACATGTGATTTCACTTGTGTTGTTTCTGCATTGGACGAATTTTTCCAAGTAGATTTTAATGCCTTAAAAGTATAGCACGTGTGTCATTTCTGCACTAAACGATGTGCCCAGAAATACTGAATAAAACTCCATTCTTAACTCAATACCGCCAAGAATGTCACATGTGTCGTTTCTTCAATTTGTGATTCAAATGAGATCTCAATAAATAAAAATGTAAAGAGAGTGAGTGAGAGTGTGAGAAATAACCTATTAAAAGGTACTGGTTTGCATTCATATAATTTTGTGTATTCAGTTTTGTTTAACGAAATGTTCAAACGAAAAATCATTGTTCAATAATTCCTTTTTATCATAATAATAAAGTAACATGTTTAATATTGCAATTATGTGTTAGTGTAATTAATGCGCCATCACAAAACCTATTAACCTAAGTCTGTACCTAAAACGTTCTTGGATTTCGTTGTCCATGACGTGTCCGTTACTTAACTAAATATCACTATAGTATTGACGACTCGGAACACTAACTTAGTGTTCCGAGTCGTCAATACTACAGTGATATTTACTAAACAGTTCATCTAATCGACCTTTGCGTGACTATTGAAGGTAAGTCATGAACGTAATTTTCGTATCTTGTATTGTATAATGGGTTAACTGTTACAACCTCTAGAGTTTGTTCTCCCAACTTGTTCATTCTAGTTATTATTCTATTATTTTTAATAGTAACACTGGTATTCTTGAAGATGATTATTAGCCAAGCCCATCAGAAGCTGGTTTACATATTATTTGTATCATTGTTTGGTTGACCTGATTATCAAAGAGGCTTTCAAGTATTTTGGTTTGTAAGATCAAATTTGGAAGCAAAAGAATCCAGGATAAAATCAAAAGCAACACGTATTCTTGTGGTAGTTTCTTTAAGTTCTCAGAATGGGTAAAAAAGACAACAAATCTGTTGTCTGTGACAGCAAAACATTTCATGGACCAGTTCTATCAACAGAAATGAAGCAAAGTTGTCGTGTAAAAAGAAGTACTAAATACACTCATGGGATAGATTTATTGGTAATATAGAGGATGACATACATGGGCGCCAGAATCGTGGCGTACAAATTAATGAAGCATTTCAATCAAGAAGAGGGGGGAGACAGTGCATCTGAATTTGTTTGCAAAGGACAAATGGATGGAGCATTAAAGAGAACTATGGTATGACCCTAATGTGGCCAGGAAGCTGTAGAAAACATAAGAGGGGACACAGGTGTAGATTCAGTAACATTTGAGGAACTAGAAGGGACACTTTCACCCATGAGGAATCAGAAAGCAGCTTGTTTGATTGGGATAAACTCAGAACTGCTGAAATACTCTAGTATATTATTGAAATTTAGACTGCTTCATTAGCTGTCAACCAAACATTGCACCCTTAGAGATCAAATACGAAAAGAAGATATAAGAACCGAGTTAAAAGTATATTCTATGGCCAGCAGAATAAGGGAAGGTGTAACGGGGCAAAATTTTGGTGACAAGTTTTATATACAAAGTTTTATGGGACATATAATATTATTTAACAAGTTATATTTTTAGCTATTGAAGTCATGATTAGTCACCAGTTAGGCATTCGTTTACGACGAAATAGTTCAATGTCTGGGTGCAGCCGGCCAAATGGTGCCATGCTGGTCAACGGAAAAATAAGTGACATAAATCCACCAAGATGGGACGGGTGAAGAAAACCGACGAAAACTGGTTGTGAAGGTGTAGTTGAACAGAATTGTGGCACCGAACGAAAGTGAAGAGGGAGTCCCCAACCAACAGCCGAACCGTACCATCGTATTGCAATTGTGCCCTCAGAGAGTCGAGGTAGGCCTACCGAAAATTATGTTAAAAAAATGTGATGGAGCAGTAACAAACTTCTCAATTAATAAACAAGCAAAATGTGTGAATAAGATATAGAAGTTTCTAAACGTTCATTTTGGTGTTTACTCAGAAAAGTGTCTCGCAACAAATGGGGTAACCAACAGGAGACTCGTCTACATAAGACAGATAAGTTCAAAATTGACTTTCTAAAATTGAAACCAAGTTAAATCAGAACCAATTTAAAGTTACAAAAAAAACAAAAACAAAATTAGAGCAAAATGACATCTCAGGAGAGAGAGAGAGAGAGAGAGAGAGAGAGAGAGAGAGAGAGAGAGAGAGAGAGAGAGAGAGAGAGAGAGAGAGATGGGAAGGGGTATATATAAAGTACTGATTTGCGTATTTAGTAATATTTGGTATTATTGGGTAGTAAATAGTTTTATACAAGGTTGCAATGAAACCAATACATTTTTATTTTATTTAAATAAAAACCATAAGATTTTGTCATAATAATGTGTTAATTTAATTATTACACCACTCTACCCATACCCCTATCTCTGTGTCAATACATTCATCTAGACGGCCCTGGATTTTGGTTAAGTTGTTTTATTTACTAAATTGTTTCTTTGGGGAGTGTGAATGGTTTCCACATTTCCTCCACAAAAAATGTGGTGGCGACTCGGGACTTTATTAAGGGGTAAGTACCAATAAAGTAATAATAGGGTAAATCTTCTCATCTTCTTTTTATCTCGTAAAGTTACAAGAGGCGACCCAGTCAGGATGCTTATAAACAGTTTTTTTATAAGTTAGGCCTACTTAGATACAGAGATAGGTTTGGGGGTAGACGACGTTTTTTGTATTATTGTATAGGTTATAAGGTGTCATTTTGTGGGTATGATTTGTAATGTAACACATTGTGTATAAAATTTTGTTTATGCAATTTATGTAATTCAAATAGATGGCAGATAATGAAAATGAAATTAGTTTAACTGACTCTGCCGTAATGAGCGATTCCAGAATACACTCTACTCCGGTGTCGGCTGGTAGTAGTAAGTCAAATGAGGAACTTTTTGTGTAATATGTTGAGTAATATAAATGAAAAATTGAGCGATTCACAAAAACGTTTTGATACTAATGAAGATTTTTGCGCACAATGTCTAATGAGATTAATAAACGTTTTGATGAAAGTGAGGAACAGTTGGATAAATGTTTTAATGAATTAAATAAGTCATTGTGTGAGCGCATTGACGCTATTGATAATGATATTAAAAAACAGACCGAGAGTGGAAAAGAGATGCAGGTAAATGTAATAAGAACAAAGACGACCAGGTTGTGAACACTAAGGTAGGTGATGTTAGTGTAAGTGATAACTATAATAATGATATGACGAATAATAATGACAACATAGTTGAAAAGGTAGTTTTAGAGAGTAAAATATTGAATAATGGTAGTGATGATGAGATTGTAGTGGGAGTAGAAGTTAGTGGTGAGATAGTAGTTGATGAGATTGAGAGAGAGTGTGAAGTGAGGTTAGATGAGAATGAGGGGCAGAGTGCAAATTTTCCCTGTGGTTTAAGTGGAGTAAGGACTCCACATGTGGTTTTTGAGGACAAAGGTTCCTCCAGAGGTTGTGTGGGAGACATAGTGTCTCAAAGTGGTCCCCTAGTTTTTTGTGGTATACCTGGTAGAGCCAGGAGTTGTTTTAGTGATTTTGTGGTGCCCTTTGCAAGGAGTGAGGTAGTTCAGGGGGGTTGTGATAGGAATTATGATGAGAGGTGGAGAAAGAGAGAGATAGAAATTTTTAATGTTAGTAGAGGTTATGAAGTCTTAGTGCAGATTTTACATATTGAGAGAGGGGAGAAAATTGATGACACCTTATAATGAGACTGGGGTAACTGGTGCAGCAGATGATGATGATGATATTGTGACTTACCTGATTGTGACAAATAATCCCAAGGGCGACTTGACTGTACACGATGTTGACAAGGTATATGATATAATACTATGGAATAATCCTACTTTTGGTTACTATAATATTGTGGTGGAATATACAAAGTTAAATGGTTATTATATTGAAAGAGGTAAGATTAGATTAGACAATAATGAAAGGTATACATACAATATAAGACTAATCTATGATGATGGGGGCTAGACACATGTTGATGATGGACATTTGATTATTTGATTTCATGGTTTTAGTACTTGCTGATATAATGATTTTGGGGAATAATGATGGATTATGTAGTCTTATATTGTATATAAATTTGTATTGGGTTTAAATATTATGTATTAGGTTATTTTTATTGTAGGGTATCTGAGGATACATGGTGTTGCGTGTGTATATTGTATTTTGTGTAGTAATTTTTATAATTTTGATTGAATAATAATTGACATTACTAAATTTTTATTATGTAATTAAATTGATTAGAAATGGTTTAAGATGTGAATTTTGTAATAAATTATAAATGATCAAAATTTGATAATTGAAATGTGAAATTAAAATTTGAAATGATTATTTTAATATGATGTATTTGTGAGTAGTTATAAAACGTATTATATGGTTTGTAATGAGGTAATTGAGATTAAAATGGATTCAGCAGTGCATCGCTTTGCACAACTCATGTATCAACTAAATTTTTATTTGGCTTCAAAAGTATTGTAAGGTAATTTCAAGTGTAGACAAGTGTTGTTATTTCAAGAATTTTATGTTGCATTTTTATATATAAAAAATTTTTTTTTAATCTATAAATTTGTACATGTAGATACACATTTTGGCCTGATGATTTTTAATATATGGATGGTAACAGATAATTGTATTATTGAATTAGATGTGAAGTAATTGTAAGTCAGCTAAATAATAAATTATGATTTTGTACCTGCTATTTTAACGCCTAGGGAAGACAGAGTTATAATGGTGTAATGGAAATTGGATGTAATGTATCAGTTGACACTTTGTGTGTATTATGGTTAGTATAAGTATAGGTATAAGTATTTTTTTTAACACCAGTAAAAAGGGGATTCCCCAACTTTCGGGCGGTCATGGCCTCACCGAACCCTGAATGTGGAATTGGCTCATCTTTAACAGGCTATGATCAGGGCACATTACGATACGCACTGCCTATGTCTGGCCATAGCTTGTTATCATTGTAAGAGCTGGACATAGAATTTTAACCTGGGGAAAAAGTTGGGGGAATCTCTAAAAAACTATGGAACAGCGGCTATGCACCGAATGGGGTGGTAGACCATTTTAAGGGCATATAGTTAATTTACTGTTGTTGCTGGTGTCTTGTACACCAGTGATACCAGACCTTGTGTAAGGCTGAAGGAAGACAGGCCCCATACCGGTATTAGAAAGTATCGGGATGGGTCCCACGGAGTAATTAAAAATTACTCAAATAATGTTCAGTTCTTGTGGAAGCAACTGGCCGAATCAGTCCAGCCATAAATTGCAATAGTGTAGTGGATAGGGGGTAGCTACAACATGAGTTATATGTAAAATGTAGGTACTGTAACCATATGGTATCTAGTATGACCTGATTGGAACAAATTTTGATAACTATTGGCATCGTAATATTAGTTAACAAGCATTGAGTTAATCAGGTTCGAAGACTGAATGTTATGTAGCAAATTTAAATGTGTAACAGTTTATTAATACCTTGTGAGATTTTGTTAATGAAATTGTTGTGAACATGTAAAAATGTATGAAGTTATGATTTAGAATTGGGGTTTGCAGTATGTTTTGCATAATTAATAGCACCATCTAACTGGATAGAAACTTTATTTGATATATGCCACATGCGTATTCATTTGAAATTGTACTTATGCGTTTGATGTAATTGTTCAGTTGAGTAAGGTATGTAATGTGTTGAGGGGGGTTAAATGTGTATAGAACAGTTAAGATGTTAAATGTGTTTTTTTTTCTTTAATATCACAAATCAGTACTTTGGTTAATGCAAATCAGTACTTCTAGGAGGAACCCAAATCAGTGCAAGGATATGGATTAGTGAAAGGCCATTTGCTAATGTTTTTGTTTTGGTTGTCACAGAATCTGTGTGGAACTGTGGAGGCGAACTGTGCTGGCTAGTGCGTCAGGGCAGGGTCGCCAAGTGCCTGTGTGGCTTTACGGTGTTGGGATCTTGAGGGAAGTCCAGTAAAGTCATGCGGGTACGTCCGCACCCACTGGATCAGTTCGATGTCTGGGTGCGGCCGGCCAAATGGTGCCATGCTGGTCAACGGGAAAATAAGTGACGTAAATCCACCAAGATGGGACGGGTGAAGAAAACCGACGAAAACTGGTTTCGAAGGTGTAGTTGAACGGAATTGTGGCACCGAACAAAAGTGAAGAGGGAGTCTTCAACCAACAGCTGAACCGTATGGTCGTATTGCAATTGTGCCCTTGGGCAGTCGAGGTAGGCCTACCGAAAATTATGTTATAAACATGTGAGGGAGCAGTAACAGACTTCTCAATTAATAAACAAGCAAAATGTGAATAAGATATAAAAGTGTTGAAACGTTCATTTTGGCGTTTCCTCGGAAAAGTGTCTCGCAACAAATGGGGGTAACTCGTCTACATAAGCCAGATAAGTTCAAAATTGAATTTCTAAAATTGAAACCAAGTTAAATCAGAACCAATTTAAAGTTACAAAAAAAACAAAAACAAAATAGAGCAAAATGAGATATCAGTAAGTAAAGAGAGAGAGAGTGTGTGTGAGTATAGAGAAACAAAGGGTAAGGGGTATAAAATACTGATTTGCGTATTTAGTAATATTTGGTATTATTGGGTAGTAAATAGTTTTATACAAGGTTGCAATGATATAACATCTTCTCTTGTGTTATAACTTAGGGAACCCGCAATAATTGGTTCTGCCAATTATACAGGCTGCCTTAGTTGTGACGAGCTGAAAATTAATCAGAACAACAAACAATAAATATAAAAGGATTCAGGGAAGGGGAGACTGTTGATTTATGCACTCAGTTTAGTCGGTACTCCTGATGACATCTCTTTATTACATATGGTATTAATTGCTCTACTTAAAATTCTCGACACATATGCTTCAACAGCTTACAGTTTACATGATGATTATATTTTATTCTTTTACAAGGGCCCTCAAAATAAGATGTACATCAAATATAATTAATTCCCCGGATCCGGGATTTAGTCTAATACGTTAATAATGGTTACCTCGCCATATAAAATCTTTAAAATTTTGCCATTTGAAGAATGGTCTTTATTAATCTTTTTAAACAATAAGGCTTTACAGTTTAGAGCTATAACTCTTTTACTAAGAATAAGTATACAATTACTGTCAGTACGTAAAATGTCTTAATGTTGTTAATTTAATTGTCTTTTGTTGGAGATAATATTTAGTATTTCATAAGCACGGAAGGCTTGCCTCCGTGTCACCTTTTTGGATGTCCTCCAGCTCTGCGTTATTCCAGTCGTAGGTCCTCAGTTGCAGCATGTTTGATGTAGGTCAGGTATCTCTCATTATCTTCGTATCCGGGAATGGTGTAGTCCTGAAGTCTTTTAGATCATAGTGGGTCCTGGTTCTCTGCTCTTGGCTAACGGATAGTAATAGCTCGTTGATTTGAATGATTAACACAAAAGTTTCATTCACCTGTATCCACTTCACATGATTGTTTGATTGTTGCACTTCACTTTATGGTATTACCACAGTTTTAATTACATAAGTTTTATATTTTAAGATTTTTGCAGAGATGTCGTAGGCGCTAAATTTTCGTTATTCTTTCTTACTCGTTTACAACATATTTATCTGAATCACGGTTCAACTATATTAACGCAACACATTGTTTAATAGTATAAAGAATGCCTCTGTGTCTTAACTGACGGATTAATCACATTTTGAAACAAACTATTTTTAACGTTGCACATATCTGCAGTACGCAGCTTACTGGTTGACCGCTCCATTGCAAGCGGGCGAAAATAGTTAGGGGTGAGAGTAGTAATCTCGCGACAGTTCAATTCAACATAAAAGTAGTTCCAAGTTTCTTTTTTTTATTTAAAGGACTAAAGTTAGATTAAATAATTAAGTAGGGAGATTCTTAGTTACAATCGCTATCAAAGTACATTATAGTGATCTAGTTTAATTATTTAAATAATAACCAATTTACAATTATTTTTAGTTAGTTAAGGGGTCGGAAAACAAGTTGATTCTGGTTAGAGCCTGTTTATGCAGGATTAATTAACAAGCTTTACCCTTTCTGTACAATCGTATTCCTTTTAATTTATTATTAGACTTTTTATTAAATATTATTATTATTTAATGATAGCAATAAGATTTAGTTTAAAATGTGAGATTTTATTAAAAATTTAAAATTTCTCAGCCTATACATTATCAACTTAATTAATTAACATATTTTTTTTTAATGAAATCGTCACAATGAAACCAATACATTTTTATTTTATGGAAATAAAAACCATAAGATTTTGTCATAATAATGTGTTAATTTAATTATTATGCCACTCTACCCATAACCCTATCTCTGTGTCAATACGTTCGTCTAGACGGCCCTGGATTTTGGTTGTTGTTTTATTTACTAAATTGTTTCTTTGGGGAGTGTGAATGGTTTCCACATTTCCTCCACAAAAATGTGGTGGCGACTCGGGACTTTTGGGATCTTCTGAATATTAAGGGGTAAGTACCAATAAAGTAATAATAGGGTAAATCGTCTCATCTTCTTTTTATCTCGTAAAGTTACAAAGGACAAATAAAATGGGAGGGAGCATATCGAGAGAATAGAAGATATGAGACTGCCTAAACCAGTATTAAGATACAGACCTCAAGGAAGACGGAATATAGGTAGACCAAGGAAGAGATGGCTTCAGTGAAGGTGGAAGCCCATACCAAGAAAATGTGTTGTTAAGAAAGGCGATAGAAGTGTGTCATCAAATTATAGAGGTATAAGTTTAATAAATAAAACTTACAAGTTATCTGGGAAAATTATTAATGGGAGACTTCATTCTATCTTGGATATTTTACTTCTGGATGAACAGGCAGGATTTTGTAAGGTCCGATCTTGCATTGATGACATATTGTCTTTTGAAAATACTGATTGATAAAAGAAGGGGCTTTAATCTGGAGACACACCTTGCGTTTCATTGACTCTAAGAAAGCATTTGATAGAGTTAACAGATGCATTCTGTGGACATTATGTGTAAGACGGGTTATCTTAAACATCTTGTGGACATTTTAAAGAGCTTGTACTGTTGTACAAGGATAATATTGCCTTTAGGAGAGGATTTAACAGAAGATATTTACTTCATGAACAGAAGAGGATTTAACGTCATGACAGACTTCAAAAATCGTATCACGTTTGAAATATTGCGGCAAAATGAAAATCAACATACAGTAATCACCTGATATAATATAAAGAACTGAATGTAAACATAAATGCTGTAACAAAATCAGTTCTCGAGAACCTTGGACACCGACGTACATATCACGTTCATTAATCAGTGCCTACGAATTCATTTTTGTAAATAGTGACTTTTATGATATTGTGACCACAAGTGCACTGTAAATGACCAGACTATGGTCCATGACCGAAATCGATCATGTTTAAAAATGTAATTAAAACTTTATTGGAAATCATATGTGTGGTACCTTTAGGCTATGAACAATAAATACATTACAATAAAAACTTGTGATCTGTTGAAGGCTGCACACGAAGGGATAGATTCTACAACAAAGACATTCGTAAAGAGTTGAACATTTTTAATATCCAAGATCATATTGCAGAGAACAAAGAAAGATGGATTACTCATCTGAGTAGGATGCCAGATGGCAGGTTGCCTAAGGAAGTTTGGCAATACAAGCCTGGTGTTGGACAGCTAGGAAGCGTTGATGAACTGTATATAATCCTTTGGGGCTGGAACAGATGATTCGCCCAGTCCCTGACAGACAAAGAAGACTAAAACACTCACACAGTGAACTTCACTTAAACTTATAAAAGTTTAAATTTTGTGAATGTTTTAAAGTTATAAACGCTTACAGATACAAGTAAATGTTTATATACAGTACAGATGGTAACAAACAGCAATTCTACTGTGGTGAGAGGAATGTTTTGATTAAATTTCTCGTTGTAGGACACACCCAAAACGAGGGTGATAGTATGCATACTCTGATTGAGCGGTCTAAGAAACGAGCTTTGAATGGAGGACCAATCTACATCCCTTCCCAGCTTGTTCCAATAATAAGTCTCTCTAAAACAAAAGGTCACCCTTATAAAACAGTAGAAATGTCAACTGAAGACTTCTTAGATGTCAAACGTCTGCAAGAAAGTATGGGTAAAAATTTGAAGACTGATGAAAATGGCGAAGATGTTAACTGGAATAACCTGTGTGTCTCAAGAGTCGAAAAAGCAGAACCAAACATGATGTTTTACAAAACATCATACACACAAGAGAATTATGGCCGGATCAACATACCACAGAGCATGATTCGGAGGAGGAGGAACAGTATCCCTGAGTTGAAAAAAACCTTACACTTGTCCACCAGCAATATCAAGAGCAAAGATTGATGATCTTTCATTGTGCAGAAATAACAGCATTCCCTATCAATATTGGCAGTTCTATGAATCGTTGAACTCAGAATGAGAATAAGTATAATTTTTTGTTTTTGATTCTCCATTGTTTTAAAATTTTGAACTCTGAAGAAAAATTTTTTGGTTTTAGATTTCCCATGTTTCAACACATTGAACTCTAAACAATACTGTAATTATTCGATTTTTTAATTTTCCAGTGTTTTTTATGTTAGTAATTTTGTTTTATTTACCGGTAGTACTGTTTTTAAAAATATTAACCGTTAGCAGTAGGACTCAGACTGGAAGTAATCAGGCACAAAAGAGTCAGCAATTATTTTGTATACTATGAAATTCAAACATCATTGTTGTACTTTTTTACTATTTTATAGAGTAAAAGTAGAGAATAATCCTTAAATGATTGCATTTTAAATAAATATGGAGTAACTTAATGGCTTACTTTGCTTCGTACAGTAGCAATAACTATAAATTCATCATAAACCCTCTACAATGTCAGTTCAGTAGAGAAACAACTCAAAACATAATTAAACAATAATAAATATGTTATATTTACAAAAAGTTACAGTACGAACATCAATTTACTATGTAATTAATGTTGAAATTGTAATCTTTATGATAAACAAAACCAGAAATACTGGAGGTAATTGTGACAGAAGCTATACGTTATAATATTAAGCACAAAAACTTTAAACCCAATTATCTTAAAACTAGTTTTTTTGAGTTGTTGCTGTCTTGAACTAGGTCATCGATATATATATATATATATATATATATTTATTTATTTGTTTTATATTGATAGCTGTTGAATAATATTGTGTTTTGGATTACAGCATTCATCACAGGACATAGCTACTGTTATTATAAAAGAAGAAAATGTCTTAGAAGAAACTGATGAAGAAGGTGCACGAGAGGTAAGTTGTATAGTTTCAGTCAGTGGCAGACGAAGCGGGGCCACAAGGACAGTTACTTGGGGCCCTTCAAAAGGAGTGGGGGTACATATAATTTCCAGCAAAGTTTCACTAGAATCATTGTCTTCATACTAGTAAAAGAGGGAAATTACTTTACAACGTTACAACTAGAAATTATTTTTGTTTTGATTGTTCATCTTTTTTCACGTTTTTCACAGTACTAAATAATATAGAATATAGAACTTTCACTTGTGAAACTTACTTGTTTTTCTTTCCGAATGCGTTTCTGCGTGGTGTTCGCCTTCGTCAGCAGTTTGAGACAGACTGGTCAGTAACATGTAACGGTTTTTGTTTGGAAGGTTTAGTGGGGGTGGTGTGTGGAGGAAGGGGATTGGCGTGGGGATCCAAATTATTGTTAGTTTTATGTATAATTATGTCAAACAGTGTGTGTGATTTATAGTTTAATTGGTCGTTAAGTATGTTGTTTGGTTGTGTTTTGTAGTGTTTGTATATTTCATATTGTTCTGCTGTGTTAAGTTTTCGACTTTTGGGTAAGTAGTGTACCACAGCTACACCAACATAGATACTAATCTTGAGATCTTACACTACTTACCCAAAAGTCGAAAACTTAACACAGCAGAACAATATTGTCACATACAGAGAGTGCTTGTAGTGAGTTGTAGAGAGTATTCAGTGCAGGTGTTTATAGTGATTTAGTTTTAAGTGATTATTATGAATTATG
The DNA here is from genome assembly GCA_034769895.1 of Magicicada septendecula. Taxonomy (NCBI): domain Eukaryota; kingdom Metazoa; phylum Arthropoda; class Insecta; order Hemiptera; family Cicadidae; genus Magicicada; species Magicicada septendecula. The sequence goes on along the minus strand of CM068373.1, from coordinate 81,810,879 downwards.
AGCAGTCATCTGTAATTAGTGTTTTGTATTATTTATTTTGATTGTATTAATTAGGTAACATTTATTGTTTGTTATGTTAGTGTGTGATGAACAGTCTTAACTTGAAGATTTGTTGAAAATGAGAAGAATTGGTGTTTTGTATTTTTAAACTCTCATACCACTGGTCTTACTCTATAGGATGGAGGTAACATCCTGGGAGGACATTTATCCTACTCAAAAGTCACAAAGGAACAAATCAGATTGAAATAATGGTTATGGAAGAAAGAGAAGAGATAGGATGCCATCTGAATAGGACACCAGATGGCAGGTTGCCTAAGAGGAAGCTTGGCAATATAAGCATATTGGACAAAAAAGTGTAAGAAGACCTAGGAAATGTTGGTGAAGTGGATATATTCCTTTGGGACCGGATCAAGTGATTTTCCTAGTCCCTGACAATAGAAGAAGAAGTGTATTTGAGGAACTTGAAAAATAACAGATTAGTTGGCTGGCTAATGGAAAGGTAACAATTCTGGAATGATAACATTGACAGGGTAAGAGTGATGATGATAGATTAGTCAAGAAAGCATGCAAGCCACCGAAAAGTAAGAAAAAAAAAATTGTGTGCCTAGGAATGATGTGGAGAGATTGTATCAAGTAGTAAAATTGTTTAGAAACAGGAGTATCCTAAATCAAGAGAAGAAGAGATAAATGTGTCTCATTTGTTTTTCTTTTCTTAATGGCCAACTGGCTCTTACTTTTGAAGTATTCGTTGCTATCTTAAATAAGATTACATTTGGATTATGCTTTGTTACACGCCTTGCTAACAGTGTACTGGTACCTCAGAACTTGTAGTTCTGACACATATTGTCCCTTGTTTTTATTTGTGCTATTTTATTTTTTCCCCAGGCCTGTGTTAATATAAACATAGCCAAAACACAGACAAAATCCTGTGTATAACCAAATTGCAAATACCGTATATAAAATTCCAATTACAATATAAATTATAATCATGTACAGAGCAGCACACACAAGTCAAGAGACAAAATAAAATCCCATATAAGGGCAAATTTGTAAACAGCAAATCATATTCAGATTACAAAATATATACTCCAAATCCAAATTGGAATAACACCGAAAACTACACATTTATAAACTATACATAACTCATAGCCAACTTTCACAAAATGACATGTTGCAAAAAGTAATGATTTAAACACATGCAATATACAAGTCACACGGTGCACAATCATGTGCAAAATCAAGGACGAAGTCCCATATATGGGCAAATTTGCTAATAGCAAATTAATGTTCAAATTACAGTATTGTTACAACATCACAGAACAATCTAAGTGTTTGTTGAATGTGCCAGAAGAATGTCGATGTAACGCATGTGGCGTAGTGCTTGTCGACACATTTTCCAGACGGTGCAAGAATTCACACACCCGCTCTCACTGTGTCACGGCCGCAAGCAATTACATCATAGTTTAAAGGTAATACATAGTATGTGGAATCATCTAGATTTTCGGCAGCTATAAATACAATTACTCAGGGACGCTCAGTCAGTATAGTGGCGATATATTTACAGAGCGGTTCAAGTTATTATCGGGCGAGATTACTGTGTATGGTCAAGTAGTTATTAGTGAAGTGTTGCGTTTTATAATTGGGCGGTATAATTGTAATAAAATTGTGTTTAATATTAGTGACATTTAATTCCATGTGAACAATTTTTATATGATTTGTTGTAGTAGACTGTGTTGTTAATTACGAACTGTTTAACTATGAAAGTTAAAGCTAGTGATTAGTGACTTAATTGGTGTCGTGTACTTATTTTGTTTTCCACTGTACCTACGACGATCAAGTAGACCGTCGTAACAGTGGTGTCAGAAGTGGGATAGATCCGTTAACAGTGGACACTTTGTACAAAAGATGAGTGTAGTTCATAATTAATTAATAAAATGGATACCAGTCAGATGATAGAAGCATTCCGAGCAATGCTACAGCAAAGTCAGGAACAAGAAAAAGAAGAACGAAGACAGGAAAGAGAAGAGGCAGAAAAACGACAAGACGAAAAACGTAAGCGTGAAAATGAAACACCAGAGGAACGGAAAAAAGAAGAATTAAGTCGTCAAGCAGACGACGTTAAGACATTTGTACAAGAGGATACCACTGCAAAATTTGTCCTGTTACGAGGTGAGCTGAACAAACAAGTTGACAGAATATCTGAAATAGAAAAATCTGTGAAAACAAATATTTCAAGTTTAGAAGATTCTATTACAAATTTAATAAAAATTAAAAAGGAAGTAAAACATTTAGTAAAAGAAAAAGTTGATAATGAAAGACCATTAATAAATGCTGAAGAAGATTCAAAATATCAGAGAAATCTAACTCTAGTAGGGCCAGTTTACGCAAACGCATCAATATTTGATGGAAGCACTCATTGGGCAACTTATATTTGCCAATTTGAAGCTGCCGCTCACTTAAATAAATGGCGGAAGAAGAGAAAGGACTTTCACTAATTCTTGCTTTAAAAGGGCCTGCCGCAGAACTAATACAGAAAGTGCCATCTGACAGTCAGAACGTCTATGCCGAATTAACTAAAGCTCTGGAATTACGGTACGGTGACCAGCATTTGTGCGAAGTGTACCGTGAACAACTTAAAGTGAGGCGACAGCGTTCAGGGGAGAGCCTTCAAGAATTTGAAGTGGATGTCGACCAATTGATGAGATTGGCATATCCTGAAGAATCGGAGGACTTCCGGAAGTGGATTTCTCTCATTATGTTTATTGATGGTATCAGAGATAGTCAGTTACAACAAGTGTTAAGAATGGCTCAGCATGGTAATAAATCAGATGCTCTTGTTCATGCTCTCCGTTTTGAAGCTGCGAAGTCAGCGACCTACATTAATCAAAGTATGCCATCACGTTGTAGCCAAACTGATGCAATACCACAGTATGGTCATAGCGGACGGCATAAAGAGACAATTCAAAAACAACAGTTTAAGAAGTCAGCAGCGCCACAACGATCTTTCGATCCAAAAGATAAAGACAGAAGACCGAAGTGCTACAACTGTGGGAAACGTGGTCATCTACAGGTAGACTGTTGGGAGAAGAAAATACCGAGAGAAGGGAGTGATCGCACCAATTGGAGAAGTAAAGCCCCAGAACAGCACACAGTTTCCACGCTACATAAGACTAGTGGAAACCTGATTGTTACTTGATTTGCGGATGGTAAACAAACATCGTTTACAGTTGACACGGGCGTTACAGTGTCTATTATGCGCCCTGACTTAATCAGCAACCGACGGCCTCAAATTAGCTCTTGTACAATACAGACTGTAACTGGAAGCCCCGTCAATGTGTTAGGAAAGATAGACGTACGTGTACGCGTGGGTCTTCTCGAGTTTAACCACCAAATGCTCGTAGACATTGTCGATGAAGTGATTCTTGGCACGGACATTATGAATGCCTACGGATTCGTTGTGGACTTAAGAGAGAATGTCCTGAGTGTTGGCCAAGAGAAGATAAATCTTTGCATGGCTAAAATGACAAGGTCTACCAACCATTCGATTAAGCAAGTGGCATTGGTCGAAGAAGAAACCAATAAGTCTGGTCAAGAGGAACCCTCCCTATTGCAAGCGGAAATGGAGGAAGAACTAGCAGAGGAAATACAAATAAGTGTAATGACAAAGAAGTGATTGGAAAGCCATCTATGGGTGTCGAAACAAAACTCTTCCTTGTTCCTGAGCTGATAGAAGCGCCTGAGGGTAAAGTGGCTGAAGATGAGGTTACGCAAGATGTTGACGAGAACTAAACTTGGATCAGCCAGTGGTGTTTAGGTCATCAGTACATAATGCAACGGGAGTGATTCCAGCAAAACTAGTGGTTGAGCGGAAGACTCGCATTCCTGGGAACGTGATGTTCAGGATCGCACAAGACTGGTATTCGAAGAACCGGAGAATTATCTTTCGCAAAGGACGTCCACCTAGATCGCCTGGTCGAGTATTACTTCAGAGATGGTTTGCCAGTTCGGAACGAACAGGCTTAAGGAGGGGGCAGTGTTATGACATCACAAAACAATCTTAAGTGTTTGTCGAAAGTGCCAGAAGAATCTCGATGTAACACATGTGGTGTACGTGCTTGTCGGCACATTTTCCAGATGGTGCGAGAATTCACGCGGCCGCTCTCACTGTGTCACGGCCGCAAGCAATTACGTCATAGTTTAAAGGTAATACGTAGTATGTGGAATCGTCTAGATTTTTGGCGGCTATAAATACAATTACTCAGGGACGCTCAGTCAGTATAGTGGTGATATATTTACAGAGCGGTTCGAGTTATTATCGGGCGAGATTACTGTGTACGTTCAAGTAGTTATTAGTGAAGTGTTGCGTTTTATAATCAGGCGGTATAATTGTAATACAATTGTGTTTAAAATTAGTGACATTTAATTCCATGTGAACAATTTTTATTTGATTTGTTGTAGTAGACTGTGTTGTTAATTACAAACTGTTTAACTGTGAAAAATAAAGCTAGTGATTAGTGACTTAATTGGTGTCGTGTACTTCTTTTGTTTTCCACTGTACCTACGACAATCAAGTAGACCGTCGTAACAATATATTCCTATAATATATGAAAGCAGCATACAAAAGTCAAAAGACAAACTTCCCATGTATGGGCAAATTTAATTACCTAAAGTTATACAATTAGGCATAATTAATAGCCAAACTTTCATGAAAGAACACATTTTTAAAAAAATACAATTTTCCACCAAGCGTAAACCCAAACAGAGCCTAAAATAACATCAAACAAAAACCCCATATAGAAAGCTGATTTATACAAATTAGTATTTAGTATGGACAAACACACCAATAAAATTGCAACAACTCGCACTTAAGCGATGGCTAACAGCATTTAAACAAGTCAGTAATGGAAGTCTTGCCGATTTTAACCAGCACAAATAAGAACTGCCACATGACAAGAGAATACCATACTGATTTACGTACGTCACAAACATGAAAACATGTTTGGGGTGTACTGCAAAGAAACCAGGATAACAAAAAAAATACATGAACAAATTGTTTACCCCACCAGGATAGGCATGTGGGTCTCCCGACAATTTAATGAAACATAATGTGATACAAATTGAACAGCCTGAGGCAATCAGCCTCAGAACAAACACACCCCATTAAGACCATACAAACCATTATTCAAAAAAGGGTGGAGCCAAAAAATTGTATTTAGCTCAAGTATAATTAAAAACAGATCTTGCATATGTCACATGCAGCCTACGATAGAAAAATGACATCCTCTGGTAGAAACTGTATTGGGTTATTCAGTTATATGAAAAATTATGCTAACGCTATGTAATGTGAAACTTAATGATTTAATATATATTCATGTAGTGAGACTCGAGCAAGTGATGAGCTGTTAAACGTAATATAGATTCACAAGTTCAGCTTCTCTCTTTAAAAGTTCTTTTGAGTTCCCAGCCTCAAAGAAAGTTCAAACAGGGGGAAGTAGGTCTCTTCAGGAAAAAAGGTGGACGGAAAATTAGGAGTTATGTGCATCATAGAAAAATAAAAGAACTGACAGACAGCCCATAGGGCAAATGTATAAACCTTGGTTTCTCAAATTGGTGCTGTGCCAGCCATATGTTAGTCAGCAAGTTCCAACTAAATGCTGCTCCTTGGACAGTTGAAACTAGCCTGAGAAAACCGTGCATGTGCACCTGAATCATACCCAGACAACATTGCAAAGCAGTCTATGGGGAACATGTGTTTATATGCAACAGAACACAGGATAGTAAGTTCATATAAGTGGAATACTAAGGCTATAACAAATTTTCTGACGACCATACACATGTTTTAAATTGATTTTGTTCTTTCTTTGTAAAGTAGTCATAAGTTTTGAACCAAGCTATGTTTTAAAAAGTATGTTATGTCAAAATGTTCACAATTTTATACTCTGTAAAGGAATTAACGTTTTTACAAACCATACCCACCTTTATTATACTTACTCCGCGATCTATTCTTCGTACTTACCTTACACTTTATCAACATATAACAGGGTCGCCAGCATATTTGAGGTTAATAGATGTAAACCATTTCACTCTTTGCATTAATAACACTTGCATAATTTAAATACTTTAATTCCCTTGACTCAGAAGATCCCATAAGCGAGATTTTAACACTGGAAATAGGTTAGATTTCGGCGCAATAATTATTATGAACACATGGTCATTGTGACATTGAAATTTGTATTTACTTTCACTTAGAAATTCAAAGGGCGTTACCCCTATTTATCTGGTGATTAACATATCACCCTACAGTGCGCACACAATTATTATTTGAACGAACTAAACTTACTTAATTTTATTAAGGCGAACCAGTACCTCGCTTTCACTCTCTCTCTCTCTCTCTCTCTCTCTCTCTCTCTCTCTCTCTCTCTCTCTCTCTCTCTCTCTCTCTCTCTCTCTCTCTCTCTCTCTCTCTCTCTCTCTCTCCCTCTCCACTCTCTTTAGAACCCCCCTACATTTGAGATCTATCTGAATGGAGTATTTTGGAACTGGGTAAATAGTTATTAATTGTTGTGTGGTCGACTTAGTTTTGATTGTACTTATCTGTAGAAGTTATTCCATTGTTGCGCCATTACTTGTTCAGTTCACTTTTGCTCCAATACTCACAAAAACTGTTAATTAATTTTGCCAATTGCTTTTATACTTGAAGAGATTTATTTACCACTGTTTTATATTCATTTTCACACTTTTTTGTAGGCCTACACTGATTGTTGTCAGCGGACTTGGTTCAACACCACTGTATGGCGTTTGGATGTTGTTCGAACTGGGCAAATGGTGATCGGTGAGCGTATACTATACAGACTGGTCACGTGGTTCCCCTCGCTCCCCGCTTCCCCTCTCATCTGAATCCGTCGAAGAATCTAGAAGTTTATAAAATTCAGAATTCCGTTTTGTTATTTGAAAACACGTGTTCCTTTCGTGATATTCTCGTGATGTCAGACGGAATACAAAATTCCTTACCTTATAAGGTTTGGTTATTCAGTTTCGAGACTGCAATGCCTACGTCACCCTGGCTGATTCATCCACTCAGACCCTAAAGTCGTATTTTACTAAGGTTTACATAGATCGTATTATTGCACAATATTAAAATGATTTACCCATTTTGTACCGTCACAATTCTTTTATGTCATGTGAAAATATTTGTGTGTAAATGCATGGGTGCGCATGTGATTCACATTTTATTTAATAACTTCATTGAAAATTATTTCGTTCTGAAACTTGGACAGAGTGTTCTCATCTTTATAAGCTACATTTTCCATATACTCAATTCTCCACAACTGTAATTTTTTTTTTATGAATTCAGTCTTCTTTTATTTTCGTTCTCCTAGAAAGTAATAAAATTTGTAGAGTAAATCTAGACAGGCCTTTGCAGAATCGGACAGAGTTTTAACGTGAAGACTGGATATCACAGTGACAATCTGTGACGTTGATAGAATTTTCACCAATCAGAAGGTCTAAAATATATTTGAGTCGGATGCTTACAGCGTACAGATGAGTCAGTTTCTTCTGAAGTCTCATCATAGAAAGACGTACTCGCTGTCACGAGTTTTTCATGACATGACAAGTCGATTTTGTTAAGACTTAGAAGATGGTTCACGGTTCGAGTTCTTCGTAACCATTACCACTTATAGAACTCAGATATTTTTAAATGGATCATACTCTAGTGCTTTTTCGTGTAGAGTGGAAGATTTTCCGGGTTAGGGCCAAAATATCTAACGAGATATTTTGAGTTAACGCGAGAACACTTCAAGAAGCCGGATTTGTATAAGCATAATACATGATCTATTTTTACCCAGTTTTGATCCCTGAGATTAAGATTATTCACGTTATAAACAATAACAAGATCATATTGCAATGTGTGTGTGCGCAGAGATGTAGTTTATTCAACGGATTAATCTGCAGTCGACGTGCACAATCAGCAAACCATTAACGATCAAGTTTCCACTGATCTTATGTAGCATGGAACTGTGTGCTGTTCTGGAGCTGTATTTCTCCAATTGGTGTGATCACTCTCTTATCTCAGTATTTTCTTCTCCCAACAGTCTACCTGTAGATGACCACGTTTCCCACACGTGTAACATTTCGGTCTTCTGTCTTTATTCTTTGGCTTGAAATATCATTGTAGAGCTACTGACTTTTTAAACTGTTGTTCTTGAATTGTCTCTTTATTCCGTCCATTATGATGATACTGTGATATTGGATCCGTTTGGCTACAAAGGGATAACATACTTTGATTAATGTAGGTTTTGGTCACTGACTTGACAGCTTTAAAACAGAGGGCATGACAAGAGCCTCTGAGCTATTCTGATGTCGTGCCATTCTTAACACTTGTTGTAATTGGCAGTCCCTGATACCGTCAGTAAACACAAAGTGAGCAGTCCACGTTTGGAAGTCCTCCAATTCTTCAGGATAAGCCAGTCTCATCAGTTGGTCAACATTTGCTTCAAACTCCTGGACAATTTCCCCGGAACGCTGTCGCCTCAGTTTCAGTTGAACACTGTATACTTCGCACAAATGCTGTTCAGTATACCGTAATTCCAAGCTTTTGTTAATTCAGCATAGATGTTCTGGCTGTCAGATGGCACTTTCAGTATTTCAGTAGCTTTGTGCATCACTCAGTCTTTATGTGCATCACTCATATCAAAGTTTTAGAATGGATGACAATAGGTTAAAAAAACAAGTCTTCAAATATCTGTGGGGAAAGAAGTCAACATCAAGTTTGATTAATGAAGTCAAAAAGGATTAAAAAAAAAATAACAGCGCTGGAGAAGCAATTGAAAGAGAACTGTTTTGGCCAAAAGTGTTAAAAATGGGAGGAGTCCAGGGTATGTGAGAGAAAAACGCAGGTTCAAAGTGGACGGAAGACAGGGAGAAGACACAGAGTGGAAGGATGAAAGAATATTGGAGAGAAAGAAAAGAACAAGGAATAAAAAATTGAAATTGGTATGTGGTCCTCAGATGGCCGATACAACAAAAAAAATTTAAAATATGATGTAAGTACAGTGTAGTGAAATGTTATATTCAGTGTTTTCTAAAATGAATAAAACAGTGAAAAATGTAGTTGTTATTAAACCCAGAACATTATGATCCATTATTCGTTAGTAAGAATTCATAACTAGTTGGTACAAACATTTGGTATTGGAATAGTATAAATTAGAAATAACCCAAAAATTGATTGTATTTACTCATGTTAATACGTAATTCTAATAACATAAATACCACAGCTTTTATTCATGCAGACATATTGAGTCTTTAAAGTGTTAATACTTCTTGTTACAACTTATCAGGTCTCCCTAACATAGGCTACTGATTTCTGTAGTATGCAAAGTATTTTGTCCCAGAGATCTGCATCAGGGAATTAAAATTCTGAAATATATTACATTGGACACAGCCATATTGAAATTCCTAGGACATAAAGAACTTTAATGCCCTGGTCTTCTCTTACTTTTTGCATCCTAATAGCACCGACCAAAATTTGATTCTTCCTCCTTTTTAAAGCAATTTCTTACTCCAAGGTCAGTAGAGAGCACTATCCCTTCCCTGCTAATCCCTCTTCAGAGAGATTGTTGGTATTTGGTAGGGGCAATCTCCTTATCCCTGGAGATATTCAATTTCTGCATCCATTAGTCACTAGCATATATTAACATTGCACCCTCTCTACCATGGATAAGAGGTGGATATCAGAAATTATCCATTAAAAAAATTAAGACAGTGAAAGCATTTCCTAATTCCTCTTGATGTTTGGTGAGAGTATATTAATTCTTCTGTAAAACATTTACCATATTTTTCCGTATCTAATACGCCTTCGCGTATAACGCGCATCCCCAGTTTATTGGAATATTTCACAGAAAAAATGTATTTCGTGTATCAGGCGCATCTATATGTGTGCCGAGAAACAGACGAAAAATTAATTAGAACGTACAAAAAATATGCTGAATATGTTTGAATATTAAATATGCTGTGCAGAAAAGTTTTATAGAAAATAATAGAAAAAATCTACTTACCATGCCTATTTATTTGTAAAAGCAAAACAGAATTTTTAAGTCATACAGTTTAAACACTTTGACACCGGGCCCTTACCGTAGTGGTCCTTCACCCATGCCAGGCTATTTTTGCATATATTTAAAAAGTTGTATCTTCTAAACTATATGGTAAAAAAATATGTTATCTATGTTTTTATGAAGATCTAAGTGTCTTCTGTAAAATGGTATGTACTGTATGTCATTGTGTTGGTTGTTTTCCCTGAAATTGTTTTTCTAAAAAGTGATGTTTTTGGAAGAAACAAAATTGGCCAAAACACATGCTGTTACTAGAAACTCGCCATTTTATTTTTAGTTGTTAGAAATGGATTAAACAATACATTACATAATGTTTATAATATATATTGGTTCATAAAGGCGTACTTTTGTAATTTTTTTACAAGATATGCTTGTCTGACATTTTGACATGTAAGTGGTGTTTAGCCAACTAACGTAACAGTTTGCCGCGCGCTGCTTCATGTCAACTGTACCTACGAAAGTGAACGCATATGCAATCTAGTGGATGATTTGGGTACAAGAAGGCATGACATTATTTCAAAACAGCTCCAAGGACGTCTTTATATGTATGGAATCGTGCAAAACATATTGAAACTTCAGGGCGTCAATTGATGTCCATCGGCATCAAAGTGTTAAACAACTTTTTTTTCACTAGCATATAACACTTCTATTTATTAACTTTCTTCATATAATTCTGATGAAGACGGTATTCTTTTCCTGTCTCTCGGGTACAGTACTCTCCTTTTCTGATTCTTCTGAGTACAAAGAAATTGGAGGTCTTTTCAATTTTCCATATGGTGTGTATATATGGTTACTATCACACATCCTATGTGTATAATGTTTTCTAATATTGCCATTAAAAGGTTCATTATCACATACATCTAAAGGTTAAATTACAAATGTTATTCCACCAGGAATCACTGCCAAAACTGTTTTTGTTTCTTGAACCTTTCCTTTTATTTGGTCCATCAGATGCACTTTGTAGCTGTCCAAAACTACCAAGTTTTTATTCTTTAAGAGATCACCTGGCCTTCAGTTCTTAACTGTATCAATCCAGTCTAAAACAAGCTTTTTTTATATCCACCCTTCCTCCTGACTGCAAACAATTACACCCCATGGAAATTCTTCTGTAGACAAAGGTTTTCGCTTCAGAACCACTTGTGGAGGTAACTAGTGCCCGTCGGCTGTAATCTATAGCATAACTGTGCACCTCTGTTTATTCTGACTTCCACAGATTTTGCACCTTTTTCATCAATACTTGTGGACATTGGGATATGCCAAATGACCTTGCATTTGTAGAATACATCGATGAAAATCAAAAACTTTATTTTCATATTATTGAGGTAAATGTGGGGCCAGATTAGTTCTTATTTGAATAGAAAGACTGACGGAACCATACACACTAACCAAGACGGGCACAAAATTACATATTGTCTATTTCAAGAGTTGATTGAATTTCCTAGCTTCAATCTCATTTCAGTGATAACAGTGAAAGCTCCACTACTTTTTCTTTTATAAACTCGACTAGGTGCTTTTCTACTCCTGGAATAGCTTTTTTTACCATTGAAAAAACAGCGATAACAAGTAGTAACAATTTTTCTTTTTGTATTTTCCACTCCTGAACACTAAGATGGCGTTTGATGAAAGTTATGTGATGCAGCATGATTACAATTTTCTTTTGCGAATTTGTTTTGGATAAACAAAATCTTATCCATATAGTACGAGTGAGAAGTTCTTCCACTCATGAATTCATTATCTGATTCTTCACACATACTAACAGTGACAAACAAATACAGTAACAGAATGGCACAACATAGTACCATTGTAAATCTGTAACATGAACAAATAACTGACAGAGAAGGGGTGAGAACTGTGGACCAAATTATTGGTAACATTCATTTTACTGTTACTACACTTGAACCTGCCAATTTTGAGCAATGTTACAATCTGTGTTATGCACAATCTTACGACACACGTGCAGATCTACAATTTAGCATGTAAATTATATTCTTCGCGTATTATTTGCATTTTTGTTTTTAGGAGAAAATCTGAGACTAAAAGTGTGCAATATACATGAGAAAATACAGTATACTTTTCTTACAGTGAATAGTAGGTACAGTAAATAGTACTACAGTGATACATGGATAAAGTTAATTTTTACAAGCATGATTGAAAGGAGGTTTGTAGATTGGTTATGTTTTTAAACAGAATTATCACTGTTGCACACCACTATAGAAAAATGATTCCGATTAGCACTTTCAAGCTTCTCAGCTCATCATCAGATCAGAAATGAACAAACAGATGTGAAACCAAACCCTTCACCCACCCCCTGCTGATTATGAGCTGAGAAGCTTGAAAGCACTAATCGGAATAATTTTTCTATAGTGGTGTGCAACAGTGATCATTCTGTTTGTGATTTTAACCACTAACACAACTTTCTTCATTAACCTTATGTTTTTAAATCTAGTTTTCTCATTTATTAATAACCAATGATTTACTATTGACAATTTTGTTCTCATTTGTTGCAGTTACGACCACTGACAACAATGCATGAAGACGTGAAATCTGCTCAGATGTGTGAACAACATACAAAATGTTCAGTACAGAATGAATCCGTTTCATCACTTTCACTTCCTGCAATAAAGCATTGCACACCAGTTCATAAAAATAAACTCCAGCATGATATTTGTTCAGATACATTTAATCGGGCTTGTGGCTTGGCACATCATAAAGTAATAGATTCTGGCATTAAGAAGAACCAGTGTGACATTTGTGCAAAAACATTTACTCGCTCTGCTTATTTGAAAACTCATAATGAAATTCATGCTGGCATTATGAAGTACCAGTGTGATATTTGTTCAAAAAAATTTACTCATGGCAGTAGTTTGAGACGTCATAAAGTAATACATTCTGGCATTAAGAAGTACCAGTGTGACGTTTGTGGAAAAACATTTATTGATAGTAATAGTTTAACACGTCATAATGTAATACATTCTGGCATCAAGAAGTACCAGTGTGACGTTTGTGAAAAAAAATTTACTCGAGCAACTCATTTGTCATATCATAAATTATTACATGCTGGCATCAAGTACCAGTGTGACGTTTGTACAAAAACATTTACTCAAGCAACGTATTTGTCAAAACATAAATTAGTACATGCTGGGATTAAGAAGTACCAATGTGACGTTTGTTTAAAAAGATTCATAAATAATTATCATTTGAAAACTCATAAATTAACACATCCTGGCAATGCAAAATACCAGTGTGACATTTGTGGAAAAAAGTTTTATAAAAGCACTAGTTTGACACAACATAATGTAATACATTCTGGCATTAAGAAGTACCAGTGTGACATTTGTGAAAAAAAATTTACTCGTGCTTTCTATTTGTCACAACATAAATTAATAATACATGCTGGAATCAAGTACGAGTGTGACTTTTGTGGAAAAACATTCACTGATTATTATTATTTTAAAGCTCATAAAGAATTACATGCTGGCATTTCGAAGTACCAGTGTGACATTTGTGAAAAAAAATTTGTTCGTGCTAGTGGTTTGACACGTCATAAATTAATACATTCTGGCATTGAGAAATTACCAGCATGATATGCAACAAAATTTACTCAAGCAGTCAATTTGCCTAAACATACATTAATGCATGCTGCCAATAAGGACTTCCAGTGTGATGTTTGTCCAAAAACATTCACTCAAGCAGTCATCTTGTCACAACATTAATTATTACGTGCTGGCATTAAGGAGTACCAGTGTGATGTTGGTGGAAAACATTTATTTCTGCTATTGGTTTGTCATAACATAAATTATTATATGGTGTCCATTAAGCAGTAACACTGTGGCGTTCATACAAAAACACCATGGTAGTCCTATGTCAACATGGATTTATATATTCTGGCATTAAGAGGAACTTTTGTGACATGTATACGAGAACATTCACTCTCACTGGTCGTTTAGCAAGTCATATTAATACTTGTTAGCAATAAGAAGTACCACTGTGTTGTTTTCACAAAACCATTTGCTTGGGCTGTTGGTTTGAGAAGTTTTAAGTAATATATGATGGGATTAACTAGTACCAGTGTGATGTTTGTATAGATACTTTTATTCAGCTTGATGATTTAACAGAATACAATCTAATACATTCTCACATTAACACATTCCGTTTCAAGTTTTGCTGCAATCCAGCACTACAATTTGACCAGTGATATCATGGAACACAAATGAGGCATAACGGCAGTACTAGGCCTTTTAATGTTTTCCAATATCTTTTAATGTTTACTAGTATGAAAGGGAAAACTTTAGCCACTAAATAAGGCTCCTCATTTAGTTTACATGTAGTTATTGATTGGTTGGTTATTGTAAGCTTAATACGTCTTAAGATTCACATTGCTGATTGAATAAACTTCTTGTACATTACTAAAGAATTTTTTTATAGTACTATGATTAAAAGCAAATGCCCATTCCAATGCTTTTTGATTCTTGAACTTGTATAAAAATTTAATATTCTTGTGCAGGAAAGCTCTCGACCAGTCATAACTTTTTATGGCAGTTTTCTGGTATGCACATCATAACATTATTTAATCCGCGTTAAAGCATTAGCAGAATTACTTTTAAAAAATACCAAGTTTGCTTAGATTTCATTTCATAACGTAATTTATAATCATGAATTAAATATTCTAATGAGCCTCCTTGTCAGTCAAATAAAATCTGATTTTAGATAAAATTGTCCTGAACTCTGTCTACAAAATGTTTCCTGGTCAATATTAAATTTGCATTCAGCAGATCTTATATCCAGTTCACATCTCATCATATCTACAGATATGTGCAAAACCAATAGAGTGTCACTATCATCAGCTGTTCTGAATAATCATCAAGCTACAGTTGCAGGCTTTGTTGACAGTATCACTTTACGTGAGTGGTTTCATAATTATTGTAGTCTAATTATTACTATTTGTCATATTTTACATTTTGTGGTCAGGCTTATGTTTGTATGGTATTATGCTCAGTAATGATTTAAATATAAATACAGTAGATGCTTGTTAATCTGATATTTCTGTCTCCGATTAACAAAACTTCCAGATAACCTAAAATGCACTAATGGTTGTTTGACAGTGCACGATCAAAATAATATATAACTTTTTTATAAAACAGCTAGGGAGTAATTTGCTTTAGAGTAAATTCATGATTGTTTCTTTCCTTTCCAGATGAAATGAAGTTAAAAATCTCAGTTCTGTTTAGGTAGATTATTTTTTGTCCATCATTTTTTTAAAGTCGCATTTTAAAATCTGATCCATTATCTTTCCCAAATTATTTAATATTTGTGTCTTAATTTCTTTATTTAAAAAATTAGCTGTTTTTAAGTGTATCCAAAATAAAGCATGTTTTTTGTCAGTACAGTTCACATTTTTTAATGTAAGTTTGTGTTTTAGTTAATTTTTGTATTTTGTGTGAACATGGATGAAATAAAAATGCACCTTATGAAAGTTAACATAGACAATGTTACATGCTCACATATGTTATCTAAAAAAATTCTAACAAAATATACCTTATCTAGAGATAAGGCCAACAAAGTGTATTAAATTGAGAATAGAATCAGCTAAAGAATTAACTGCAATAAACAGATTAAAAGTCTTATCAGGAGGTGTGACGTCTGATCTGAAGGAATCTTATATAATTGTGAATAACGTTACTATAAGAAACTTGAAAAGTTACTACAAAGAACTGTATATTGTGAACAAGTTTTAAATATAAATGATATTAAATGCATAATGTAAAAAAAAAAGGTTTCAACATAAAGACAGAATTAAATGAGAAAGATATAGAAGAAAAATGAAACATTTAAATATCATGTTTCTCCTGAACCTATATGGCACTAATTTAATGCAGAAAATATCAATCACTTGTACATAAACAATAAATTGGAACCAACATCACATAATAATAAATAATAAATACAGTAACATCACCAGACAAGCAAGAAGAACATAGAGATATCCAAGCACTGTGGAAGGGAATACAACAGGTCCACATAAACTCTCTGAAGTAAACTGTAAGATCTTTGAGAAAGTAGTTTCTGTTAATGTAATAATTACATTATATAACTGTGTCTGTGTATGAGTATGCGTGGGCACATGCGGGACAGGAGGTATGCATATTCCTGTCATACGTTTCACAGAAGGAGTTTCTGCATTGATAGATATTGAACATAACAGCATTTGTTGTGATCAATTGTTAGTAGTAGACCAACTACAAACTAACAACAGCAAAAATCAAATGCATACACCCCTGCTTTTGTATCCATTAAATGCTCTTCCATCTTAACTTATTGAGATAATCCCTTGACCCACAGCCTGGAAGCGTCATGCACTGTGAAACATAAGAAATTTGAGGTAATTGGACTCTGAATACTGACAGTGTGCATAATCCCATTGCTAAGATATTCCATGCATCGTCACTCAGAAAGTTTTTTCATTCTCCTGAGGAAGACATCGCATCAGTTGTTAAAAGTACCTACAGGTTGAATAAGAAGAGCGCAATCACAATCCAGATAGCTAACAGTACTGACACTGCAATCCCCAAAAGAATTGGGGTAGCCACCCAGGGCACCAAATTAAAGTAAAAAATTTGGCTTTTTTGAAATTTTGCCAAAACTATATGAATATTTTTATATTAGTTAAAATCAAACACTATACTGCTACTATTGTTAACTGGTCTTGTACTGAATTTAGTGGTCACAAGGTCAAGCAAAAATTCTCCCTCTTTCTTGTAGTGCTTATCCCACAAAGCTGAAGAACATTTAAAACTGAAAAGAACTGAAAATTATATTTTTTATAATTTTAGGTATATTAGAAAAATATTATTTATCTACAATTACTTTAGAAACAGCATTAAATATTAAAGATTAATATTAGATATTAATCGGTATCTTTGTATATAGTAAATATGTGGGGAAATGTCAGAATTTAATGCAGCCCAATGAGTGTGTTAACTGAATGGATTGAATTGACTTTCTGTAACAATTTCTATATTGTTATCTTCAATAATTATTTCTTTATTTTATAGGCCTATATGTCAAAGTTAGATTTACTATCTGCAATTATGTTCAATTTATTTTGGCATCACCGTGTTCTACATCTCAATGTATTAGTGAGGAGCAAAATAGACAAATAATAAGCTGTGGATGCCTGCAGCAAAGGTCCCATAGGAAACTGTAGTGTGCCATTATTAAACTGATTCATCTTGGAGCACCAATTATTTTCAGCTGTGGATTGCCTGTATACTGCCAGATATTTAAAACAGCAGTTCCTATATGTTTGTCGACATCTTATGGAAATTTGTTTTGCTATTACAGTTCTCCGTTCTGGTACCAAATTGGAGAAACCTATGATGCCTTGTTTGAGTTATCCACTGATTGAAGAACTGATGTATTCTGGAAGAACACTGTTTTAAGTTTGGCTCCAAAGATAACAGAATTTCAAGTTCATCTGTCCTATTTATATGACACACAGTTCTTACAAAAATGTATCACATCAACAAACTATTGTAGAAAGAACAAACAGATATATCAAAAAACTGTTGAACTTGATGCTAATGAGAAAAGTCACCAGAAGGTAAGCTAATTGCAATCACAGAAATGTTTTCAGATTACACTTCTTGAAACAAGAGAAAATCAAGAAGTAATTCAAATTTAATGAGCATTTCCAACTGAATCACAAGAGAAATTGACGGGAGTCACAAAAGGTTTTCAAAAACGACATCAATTTTTATATACCGGACTGTGCCACAAAATCATTGGAAGGTTGATTTCCTCAACTTCATTGTTGCAATGACCTTTTATAATAGAACTTGAAAACTTAGGAACAGGACACTGTTGAAGAAATATGGCTTTACAGATAACATCAGCTACCATTGTGATATACAAGCGTTTCAACTACATCAAGACCTTTTGGTGCTTCTTTCCAAATTGTTTAACAAATGAGCGAGGGTGGCCATCAACAATGATGAAAGAAATCATAGTTAACTGTCTACATGAAATTTTCCCAATATTTCCATAATGTGTAGAATCCCCCCCCCCCCCATGATATGTGACTTCTGGAGGAAGATGTTTCTCAAAGCTGAATTGGTTAAGAACTATTTAAATTCATCAGTATCTCAAGAACATTTAGTAGGTCTATAAAATTATATCTACAGAATACAACATTTGACAAGGATCTTACATTGAAGAAATCATCAAATACTTTGCAAAAAAAAACAAAGTTGTATTTTATACTAACATTTAGTTCATAGCTTCAGTTTTGTGTGTTCAATGTATCTCTGTTTGAAGCTACGTCCTGTCTCCCAAAGCACAAAACAAATTCGATCTACCTGGTGTATACAAGCTAAATTGTTCAAATTGCAATAAATTCTACATAGGCCAGACAGGACGTAGCTTCAAACAGAGATACATTGAACACACAAAGGCACTCAACACCACACTACAGAATCCACCTTTGCAAACCACCTCATTGAAGCAAACCACACATATAAAAACATCGACAATAACATGAACATTCTACACGTACACACAAAAGGCCAAAAACTAGACACTCTAGAACAATTAGAAATCTACAAACACACAAAAACAAATAAAAACGACATCCTAAACGAACAGACACAATTCAAATCACACGCATTATTCGAACACATCTCACCCAACACACAGCATCGATCTTTTGAAAATCTATCCCGTCGCCAACAACAAGATGGACAGCGCTGCCTACGGCAGCCTCTGAAGAAGCCTTTTAAAGGAGAAAACCGGTTTAGGCTAAGGTAAAACTTTATGATTTTACTTATAAAAAACTTAGTGTTCCGAGTCAATACAATAGTGATATTTAAAATATTGATTATGTAACTTCCAAAGTAATTATGAAACAAAATATTTTTTATGAAACTTGTAGGTTTATACATGCAAATTTGCAGTTGTTAGAAAGAAATTATAGTTTTACACTTGAAACTATGAGAAAATACTATTCTTATGTTTAAACGTTTAGTAATGAATGGAAAAATGGTCCACTATACACTTATCAAAGTATATGTCTCAATAATTACCACAAGAGCATTGTGTAAAACCTTTGTTGTTCTAAATCCATTGTGCATTTTCTGATTTACAGTATAGTATTATGTATTTATTAGTTCTTTTAACTGTACCATAAAAAAATAAATTTTATCTGTTATTTGTCCAAACGTTACATTTTAGTTTGGACAACAAATACTGCTAATTAATAAATACTAATAACAGGAATAGTTTTTTCATCAAGTTTCTGTCCACTTACCAAATAAAAATAAGTGTATGGGGAAGTGTGTTCTTTTTTTAATCAAATTAACTAACACACTTCAAATGTTGAAACTGAGATTGTCAGTATGAAAATATAAAATGTTAATATTTTTATTGGTGGAGTGGTGTGAAGAGGGGGAGGGGTACCAAAAAAAGATGTGCCTGGGTGAAAATTTTATATTGAACTGCCTTTCAATATAACAATGTAGACGCACATACACAATACAAATATTAGAAACAACACATTATAACAGTTGAGATTATGAAGAATTTGACAAAGCACCAAGCTGATGTGTGTGATTTACTGTAAGATAAAAGTTTTGCAGACTATTAATATTTTTAGGATATTGTTAAAATTATTCACTTCCGGACTGTTTGGCCATGGTCCAAAGCTGTTAATATCAGCAAACGTTACAAACACGCCTTTGCCAGCTATCTTCAGTGCTGACAACAAGCTAACAAACACTAACACGGCCATCAGGTTAACAACCACAGTACTGTGGTGAAGGCTATACTTTAGTGAAGGGGAGGGGGGTTAGTGGTGTAGAGGTCTTTCAGCCACATCTAGTATGTTTCTAAAAGTCCAGCTTTTCAGTGACAATTTGTTTTGACTCAGTTGTAAAACTTGAGGAAATGGAATTAAAAAATCTCAGATATCAACAATTCACTGACTGTCATAAACTCTTTCTTTTACTTTTTCTATCAGTTTGTCTGTCATTACATCTGTCCACTCACTATGCCATCGTCATGGATATTGGTTCAAACAAATGGTATTAACATCTAATTACACTAATTTATAATATGGGACAATAAATCATACAGAGTTCTCTATGAATTTCAATATCAGTATTGTATTTTAGAACAATTCTCACATAGGACAAGATTGCTTATTACAGAACTATTGTGATAGGAACATTATAATTACAGAAAAAAGTTAGACTATAGTGTGTGTTCATCCCGACTTTTCTATTCACAATAAGTAATAACAAACAGTGCTGTCTGCTGAATGTATAGCAAAGTTGAAAGTTAAGGGCATGGAAAGCGCGAAATGCTTACGGTCAGAGGGGAAAGGCGATGTGGTGGGAGTCGCTGTGAGATGTGAGAAGAGAATAGTTGTTATCAGCCAATCTATGAACATTATTTCTAATAGTAACAAAAAGTCGTGACTGTTAAAGATTGCAAATGTGTCACAACGAATCTATCTGATTCGAAAGAAATTGTATAGATATTGAACATTGCATGTTATAACTTCAACTTTTCGCTTTATTTACAGTAAAACGTTGTTTGCCAGCTGGTAAAACATAAATTATCTCAATTCTCATTCATCTGTTTCTTTTACTGGTTGTAACGTTTCTAGCGTTAAAAGATATTCTTTTCCTAAAATTCTGTATTGAAATTATTTGCTTTTTACTTCTTCTAGAAACAGTTTCTTGATGTCCAGGATTAAAAAAATTATTGCAGTTAAATTAATACGAAGAACGGAAGAACGCGTTCCTTTATGTAATGATAAACTGGAGAAATAGTCGTGTATAAATAAGGAGTGGGAGTGTACAGTTTGCAAATTCCATTGCAATAAAAATGGTCAGGGAGGCTGTAGTTTTACATCTCAGCAATACACAACGACAGAACCAAAGAAAACTCAGATATGTTTATAAAACATTCTGATATGTAACAGCAACAAATTCCGATACGTGTACTGTTTCAATTGTATTGATTGATTGATTTATTTCACTTTTGTTTTTAACCATATATATATATATAATATTACAATATTATTGTTATTAATATTGTTATTATTATTTGATTTGCGTTGGAAACGATAAATGTATAATTCTTTTTTTTAAGCCAGCTGTGTGACTGTAGGTACACACACACATACACATGCATGCGCGCACATGCAGATACAGATTAAAACAAATGCAAGACTGAGATAGGATGTAACACAGTAACTAACAATGTACTGGTAACTAAAACGTCACATGCAAGTTGGCAATACCTTCACTTGCATACCAGTTGATTATCTGTTACCCCTGTGCCATTCACAATTTTAAAGTGGCTCGTCCATCCATAAATTGGTTTCTGCACATATGCCTTTAACTTTCAATTTTACTGCACATGGTGTGTTGTCCTGTAAAGTCCTGCACACCATGGTTTAAACACTGTAAAAATAAATTGTATGTTTTGGTCTATAATCAAACACAATAATATTGTTTTATAGTTATATGTACCTTAAAGCAAAATATATTGTACATATACAATATAATAAAATCAATTTTTTTTATACAACAAGTAGTAATTATTAATTACATAGTATGTTACAATTGTTGAATTTCGTTGTCCATGATGTGTCCGTTACTTAACTAAATATCACGATTGTTTGACGACTCGGAACACTAAGTTTTTTATAAGTAAAATCGTAAAGATTTACCTTACAGCCTAAACCAGCTTTCACCTTTAGAAGGCTTCATCAGAGGCTGCCGTAGGTAGCGCTGTCCGTCTTGTTGTTGGCGACGGGATAGGTTTTCGAAAGATTGATGCTGTGTGTGTGTGGCGAGATGTGTTCGAATAATGCGTGCGATTTGAATTGTGTCTGTTCGTTTAGGATGTCGTTTTTATTTGTTTTTGTGTGTTTGTAATTTCTAATTGTTCTAGAGTGTCTGGTTTTCGGCCTTTTGTGTGTACGTGTAGAATGTTCATGTTATTGTCGATGTTTTTATATGTGTGGTTTGCTTCAATGTGTGTGGTTTGCAAAGGTGGATTCTGTAGTGGTGTGGAGTGCCTTTGTGTGTTCAATGTATCTCTGTTTGAAGCTACGTCCTGTCTGGCCTATGTAGAATTTATTGCAATTTGAGCAATTTAGCTTGTATACACCGGGTAGATCGAATTTGTTTTGTGCTTTGTGCGTGCGTTTTGATAGTGTGTGTTCTGTTTTGTTAGTAGTTTTGTAAGCGATTCTGTATCCTGCTTTTTTGAATTTGTGGGCATTTTTTTCAGTTTGTTTGTTGATGTTAGTGTTATGAATTTGTTGTTTTTTGTCTTTGTCTGTTGTTTGTTTTGTGTTTTGTGTAGGAGTTTACTGACTATTGTTCTGTCATATCCGTTAGATTCTGCTAGATATTTTATCGTGTTTAGTTCGTTTTTGTAGTCTTTTTCATTTAAGGGGATGTTGTTAATTCTATGTTATTCTATGTATGGTTCTAAAAGCAGCTAGTTTGTGTTGTGTTGGGTGATTGGAGGTGTCGTGTATTAGTGTGTCAGTTGTAGTTGGTTTTCTGTATATACTGAATTTGTGCTTGTGTTCTAGTTTTGTGATGGAGAGGTCTAAGAAGTTTATGGTATTGTTGTGTTTGTATTCGGCAGTGAAGGTTATGTTTTTATGTATTTTGTTTATGTGCGTTAGTAACTGTTCACATTGTCTTTTGTTCCCCCTGTATAGTATTAGAATGTCATCAACGTATCTGTGCCAATATAGTATTTTATGTGAGTGTCTGTCATTGTTTGTGAGTATTTTTGTTTTTTCTAAGTGTTGGAGGAAGACTTCTGCTAGAATGCTGGATATGGGGGAGCCCATGGGTAAGCAATCGTTCTGTGTGTAGTATTTATTGTTATAAGTAAAGTAGTTTTGTTTTGTGATAATGTTCAGAATTTTTATTATTTCGTTGATAAGTTCGTCTGGTGTGTTGTTTTGTTTGAGTTTGTTTTGTAGGATGGTGATTGTTTCAGAGATGGGGATGTTTGTGTACAGGTTTTTAATTTCAAAGGAGGCTAATGTGGCATTATGGGGGATGTGTATGTCTTTTATTTTTGTTACTAGGTCAGTGTTGTTTTTTACTGCAATGTTGTTGTCTATTTGTGTGTGTTGTCTAATAATTTTGTCTAGATATTTTGCGAGTTTGTGTGCAGGGGCATTACGGTAGTTGATAATGGGGCGGATCGGAATGTCTTCTTTATGGATTTTGGGAAGCGCTTGGAGGGTAGGTGCTGATGGTCGGATTTGTTTCATGTAGGGCTTTTGTTTATGTGTCATTATGTATTTGGCTTTGTTGACTAGTTGTTTTACTGACTTTTGGTATCTGTCGGTGGGGTCGTGTTTTAGTTCTGTGATGTTGTTCTGTTCCATGAAGTTTTGTACTTTTTTGTGTAGGTTGTCTGTGGGGATAATTACAGTCGTGTTGCCTTTGTCTGCTTTTATACAAATGTGATGTTGTGTTTGTGTGCCTTTTCCCTCAGTTTAATGGCTGTGTGTATTTCTGAGTTGTGGTTGTTGTTGTCGGGTGTCTTATGTACTCCTATTATGTTGTTTATATTATGTCTTAGTGTGTCTTGATGTTCTGGTGCTGTGTTTTGTATATTTGTTTCTGTGTCAATTATGAGCTTTGTTAGTGTTTGGTTGTTATGTTTGTAATGTATGTTATGTTTTAGGCCTTTATCAAGGAGTGTTTGTTCGTTTTTTGTGAGTGTGACGTTCGTGAGGTTTACTGTACGTGGGTAGAATTTGTGCGAGGGAATTATATCTGTGTTGAATAACACATAATGACAATATACCATAATGACACATAAACAAAAGCCCTACATGAAACAAATCCAACCATCAGCACCTACCCTCCAAGCGCTTCCCAAAATCCATAAAGAAGAAATTCCGATCCGCCCCATTATCAACTACCGTAATGCCCCTGCACACAAACTCGCAAAATATCCAGACAAAATTATTAGACAACACAAACAAATAGACATCAACATTGCAGTAAAAAACAACACTGACCTAGTAACAAAAATAAAAGACATACACATCCCCCATAATGCCACATTAGCCTCCTTTGACATTAAAAACCTGTACACAAACATCCCCATCTCTGAAACAATCACCATCCTACAAAACAACACACCAGACGAACTTATCAACGAAATAACAGAAACTCTGAACATTATCACAAAAAAAAACGACTTTACTTATAACAATAAATACTATACACAGAACGATGGCTTACCCATGGGCTCCCCCATATCCAGCATTCTAGCAGAAGTCTTCCTCCAACACTTAGAAAAAACAAAAATACTTGTAAAGATACTTCTCTTTTACCATTTATTAAAATAATACGCTACTAATATAATACTCACCGCTGCCAGAATTTTACTTACCATCATCGTCCCCGTTAAACTTACCTTAAAAAACTGCCCAGGTCGCCACGATATTTTTTTGTTATATATCGAAACGTCTACACTCTTGCCCTTATAAAAATCCCGCTGACTACTCTTTAAAAATTCAGAAAACCCCCTAGAACATTAGATGAGGTTGTCAGCACAGAATACTAGGAAGTGGTAATGACGAAAAAACTACACTAACACATGGTTATATACAAACGAACTTTTTAATTTATTCTACCCAAAACCTCATTTTTAATTATGAAAAACAAAATAAAACAGTAATAAAAGAAAACTTTCACTTAATATTTTTTTACATATTCTTAGTCTAACCCTTAATCTAAAGAAGACGAACCCAGTTTGCCACCCACACACACATACATTTTTATATCCCCTTTTATTTTGCTCGAGACTTAAAATTTTATGAAATTATTTAAATATTGAATGATTGAAAATTGAATAATAATAGTTGGTTACGTAACGGTCGGTGTTTCTCTTCGCCGCGTGCTGCACTAGATGTATCCGGATGTTTTGTCAGTCCCGTACACTTTTAATTTTTCTTCCTTCTTCACTTATTCCATTCTGGGATATTGTTCCACTTATTTATGCTGGTTTATAACTTTCCGTTAAAACTTAAAGTTTCTTGGTGCCCACGAGTCTCAGCGAGCGGCTGGCCAACGCCGCGGCTAAAGGTCGACTGCCGTTACATGCGGGCGGACGTCACGGCCTTTTCTGCTATCAAATTTCGTCGCTGTTCATAGCCTTCATGTGGCAAGTTGTTAGTCGTGGCTCCGGGAACACTGTTTATTAATGTATATCAGACGTCAACAAAATTTCACTGCCACTAGTTGCGTCACATGAATAGGCGTGGTCTCTAATTATGTTTCCGCCAGCACCGGAGCACATGTTGGGAAAATATCACCTCCAAGCCATGTTGTTTTACCATCTCGGCGTCGGTTGCGCGCCCGCTGGTGTTTGCGCGCGTCACACAGTACTAAAGTTCTGAGAATTGTATTGCATTCTCCCATACCTGCCGCATTCCGTTGTACCACTACGTCTCACTGTTCCTTTGTTTGATAAAGCTTCTATTTAACATGTGGCTGGCCACACAAAGGGGAAACAAAGTTATGATTTTTTAATAAAAATAAAAACCTCTCCTTTTAGCCCCATTACAATACCCCTCCAATGAGAGATCTTCTGCTGGAACAGAAGAACTCTCATTGCTAAACCCCTAAGAGGATCGGTGAGGATATGGTGCCAACAACTCCCCATTAATCCTTAATGCATCATGGGTAAACTACCCCCTATCTCAGCGACTATGGCTGCACCTGAATGAGATTACTGGGCTCTATCCGAGATCCCAACACCATAAAGTCGAACAGACATGCACCACAGCGTTCCTAACCTTCTAACATGCCACCCCAAACTCCAAACCCCTGGCCCTATACAATGCCAGATCCTCAACCGATATGTTCCCCCTTACATGCACACTGGGTCGCCTTTGGCAAATACTGGGCGCGTACACATATTCCTAATATCTTATAAACAAACTCCTTAAACATTTTAAAATAATTTTCAAACTACGATATAGTAAATAAATTAAATTCCAATCATTAAGTTTGGTTAAAAATTCATCTAAGTTCCAAATAAATCTGTTCTATTACCATTTCTTTCTTCAAACCCAAAAAACTAAAAATCTTGTATTTGAATCTATCAAATCTATCAATTTTCTTCATTACTATTAATAATCAGAAAAACAAATAAATTGAACATCTCATTAAAACCTTAATTCACTTACTCTAACATTTGTTTACACATATATTCGAAACAATATAATTCAATAAACACTAGTAACACACATAAACCATAATACACTTGAAAATTAAACATCATCTATATGGCACGCGGAAAAATCAAAATTTTTTTTTGTTTTTTTTCAAAAAAATTTAAATTTATCAAAATATCTTTTTTTTCTCGATGTTCAAAAAAAAAAAAAACAAAATATTCAATGCAAGCAAGAAACAAAACCTCAGAAAAATGGTTCTGTCTCCAACCTCAATCATCAGCTGATCTCCCTAGGTCAAGTCGATGCCCTTGACATACCTATGTTATACTAATCTACATAATAAAGTACATAAAACCTCTTTAAAATTTCTTATCTTCAAACATAATACCACATAATAAAATAAGACATTTAAAATTAACATGGTTACTATTACAATAAACAATAAAATTGACATTTAAATTGACCAAAAATCACACATTTTAGCTTGAATGATTTTCAACTTCTATTAAAATCTGTCACTTGTTTCAATTAATTTTTTTATTTTAACTATGATTTACTTTCTTTTAACATTTTCATTCTCAATTAGTTTGGGTGACTCTATTATTTATAACATTTCAATTTATAAATGGGTGATTAAAATATAATCTCACCCCCTCTGTCTCTAATACTCACTTAACAGCTTTACTTAGTCTGACACCACTCTCCCAAAATATTTATCTCCACCAACTTACTACTCTAACTCCCATTTACTCATTCTACCCCTACAACAAAATACTCTCTACCCCTTTTGTACTCCGGATGTGTGTTCCCTCAACTCACCACCGTGCTCCACCTCTTGCCCATCCTATTTACCTGGCAATCACTCCCTGAAAACTCACTGCTACCCGCCACAACGCCTGTCGTTGCGGACTCCTTACACACCACCCCCCTTTACAAAATCACCATCACTAATTACTCCCCCATTACATCACTTTCATCTACAAACTATCATCTGGTTTATTACCCCAATATATCAATCTCCTTACTCTACATATTTTCCCCATAGCTAATGTGTCACTCTCAATATTCACATTCTATCTTACTTTTATTCACAATAATATTGTTCTCTCTAACACACCTTTAAACTTAACTTGGACTGATCTAAATGTCCTAACAAAATAATAATCACCCAAATTCTACCTTTTACAAACCATTTAAAATTCTTAACTATCTCAAATTACTTCCATCATTTAAATTAAAATCTTTTAAACCACATTGAAAATCTATTATTCAAATTTTAATTATATTCAACCAGTTAATTACATTGAAAAGTTTGTAAATTATTTGTAAGTGACGTACTACATTTATAATTCCAGCAATCAGCTGATTTTCTTGGCAAGGTGAATGACCTTACTACAGATATATTTCAAAATTATATCAAGTTTTACTTTACATAAATTGTATTATAACATTTATACTTACAGTATATCACTCATACACTGTCATAGACAAACAAATATAAACATCAAACACCAATAACTCCATGTACCTTCTGAAACATTTTAACAATCATGTTATTCCACAAACTACACAATTTAACATTTATTTATTTATTAATTATTATCAAATTCACATCTCATAAAATAATTTAAATTCATTAGAAAAATTTCTTTATATAACATTTAAATCAATCAAAAATATTTAAACATCTCAAATAATTTTCTTCAATCAATTATTAAAAACACAACATATTTTAATTACCTTACTTCCACAATTACAATTCATTAATTACCAACTCATTATTTCTTTTGTCTGATAAAATATTATTATTATTAAAATCAATTTCTATTACGTACACATACTGTTTACATTACATACTTGTCACAATACAGACAATTAATTTCACTAAAATTTATTTACAAATCTTTATCATTCATTGTTCAATTTACCACACTTCATTTCCTAATTCAGCAGGGTCATAAACACAAATTAAACTATTTAGAACGTCCATTTACTTAATTTTTAATTCAACCTCCATCGTCGTATAATAGTCTTAATTTTTTATAACACTTCTCATTCTTACTCACACTCAATTTATTATTATTATTGTAATAACCCTTATCAACATAATATTTGATACCATTATAACCTATTGATTCATCAGACCCATCTACATTAGTAATTTCAATTCTGTTTCCGTTAGTATTTTTATTCAACATCAAGTCAGTTATTTTATCATCATTATCAAAATAATTACCCATCTCCATTTACCAGGTAAGCCACTTTTTTCATCTCTCTCAATATCTAACACCTGCACCAACCTTTCATAACCTCTATTTATTTCAAAAATCTCTGTCTCTCTCTTTCTCTCATCACAACACCATATCACATTTTCTCTCTCACTCCATGCAAAGGGCACCACTAAATACTTATTACCTCTACTACCAGGTAAACCACAAAAAATACAGGGACCATCTGAAGACACCTTGTCTTCCATACAACTACAGGAGGAAACTCTGTCCTCATTAACAACCTGTGAAACTTCTGTGTCAACATAAACTTGGGGAACATTTGCCCTTTGCCCATTTAACCTCTCTACACACACACTCATAACCTCATCAACACTTTCTCTGCTCCCAACCTTACATTCTAACACCACGTTTTTAATTTCACCACTGTTACTTAACGTATCATTCTTAGATACCCCATTTTCAGATATATTCTTATTTAACATTATTTCACCATTATAATTACTTATATTAACACCACCACTTACCTTGTCTACTATTCCTTCGTTATTTGTCGTTATATTACTACCACCACAAACACTTACCTGTTTTGATTCAACTTCTGTACTCTCCTTTAATTTATCCGACTCTAATTTCCCCTTTTCATTTCATTCTTTCATGTCATTAATCATGTCGTCTAACATTTCGTTTTGTTTAACCAAACTTTGATGAATCTCCTTGAGCATGAAATACACCATATCATTACTTACCTCATTACCCGCCACCTGATCGACTTTATTTCTGTTAAATTGGTTTGTCTCTTCACCACTTTCTATCACGAATACACTATCATCATTGTCATTAGCCCTATTCACTGTCTTATTTTCTGCCACTATCGCTTCAACTATCTTACCGTTATTATTTGTCATCTTACTACCAATATCATCACTGTGCTTTTTAATTTCAGCAAATATTCCCTCTTCTTGTTCTTCCATTTGTCTAAAATTATCATCTAAATTACCCCACTCCTCATTTGTCATTTCATCCACAACCCCTCTAAATTCGCTTTCCCACTCATCCCACGCGAACCTATATCGTCTGTTTGTGTCATGTTAAACAAAATTTATTTATTTTTGTTTATATTATAAACAAAACGATTATATATTTAACACAATCGTTCTCAAAAGTAAAAGTAAACAATAACACTACCAAAACATAATACACCTTAACCTAAAACGTAAATATATACGATTATTTTTTTACACATACGCCGTTACCAAATCCTATTTTCTGTACTTTGAAACAGGTCTAGTTCCTATAATATTAATACGAACATCCTGGCAGGGTCGCCACTGTAAAGATACTTCTCTTTTACCATTTATTAAAATAATACGCTACTAATATAATACTCACCGCTGCCAGAATTTTACTTACCGTCATCGTCCCCGTTAAACTTACCTTAAAAAACTGCCCAGGTCGCCACGATATTTTTTTGTTATATATCGAAACGTCTACACTCTTGCCCTTATAAAAATCCCGCTGACTACTCTTTAAAAATTCAGAAAACCCCCTAGAACATTAGATGAGGTTGTCAGCACAGAATACTAGGAAGTGGTAATGACGAAAAAAACTACACTAACACATGGTTATATACAAACGAACTTTTTAATTTATTCTACCCAAAACCTCATTTTTAATTATGAAAAACAAAATAAAACAGTAATAAAAGAAAACTTTCACTTAATATTTTTTACATATTCTTAGTCTAACCCTTAATCTAAAGAAGACGAACCCAGTTTGCCACCCACCCACATATACATTTTTATATCCCCTTTTATTTTGCTCGAGACTTGAAATTTTGTGAAATTATTTAAATATTGAATGATTGAAAATTGAATAATAATAGTTGGTTACGTAACGGTCGGTGTTTCTCTTCGCCGTGTGCTGCACTAGATGTATCCGAATGTTTTGTCAGTCCCGTACACTTTTAATTTTTCTTCCTTCTTCACTTATTCCATTCTGGGATATTGTTCCACTTATTTATGCCGGTTTATAATTTTCCGTTAAAACTTAAAGTTTCTTGGTGCCCACAAGTCTCAGCGAGCGGCTGGCCGACGCCGCGGCTAAAGGTCGACTGCCGTTACATGCGGGCGGATGTCACGGCCTTTTCTGCTATCAAATTTCGTCGCTGTTCATAGCCTTCATGTGGCAAATTGTTAGTCGTGGCTCCGGGAACACTGTTTATTAATGTATATCAGACGTCAACGAAATTTCACTGCCACTAAATGCGTCACATGAATAGGCGTGGTCTCTAATTATGTTTCCGCCAGCACCGGAGCACATGTTGGGAAAATATTACCTCCAAGCCATGTTGTTTTACCATCTCGGCGTCGGTTGCGCGCCCGCTGGTGTTTGCGCGCGTCACACAGTACTAAAGTTCCGGGAATTGTATTGCGTTCTCCCATACCTGCCGCATTCCGTTGTACCACTACGTCTCACTGTTCCTTTGTTTGATAAAGCTTCTATTTAACATGTGGCTGGCCACACAAAGGGGAAACAAAGTTATGATTTTTTAATAAAAATAAAAACCTCTCCTTTTAGCCCCGTTACATACTCACAAACAATGACAGACACTCACATAAAATACTATATTGGCACAGAACGTTGATGACATTTTAATACTATACAGGGGGAACAAAAGACAACGTGAACAGTTACTAACGCACATAAACAAAATACATAAAAACATAACCTTCACTGCCGAATACGAACACAACAATACCATAAACTTCTTAGACCTCTCAATCACAAAACTAGAACACAAGCACAAATTCAGTATATACAGAAAACCAACTACAACTGACACACTAATACACGACACCTCCAATCACCCAACACAACACAAACTAGCTGCTTTTAGAACCATGATACATAGACTTAACAACATCCCCTTAGATGAAAAAGACTACAAAGACGAACTAAACACGATAAAATATCTAGCAGAATCTAACGGATATGACAGAACAATAGTCAGTAAACTCCTACACAAAACACAAAACAAACAACAGACAAAGACAGAAAACAACAAATTCATAACACTAACATACATCAACAAACAAACTGAAAAAATTGCCCACAAATTCAAAAAAGCAGGATACAGAATCGTTTACAAAACTACTAACAAAACAGAACACACACTATCAAAACGCACGCACAAAGCACAAAACAAATTCGATCTACCCGGTGTATACAAGTTAAATTGCAATAAATTCTACATAGGCCAGACAGGACGTAGCTTCAAACAGAGATACATTGAACACACAAAGGCACTCCACACCACTACAGAATCCACCTTTGCAAACCACCTCATTGAAGCAAACCACACATATAAAAACATCGACAATAACATGAACATTCTACACGTACACACAAAAGGCCGAAAACTAGACACTCTAGAACAATTAGAAATATACAAACACACGAAAACAAATAAAAACGACATCCTAAACGAACAGACACAATTCAAATCGCACGCATTATTCGAACACATCTCACCACACACACACACACATACAGCATCGATCTTTCAAAAATCTATCCCGTCGCCAACAACAAGACGGACAGCGCTACCTACGGCAGCCTCTGATGAAGCCTTCTAAAGGTGAAAGCCGGTTTAGGCTGTAAGGTAAATCTTTACGATTTTACTTATAAAAAACTTAGTGTTCCAAGTCGTCAAACAATAGTGATATTTAGTTATAATTGTGTTTGAAAGGTTACAGTGCATCACCTGGCAAGGAGTGAGTTGCTAAGTACCATCCACTTCTTTGTATTGGCCCACTCACCTTGTACCATACCTTATAATAACATGTATATATATTCAATTTACCTGCATATACTTGAACATCAGCTCCACTATTCTTTCCTGCATCACAAACATCTCACTGACAGTATCATAAAATTAGTTTGTTTTTTAAGTTAATTGACACATTTTTTCAACTGATAAAAAACTAGTCACTCAACCTCTCTTGTATAAGCATGTTTTGAAGGAAAGTGCTTATCCTTTTCAGGGCAGAAAGGGAACATTCAACAGAGCTTATAGTACAAGGAATTGCCAGTATGAGCTTAGCAAGCTTGCACACTGAAAATCAGGTATTTTGTGTGTGTGTATGTATGTGTGTGTGTGTGTGTGTGTGTAGGTTATACATACTGTTTCAATGAGTTGTAGGTATAGGACTAAGTCAATTTTAAATATTTTGTTTATCATTTCTTATTCAGTTTTGAGAAACACTAACAACAGAACATAATTTCCTAATTTTTTATATCACATAATATGGTCTTGTCCATTGTGGTTTTGAAATGTCACATTCTTCATGCCCTGTAATGGGAAGAAGTAAGGGAATTTAGTCAATATATCCAGATATCCAGAAAAGATTTATTTTCACTCATAAAACTAAGGAGTTTGTAAACACATTTTCTATAAAATTCTGGGGTGATTAGAAAACAATTCATTTTTCAATCCAATGTTATAAAAAAGAAGTCCATAAAAAACTAAAATCTTGTTCAGAAGTGAGCCCAGAAATTGTATCTTATATTCTTCAAATTTCTGATGATATAGTACTAACTGAAAATATTCCAGTTTTCTAACTGAAGAAACCTCTATCTTATAAACTATGAAATCAATTATTTCTGTATACAGATGCCAATAATTTTGTTCTTGTTCATTCTCACTTGGGAAGTGTCATTTAGGTTTCTGTTAGGCCTGATGCTTCTGAGCTAAAACATTAGCCCACATTGATGGAAATTATTGTTCTCTATCAATTTGTAAATCATCACTAACACCCTTACTTCCTTGTTACAGAATAATGTATTGACATCCTTTATTTTTGCAGAAAATTATACAAGTTAATCAGTGTAACTGAACAACTTCAAATATAATTTTGACCAAAATAATAACTCAGATTTGTTAAGAAATTCCAGAAAGCCACAAGATTTTATTATCACATTGATGTCCCAGTTATGTGGATAGTCTATAACATTTACGATGAACTCGCAAAGTTGACATCCACATTTTCTGACTGTATGAAAAAGTCTATCATTACATCTGGTTGGTGCAACTATTGATAGTTTCTTCTACACAAATTCTTGGAAAGCATGTGTTCTTTTAAAAGATTTAGAGAAAAAGGCAGAGAGGACATTCACGGTTACAAAAAATATATATTCCACTTTCTGATTGTGGGGTGCAATGTAGCAGGCCTCCTCGTGGTGCACCCTGGGTAACGCTAAATCTGCTACGGCGAATCACCGCGAACTCGAGCCTCTATAATGACAGCGATCGCTACAAGAAACGGCCCTTGTAAGGGCGGCGACAATCACCTCCGCATCCTATTCTGGAATGCGGGTGGCTTGAGCAATTCAAAACATGCAGAGTTGAAAGTTAATGCTTTTAGACACGACGCAGACATTATTATAATTGTCGAATCTGGCGCTTCCACAGACGCCACATGTTTTTACGAAATAACCGACTACTCGTTATACGTCATTAAAAGATCAAGGCAAGTCGTATCCGGTATTATTGCCTATGTACGTAATTTGTATGCAAGTAAGAGCACTATAATCCATGAGATGGATAACCAAGACAAACTGGAA
Organism: Magicicada septendecula; assembly: GCA_034769895.1. Taxonomy (NCBI): domain Eukaryota; kingdom Metazoa; phylum Arthropoda; class Insecta; order Hemiptera; family Cicadidae; genus Magicicada; species Magicicada septendecula. The sequence continues at coordinate 81,776,686 of CM068373.1, read as the reverse complement.
GCTATCTCCATAGACATTTGGAAGAATGGAGTTCACTTTACAGTTATTGGCCTTTATAATCTGCCAAATAATGTCCCAAACCTGGACTTAATCATGAATATGAGCCAGCACCACAACACTATTGTCGTTGGTGACTTCAATGCCCACTCTACACGCTGGGGGTACTCTTCTTCAAATGCAACCGGTAAATGTGTTGAAGACATGCTCGACCAGTCCAGTCTCATCCGAATTCCTTCCGACCCAACGTTTTTATCGTACGCCGGGCACACTAGTACCCCTGACCTTGCACTGGCACACGCAAACCTATCGTCGAGAGTAATGCTATCCTTGAAAAGTTCACACAAGCTGTCAAGGACGGTTTCCACAGAAAGAAATCCACATTGGCTGTTCTGGTGGATTTCAAAGCCGCATACGACAAAGTATGGCGCCGTATGCTTATATCCAAGCTAAAGAGACTTGGCGTGAACGGGAAGATGCTAAAATGGATATGCAGCTTCCTTTCGCAACGCTATATCCGGTGCAAATTTCAAAACTCTACTTTCCCTTACATGATGCTGCGCCAAGGTCTCCCTCAAGGAGCCGTCCTAAGCTGTTTGCTCTTCAACATCATGATTGACGACCTGATGCTAGCTATCCAAAAGATCCCAGGAGTATCTTGCTTATTCTTTGCTGACGATGTCCTAATCTGGGCCACCGGAAGTAACATCCTCGCCCTCGAAGGAGCTTTGAACAAGTCACTTGCTAAATTTGGTAGAATGGGCGGATCTGAACAAAATGGAAGTAAGCGCTGATAAGACAGTTGCATAGCTATTCACAATGTCTACCAGGACCCACCCAGTCAACCTAGTGTACAAAAATCTACCCCTAAAGCAAGTATCCTTGTCCAAATACCTCGGAATCAACCTTGACACCAAACTATCCTGGGGTGCCCACATCACGAAGGTAGCCGAGAAGAGTCAAAAGCGCATCAACCTCTTGAAGAGACTATCTGCAACCAAGTGGGGAGCTACGCAGGACGTGTTATCCACAGCATACAAAACATATGCCCGTCCCGTCTTGGAGTATGGAGGCGAGGTAACCTCCCTAGCAAGCAAAGCAAGCCTAGCTAAATACGACGTCGTGCAAAACAATGCCCTTAGACTGATTACCGGAGGAGCCAAATCGACTCCAATCCCAGCTATGCTCCTGCAAACTGGCATCGAGCCCCTCTACAGTCGGAGAGAAAAATCTACATTGAAATTCTGGGAAAGGGCCAAGAGAGTGGATAAAAATTACTGGAATGGGTACAACCATGCTTCCCAACGACTCAAAACCCAGACTTCACCCTTGACGTATGCTGAGTCCCTAATTACCAAATATAATCTGGCAATGGACAACCCAGCTCCTCTAAGACAATTCACCTCTATAGTGCCTTCACTGCCTTCCAAGCGGCTTGATCTCATAAGCCTAACTACAAACAAAGCCGAAGCCACCCCTCTCGAACTCGAAGCTTGCGCTCTCGAAACCATTAACTTAAGATATCCGTCGACCGAGTGGATTCACATCTATACCGATGGCTCATATCTTTCTGACACAAAAGGGGCCGGCGCAGGATGGTTCTGCAGCATGTTTGAAGACTCAATGGCTGTAGGGAAAAATGCTAGCAACTACGACATGGAGGTCTGCGCGGTGCTTGAAGCCTCCAACCAATTAAGCACACATAACCTAACTCCTTCCAAGGCAGTCTTCCTCATTGACTCACAGGCCGCAATATCGGCTCTGAGTAGCAACGCTTCAACTGACTGCCCCCGTACCATCCAGTGCCGCGAGAAACTGGCCGAACTCATCAAGAATGGCTGGGTTGTAGCTCTTCAATGGGTTCCAAGCCATGTTGGAATACCAGGCAATGAAAGGGTGGACATCATGGCAAAACGCGGCGCAGGGACTGACCAGCCTGAGTTACCTTTCACACTCAATAGAGCAAACAACCTCATAACCAACACCATCAACAACGCCACGCTCAAAACTCTGAAGGACCTTAGCATTGGCAAAAAGTGGGAAAGCCTTGCCACAGCGGGAACGATTCCAAAGCATCTTGAGAGAGCTGAGGCAGTAGCACGATTTCGTCTTGCTACTGGGCATGACTACCTCCAAGCGCATCTCTGCCGTATCGGTCTTGCTGCTGATGAAACATGCCCTCTCTGTGGTGTTGGCAGGATGGACAGCGACCACCTGCAGACGTGCCAATCGCTGACTTACCCGAACGATGACACAATCAATCGCTACTGGGAGGCTCGACGTCGAATGGTGGAAGCACCAAAGACGGGCGTTGGATAAAGTAAAGTAAAGTAAGTAAGTACTTTCTGATTGTAGACAAACTCTACATTCCAGAACAAGATATAAAAAGTGAACATAACATTGTGTGGAGCAACACACTTTATGTATATGATGCAACAGCTTTGTGAACGCTTTAGGATATGACGCAAGAACTTTAGTCTGCGTGCTACTTGTATGACCACTCATTACCAAGGTCCCATCATAAGTTTGTCCTAGTAATTTATCTGTAATTCTGAAATCGTTAATCACATGTTGTTCATGTGAAATAACGCAGAAGTCCTGTCAGTACTAACACCTGTAACCCAAAAAATCTTTCACATATTTTGGTTGAACTATATGTAACGCAGAACTATACATAGTTGGGATTGAAATTGAATATAAGATGTTTCATCAACCATTTCTGAAACAAATGTAAACGAATTAATTTCTTCTCTTATTTTGTGTTAACAGTATCAGAGACAGCTTTTATAACATCATTTTGAATGGTTGCAGATGTTCCTCTAGAAACTGTGGATGATTTTAGGTGGCTCTCTACAAGTGGATTATAATTTTTCAACATGTTTAGAAATTTCATTTATTCAAAGAACTTGAGTGATGACACTGGAATGGAAGTTCCAGTAACATTGTTTCTGCTGATGTCATTTTTGTGCTGATCATGAACTAACAAAGCAACTCTGTGTTTTCCAAAAACTTTAAAACTTTAACTATAGAAAACAATGGACATTACTTTGAGACATAGAATGCTTTAGCTGAGCAATATATAAATGATGTAAACCTGCAAAACCATCTCTATTTCAAACTTTGCTTTTGTTGGAATATACTAAGCATGGCCAACAAAACAGTCAGTTTGATGTTTCTCATCCTGTCAACCACTGCACTTTATCATATTTTGAAATACAAAAATATTTAGTACATTATATGTTTTTGGCTTTATGCTGCACAACTAAATTGGGTAGTGGTGGAGTAGGTCAATCTTTACTCATTAATTACCCATCAAGTGGATGCACCGAAAACAATGTTTCTAGAATTTTTCTTTACAGTAATATTTTCTGCCATGGCACTGATAAAACTTAAAAGACTGCTGTATTACAGAAGTATTGAAATTTTTTGCTCGCAAGTAAAGTAACAAACACATGAATCACTTACGAATTAACAAACAAAATACGTACTGCTCACAAAGTTATGTATATGTAACACTAACTTGAAAGAATCACCGTTTGATACTTGCTTGGCCGTGTGATGTAGCATGCGAATGCCTTCCTAGGTCAAACACATGTAATTCCACCCTGCAGCAGCCAGCGTGCGCAGCTTAAAATACTCCAGCATGTGACTACTGAAGTGTTCTGTGAAACTGAAGCAAGCCTTGGCTTGTATATTATTGTTGTTGTATTGTAGGTTGCATCATTGTGCATGCATTAAGGCACAAGCATCAGGCCAAACAGTACAATAACAAGGCCCTGAAATGAAAACGACTGTGATTGCAGGAATACTGAAATGGCTAAACTAAAAAGATTAAAATATTTGAATTATTCAATTTGAACTAGGCATGCTCTACACACCATCACAACTTGAATATTGTAACGAGACGAATTTGCGGTGTATTTATTATCCGTTAATGATGTTGAGATTGCACCTAATTAATCGTCTCAAACGTTGTTCGCCAATTTGTAATATGACGATGTTTAGGGTCCTACTGATTCTTGTTGTTGGTTTTATTATTATTGTGAAAGTCTTGTTTTTATTATTATTAATTTTTGTATTATTGATTTATTCTACCCAATTCAATCTATTATTGAATCCGATATGAATAAATCGGTTCACTTACTCTTTTTTCTCGTCGTTTATTATTTTGGTTTAATTGTTTAGAATGTTTTTTATCCACTTTCTTGAGTTCGATTCTGAAGAAGTTGTGTCGACTTTTCTATTGTCAGCTGCGGTGAGTTGATCGGTGCTTTCCTGTATAAACACTAACATAAACACAACATGTACACGATAGTTACTATCAGTTGTAATGTGTAGTAAATCTTAGATAATGTGGTTGGTGATGGTCATTCAATTTAAATATCCGCCTTGACTTCTGGTACCAACCGTCTCTGGTTACTCACTAAGCTGTAATTCTACTTTTTTCTAATAAAGGTCAACACTTTTGATTATTCATAAAACAATAGTTGTTTATTCAACTCAAGCAAAATAGTTTAATTACAATAATATTATTAATCTTCCTTTTTGAAAATAATTAAAATTGTTAAAATTGAACAAGGACTCTTAAAATAATTATAAGCTCAGGGTGGTAGGACTGCATTTGGCAAGTCGATTGTTTTCTGTTTGTAAATAAATTAATTATTATGCTTCATCAAATTTGTAGGTTCTTTGAGCCTGCAAGATACACAGATATAATAAGATGCACTACTGTAATAATGAGTAGGCAGAGAATAAAATCATTAATTGTTGGTTTAACATTACATAAATTATGAACGACTGTTCATTGTTTACAATTGAGGTTATCATAGGTTCATGTAACCTTGTTTATTTAAAATTGATTAATTATGCTTCGTTGATGCATTACTTATTTTTAAATTATTATTTGTTTTAATTTTTATTGTTATTTGTATTTTTAATTATTTGTTAAATTCAGTGTTATATTCCTGAATAATCTCCAAGATTGGATATAACTGAAACAGGTAAATTAAATTCATTTGATACAATCAGGTTACACTCATGTGTGACTCTGAGTCATTCACTATAATTAAATACAAAACATTTTTTAAATTATTAATGGTCAGGGTTCATTTTCCCTTCATTGATCATTCAATGTCTTTTCTTATACTAGTACAATTGAATCAAACAAAGAATTAAAATTGTCGTTATTAAAATCGTTCAATTTGATCATGGCTTATCTGATTTTTTCTAAGTCCCCTTCCTTTTGGAATTCGGGCAATTTATCAATTAATTCAGACTAATTAGATTCGCTACTAGCGTTCTTTAAATTATGAATGATTTGATAGGTATAATATAATGGTCATTTTCATTGATACTTGCGTAATTGGTCGCTCCGAAGAATTAACACTTTTTTTATAACTTTTATAATTAATTAATATTATTTTTTTAAAATTAATTTTCATAAATGCACTGCACTCACTCCTATACGCATATACTCCGTAACAGAACACTTGAAAATAGACTGCACTATCTTCTTAGGTTGACCTAACCTCCACTCGAAGTTTTGAGGTTAGTTGGTGTGTTTAAAGCTGTTGGCTGTCAAAACTACGTTTTTCTGGACGATCGGCTAACGTGGAGTCGCTCTTGTTGTTGGTAAAAGACTGTCCGTAGTTACTTGTCGGGATTCTTCACTTCGTATTTTTTATAAGCTCTGATTGGTTAATTGTCTTTATTTTGTGTACACTCTGTGAGATTCGTCAAAATAGACGCTTAGCATCGCATCAGTAGGCCGGGTCCGAGATTATGATTTTTTGGTTACCTACCCACGTGCAAGGGTTTGTCACTTCTTAATTATTTCTTAAGTCATATATCTTATTTATAATTGCACTGACGATACTTTTATCATTCCCATCATTTCTATTTTTTGAATACGAATAATTTGCATACCCTCATCATATAGTTCTGATTTGGGGTTGATAAAACCGCACTTGGTATAAATTCATAATACTCATTAAGCTATTTAATACTTTAAATACGTTGTTTTTATCCCATATTTTGATGGTGATAACATATTCTTATAGTATTATTCACTTTTCCCTTAGGATTATGTACTAATAATTATACAATGTCTATTTTCATAGATTCAAGTCCTATGCTTACTGTTACACATTCGTTTATTAATAATATTATACTAATATTAATAGTTAATAATATACATAGTTACCGTTGGTCTCCAGATCACTGTATATGATTAAATAAATAATTACCTTATTTTATCCACTAAGTGATCTTTTTTTTTTTTTTTCTTTTTTCTTTTTTCTTTTTTCTTTTTAATTTCTTATTTAATAAAAAAAAAAAAAAAAAAAAAAAAAAAAAAGAAAAAGATCACTTAGTGGATAAAATAAGGTAATTATTTATTTAGTTAATAATATTCTATTATGGCCTATGCATACTGCATTGGTCGTTGTCATTACTGATAGTGTCCTCTTTCCTTATCATATTGTTTTATTACCTTAACTATGGTTTGTTAAGTGACCTTGTCATACTTTAGGAAGTTACATTGTTACATGATTTGTAATCCCTTCAAAGTATTCTCATTTTTGTTTGAACGTCTCTTATTATTGTTTTGATAACACTGTTATGATTGTGCAGTAGTTCATTCTGCATTTATTCTAATAATTGCTTTGGTTTAATGTTACCAAGATTAGTTGCATCTAGTTGTTAACATCGTTTATTTATTATTATTGTTATTTTTGTTATTTAGGTAGTTATAATCCTTGAATTTACTTAATTGAATAGTATTCTGCCTCATTCAATGTTGTTAGTTGAATTCCTACTCTTTTACAATAAGTTTACAAAATAATTTTGTTGCATCAAGCATCCATTCCATGGCAAGCCTATAGTTATATTAAATTACATTAATACAGCTTTTATATTTAGTTATTACGTTATCTATTGTACACAAATCGTTCCTTATATAATCTATTTATGTCACATTATAATACATTTTAGTTTAACATAGCTTTGGCCTTATTTTTCTATAGTTTTAGTGAAAACTAGTTGCCCAGATTAGGTTATGTTACTTTCTAAGTATGCAGCAATGGATTATTGTTGGTTTTGTATTTCTGTATTACCTTTGATTTATTTGATTTTATGTAGTGCTGGTATATCTGTTGTTTATTATTAGAGCAACTTTTGTTTATCTTTTACAGTCATTATTGGTAATTAGTGGTTCTTTCTAATATCAATTCCACTTTACAATTGGTCATTTGTGTTTTGGACACAGTCCTCTTTTCATGTCTACACATCATTTAGCTAAAAACTTATCCTATTATTACTCATTCTCTTTGTTATTTTTTATGCTCAATAATTAATTCTTATTGATTATTGTTTATATTACATGGTCAAGGAAGGTATTCACTAAATAAGTTTGGGTTAGTGTTTACTTTACAGCTTAGGGATTTATATCAAATTGTTTATTCCCTTTCTTCTTTCTTCTTCTATAATAATTCTTTTATTGTTATATGCTAGTTCATTATAATTCATGTTATCTCCCTTTCTGTGTTTGATCTGGATATTTTTCTTCTTCTCTTCACTGATTCCTTTCTTACTCATAATTAGTTTATACATGGTGTTGTTTTCACTTGTTTCCTTCTCTCTGTTTGATAAGTTTCTTCTTGAAGTTGCTATAGTTGTGTCCTTCTCATTGTTTGATCTATTTTCTTTCTTGAAGTCGTTATAGTTGTGTCCTTCTTACTGTATGATCTATTGGGTAATTGTGTATGTTGTCTCATCGTTAGTCTTCTTTTATTTTCTTTAGTTGCACATTTACTAGTAATTCCCTCTTTATTATAATTCACTTGGTTTAACTTATGATACTTTCTCTTTTTTATCCATGATTGTATACTTGATCTTGTAGGTATTCTTACTTGTAGTGGCTTTCAACTTATTTTTTGGTAGTTTGGTGTTGGTATTGTCATATGTACCATTACATATTGCCTCCCTACTAGAATTGATTATTTCTGAGATTCTTCTTTAGTACTGAAGAAATTATCAATTTTTTATCTTTTCATTTCACCTTTTAGTCACGTACGATGCTTTCATATTTTTATCTACTTTTATACTTGTCTTCATTTCATTAAATTTCTACACTTTATCTTCCTTCATAATTCTGGAATCTGGTTAATTATCTTCTTGGCTGTCGTGTTGTCCCTTAAATATTTAGTTTCCCTAACATTTTTTTTCCTATCATGTGAGCTGGGGCAGCCCAGAGCGGCAATTGTGGCTACAATACTCTGCTGGCCATACTACACCTTTATCGAGCTCAGAGGAACTTCATCTCTGCTCAAGAAAATGATTGCTGGAATATTTCTTCAGTCAATTCATTAAATAAAAATACTTATAAGTAGTCGATTTCGACTAATAAAACATACTCTTGGGGTTGTTCACTCTTTTGCCTTCTATATTCAATTATACACTTTCTTTTTGATTCCTTCTTATTTTCTGTAGATTTTTGTTAGTTCATGTTGTTGACAAATAGCATGTGTAAATACTCTTCATTTTTCTCTTCTTCTTGTGACAATTGTTCTTTGTATTGATTTTTTCTTTCTTTTTCTTCTTGATCAATTCTCTTTCTTATAATCTCCTCTACATAATACTCTCTTTTGTAGTCTTCTTCACTTTCCTTTTATATGTCAGATTTTTTAAACATTTTATTCTGGATAATAATTTTTTTTTCTTATGGTGGTAGTAATCATTGTTAAGGTATCTTGAGTTTATTCAGTAGTTGCTTGTTTTATTGTAGTTTATTTGTTAGATAATCGTTTCTTCTTTCCTTTTTTATTATAGCCTTCTCTTATATAATACTCTATTTGTTGTTTTTCTTCTCTACTCCTTCAAATATTAGCTGGTTAAACATTTATTCTGGAATGTTTTTCTTATTGTTGCAATCTGTATTAAAGTATTTTAGGTTTATTCGATAGTTGTTTATCTCATCGTTGTGGATTTGTTATATTATCATTTCTCTTTTCTTTCCTTTCATTATTATATTCTTCTCTTGTATATTACTCTTTTTGTTGTTTTTCTTCTCTACTTCTTCAAATGTTAGGTGGTTAAACATTTATTCTAGAATATATTTTTTCTTATTGTTGTAATTACTATTAAAGTATCTTAAGTTTATTCAATAGTTGTTTATTTCATCATTGTTTATTTGTTATATTATCTTTTCTTTTCTTTCCCTTTATTATTATAGCCTTCTCTTATATATTACTCTCTTTGTTGTTTTTCTTCTCTACTCCTTCAAACGTTGGGTGTTTTACATTTATTCTGGAATATATTTTTTCTTGTTGGTGAAATCTTCATTAAAGTATCTTAGGTTTATTCAATAGTTGTTTATCTCATCATGGTTCATTTGTTAGATAATCGTTTTCTTCTTTCCTTTTTATTATAGCCTTCTCTTATATAATACTCTCTTTGTTGTTTTCTCCTATACTCCTTCAAATGTTGGACGTTTGAACATTTATTCTGGCATATATTTTTTCTTGTTGGTGAAATCTTCATTAAAGTATCTTAGGTTTATTCAATAGTTGTTTATCTCATCATGGTTCATTTGTTAGATAATCGTTTTCTTCTTTCCTTTTTATTATAGCCTTCTCTTATAATATTCACCACCAATACGAAAATGGACCTTACTTTATGGACACACCTTTTATTATATTGAAGTAGTGTGCCGTGGTTATATTGAAAGGTAAACACCACGGCCACTTTAATTTTATTTTCTGTGCGTTCGGTGCACTATCGTTGATTGTTATGATGCCCGCGTTGATATCGAGATGCAAGTTGTTCGCTGCAACCTTGAGTGGTGACGTCATTTGGCAGGCTGTGGCTTTCGCTTGTCAATGAAATTTAGTCAGCAATGTCTGAGTTTCTATAAGTTAGCGCCGAGCCGTGCGTCGCTCTCTTTTCTCGTACGACCTTGGTGCGGCTGGATTGTGACGGCGTAAATTGTGACACCACTATGCATAGATACGTTTTCTTAAAGAGCTTCAGGTTTCTCCGCTTAGTCGAGGTGAAAGGGGTCCAGGTGATGGGCACGCTAAATCTTCACCCATCCGCAGAGCCTGCGTAAGACGCCCCAACGCCGTCACGCCATCCGTCATCGTCTTTCACACACCACGAAAATGCAGGAGTGTCTTTAGTGCCCTCTGAAAGATCAGGTGGGAAATTTCCATTATTTAATAAACTTCAAACTCGAAGTGCTCCGCAGGTTATCGGGGAACACGCACGCTAAAATCTATGCCTAGATATTAGACTCATGTTTAATATTACTGAACATGTTTTGTGAAGACATGCTAAAGTGTGGACATTACTGACTGGGTTATAAGTAACTTATAAGTATTTGTGCTTTGATTTGTATAGAGTCATGGGTTACCTTTCTGTTATTTAAATATTTAATTCTATTCCTGTGAAAGACAAAACAGTTTAAAAGTCTTTTTTGACAATATTCAGAACTTAAGAAAATGTAATACTCCGAGAGTGCTTGCATCTGCCTGCCATATGACCGGTGATCCTGCATGTTTCTATTTGTTTTCTGATTTTTCTAAATTTAAATGTCTCTTATTTGGTTATTTTGTTGGTTCAGTTTAACTATTCAGATTTTTATTATTGTACAGTAAGATTCCTATACTTAACTAATTTAACTCCTTTAACTTAACACTTAACTTAAAAGGCGACTCCTTTTAATTTTTCCTTATTTAACTACTATTTTCTACCTTTTTAATATTTAGGTAACATTCTTAAACCTCGGTTAGTGTGATCACTGTTTCCAGTTGATGTGATTAATCCTAGTGATGGGGAACAGGTAGATAAAAGTACTGCTGCACACTTTAGTAATTGTTCTTTGAATTTAATTAGTAATCATTATTTATTAATTATCAATTATTATTGTATTATTTAATTATCATGGATTGTCTGCTCCAAACACTTATAATTATCATGTGTTCATAAATGGTTCCTGCATTACTCATGCAATACAAATTGTTGTAAAATATAGGAAGTAAAAGTTTATAATAATAATAATAATAATAATAATAATAATAATAATAATAATAATAATAATAATAATAATAATAATAATAAATTCAGTAGGTTGGCATGCCATTATTAAATTTGTGGAAAATACTTTGACATATTTTGTGTAATTAAAGCACCATGTGACTTTAAATAGTTTGACATATTTTGTGTAATTAAACCATCATGTGAATTTAAAGAGAGAGCTGTATGGAAGTCAAGTATTGAGAAAACTAAGACAAAATGATTGTAAAACTATTGTTCAAGAAAAAACTTAAATAAAATCTTGTTACTGTTGATCAGCTGTTTTCTTGCAAGACCTGTCACTATGGCTCAGCACATTTTATTTCCAATCTAGGCCATATGCCTAGTCTTAAATATTAAGTTACGCCTCCCCAGAAAAAAAAAAATTTTTTTTGGTGATTAGAAAAAGTTGGTAAAAAATATTCTGTGACCAAGGGGGCGTTTCAATGGTAGCAGAGCGTGGTTATTTTGAGCCCTTCAGCCAAAAATGTGACAGGACTTGCAAGATGGCTTGGGAAGTTTTATTTGGTGGATTTTTGAAGGGTAAGTTTCAAGTTCAGTAAAAGTGAGTGTGGTCACAAATAAACCTGTTGAAGGGAAAAGAGATCCAGACAGCTTTTTTAATTGTTACATGTTGAGTGTCTAAAATGTAGATGTTGTATTTTGTGTGATATTTATATGTGTGTTAGATTATATGTGATATACCGAATTATTGGATGTAAACTGGAGCCAGCGTGGAGCTATTTTTCAGTATGGGTCACACGCACACGTTCATATTTTTGTTATATATATTAGGATACATACTGGCTCACCTTCTTGTTGGAGTTGTTATTGGTTGTTCATTTTCGGTTTGACAAAGGCACGGTTAATTGATCGATAATTCCGGTGCAGCGCCTGCCCTATTGTGGATATTTTCTGGGTAGAATAATTTAAATGGATTTCTTTTGCAGAGAATGCGGGTATGGCCGGGCCATAACTTGTTAGTGTATTGTTGTTTTGTTGTAATGCATTTTAGGGCATTTTTGCCAGGTTTGTTTTAGAGAGAAATGTATTATATATATATATTTATTACATTTAATATTTATAATTAAATTTACCTCAAGATGTTATTTTTCTATTTGGAACATGTTTCGAGAGTTCCTGTTCTCTCATCTTAAGTCTTCGCGATCTTGTTTCTGGTGAAGTATTTGTGTGTTGGCTGCTGGATGCTATTAAGGTTGTTTGTTGGTCTTTGGTATTTTAAAGTTGTATTATTGTGTGTGATTGTGGTATATGTTTTTGTATTTTGTGTATTTTCGATGTTGAGTGCTTTGAATATTGTGTCATTTTTGTATTGATTTGTATTTGTTCTGGTATTAGTTTGGTTTTGTGTTTTATGTTTGTATATTTGTAAATTTTTCCAAATGTTCATTATGGTGCCTTTGTGTGGTATATGTTTTATTAGTGATACATTGGTTATGTCTGGGAATTCATGTCCAGTGTTTATTGCATGTGTGGCTAAATTGGATTTATATATTTCTGTTTTTTTGTATGCGTTTAGGTGTTCAAAATAACGTTTTTTCAGCTGTTGTTTTGTTTGTCCTATGTAACATTTATTGCAATCTTGGCATTCAATTTTGTATATACCGTTAGTTGTATTATCTTTGTTGTGTGAGCTATTTAGAATTTGTAATTTATTTTTATTAGTTTTGTATGCTATTTTTATATCTGTGTTTTTAAATAGTTTTGTTAGTTTTGTCATTTTATTGTGTGAATGTGTATTATTTTATTATGTGTATGTGAATGTGGCCCATTTTTTGTTGTTGTTATTATTTATGTGTTGTTCATTTTGATTAATTCTTAATTGTTCAGTTTTTATTTTATATTTGATTTTATTTTCTATTTTGTTCACAGTATTTTTATTGTATCCATTTTCATAACCAATTTGGTATATTATATTTCTTTCTTTGTCTGTTTCTTGTTTGTTTAGGGGAATTTTGTACATTCTGTTAAATAGCGAATAGAATGCTGCCATTTTATGTTGTGGTGGGTGGTCAGAATGGTTAGGTATAATGATGTTAGTGGAAGTTGGTTTTCTATATATTGCATATTGTATGTGGTTGTTGTATCTTGTGATGGTTATGTCTAAATAGTTGATTTTGTTATGTTTTTCTTTTTCTTCTGTGAATTGTATTTTAGGATGTATGTTATTGATTTGTTTCAGTATGTTCTCTGCATTTGTGTTTTTGTTATTTGATACATATAGCCCATCGTCTACATATCTTATCCATATGCCATTTGGGTCATGTGATTTTATAATATTTTGTATTTTTGTGTCTATGTGTTGTAGGAATATTTCTGCTATTATGCTTGATAATGGTGATCCCATTGCTAAACCTTCTTGCTGTTGATAAATTTTGCTATTAAATTCAAAGTAATTTTGTTTTAGTATTAGTTGGAGGCTATTTGTTATTTCGGTTATATATTGTTTGTTTTCATTTTGTTCTTTAAGTTTGTTTATTATTATGTCTATTGTTTCTTCTACTGGGATGTTGGTGTACATGTTTGTGATGTCATATGATTTGAAAAATGTATTTTAATTTATATTTATTATTTTTAGTTTGTCTATTAATTCGTATGTACTTTTTATGTTATGATGGTTATTTGTTAGATGGTTATTTTTTAGTTTTTGTGCTATTATTTTTGCCATTTTGTATGTAGGAGCTTTTTTGAAGTTGATTAATGGATGTATTGGATTGTTTAATTAGTGTATTTTTATTAGGCTATTCATTTTAGGTGGTTCTGGATTATTATTTATATATATGTCTGTGTTTTTCATGTTGAAAATGTTTTTAGTTGTTTTTATTAGTTTTATTGTTTGTTTAAGATAGTTTTCTGTTGGGTTTGTGTTTAGTTGTATGCAATTATTATTGTTGATGAAGTCTTCGGTTTTTTTAATGTAGTCTGCTTTATCAATGATTACTGTTGCTTGACTTTTGTCTGCTTTAGTTATTATTAAATTATTGTTCTTTACTTTATTTTTAATTTCTTTTATTGTTTTATTGTCTTTCTTTTGTTTATCTTTGTTTTCCATTTCGCTAGTGATTATTTTTTTAATTATATGTGTTGCTTCTGTTCTTTTTTCTTCTTGTATATTGTATTTTATTAGGTTAATGGCAAATTCTGTTTCTACTATTAAATTTTCTAGATTTTTGTTTGCATTTTGAGTTATGTTAGTTTTTGACATATTGTTTAAATATTCTGTTTCTTTTTTGTTAAATTCTGTATTACTAAGGTTAATGGTTCGAGGGTAAAATGTGTGTTTAGTTTTTTTTGTTCTTGATTTTTGTTTTGTTGTTTTAATGCATTGAGTTTTTTGTTGATTGTAATAGTCTTTTGGTTTTTTCAAATCTTATTTTATTTTCTATGTTATATTTTATTTTACTTTCTATATACAAAATTGAATGCCAAGATTGCAATAAATGTTACATAGGACAAATAAAAAACAGCTGAAAATACGTTATTTTGAACACCTAAACGCATACAAAATACCAGAAATATATAAATCCAATTTAGCCACACATGCAATAAACACAGGACACGAATTCCCAGACATAACCAATGTATCACTAATAAAACGTATACCACACAAAGGCACCATAATGAACATTTGGGAAAATTTACAAATATATCAAACATAAAACACAAAACCAAACTAATACCAGAACAAATACAAATCAATACAAAACATGACACAATATTCAAAGCACTCAACATCGAAAATACACAAAATACAAAAACATATACCACAATCACACACAATAATACAACTTTAAAATACCAAAGACCAACAAACAACCTTAATAGCATCCAGCAGCCAACACACAAATACTTCACCAGAAACAAGATCGCGAAGGCTGAAGATGAGAGAACAGGAACTATCGAAACATGTTCCAAATAGAAAAATAACATCTTGAGGTAAATTTAATTATAAATATTAAATGTATTATATACATCAAGAAACGGACTGTAGCAGAAAGTGATTGAATATATATATATATATATATATTTATTGCAACGATACGGCCATACGCTGTATTAGGCATTAATGTGAATAAATATAAAATTTGTAGAATTTGTATAAGTTACGGGTAAATGGACAGGTCTGAGATTGTAAAAATATTGCATTGTTAGGTTAGGGGAGAATTAACCTGTTCCGACAGGCAGTGAACACCTGCTCAATTGTATGTGTCTTACAGTGTATCTTGTGTGTGTTAGTGATGCATGCAAAGACAGGAATCTCAGCAACCCGCCCCAAGTAATTAATAAAATAATTATTTTAATTCACTGTGCGAAAACTAATTAGTGTATGAACAAACCAAAGGCACCAAAGTGTGTGTAAAATTTATAGTTATCCCCAGTGAAAAATGACGTTAATAGAACACGCTATGCGAAGACAGTGCAAAATAAATGTGCCAAAAAATACGCGAATTACCCTAAGACACTCAAATTAATATAGTGAGTGCTTAAACGAATTAGCTATAATTTGTGCTATCTCAATTCCGTGCAAAACATTGCTATTTGCTAATAATTGCAAATAGTTGAAAAGGTTCGGGAGTGGGGGCTATCACGCGATATGCAGGTATCGACAGGACGATTTTGGAGCCAACTGGCGCGGAATCTCGAGAGGGTATAAATTAAGGGTTCGACCAAAAACCCTTCTCTTCATTTCAAGACACAGTTGCAGTCGGATATGCTGTCCGTCGGCAGAACAGTTTTATTTTTATTTCTATTACAATTCGCAGTAACAAACGAATAAAACGTTCGTTAAATTCGTGACAATATTCCGGAAAAAGTAAATACCGAAATCGTAAGTCTACCAAGAGTATATACGGAAAAGCTACGGTACCAGAGCGACGAGGGATGCTGGACGTTAGAAGATGTTTAAGATCTACCTTGCAGCAGATAACAACTCTCTGATGAGGACCACACTGCTGTAGAACAACGCTGTACTCTAGACGTATCCAGGAACACACATGCTGCTGGAGAGCGACGCTGGACTCTAGACGTATCCAGGAACACACGCTGCTGTAGAGCGACGCTGGACTCTAGACGTATCCAGGAACACACGCTGCTGGAGAGCGACGCTGGACTCTAGACGTATCCAGGAACACACACACTGCTGGAGAGCGACGCTGGACTCTAGACGTATCCAGGACCACGCCAGGACAGGAGGAATGGAAAACTAACTCTGGACAACGCTGGACCCTCGACAACAATTCGTAAGATCATCAGAACTCGAGGTGACATGCGTAATGCATTTTAAATGATTTTTAAAAAGAGCTCATAAAGACTATATCAAAAGAAAATAAATTAAAGCAAAGAAAAATTTATACTTAGTAATAATATTTTAGAAATGTAGATAAATGTTTAGTCGTAAGAATGAGCGCTCGCATATAAAGAAATAATAAATAAAAAGAGAATTTAAAGTTGAGAGAGTAGAGTTTGTTATCAAAATAAATAGTTAAATTGATTTGATAATTGAATTATAGAAAAGAATAATTTAAATTTGAATATTAAAACAAATGCCAGTCTAAAAGTAATTAATTTAAATTTAAATTTAATTTTAAACATTGGTATAGACTGAGCAAGTTGAGGTCAGATCTGAATTAAGAGAATTCAATTCCAATTACATTTTAATTTTATATTTTATTAGTAAATCAATTTATTAACATGTCTAGATTAAGATTATTAACATGTCTAGATATAAGAGATTTTTGAACATGTGTAACACTGCATATTATAAGATATAAACATTTAATAATGAGCAATATCGTGACCGACGATTATTAAGGATGTTTATGATTATTTATAAGATTGAGTAAACAATAAATATGAATTTTAAATACTCATAAATACAATACTCTTATTATAATTACATCTGAACCGCAATTACACATACAACCTACATTTATGTATATATGTATCAAAGTATAGAATGGCTCCCAAAGAACGTGGGAAACACGTTCGAAGAACAAATTAAATTACATATAAATTTGTACACATGTATCGTTGTAATATATATATATCGGCTTTTGGTGACCTCATTGTTATTGAGTACGTCGTGTTGTGTCCGTTCATTGGTTAGTGTTGTGGTTGTGTTTTTTGTGTTGGGGGAGACTTGCTCAGCTTGTTTGTAGTACCCCTTTCTCTCAGCGTTAGGGGATTCCTGAAGCCACTTGAGCATTCTCATGTTTTTCCTCTTCTTTTGTTGTGATGTCGTGTTGAATTGTTGTCCGTGATGTTTTTTTCAATTGTGTAATTCTGGTGGACACTTAGCGAATTCAAGTAGTAAGAGTGGCATTCCAAATGAAGAAGGAATTAAGATGAAGTTGAGTTAGGATTTTGTTTGGGGACCTTGTTTTTGAGACGGGAATTTTAAGCCAACTGCACTTAAGACAACATATTTTAGAAATAATAAATTAAATATTAAACCAGAATCAATACAATAGTGTTGAACAGTGAAACAGACTGGCGAGAGATAACCTTTGGCCAGCTGATAGCTTGTGTATTGGAATTTCTGTCATTGTTCACGTTATCTGATAAACCGGTGCATAGTCGCATGGGATTATTGTAGGTTTGGCATTCCGAGTTCAAGGGTAATTTTAGTTTGTTTCCTTGCAAGCAGCGGATTCATCCTTGACAGACGTTACTCAGTTGTTAATGTGGATTATTGTTTGACCCGTTCCATGCCGTATTCCGGGTTGCGTCCTCAGTTGTTCGGCCATCTATTATATCATATTATATTTTGTGTAATTAAAGCACCATGTGACTTTAAATACTTTGACATATTTTGTGTAATTAAACCATCATGTGAATTTAAAGAGAGAGCTGTATGGAAGTCAAGTATTGAGAAAACTTAGACAAAATGATTGTAAAACTATTGTTCAAGAAAAAACTTAAATAAAATCTTGTTACTGTTGATCAGCTGTTTTCTTGCAAGACCTGTCACTATGGCTCAGCACATTTTATTTCCAATCTAGGCCACATGCCTAGTCTTAAATATTAAGTTACGCCTCCCCAGAAAAAAAAAATTTTTTTTTTGGTGATTAGAAAAAGGGTGTAAAAAATATTCTGGGACCAAGGGGGTGTTTCAATAGTACCAGTGACACTCTGACACAGTATGCAAAGTGTGCGGCATACACAGGCACCAGGATAGTAAAATTGGCACTAGGTGCCAAAAATTTCAGGCGTGGAGAAATATTTGAAAAAAATATCAGTCATTAAGTTAACCTTCTCAGTACTCTGGATGGGTATTCTCGCCAAATTTTTATGACTCTATGGTGCTTCTGATGTGTTAAGTCAGTAAAGTGCTCAGATGTGATAAATTGGTAAAGTGCTCAGATCAGTGGTCGAGCAGAATTGATGTTATAAAACCTCTTTATAAATATTACCTGAAGTGTATGATGCTTTATTTGAAATTTGTATGGACTTTTCAAAATTGGATGAACAATCCAAATATCAGGCAAAATGTCTAGGTGAAAAAATTGCTACATTTACATTTATTTGTTGTATTAGAGTTGACTATCATAGAGTTAGAGGTATAATATTTTAAATAAAGTGAATTTTGTCAGTAAATGTTTGCAGTCTCCGTCTATGTATCTCCAACCTACTTTAAATTCATTGAATGATCTAAATCAGTTTCTAAATTCTTATAGTTCTGATAAAATTTCAAAGAAGTTGTAGAAAGAACAAAATTAATTACAGAAAAATTTGACACAGAATCTGTATTTTTCAGTAGTAGATCACTGAGGCAACATAAAAAGACAACACAATTATATTATGAACATGAAAATATAGTAGATCCTAAAATTTCATTTAAAATAAATTTTTTTCTCTGGATAATAGATCAAACTGCAGCATCTTTGCAGGAAAGATCTACTTTATTAAATGGGATATAAATTCATTTCAGTTTTTGTATTTGTTAAGTACTTCACAAAATAAAGAATATTTACTACCTTGTTATAAAACGTTACAACAAAAATTAACACATGAGAATCATTCAGACAGTGACACAGATGATTTATGTGAAGATATTTTACAGTGTCAACCATATTTCTTTCTAGTTTTGATAATAACATACTTCAGATAATTCAGAATATTTATTCAAACGACTTAATCATAGTTTATCCAAACTTTACAATTGCTCTTTGGATTCTTTTGTCATTACCGTTATCTGTGGCATCTGCAGAATGATCCTTTTCTAAACTTAAAATTATTAAAACTACTTGCCCTCCACAATGGTACAAGACGGACTCCCAATTCTTGCCATTATATCAATAGAGTCAGATATTTTGGATCAACTTGGTATACACGATATTATTTAAAGAATATTCATTAACGAAAGCTAGAAAATTCAGTTCATTAAATGATTTTTCTTTTTGTTTAAATATTTACTTACCTATTTCTCTTCCAAATAATGTTTGTAATATGTTCCTATTTTATATACTTGTAAGATCTGTTTCTTATTTATATGATATCTATGCAAAGTATAAACATCAAAGTGATTTCCTTGCCAAATAAAATATAGTAAGTTTAATTATATAGCCTACCAAAAAATATTTATTAGTGTAAGTTCATCTGTTAATTTATGTAAAACTATGTAAGGTCCAACTAGTAAATGATTTTCTTGACAAATAACATAAAATACTTTATTTTCTTCTACATTATTTTGGATGTTTTTGGTTTTGTATCCTTCTTGTATGTTTATTGCTTCTTATATATTTTTTATACATAAAGCTTCCTCAGCCATAGACGCTTGTCCACTAGTGTATGGTTTTTGAAAGGAGCGTTGCCAGGTGTGGGGATTTTCCCCATGGTGCCAATTTGAAGGCTCAAAATCTATGTGGAGAAATGGTGGGGGTTTGTGTAAATGTGGGAATCTGATGGGGATTCCAAATAGTAAAAATTAATAAGTTATATTTTAATAATTATTCGAGTAAAAAAATATTTTTATCACGAAATGTGTTGCACTTTGTGGTTTCGTGTGCTATATATTGCCGTGACAGAACTGCTAGACTACTCAGGATTTAATAATACACACAGACACATGCACATACCCACACACACACTCACTTTCAGTAGAGTTTAAAAGACAAAACAAATTTCAGGATTTCCACAAATTTGCAGAAGTTAAACGTCATAAGTTGTTACGGCTTTGGCAGTGTTGTTACCTTTTCTGGCATGTGTTGAAAGAGTTTTAGATCAGTATTCAGAATTGCCATTTATTTCCAAGGTGGGTACTTAATTTATGATAATGAACAATCGATTTATGAAACCTAACTCTTGTAAATAAATGATACCTTCTTTCATTGGAGCATCATCTCAATATTTTAATGGAAACAAACCTAGAATTTCAATCGTATTAGCCAAAGATTCTATACATCTATAGCAGATTTGAAACAGTCTATAGGACTACCTTGAATATTTATAGTTTTTTTGTTGGTTCATCCTCTTCATTCACGCACTTAATATTAGTGATAAATTGTAACTTTCCTTGTGAACACTTACGTTTCTTAATGTCCTTGTACATTTCGGTGTCCTATTCACCTTCTTCAGCGAGTTTAAATACAGAATGTCTTGAAACAGTTGTAACGGATTTTTTCAGGTTGGTGGTATGTGTGGGGGGTAGTTGGTGGAAGGGGGTTGGCGCTGGGATTCAGAGTATTGTTTGGTTTCTGTATGATTGTGACAAATAGTACATGTGATTTGAAGTGTACTATTTGACCAACTACACTTTAAATCACATGTACTATTTGACACAATCATATAGAAACCAAACAATAATCTGAGTCCCAGCGCCAACCCCCTTCCACCAACTACCCCCACACACACATACCACCAACCTGAAAAAAACCCATTACAACTGTTTCAAGACATTCTGTATTTAAACCTTTAAACATTTATGTTGACTGCACCAAAATAAACAATTCTCTTTCAACAGTGACTTTGTTCAAAGACTCAAACATTTGGATTATATCTTATTAAAAATTTTTCATATTTACATTATTTTTGTAACAGTATTTAAACATTTAGAATATATTCAGACTTTAAAATTTGACACTTTCCATAAAGCACCCAGATTTGTGGCAGTGGACATTTTTATACCAAAGTGGGGGAAATTTTATGTAGCTATATGGGGAAAAGAAGGTTTGGGATCTTGATGGTCACGGGTGCAATTTCAATTCCGTGTATACCGTGTTGTCTTGGTACCATGCGCATGCGCACTATTTCTCACTTGGTACCATGCGCATTCGCGCTGACTGCTGACTGTTTCTCTCCCACTCTCTAGATAACATACAATTCAAACATACAAACCATATTATCCCGTACTACCTCACGACAATTCGTGGAAGTTATGTGTAAGATTAAAAATCTAACTTAACTAAAATTTCCTTTGTTAGTGTACATTAAAAGGCTGTATTTATTGGAAGTACAGAAATTAAAACCTAGTTTCCATTTATCGCACATGATTATGGTACAGAATAATTTACCTTATTGAAACAGTCCAGTGACTTCAAGATGTATATTTATGACACGTTTCGAGTCATATGACCCTTCATCAGATAGTTATCACTCACAAGGAGATCATCAAATATTAAAATTCACAAAAAACACATGTATTAGTAGAGGGAAAATGGGGTTCCTGACCAAAGTACCGTTATTCCCCCACCACCACCCCATGCCGCCTTTCGCGCGCCAAGTCCAAAGAGATGCCGCCGTTCCCGCGGTCCAAGATTTTTTCCCACGCTCTCCCCACCACCAATGGACCCGCAGCATCCGCGAATAAAATTTTTTATTTTTTTAATTAAATTGATTTGCATATCAAGGGAGGGTTGGGGGTGGGGTGGGTTCAATGGACCACCCGCATCCGCGAATTTCCGCGAATATAATTTTTTATTTTTTTTTTAATAAAGCTGATTTGCATATCAGGGGTGGGTGGTGGGTGGGGGTTCCAACTTGATGCAATATAATGTATATTAAAATATATGATCAGGGTTACCAACCTTTGCATGAGTTCAAATTTGTTACGTGTTATAATGTACATTAAATCTATATGATCAGATTTACCAACTTATGCATGGGTTCAAACTTGGTGGGTGGTAGGTGGGGGGTTCCAACTTGATGTAATATAATGTATATTAAAATATATGATCAGGGTTACCAATCTTGCATTATTGTGTATAGAACAGATCTGCCAACATTTTTCTGTGGTGGGAAATTCAAACTATATGAGCAGACGCATTATAGTGTATAGTAAATTATATGACTGTTGACGACTACGATATCAAGTTATCAACTCTCCCCCCTTCCTCTCTCTCTTTGTCTCTAGATAACGTCTCTCTCTCTCTCTCTCTCGCTCTCTCTCTCTCTCTCACACATTTCTGATTACTATACACGGAATTACATATTGTTATCTGCTCGTACACAAGGGTATTCGTCATTGTAAGATTTTAATAAAAACAATTATCAGTTTAAATAATAATTTTCATGATTGCAAGATACAACCTGTGTACACGAAAACTTAAAATATAGTTTACCGCTGTGGTAGGAAATTCAAACTATACGAGCAAACACATTATTAAATTGTCTCTCTCTGTCTCGCTCTCTCTCTCTCTCACACATTTCTGATTACTATACACAAAATTACATATTGTTATCTGCTCGTACGCAAGGGTATATCCTTTGCAAGTAAGTGATATTTAAAAAAATTATTTACAACGTTCGACTAAAATCATATTTCAAGATAAAGGGTTGTGTCAAGAAATAAAATCTTACTACGATCACACACACACACACACACACATGACATATGTTTATGCGTTGTATACATGTAACAGAAGTAATGTGTTGCTGTCTCTATGTGTTTATGTAACGTCTCTGTCTCACATCTCTAGACACAGTTACCGATCACAATATTATTCCTCAAAAATCTGTTGTACAACATCTCTCTCTCTCTCTCTCTCTCTCTCTCTCGCTCGTAGATGTCGGAAGAAATTCCCAGTTTTTAATGTAATTACCTGTGTGTATGCTGTTACAGATGACAAATCCATACGTTAACAACTTCACAATAAATGTTAGCCTATTGTGTGTGTGCTATGTAAATTGTTTGTACATCAATGAATAATATAATCGTGCTACAGAAATAATGTATTGCTGTCTCTATGTGTTTATGTAACGTCTCTGTCTCACACCTCTAGACACAGTTACCGATCACAATATTATTCCTCAAAAATCTGTTGTACAACATCTCTCTCTCGCAGATGACGGAAGAAATTCCTAGTTTATAATGTAATTACCTGTGTGTATGCTGTTACAGATGACAAATCCATACGTTAACAACTTTACAATAAATGTTAGCCTATTGTGTGTGTGCTATGTAAATTGTTTGTACATCAATGAATAATATAATCGTGCTACAGAAATAATGTATTGCTGTCTCTATGTGTTTATGTAACGTCTCTGTCTCACATCTCTAGACACAGTTACCGATCACAATATTATTCCTCAAAAATCTGTTGTACACCATCTCTCTCTCTCTCTCGCTCGCAGATGTCGGAAGAAATTCCTAGTTTATAATGTAATTACCTGTGTGTATGCTGTTACAGATGACAAATCCATACGTTAACGACTTCACAATAAATGTTAGCCTATTGTGTGTGTGTGTGCTATGTAAATTGTTTGTACATCAGTGAATAATATAATCGTGCTAGTTTTAATGTAATGTGTATTGTGTATTGCTGCTGTTGCAAACGTCGGAGGAAATTCACACATTCAAATAGTTGACAGCACCAATAAGGTATGATTTGAATCTTTCGGTGTAGCATTTCACATAATTTAATGTAATTTACAAATATTTGCTTACATGTTCAGAGGTTTATAGTGAAATAAATTAAAATAAACCATAATTTGTTTAAATGATTAAATATATATATTGTCACAGGACAAATGGCGCCAATCGTACACACTATAGTTTTTTAGGCCCTTAAAAGGACCGTTTGTCGGGTACGCTAAATCATTTGCGTACGCTGCCCGAGCCGCGCTGTGATGTTCGGCGGCTGCGTCCGCTGTTCCGGGCGTGCTGCGGTTCTCTTCTTTCGGCAGCGGTATGTAGAGCCCGCTGCTGTCCCAGTCGATGTCCATCACTGCTTCTCCTGCGTTCTCCAGTCTTCTTTCTTCCTTTTCTTCCAGCTGGCTTGACGACGTCCAATGGAGTGCGCCAGGGCAGATGGTGAGTATGCAAAGTGAGGTTTAAGCAGTTTACTTAAACTTATGGCGGGTCATCGAGAATCGCCCGAGGGCGTTTGACCCGGACAGGGGGAGGTGGTTGCGTGGTGCTGATGGTTCTGAGGTAAGGGAAGGAAGAGGTCTCAGCTGCGGCAAAGAGAGTCGCAGCTAATGACCAGACAAAGGCTGAGAGAGCAGGAACTCGTAGACCTCCTCGAATTACACTGTTTCGAACAAACCAAGGAGATCCCGACAAGGAACGGAGGGTTCTGGATTGGAAACTTTCCAGCCTACGCCTGTTGGTGGCGGAGGCAAGTGACCACCATACAGGTGCCGCATAGGTCAATACAGACCGGAGAAACAACAGATAGAGGGTAACTTTCGTGCGCAGCGCCAGGGGGCTGCGGCACGCGAGGTATGGGTAAAGTTTGGCTCGGACGCCGCGAGCCTTGGCAAGGGTGTCCGTCACGTGGGCGTTGAAGCATAGGCGACGATCTAGCCGAACGCCTAGATACTTCACCGACTCTTTGTAGGCGATAGGCCTCCCTTCAAGGGAGAGGGGCTGGCATCGGGAGATGGACTTACGAGTGAAACAGATCGCCTCGGATTTCTCCGTGTTGATCGTCACCCGCCATTTCCGTAGCCAGTCCGGAAGCTGGTCCAACTGACGCTGCAACTGTGTACTCGCAAAACGCGGGGTCACAGAGCTGTAATGATACATTGCATCGTCAGCGAACAAAGACAACGTGACTCCGGGCAAAACAGGCAGGTCGTTCGTGTACACGAGGTACAGAACGGGGCCGAGGACAGATCCCTGGGGTACGCCAGCGGCGACAGGACGAACTGCAGAGCAGGTTCCGTCGACGCTAACCCTGAAGGTTCGGTCGCTGAGATACGACCGGAGGAAAAACACTATGGACGATGGTAAGGGGGAGTTAGCAAGTTTGAAGAGAAGACCTTCGTGCCAGACTTTGTCGAAGGCCTTGCTCACGTCCAGCAGTGCGGCGGCCGTAGCCGCTCGCCTGTTGGTGGCGTCAGAGAGTTGCGTTACCACGCGGACTAGTTGAAGCGTGGTCGAGTGCTCTCTGCGAAACCCGAACTGTTCGTTGCGGATGAAATTATCCAACAACGGCGAGATGCGGGCCAGCAGGAGCCGCTCGAACACCTTCGAGATAACTGGCAAGAGAGATATTGGCCGATAGCTTTCAGGAAGCATGCGCGGCTTGCGGGGTTTAGGAATCATAACGATGTTGGCATTTTTCCACAGGCGGGGAAAGTACTGTAGCCGGAGACAAGAGTTGAACAGCTCGAGGACGAGGTCAACGCCTGAGGCCGGGAGATATTGTAATGCAGCGGCCCCGATCCGGTCAGGACCGGGGGCGCGACGGCGGTTTAGTCGACAGACAGACGAAACGAGTTCGTCCCTGTCGAACGGGAGGTCTGGACCAGCGGGAGGGCGAGAAAAATAACCAGATAGGAAGTCCCGGACGTCTGCCGAGTGGGCAGGGTCCGAAACGCCTCGATGAACGGTAAATTGCGACTCCATGCAGTCGGCGAAGACCTCAGCCTTGCCTTCCGATGAAGACACAACCCCGTTCGGGGTTTCCAGCGGGTTGCGAGTTCTCTTCTCGCGGGTCAGTCTACTCACCGCTCTCCAGACGGAGGCGTGGTCGACTTCAAGAGACTCAAGGTATGAGTCCCATCGATCAGAGTTTACGTCCCGCAGTAGCTGCTGAACGTAAAGGGACTGTTGTTGAAATCGTCGCTTAACGACTGGGTCTCGGGTTCTTTGCCATCTGCGGCGGAGCTGGCGCCGTAGCCAGATGGCGTGGAGTACTTCCGCAGGTAAGGCCGATCGCCAAAAATTTTTTGCGGCGCTGTTTTTATGCCCTGACAGGTCGTATGCCACGAACCTATCAGAGTGCCGCTGGTCCCTGGTTGGCTCGCCTCGAGCACGTTAGATGGTCACGTTGAGGCCAATCAAGCTGCTGCCGATCCTTGATTGGGTCGCCTCGCCTTCTCGTGTCACGTCTCGGCTGGCGCCGAGAGCAGATCTTCGCCTCGCTATGTCACAACTCCCCCGGGTCTTGAATGCTCTCCGGTGGCCAGCCCATTGTTCTTTTCCGGCGGGTTTGAGCCGTTGGCGGTGAACCTTGTATGGACGTCCGTCCTTCTCCACCGTGTAAATCTGCCCGCCGAGGGTTGCGGCAACGCTAAAGGGACCTTCCCAGGCTGGCTCCCATCCAGGGTACCTCCGTCCTTTGGCTGGTCCGGCGTGGCTCTTGACGTACACCAGCTGCCCTACGGCCAGTGTAGGGTCCTGTGTCCTCCGTTCCGGATACCGCCGCCGCTGATACTGCGTCTGGTGTGACCTGGCCGCCTTTTCTCGTTCCTCAATTGGCCGGACGTCCTGTTCTGCGTGTGGCCGACTCCAGTCGCCGGGTCGGCGTAGGTCTCTGCCCAGCAGAAGCTCGCTCGGTGTCACTCCAGTGGCGGCGTTTGCACGATTCCGCAGCGAGAACAGAATCGTCGGCAAACGCTTGTCCCAGTCGCCATGGTCCTTGCAGTCATGGAGCTGGATCCGCAGCGCCTTCTTGATCTCGCCGTTGCGCCGCTCGGTCGGGTTCGCCCTGGGATGGTAGTTGGCTGTAGTCCACGGTCGTATGTGCAGCTTGTCGCACATCTGCTTCCACTTGTGGCCCGTGAGCGGCTTTCCGTTGTCGGTGAGCAACGCCTCTGGGTATCCCCAACGAGGGAACACTTCTTCCTCCAGGTAGCGGATAATGGTGTCGGCGTCCGCCTTGCGCACGGCCTTTGCTTCCACCCATCTCGACATCATATCCGTGACCACTACGATGTACCGGTTGCCAGCTCGAGTCAGCGGATATGGTCCCATGACGTCCAGGGCGACAGTATTCCAACATCTCCTGGGTCGGTGAGGTCGCTGTTGGTCCTGTTCGGGATTTGCGCCGCGCTTGTGTAGGGCGCATATTCTGCAACTCCGGACGTATCTGCGGACATCAATGGTTAGGCCGGTCCAGACGAAGTCCTTGCCGATGGCCCGAAACGTTTCTTCGGCCCCCGGATGACCGGCTTCAGGGAAGTCGTGGAAGTGCCTGATGACCTCCATGCGGACACTCGGCGGCACGTACAATCCTGGTTCCTGGTTGCGTCTGTCCTTCCAAACCAGGCCGTTGTCCACCCGGTATCCTCTCGCTGTAGCCGCTGCAGGGTCGTTTCTCCACGCTTGGCACTCCTGGTCGCCTTCTTGGGCCTCCTGCACTGCCTGATGGATGCCGACAGCTGTGATTTCTTGTAGTCGGGATGCAGCTGCTGCAACACTGCGAAGTGGCCTCTCTTCAGGCTGCATCCGTGGTTCTTCTTGGACGCCGGCAGTATCTTCAAGCCCAGGTTCCCTCGAGAGGAAGTCCGGCAACTCGTTCTCCTTGCCCGGGCAGTGGACGACGGTGAATTTGAAGCTCTGTATCAGTAGAGCCCAGCGAGCGTACTTCGTCTTCTGCCCCGTCGCCTGCTTCAGCCAAGTTAGCGCCTTGTTGTCGGTCCTTAGGGTGAAATGTCGATCCTCCAAGTATGGCCGGTATTTCTTGATGGCCCAGACGACTGCCAAACACTCCAGTTCGTTGGAGTGGTAGTTCTTCTCCGCCTCGTGGAGCTTGGCACTGGCGTACGAGATGATACGCCTCTCTCCGGCTTCGGTGCATTGATAAAGCACCGCTCCAAGTCCCTTTTGGCTGGCGTCGGTCTGCAGAAACATCGGCAAGTCTCGATCCGGTCGTGAGAGTTTTAACGGCTGCCGGAAAGCGGCCTTAACCTCTTCGAAGGCTCGCTGAGTTGTGTCGTCCCAATGCCACTTTCTTGTCCGCAGCAGGTCCGTTAACGGTTCCGAAATCATGGCGAAGCAGGGGATGTACTCTCGCAGCCAGTTGCAGGTTCCCAGGAAGCGTTGCAGCTCTTTCTTGTTGCTGGGGGCCGGCTGGTCTTCAATCGCTCTGAGATGTTGCTGCTGCGGGAGGTTGCCGTCCGGAGTAATCTCGTGGCCCAGAAAGGCGACTTCTTCCCGGCCGAAGTGACACTTGTTGAGCGAGCAGGTCAGCTGGTGCATCTGCAGCCTTTCCAAGACTTGGTGTCGCAGGTGCGTTTCCCAGTCGGGGGAGTAGACAATGATGTCGTCCAGATAGACGAGGCAGCACTCCCGTAATAGTCCCGTGAGAACATCCTGCATCAGCCGTTGGAAGGTGCTGGGCGCGTTCCTCAGCCCAAAGCACATCACCCGGAACTGGTAGCGACCTCCGTCGGGCACCGAGAATGCTGTGTACTTCTTTTCTTCCTCCAGCGGGATTTGCCAGTAGCCGCTCTTGAGATCTAGGGTCGAGAAGACTTGGGCCCCGCTGAGGTCCTTGATTGTTTCGTATATCAGCGGCAGTGGTGAGTCCACATCCTCGGTCTGATCGTTCAGCCTCCGGAAGTCTACGCAGAACCGGGGTGTGCTGTCCTTCTTCTTCACAATCACCACCGGAGAGCTGTATGGCGAGGTGGCCGGTTCAATGATACGCTGCCTCAGCATCTCTTCTACCTGTTCCCGGATGGTGCGTTTCTTCTCGTCGGAGTACCGGTACATTGGGAGCCGGAATGGCTGGCTACCTTCTATCAGCCGGATCTCGTGCTTGGCCGCAGATGTAGTGCGGAGCGGGCCACGGGAGAACAAACTGCGATGACGGTGTAACATTTCCAGAAGCCGTTTATGGTTTTGGCCACCTGCTGACGTTTGAAGGCTAGCTTCGTCAATGTCCTCTTCCTCGGGCTCCGCGCGGTCATTCCAGAAGACCGTCTGTCGGTTCTCGCTGCCAATGTGAAGGCAGCCCCGTCGGTAGTCCACAACTGCTTGGTTGGCCGTGAGCCAGTGGTGGCCCAATAAAACTTCTTCTTGCAGTCCGGGCACTTCTAGCAGACTGGTGGTGGTCGCGAGACTTCCAATTATAATGTCTGCGACGACGGTGGCCGTTGAGTGACATTGCTGACCGTGTAGCGCTAGCTGGACAACTCGGGGCTCCGTCTTCCTTCCTCCGGGCAGCAGACCGGCTCGTACGAAGTCGTAGTTTGCGGCGGAGTCCAAGGCTGCGGTCAGTTTTCGGCCGGCGATCTCTATTGGAATGCGCGGTATGTCCGCACCTA
This sequence comes from Magicicada septendecula, assembly GCA_034769895.1. NCBI lineage: Eukaryota > Metazoa > Arthropoda > Insecta > Hemiptera > Cicadidae > Magicicada > Magicicada septendecula. Next base: position 81,747,160 of record CM068373.1, on the reverse strand, counting down.
GTTGGTTCACGCGCCCCGGTGGGCTATTTACCGGGGCGCTTGGTCGTTTCCCTGCCGGTTCTTCACAGGGCAGTCCCGATGGAAGTGTCTTCCCGGGCAGTAGCGGCACTTGGGCGTTAGGCTGTTCAATCTTTGTTCCTCTTTCGTGCTTGAGGCCGATCGACACTGCTTCGACCCCCCTACTCGATCCAGGGAGTTTTCAGCAGAGTCATCCCGACCTCGCGCACGACTATCTTGATCCAAGTCCGCCTCGATGCTCATTGCCCGTTGTAAAAGTTCCTCTAAAGTCATAGGCGGCGGGAACCTCAGCGCCGGTCGAAGGCGTGGCTGCAGCTGTTGTGTAAGCATGGCTATGCTCGTCCTCTCGTCACCTCCGGGGTACAGACGGCGAAACAGCTTGATTTTTCTCAGGATGAAGATTTCCGCCGATTCCTGCCGCTGCGTTTGTCCGTACAGCTCGGCCAGCAGCTCTGCGTCTCGTTGCATCCCGCAGAAGTGATGCCGGAAGCGGTCGCAGAACTCGGGCCAATTTATCTGCAATCCCGTGTATCTCTCTGCCCACGTGGCAGCTTCTCCTCGGAGCTGCCGCACTGCGTAATCTGCCCACTGTTCAGGTGGGACTCTGTAGTCCCGCAGCTGTCGCTCTAGCTGTTGAAGATATCGTTCTGGATCCTCGTACTTGAGGCCATGGTATGTAGCGGTGATCACCGGTGGCAACGTGCACCTCAGAGCTGCGGCGAATTGCGCAAAGCCTTGCTCTACCTCGAACCCGGTGTCCCGCTGGGTGTAGCTGTTGGGCGCCATGTTGTTTTGTGTGCCGGCTGGTAGTTCTCTGGCGTGGCTGGATCCTGCATCCGCAAGATGATCGTCGCCCCACGTTGGGCGCCACTTGTCACAGGACAAATGGCGCCAATCGTACACACTATAGTTTTTTAGGCCCTTAAAAGGACCGTTTGTCGGGTACGCTAAATCATTTGCGTACGCTGCCCGAGCCGCGCTGTGATGTTCGGCGGCTGCGTCCGCTGTTCCGGGCGTGCTGCGGTTCTCTTCTTTCGGCAGCGGTATGTAGAGCCCGCTGCTGTCCCAGTCGATGTCCATCACTGCTTCTCCTGCGTTCTCCAGTCTTCTTTCTTCCTTTTCTTCCAGCTGGCTTGACGACGTCCAATGGAGTGCGCCAAAAATTTTTAGCGGCGCTGTTTTTATGCCCTGACAGGTCGTATGCCACGAACCTATCAGAGTGCCGCTGGTCCCTGGTTGGCTCGCCTCGAGCACGTTAGATGGTCACGTTGAGGCCAATCAAGCTGCTGCCGATCCTTGATTGGGTCGCCTCGCCTTCTCGTGTCACGTCTCGGCTGGCGCCGAGAGCAGATCTTCGCCTCGCTATGTCACAAAAGGCTTGCCGCATGACAACTGGCGCCAATCGTACACACTATCGTTTTTGGTGGCCCTAAAAAGGACCGAGTGGCGAGAACGGTGATGTTGGTCGTGCCGCGCTGAGATGTTCGGCGGCTGCGCCCGCTGATCGTGGCCTACTACAGTCCTCCTCTTCTTTCGGCACCGGTTGTAGAGTCGGCTGCCGGCCCAGCGAAATCTATCGCTGGCGCGGAACGGGAGTGCGAAGACGCAAGAACGGCGGCGGTTCTATTCTTCGGCTGTTCCTTCCGGCTGACTCCGCCCCGATGTCGTCCGAGAGAGGAGAGGAGATGAAGTGCGTTCGATGGCGTGGCGATGAAGAGTGCGTAAAATTTTCTGCCGGCCCGGGTTTTATTAACTAACCGGCATCGCTGATTGGCTAGCTCCGAACACAAAGTTGGTCACGTCTCGGCGGCTGCTGATGCCGGATTGGCTCGCTCCGAGCACGTAGTTGGTCACGTCTCGGCCGCTGGTAACGGAGAGCAGATGTTCGCATATCGCTACCGTCACAATATTTACACCACTGTATAGAAAGATTAACTATGCGCGCGCGCGCGCGCACACACACACACACACACACACACACACACACACACACACACACACACACACACACACAAAACAATACAGAATTATTCACTAACTTAAACCAAGGGTCATTGATTGTGATTATATCGTCTAAATCGGCGCGTCCTACTTTCTAATCCGTAAGTAACTCATCTTACTGTCACCGCTTGGTACTTCATTAAGCTGGTTCTTGGACTTTACTTTTCTGGGTGCTTCATAAACATAAAGATCACTACCACCAATAACTTGTGGTACAATACTTCTATTCAATGGTAAAACCTAAGACAAAAAGCATTAAATAAAACATACAATCAGTATTAATAATACAAAATCACTGTTTTATTAATTTAAAATACTGTATGAAAGAGTGGTATGTAATTTTCATCCAAAATATGTAAAACAAAAATACAGATTATATGAAATGTATATTAACAAATGTATATTTACAAAATAAGTATATTACAACTCAGGAAAGAGTGGTACGTAATTTTCACCCACCCAATCTTCCACAAATCTGCCATAATTTACTCCGCCAGCATGGTCGGTAATGAACTGGGTGTAAATATTTGATAAGTCTTTTTTAACTTGTGTCTCGCCTTGAGACTGGCAATCGGGGCGACGTTGTAATAATAGTTCCCTGTTGTGCTTCACTTGAGTCGCATGTCTGTCTACCCAATCCGCCAAAAGAGCATTTCGTTGGTCTAAGCGTACATTTATTATGTAAATCATGTCTTTTTCAGTCATCTACGTATGTGCATTTGAATTATTTGCGCATGCGCATAACAGCTTTTTTAGTACAGTTGCACACACATCGACGCTTGCACTATATATAACCTGTGAACTTCGCAACAGCGTCTTACTTACCACTCGAATCTATATAACGTTCTGTTTCTGTTTCAGATAATAATAATAGTTTGAATATAAAATGAAATGGCACGTTGTATTTTGTTATGAGAAAATGCATTTCTAAATTTTTTTTACATTTGTAAATTACAGAATTGTTTTCTAACTACAACTACAATCGTTCAGTTTCGGTAACATTTGAAAAATTGATGGATTTGGTACTCGATATATTCTACTCTCACAGTATTTTCATTGATACATTTCGGAAACTGAGTACAGAATAAATCTACAATCACCCAGTCGGAATCATTAAGTTTTACAAAAGATCTTATTGATCAGACGTGTGAGTAATTATATTAATCTTTATGTAGCAAATACGCGCACATTCATAAAATACAGCACTCAGGTGTAGGGCAATTAATCCCTTTTCTATTGAACGTATTTAAGTAGGCCTACTCGTGATGACAGTAAATTTTGTCTAAACGTCAACTCAAATGTCTGGTACATAAACGTACCTGATAAAACCTTTAATCGCTTCTTGAGTCGTAGTCATTATTAAACTAGACATAACTACTTGTGTTACGCGATTGATGTTCGTGTTAAACGATTGATGACTCATGTAATAATACAGATTAACCTCGTATAATAATTAAAGTAACATGAGTATTAAATTATACTATACAATATTTATTGTCATCATCAAGACTGTGTATGAATACAAAGAAATATCAAACACAACAGATCAATTATTTGAGTGAACGTGATTGTGTATGTGAGCGCGCGTGTGTGTGCGTGTGCGTGCACGTGTGTATCATTGTATATGTGAATTAATTGAAGCAATACGAGGTAGAGGGAGAATGGGTGTGATTGTTGACATAGGCCTATACATAATTTTAAAATATTCTAATTTTAAATACTGTATAATTGTCTACGATTGACAAATAAGAGAAAAGACATACTTTACGGAATTTCTTGAAATTTTTGTAGTTAGTCTTCACCTCATCACCCTCGCATGTACTAGCAGTGTGTTTGGGTACAATTAACGATTTAAATTCAATGTTCTGATAAGTACACATATTCATCTGCTCGTCTCCCTCTCGTTTACTGACAGTATGTTTGGATACAGTTAACCATTCAATGTTCTGATAAGAATTCATCATCTTCTTGTTCCTATAATAATAATAACAGTACCTGCTTCATTATCATATGCATTATGTGCTATATATACACATCAGGCTTTCAACACACACACACACACACACACACACACACACACACACACACACACACACACACACACACACACACACACACACACACACACACACACACACACACACACACAAACATACACACAGCACATACCATAAATCTAGAACATGAAAAGGTATTATAACAAACATTACGAAAACATGTACGTATGGTCACGTACATAGATCAAACGTTTAAACAAAACAGATTAATACCTGAATAAATTTAAAAAAAAAATCAGGACAGCGTATTTAGAACATTTAGAATTGGAAATCCGCAAACACATCAAAAAATATCCGTCAAACCCTATCAAACATCGTACCCAACAAAACCCCTGTTCTTATCGAGAGACATCAGTAACCGACCTAACCACAAGTGCTTCATTAGGCAACAGACCAAAATCAAAATATGTGCCGATTCTAAAAATTAATCGGCGCGTGTTCGGTATTTGCTGTACTGTATTAGCGGTAGCAGCGGTTGATATAAGTAATCTGCAACTGTAATACCATAAGAGCGGTGCTTGATTGGTGCTGCCCTCTAGCGAGAGCCACGGTTTCCGAGTTCAGAAAGCGGAACTACGTTTCTACAAACTTTGTCTCTCGCTGATCGTCGTCGTGTTAGCTGGGTCTTTTTTTTCTCCGGCAGAGAAGAACTTGTTGCACCATTCTTCTACCTATGGCAGGCTAAGCAATAACAGATCTGCGGTAAGTTACGGCAATATTATTATATACATTTATTTAAAGATTACGAATAAAAAAATGGTTTAATAAGGCCACATTAAGTAAAATCAGATAACCTTTTGAGTCACCACGTGTTGAGTTGTGCAATGCGTAATTTAAACGTAATTTTTTTTAGTAATATAGTAACACTATATTAATTTCAGTAATCTTCACTAAGGCACCAGAATTGAGAAGAATGTAATTGCCAAAAAGTATTTATTTAATAAGTATAGAAATGATTGTAATCAAGTAACCTTTCGGACCACGTGGCAAAAATCAGACTATGTGTAAATTTTATTAAAAGTATAACAAGCCGAATAATTAGATAATCAAAATTGAATTATGTTAACCCACATGGGTAAAGTTTATTAATATGAAATTTAACAGAACTAGATGTTTTCAAATAGGGCCTGTTGGCCATATAACCTTTGCCAAGTGTGTCAATTATCATTTTTAAATAGCCCTAAAGCTGTATTAATATTATATATGGATTTTGGTGCGTGTGAAGTTTCTGGGGGAATTGTTTTGTGAACTCTAGCTGATAATATGTTGTATGATCAGGGTCCCTCGCTGAAGAAGGGGAACTAGCTCCAACCTGAACTTGTAACATCCAGATTCTCTCTCTCAACTTCATCTGCCGGAGGAGAATAGCGAAGACTAACACAAACACCCTATCATGTAAAGCAGATGATCACCACTTCACACCCATGGAAAAAAAATAAGGTGAACTCAATCCATGTTATATATTCTTTACACATTGTGATGTAACTCACTAGAGCCAGTGGACATTCAATCACTCAACAACATGACTTTAAGTTTTAAACATTTTAATTGGGTCCCTGCGTGAACTGGGAGGGGAATCTTTTGTAAATTTTATTAATTTGTTTGTATAATCTGTGAGCTCAGGGGCTGACACGCATCTGTGGCTGCTCACCATTCAAACGTGCAATTCCTTCTTATTTTCAGTATAAGGGTTTCATTACTGCTACTAATTCATTCAATCAACTTGTAATTTCTCTGTTCCAATTTAGTGTTCATTTTATATATTAATTTCTCATTTTTAAATTCAGTTTGGTTTATATAGGGATAGAAGTTTCTTTGTTAGTTATGTCGGGTCACCAGTTTGATCTTGTATAGGTGCATGTCCATGCAGAGTTAAACATGCTGTTGGGCCAGGTCGAGTTATGCACTGTCTGGCCTATGAACATGTCGGCCTTTGGGCCAAAATTACTTTTAAAAGGGGTATAAGGTTCATGACACATTACTATTTTCAAAACTTAACAATATTTATCGATATTAAATTCTTTTAATTAATTATGATCACTGGGGTGTTCACTGTATTCTAAATTGTATTTCTCCCAGTCTAAGTGCCCAGTGTGGCAGCATTTTATAATAGTATTAGGCACTTGGCCAAATTTTGAATTTATTATGTCCTGGGGACTACTGGTGTTGCATATATAATAAGATACACATGTAATGTGTTATGCACATATTAAGAATTAAAACCTAACATGGATTTTCATAAATTATTAATGATGTACCTCATGGGGTGGAAAAGGGTGTGGCAAGAGATATATGTTATAATTGTCCTGTATTGTGGAACATGTTATGTATTGTATATTCGTGTGTGTATTTTTGGTGGTTATATATGTATTGTACATTTGTGTGTATTTTTGGGGGGTTAGATATAGGGCTTATAAAAAGAAAATATAAAACGTAGGGATATATATACATTTAATTTCTGATGACAATTTGGAAAGAGAGAATAAGGATTTATAATAATTAATTTCAAAAGGGTTTTTTTAAGGAGTGTATAGATTCTATCTCTATTAATTTTTAATTAAAAGTTTTAAAGAGAATTAATTTATTTTAATTAACATTAATAAGGAGTATGTAGATTTGTCTCTTTTAATTTTCGATTAATATTTTCCAAGAGAATTAATTAGTTTTATTTTGAATTAAACGGAATAAATCCTATTGTAGTCCCAAGCCACGTGTTTGTTAACCAAATACACTATACTCACCGTCTATGGCTTTTTTCCGTGATGTTTTTTCCAGTTTACATGTTTCAAGGCACTTGCCTCATCATCAGAACTTATAAAATCAATCTATGTCATAAAAAATGACATTTGTCAAAATATTAAAAACACAATACGGCAATTAAACTATGTACATAAATTCGTTTTAAAAATGTTCAGTGTGCCTTGCAAGACAAGTACGGCGCGTGTTGTCTTGCAAGGCACACTGAACATTTTTAAAACGAATTTATGTACATAGTTTAATTGCCGTATTGTGTTTTTAATATTTTGACAAATGTCATTTTTTATGACATAGATTGATTTTATAAGTTCTGATGATGAGGCAAGTGCCTTGAAACATGTAAACTGGAAAAAACATCACGGAAAAAAGCCATAGACGGTGAGTACAGTGTATTTGGTTAATTATTTTTAATTAACTTTGTCAAGGAGTATATAGATTTTATCTCAATTAATTTTCAATTGATTTTTTTTTTAAGAGAATATAGAAAATAAAGTTTAGATTCATTAATAATTTCAAGTAATATTTTTAAAGAGAATAAATTATTTTTAATTAACAATTTTAAGGGGAAAATAGATTCTGAATGTTATATTTATTGATTTTGTAGGTAACAGAAAGGAGATAGAATAATAAAAGGATTTTATTGATTGTTAATTTTTGTGAGTTTTAATTGCAAGTCCCGTCTCACTGGATCCAGCGCATTTTTGGCTTCTCTAGGCTTTGGTCTAGTTTTAATTATCTTGTGGCCCCTCTTTAGAAAAAAAAAATGCAAAAAAAAATTTTTCAAAAAAAAAATAATTTTTTTTTACCAGTCAAAGTTAAAGCGGGGTTACATTTGGTAGCAGAGCGTGGTTGTGATTAGGGTCGACCTTGGGTCCTTTGGGTGTGACGGGGCTTGCAAACTCAGGAAACATTTTGGGGTTCAAATCGAACTTAGAAGAATCTCTAAAAGGCCCTATATCTAAAGAGGACTATGTTTTGTTAGGTTTAAGGTTTTGTGTATAATGTGTCTATGTACTTGCCCGCCTGTTGGATAGTTGAACGGTAGGTTGCCACGTGGTGTGAAATTTTAAAGGGGGACATTCCTTTGGAAACGCGAATTATCGCAGATCTGTGCCTAGGTGGAGATATGGTTTGCGTATTACCTTGCCCATAAAAGGGGAGGTGTTTCATTTATGCGGTATGGCCCGATCGGCAGTCGGTCTCCTCCGAGATACGGGAGCCGAAGTCATTAGAAATATTTTTGAGAATTGTCTTTGGTCGGTGATTTTGTCGTGTTGTGTGTTAGTGTGTGTGTCGCGTTCCTTAATGTGTAGTGTTGTTGAGAGAGCAGTTCAGGTAAGTGGGTTGGGTCCTCGCAACGGTAGGGGGACCCGCAGTCTGCTCGAAGGAAGAGTTTAGTACTCGAATTTTTCTGATTCCTGTCTTTTTATTGTTATTATTTTGTAGGGTGTTAGGTGTTTGGTGGGAGTTATGTTTTGTTGATTGTGTGTTGTGAATGGTGCAACTCTGGCGGCGCTGTGCTTTCAGAAATTGTCCCACCCCCTTTCAGGAGTTCTCCAGAAACTTTCGGTGGTGAATGAATTTGATGAGGACCAGCTGCTGGTTTTCTTGGACCTGGTCCTGCAGATGGCAAATTTCCCGGGTGTGTCCGATGGGGCGGTCTTGTCCCTTATATACCCGTATTGCCAGGGTTCGTTGGCAGGGTTGGTCACCAACACTCTGCGTCGGGGCGGCAGTGTCGACGCTTTTCATGGGGAAGTGTTGGATTTCTTCATACCCCATCGCCGACGTTCCCAGCTTAAGCTAGAATTATTCTATCGTTTACAGGCCAATGGAGAGGCGTTGGGGGACTTCGTGCAGGACATACGGAAAGCTGCCCGGGTATTAAGATTAGGGTTGCCCGAGACGGAAGTAATACAAGCAATTCTGGAAGGACTGAATCCCCAAGAGAGATCGCGTTTGATATTCGCAGAACGTCGACGTTGTTTCGCGGATCTGTACCGGTTGTGTGTGGTTTCTAACACTGTCCGGGTAGGGGACGAGTCCCGGGGAAGAGCTGCTGCGGATGTCCAAGACTCCAGTGGTCCGTTAGGAAGAGCTAAAAAGGACAAACATGGCGGTGGGAGAAGAACACAAGAGACTGTCAGAAAAACTGAATATTCCGGAAGTAATTGAGGCTACAAGTGGGTGACAAGTGAGAAGACAGTAGCAACGGTTACAGCAGAGAAAAGACATAAGTATGAAATTAACAGGGAAAGAAGAAGTTATATTAGTAAACCAACATCGGCAAGTAGGGAGCCTGTAGCAAGGCGTTATTCCTATTGGGAGAAAAAAGAAACTTTGAAGTTTCCAGAGGAATTCCCAGTGCCTAATAGAGTAGTGGATGAAGAAGGTGAGGAGAACGAAGAAAAGCGAAGTAACTTCTGTGGATCAATACAAGACGACAAGAACACGTCTGTTGATATTGAATTACAGGACTCTGAGAGGACGTCATGGTTGAATCCAGATGCCGCAGAATTTTTTCCGGTATCTCCATCTCGGTTCATGACGGATTTAGATCCGGTAACATCATCATCGCCTACGCCGGGAGATGAGAAGTCACTTGATGGTGGAGCTTTACCATCGTCAGTAGAATTTAATTTAGACATTGCACATGGATCTGGACAACTGGATTCCAGGTTGGGAAATGTTGAGGAAGTTGTAGTTGCTGAAAGTGGTGAAGAAGAGGAATCGAAGGAAGAGGCAGAAGAGCGGTCTGCACATGCTGCGCAGGGGAGTATAAGTGTAAGTGTTAGTGAGGCTGCAAGTGTTTCTGAGGTTGCGGATGGACAAGGGGATGTCCAGGCTGCAAGTGTGGTAGAAGTAGATGTGGTAGAAGTTGAGGAGAAATTGGGTGGCAGCGTTGTGGAGTGTGTGAGTGAGAATGATGTAGTGTGTGAAGATGTGCAGACGCTTTCTGTAAGTAGTGTTGAGGATTCCGAGGAATGGAAAGAAGTTTCATGCGGACCAGGTGAGCAACTAGAGCATGAGATGTGCAGTGTCGTGATGGTGATTTGGATTATGTAGAGGAAGAAAAGGAAGAGGTGGAAGAAAGAGAACCAGGGGAAATTGTAGAAGAGAAGAAGGTAGAAGCAGAGGAGTTAGAGGTTGAGGATAATCCAAATCGGGGTAAAAGTAGTCAGGTAAGTTGCCTTGATTCTAATTCAGGAGAAACAAATCAGTACAGCTCAACAGGAGATAGTTTCTCAGAGAGAGGTGTCCAAAAGGAACGAGTTCCTAAATTTCGTCATAAAAAGGTGAGAAGAAGCGGTTAACGGGTAGCGGGTAGATGTTCCCCACAGTCCCAGTGGTGTTCGTCTACTTCAGGGTTGCGCCCTTGCCTCCGCTAGCCTTGGTTTTCTCCATCCATCCTTATTCTCGGAGGGAACCATGTCCTTACCCTTAGTCCTAGCTATTGACCTTTCAATGATCCTTGCCCTTTTCATCTTCCCAATTTTCCTACCCCTCCCCTTAGAAGACAAAATAAAATAACAAACAAATAAAAATTAGAAAGGAAAAGAAATTAGAAAAGGAAAAAAGAAAAATATTAAAAAAGAAGTTAGTTGGAAGAGTTGTGACTAGGTTGGTGTAGTGATGTTAGTGTTAGATTGTTTGTCGATTTATGATGAAGTGTGATAGGGTGGCGTAGTTTTCATTTTTCTTTGTTGTAGTTTGTTGTTAATTATTGTAGTGTCCTGGCCATGCCGCATTCCCCGGTTGATTTCCCTGGTAGGTTATTTTGGATTAAGTGTGGGTTGTTAGGCGATGCCGTGCTGAAGTAAACACCCCCTTGCTAGTTACGCAGTATTTAAAGAGTTAGTGATGGGATTGATGTTCGCGTGCCCTCTATGCGGTTTTCTCTGTCCGGCTAAGCGGGGCCGTCCGCCCTAGTGTAGGGATGTGGGCCAGCCATATGGCAAGGATGGAGATGCCTTGTTGGTGCATGTGGCTGGTCGGTCCGAGAGGTGGACGAGAGAGGTAGTACGGTCACTCACATACCAAGGTGTGTGATACCTTGTTTGGTCTACGGACGAGTATGTGAGTGGGACCAGTAGTAGTAGGTGGTGGTCACCAGAGAGGGTGACGTGTTGGGGCGGTCCTGTGGGGTTGGCACAGCGGAGAGGGCTCGCGTGGGGATGGTCGCAGTAGCGTTGAAATTTTCCAGTCCTGTGAGGGGGGGATAGAAGTTGTCCTGAGTGGGTATCAAGTTTGGGTCTCAGTTTGTGAGTTGGGAGGCCTTGGGAGGTCAGAACTTAGGAGGGTGCCAGATTCTTGTCTTTCATCTTTTCTCCTTCTATCTCTTGTCGCTGTATGCTGACCCTGATCAAGTCAGCATGCAGTACCCGCACACATGCATACACACTACACTTCTTCTTCTTTCCTCTTCCTTCGTTTTCAACCTGAGCCTCTGTTCTCCCGAAAGCGGTTAAGTTTCTGAGATTTCCCAAGACAGCCAATAAAGTAGTAGTATTATGACCAGCCAAGAGGCGGTGAGTTAGCTTTTAGGCAACTTTGTTGCCCTTTTGGGGTGGGTGTGCCGATTCTAAAAATTAATCGGCGCGTGTTCGGTATTTGCTGTACTGTATTTAGCGGTAGCAGCGGTTGAGATAAGTAATCTGCAACTGTAATACCATAAGAGCGGTGCTTGATTGGTGCTGCCCTCTAGCGAGAGCCACGGTTTCCGAGTTCAGAAAGCGGAACTACGTTTCTATAAACTTTGTCTCTCGCTGATCGTCGTCGTGTTAGCTGGGTCTTTTTTTTCTCCGGCAGAGAAGAACTTGTTGCACCATTCTTCTACCTATGGCAGGCTAAGCAATAACAGATCTGCGGTAAGTTACGGCAATATTATTATATACATCTATTTAAAAAAAGATTACGAATAAAAAAATGGTTTAATAAGGCCACATTAAGTATAATCAGATAACCTTTTGACTCACCACGTGTTGAGTTGTGCAATGCGTAATTTAAACGTAATTTTTTTTAGTAATATAGTAACACTATATTAATTTTAGTAATCTTAACTAAGGCACCAGAATTGAGAAGAATGTAATTGCCAAAATGTATTTATTTAATAAGTATAGAAATGATTGTAATCAAGTAACCTTTCGGACCACGTGGCAAAAATCAGACTATGTGTAAATTTTATTAAAAGTATAACAAGCCGAATAATTAGATAATCAAAATTGAATTATGTTAACCCACATGGGTAAAGTTTATTAATATGAAATTTAACAGAACTAGATGTTTTCAAATAGGGCCTGTTGGCCATATAACCTTTGCCAAGTGTGTCAATTATCATTTTTAAATAGCCCTAAAGCTGTATTAATATTATATATGGATTTTGGTGCGTGTGAAGTTTCTGGGGGAATTGTTTTGTGAACTCTAGCTGATAATATGTTGTATGATCAGGGTCCCTCGCTGAAGAAGGGGAACTAGCTCCAACCTGAACTTGTAACATCCAGATTCTCTCTCTCAACTTCATCTGCCGGAGGAGAATAGCGAAGACTAACACAAACACCCTATCATGTAAGCCAGATGATCACCACTTCACACCCATGGAAAAAAAAATAAGGTGAACTCAATCCATGTTATATATTCTTTACACATTGTGATGTAACTCACTAGAGCCAGTGGACATTCAATCACTCAACAACATGACTTTAAGTTTTAAACATTTTAATTGGGTCCCTGCGTGAACTGGGAGGGGAATCTTTTGTAAATTTTATTAATTTGTTTGTATAATCTGTGAGCTCAGGGGCTGACACGCATCTGTGGCTGCTCACCATTCAAACGTGCAATTCCTTCTTATTTTCAGTATAAGGGTTTCATTACTGCTACTAATTCATTCAATCAACTTGTAATTTCTCTGTTTCAATTTAGTGTTCATTTTATATATTAATTTCTCATTTTTAAATTCAGTTTGGTTTATATAGGGATAGAAGTTTCTTTGTTAGTTATGTCGGGTCACCAGTTTAATCCTGTATAGGTGCATGTCCATGCAGAGTTAAACATGCTGTTGGGCCAGGTTGAGTTATGCACTGTCTGGCCTATGAACATGTCGGCCTTTGGGCCAAAATTACTTTTAAAAGGGTTATAAGGTTCATGACACATTACTATTTTCAAAACGTAACAATATTTATCGATATATAAATTCTTTTAATTAATTATGATCACTGGGGTGTTCACTGTATTCTAAATTGTATTTCTCCCAGTCTAAGTGCCCAGTGTGGCAGCATTTTATAATAGTATTAGGCCCTTGGCCAAATTTTGAATTTATTATGTCCTGGGGACTACTGGTGTTGCATATATAATAAGATACACATGTAATGTGTTATGCACATATTAAGAATTAAAACCTAACATGGATTTTCATAAATTATTAATGATGTACCTCATGGGGTGGAAAAGGGTGTGGCAAGAGATATATGTTATAATTGTCCTGTATTGTGGAACATGTTATTTATTGTATATTCGTGTGTGTATTTTTGGTGGTTATATATGTATTGTACATTTGTGTGTATTTTTGGGGGGTTAGATATAGGGCTTATAAAAAGAAAATATAAAACGTAGGGATATATACATTTAATTTCTGATGACAATTTGGAAAGAGAGAATAAGGATTTATAATAATTAATTTCAAAAGGGTTTTTTTAAGGAGTGTATAGATTCTATCTCTATTAATTTTTAATTAAAAGTTTTAAAGAGAATTAATTTATTTTAATTAACATTAATAAGGAGTATGTAGATTTGTCTCTTTTAATTTTCGATTAATATTTTTCAAGAGAATTAATTAGTTTTATTTTGAATTAAACGGAATAAATCCTATTGTAGTCCCAAGCCACGTGTTTGTTAACCAAATACACTGTACTCACCGTCTATGGCTTTTTTCCGTGATGTTTTTTCCAGTTTACATGTTTCAAGGCACTTGCCTCATCATCAGAACTTATAAAATCAATCTATGTCATAAAAAATGACATTTGTCAAAATATTAAAAACACAATACGGCAATTAAACTATGTACATAAATTCGTTTTAAAAATGTTCAGTGTGCCTTGCAAGACAAGTACGGCGCGTGTTGTCTTGCAAGGCACACTGAACATTTTTAAAACGAATTTATGTACATAGTTTAATTGCCGTATTGTGTTTTTAATATTTTGACAAATGTCATTTTTTATGACATAGATTGATTTTATAAGTTCTGATGATGAGGCAAGTGCCTTGAAACATGTAAACTGGAAAAAACATCACGGAAAAAAGCCATAGACGGTGAGTACAGTGTATTTGGTTAATTATTTTTAATTAACTTTGTCAAGGAGTATATAGATTTTATCTCAATTAATTTTCAATTGATTTTTTTTTTAAGAGAATATAGAAAATAAAGTTTAGATTCATTAATAATTTCAAGTAATATTTTTAAAGAGAATAAATTATTTTTAATTAACAATTTTAAGGGGAAAATAGATTCTGAATGTTTTATTTATTGATTTTGTAGGTAACAGAAAGGAGATAGAATAATAAAAGAATTTTATTGATTGTTAATTTTTGTGAATTTTAATTGCAAGTCCCGTCTCACTGGATCCAGCGCATTTTTGGCTTCTCTAGGCTTTGGTCTAGTTTTAATAATCTTGTGGCCCCTCTTTAAAAAAAAAAATTAAAAAAAATTTTTCAAAAAAAAATAATTTTTTTTAACCAGTCAAAGTTAAAGCGGGGTTACATTTGGTAGCAGAGCGTGGTTGTGATTAGGGTCAACCCTTGGGTCCTTTGGGTGTGACGGGTCTTGCAACTCAGGAAACATTTTGGGGTTCAAATCGAACTTAGAAGAATCTCTAAAAGGCCCTATATCTAAAGAGAACTATGTTTTGTTAGGTTTAAGGTTTTGTGTATAATGTGTCTATGTACTTGCCCGCCTGTTGGATAGTTGAACGGTAGGTTGCCACGTGGTGTGAAATTTTAAAGGGGGACATTCCTTTGGAAACGCGAATTATCGCAGATCTGTGCCTAGGTGGAGATATGGTTTGCGTATTACCTTGCCCATAAAAGGGGAGGTGTTTCATTTATGCGGTATGGCCCGATTGGCAGTCGGTCTCCTCCGAGATACGGGAGCCGAAGTCATTAGAAATATTTTTGAGAATTGTCGTTGGTCGGTGATTTTGTCGTGTTGTGTGTGAGTGTGTGTGTCGCGTTCCTTAATGTGTAGTGTTGTTGAGAGAGCAGTTCAGGTAAGTGGGCCGGGTCCTCGCAACGGTAGGGGGACCCGCAGTCTGCTCGAAGGAAGAGTTTAGTACTCGAGTTTTTTCTGATTCCTGTCTTTTTATTGTTATTATTTTGTAGGGTGTTAGGTGTTTGGTGGGAGTTATGTTTTGTTGATTGTGTGTTGTGAATGGTGCAACTCTGGCGGCGCTATGCTTTCAGAAATTGCCCCACCCCCTTTCAGGAGTTCTCCAGAAACTTTCGGTGGTGAATGAATTTGATGAGGACCAGCTGCTGGTTTTCTTGGACCTGGTCCTGCAGTTGGCAGATTTCCCGGGTGTGTCCGATGGGGAGGTCTTGTCCCTTATATACCCGTATTGCCAGGGTTCGTTGGCAGGGTTGGTCACCAACACTCTTCGTCGGGGCGGCAGTGTCGACGCTTTTCATGGGGAAGTGATGGATTTCTTCATACCCCATCGCCGACGTTCCCAGCTTAAGCTAGAGTTATTCTATCGTTTACAGGCCAATGGAGAGGCGATGGGGGACTTCGTGCAGGACATACGGAAAGCTGCCCGGGTATTAAGATTAGGGTTGCCCGAGACGGAAGTAATACAAGCAATTCTGGAAGGACTGAATCCCCAAGAGAGATCGCGTTTGATATTCGCAGAACGTCGACGTTGTTTCGCGGATCTGTACCGGTTGTGTGTGGTTTCTAACACTGTCCGGGTAGGGGACGAGTCCCGGGGAAGAGCTGCTACGGATGTCCAAGACTCCAGTGGTCCGTTAGGAAGAGCTAAAAAGGACAAACATGGCGGTGGGAGAAGAACACAAGAGACTGTCAGAAAAACTGAATATTCCGGAAGTAATTGAGGCTACAAGTGGGTGACAAGTGAGAAGACAGTAGCAACGGTTACAGCAGAGAAAAGACATAAGTATGAAATTAACAGGGGAAGAAGAAGTTATATTAGTAAACCAACATCGGCGAGTAGGGAGCCTGTAGCAAGGCGTTATTCCTATTGGGAGAAAAAAGAAACTTTGAAGCTTCCAGAGGAATTCCCAGTGCCTAATAGAGTAGTGGATGAAGAAGGTGAGGAGAACGAAGAAAAGCGAAGTAACTTCTGTGGATCAATACAAGACGACAAGAACACGTCTGTTGATATTGAATTACAGAACTCTGAGAGGACGTCATGGTTGAATCCAGATGCCGCAGAATTTTTTCCGGTATCTTCATCTCGGTTCATGACGGATCTAGATCCGGTAACATCATCATCGCCTACGCCGGGAGATGAGAAGTCACTTGATGGTGGAGATTTACCATCGTCAGTAGAATTTAATTTAGACATTGCACATGGATCTGGACAGCTGGATTCCAGGTTGGGAAATGTTGAGGAAGTTGTAGTTGCTGAAAGTGGTGAAGAAGAGGAATCGAAGGAAGAGGCAGAAGAGCGGTCTGCACATGCTGCGCAGGGGAGTATAAGTGTAAGTGTTAGGGAGGCTGCAAGTGTTTCTGAGGTTGCGGATGGACAAGGGGATGTCCAGGCTGCAAGTGTGGTAGAAGTAGATGAGGTAGAAGTTGAGGAGAAATTGGGTGGCAGCGTTGTGGAGTGTGTGAGTGAGAATGATGTAGTGTGTGAAGATGTGCAGACGCTTTCTGTAAGTAGTGTTGAGGATTCCGAGGAATGGAAAGAAGTTTCATGCGGACTAGGTGAGCAACTAGAGCATGAAGATGTGCAGTGTCGTGATGGTGATTTGGATTATGTAGAGGAAGAAAAGGAAGAGGTGGAAGAAAGAGAACCAGGGGAAATTGTAGAAGAGAAGAAGGTAGAAGCAGAGGAGTTAGAGGTTGAGGATAATCCAAATCGGGGTAAAAGTAGTCAGGTAAGTTGCCTTGATTCTAATTCAGGAGAAACAAATCAGTACAGCTCAACAGGAGATAGTTTCTCAGAGAGAGGTGTCCAAAAGGAACGAGTTCCTAAATTTCGTCATAAAAAGGTGAGAAGAAGCGGTTAACGGGTAGCGGGTAGATGTTCCCCACAGTCCCAGTGGTGTTCGTCTACTTCAGGGTTGCGCCCCTGCCTCCGCTAGCCTTGGTTTTCTCCTCCCATCCTTATTCTCGGAGGGAACCATGTCCTTACCCTTAGTCCTAGCTATTGACCTTTCAATGATCCTTGCCCTTTTCATCTTCCCAATTTTCCTACCCCTCCCCTCAGAAGACAAAATAAAAAAAAAAACAAATAAAAATTAGAAAGAAAAAAAATTAGAAAAGGAAAAAAGAAAAATATTAGAAAAGAAGTTAGTTGGAAGAGTTGTGACTAGGTTGGTGTAGTGATGTTAGTGTTAGATTGTTTGTCGATTTATGATGGAGTGTGATAGGGTGGCGTAGTTTTCATTTTTCTTTGTTGTAGTTTATTGTTAATTATTGTAGTGTCCTGGCCATGCCGCATTCCCCGGTTGATTTCCCTGGTAGGTTATTTTGGATTAAGTGTGGGTTGTTAGGCGATGACGTGCTGAAGTAAACACCCCCTTGCTAGTTACGCAGTATTTAAAGAGTAAGTGATGGGATTGAGGTTCGCGTGCCCTCTATGCGGTTTTCTCTGTCCGGCTAAGCGGGGCCGTCCGCCCTAGTGTAGGGATGTGGGCCAGCCATATGGCAAGGATGGAGATGCCTTGTTGGTGCATGTGGCTGGTCGGTCCGAGAGGTGGACGAGAGAGGTAGTACGGTCACTCACATACCAAGGTGTGTGATACCTTGTTTGGTCTACGGACGAGTATGTGAGTGGGACCAGTAGTAGTAGGTGGTGGTCACCAGAGAGGTTGACGTGTTGGGGCGGTCCTGTGGGGTTGGCACAGCGGAGAGGGCTCGCGTGGGGATGGTCGCAGTAGCGTTGAGATTTTCCAGTCCTGTGAGGGGGGATAGAAGTTGTCCTGAGTGGGTATCAAGTTTGGGTCTCAGTTTGTGAGTTGGGAGGCCTTGGGAGGTCAGAACTTAGGAGGGTGCCAGATTCTTGTCTTTCATCTTTTCTCCTTCTATCTCTTGTCGCTGTATGCTGACCCTGATCAAGTCAGCATGCAGTACCCGCACACATGCATACACACTACACTTCTTCTTCTTTCCTCTTCCTTCGTTTTCACCGTGAGCCTCTGTTCTCCCGAAAGCGGTTAAGTTTCTGAGATTTCCCAAGACAGCCAATAAAGTAGTAGTATTATGACCAGCCAAGAGGCGGTGAGTTAGCTTTTAGGCAACTATGTTGCCCTTTTAGGGTGGGTGTGCCGATTCTAAAAATTAATCGGCGCGTGTTCGGTATTTGCTGTACTGTATTTAGCGGTAGCAGCGGTTGAGATAAGTAATCTGCAACTGTAATACCATAAGAGCGGTGCTTGATTGGTGCTGCCCTCTAGCGAGAGCCACGGTTTCCGAGTTCAGAAAGCGGAACTACGTTTCTACAAACTTTGTCTCTCGCTGATCGTCGTCGTGTTAGCTGCATCTTTTCTTTTCTCCGGCAGAGATGAACTTGTTGCACCATTCTTCTACCTATGGCAGGCTAAGCAATAACAGATCTGCGGTAAGTTACGGCAATATGATTATATACATCTATTTAAAGATTACGAATAAAAAAATGGTTTAATTAGGCCACATTAAGTAAAATCAGATAACCTTTTGAGTCACCACGTGTTGAGTTGTGCAATGCGTAATTTAAACGTAATTTTTTTAGTAATATAGTAACACTATATTAATTTCAGTAATCTTAACTAAGGCACCAGAATTGAGAAGAATGTAATTGCGAAAAAGTATTTATTTAATAAGTATAGAAATGATTGTAATCAAGTAACCTTTCGGACCACGTGGCAAAAATCAGACTATGTGTAAATTTTATTAAAAGTATAACAAGCCGAATAATTAGATAATCAAAATTGAATTATGTTAACCCACATGGGTAAAGTTTATTAATATGAAATTTAACAGAACTAGATGTTTTCAAATAGGGCCTGTTGGCCATGTAACCTTTGCCAAGTGTGTCAATTATCATTTTTAAATAGCCCTAAAGCTGTATTAATATTATATATGGATTTTGGTGCGTGTGACGTTTCTGGGGGAATTGTTTTGTGAACTCTAGCTGATAATATGTTGTATGATTAGGGTCCCTCGCTGAAGAAGGGGAACTAGCTCCAACCTGAACTTGTAACATCCAGATTCTCTCTCTCAACTTCATCTGCCGGAGGAGAATAGCGAAGACTAACACAAACACCCTATCATGTAATATTTAGAATTAATATTAGGCAATTACCTGTATTAACTTCCGTCTTGTAACTTCTTTAGTTTTTTCCTTAAAACAACGCGTTTCGAGAATAAATTCTCATCATCAGGTTTAAAAAACTATAAAAACATCAAACTCACCCAAAAGGGGTCGTCAACTATTTAAAATACACAAACACAAAAACACCACACATAATTAAACACCGACACAGTCACGGCACAGTCCGATGCGCATCGTCTCGCTGCCAACGACCAACTGTTGCACTTTGTCTTATACGACCGTTATCATTGCCCGCTGACCCATCGATATCGATGGCCGTGTTGTACAGCAGATTCGATCGGAACGAAACTTTGTCATTAAGTAGCTGGTCCGTTTGTAACTTAGAAGCCCTGTATATCTCATATTCCTCCACAGCGTTCATGTATGCACCCTTTTTACAATTATAAAGCAGTTTAAAGTTTGTGTGGAAGTCTGAGTACTTATGATTATACAGCATTAAATGCTGAGTGTAACTGGATCTAGTTTTCGAGATATCACTTTTGGGCAGGTGTTCTTTAAAACGTTCTGCTGACGGCCTGCCCGTTTGTCCTATATAGAATTTGTCACAGTTATCGCATTCAAGCTTGTACACTCCAGTTTTCTCTTCAGCCGGGTTATGAGTTCTTTGTCCCAAACGTTTTTTGATGTTATTTGTGGTTTTAAAGGCCACTGCTATTTTACGTTTTTTCAGCTCATTCTTTACAATGACTGGTAGTACATTTGTGTTCTCAGCTACTATAAATTTTGTATCTTCTTTAGATGGGCCGGTTAATCTGCTTTTACTATTGATTTTTACCGAGTGTTTTCTTATAAGCTTGTCTATGATTCCACTGTTATACCCATTAGCGATAGCTATACTTTTGATTATATTTGTCTTTTTGCTCAAGGGGAATAGCAAGCATTCTATGAACGAACGCGTTGAAGGCTGCCATTTTTTGGGAATATGGATGGTACGAATCAGCATGAATAGTAATATTCGTGGTGGTGGGCTTTCTATAAATTTTGAATCTAAAACGGTCATTATATTTGCTGATAGTGAGATCAAGAAAGTTCAGGCAGCTATTATTCTCCATTTCTAGGGTAAATTGGATTTTCATGTTTATGCTGTTCATATATCCTTTCAAATTTTCTACTTGTCTATTCGTTCCATTGAATATCATAAAAGTGTCGTCAACGTAGCGTACGTAAAATTTAATTTTGTCTCGCTGTTTATTAAGACTAGACATTAAAAATGTATTCTCAAAGTGGTTCAAGTATAGGTCCGCTAAAATCCCCGATAAAGGTAACCCCATTGCCAGACCATCCTCCTGCATGAAATACTCATTATCATAAGAGAAATAATTTTGTTTGAGTATTGTCTTTAGCAGTTGCATAAGTTCATCAATTTCATTTCTACCTAACCTATTTGTATTAATTAAGCTATTTCTGAGAATTGTCATTGTCTCATCTACCGGCACATTGGTGTACAGATTAGTTACGTCAAATGAAGCCAACCTATAATGTGGTGCTGATTTAATAGTTTTAATTTTTTCAACGAGATCGTAGCTGTTTTTTACTAAATGAATCTATCATATAAGCCAGATGATCACCACTTCACACCCATGGAAAAAAAAATAAGGTGAACTCAATCCATGTTATATATTCTTTACACATTGTGATGTAACTCACTAGAGCTAGTGGACATTCAATCACTCAACAACATGACTTTAAGTTTTAAACATTTTAATTGGGTCCCCGATTAACGGGACAGAATAGTGCGTGAACTGGGAGGGGAATCTTTTGTAAATTTTATTAATTTGTTTGTATAATCTGTGAGCTCAGGGGCTGACATGCATCTGTGGCAGCTCACCATTCAAACGTGCAATTCCTTCTTATTTTCAGTATAAGGGTTTCATTACTGCTACTAATTCATTCAATCATCTTGTAATTTCTCTGTTTCAATTTAGTGTTCATTTTATATATTAATTTCTCATTTTTAAATTCAGTTTGGTTTATATAGGGATAGAAGTTTCTTTGTTAGTTATGTCGGGTCACCAGTTTAATACTGTATAGGTGCATGTCCATGCAGAGTTAAACATGCTGTTGGGCCAGGTTGAGTTATGCACTGTCTGGCCTATGAACATGTCGGCCTTTGGGCCAAAATTACTTTTAAAAGGGTTATAAGGTTCATGACACATTACTATTTTCAAAACTTAACAATATTTATCGATATATAAAATCTTTTAATTAATTATGATCATTGGGTGTTCACTGTATTCTAAATTTTATTTCTCCCAGTCTAAGTGCCCAGGGTGGCAGCATTTTATAATAGTATTAGGTACTTGGCCAAATTTTGAATTTATTTTGTCCTGGGGTCTACTGGTGTTGCATATATAATCAGATACACATGTAATGTGTTATGCACATATTAAGAATTAAAACCTAACATGGATTTTCATAAATTGTTAATGATGTACCTCATGGGGTGGAAAAGGCTTAGATATTAGGAAAAGGCTTAGATATCTTTTAGATATAAGGCTTATAAAAAGAAAATATAAAACGTAGGGATATATATTGCAACGAATCACAGGATCATGATAGGCGGGGCAAGTTCATATATTACACAGACAATGGACATTCATATTATATTGGTAGATGGTTAAGTTTGGTTGTTATCAATTGTATTTAGTAAGGTTAAGGGTTTAGTTTAGAAAAACTGTGCATTATTATTTATGGTTATTCATGTACTGTGTTAGTGGAAATGTGCGCGCGTGCGCGAGTGGGAAACGTTTCCCGGGCGGTGCGTGAAGTATTATCGTTGTTTTGACATTAGCTGAACTGAGACATGTGTATCGCTACAATCCCTATACCTGTCGGATTATTGTTTACGTTCATGTATATTATTAGTATGTAGGCAGTCATGCATGAGATACGAGTAGTCTGATTACCGCTATGCATGCTGTTACAAAGTAAATGCACTCTACTGCATGAAAAGTGCATGGTCATTTATACTAACCATGTGACTTCCATCCACCAATAGAATGCTGACTGGTGGTTGGAAATTTTCTTAAGCCTGTCGTTACACAGGCAGTTCTTCTACGCCATCTACCGCGAACGGGTCGTGCACTCCTTGTACAAGAATTCTACCGCTTGCAAGGTGTTGTAAAGACTATTCGTCGATAGTGAAACGGGAAGGCTCAGAACTGGGTATGTAGTACATCTGCACGCAGGAGTGTTTAAACGCATTACGCGTATAATTACGACAGCTCTTCTACGCCATCTACCGCGAACGGAACGTGCACTCCTTGTACAAGATTCTACCGCTTGCAAGGTGTTGTAAAAACTATTCGTCGTTAGTGAAACGGGAAGACTCAGAACTGTGTGTGTAGTACATTTGCACGCATCAGTGTTTTAACGCATTGTGCGAAAATTTACAAGCAGTTCTTCACTGCTGCTACCGCGAACGGTACATACAATCCTTGTACAAGACTCTACCGCTTGCAAGGATCTGTTAAGACTTTTCGGGGATAGTAACGCGTGTGACTCAGAACAGTGGATATTATCTATTTACACACGGTATTATTAATATTGTGATACTACGTGTGTAATAAGTGAGTGTAACTGTATCACTGTGCGAGAGTTTCCGCAGTGACAGTATCATTAATTGTTACGCAATAGTTCCATCAAGACGTTTCCGTGCTAGTGCAAGATTTCCTCATAGGGTGGTCTGCTGATCGCGGTAGACCTTGGTATTCGCGAGAACACTTGAAGAAGCCGGAGAGGTATAAGCTCAATATACCGTTATTGATTAAACTCACTGTCACCTGAGATATTACTTGGTCTTAAACTCTATATAAGTTTTGCGAGTAATAAAATCCGTAGTACCGTTGTGTGTGCGAAGTGTCGGATTCCTCGTGGGTATTGCAGGACATCAACCCAGCTGTTGCAGGACATCAGCCCAGCTGTTACAGGACATCAGCCCAGCTGTTATAGGACATCAGCCCAGCTGTTATAGGACATCAGCCCAGCTGTTATAGGACACCAGCCCAGCTGTTATAGGACACCAGCCCAGCTGTTATAGGACCAGCCCAGCTGTTACAGGACGCCAGCCCAGCTGTAAACGTTTCTGGTGAAACGTCTGTCATTTGTAAGCCACACCTGACGAACCATCTATACCGCAAAGACCGGCCCTTCTCTTCAACAACATCATCGTGGGAGTCTTCTTATGTAACGTATCACGTCTTGCGTATGAACATTATTTAACATTTTAAAAGAAAGACTCTATATCAAACATTACATTCTGTACATTTTAAATATACCATATAAACTATAACTTGTGTTTGTACAATAAATAATCTTAAACCCTCCAATATAGACTTGTAATTTGAAATACACATACTATCATATCCTATGCGCCAATAGTTTAGTAATTTGTGTTGTCGCATAGAGATATTTTTGCGCTTAGCAACGTAGGGCTCGTAAAATAGCGGTAAATTTACGCTATTACATATTTGTCTATGAATATAAAATTTGTTGGAAAAATCCGACGTATAAATATAATTAACGTAATAATTGTATGTGTATTGTTCATGTGAAAAGCTGAGGATATAATTTTTCAAGTGTGCATATTCTCTTGTATATCATATATGAACAGATTTTATCAGTATATTGGAGGTTGATTATTAGTTGTTGTATGTTAGATAAGGTATTTACATGTTGATGTTTTGAACTGCTTTCTGTGTCCATATAAACTGGTTACCATATGTTCTAATCTTGTTGTGATAATAATAACTTGCTTTGCGTATAAATCAATAAATTTAAATTTACTAAATTTTAATTTAAATTTTGAGCATTATGGCGGAGTCAAAAGGGATAGAGAGTGCTTTAGCGGCCATGTTAGCGAAGATGGAAACCATGTCCGAAGAAATTAAATCTGGTAAAATAGAAGCCGGGAAACAAAACAAATCACTCCATGAGGAGAACAAGAAATTATACGCGGCCGTGCAGGAGCAATCTAAACAAAGCAAACAAATGATAGAAGCGGCAGAAAAGCGTATTAGCGAGACCGTGGAAACTATGAAAGCTAATATAGAGTCGAATTTGGAAGTAAATAAGTCACGACTTAGTGAATGTGAAGCAAAACTCTCTGGTATGGAAGAGCAAGTAATACAACACAGATCCACGGTGAGTGAATTAATGGCCGAGCAAGACGTGCGGATTCAAGAGCTGCAACAGCAAGTGTCACGATTGCAAAGTACCTCGTCACCACTAAACTGTACTACGTATGTATATAAGACTTTGGATGATGTTAATTCACAGAAAAAATTTTATGGACGGGAGAATGAAAACCCCATGGATTTCATTCAAATTTGCCAGCGGGATCTGGAGCAAATTGGTGATACCTTAAGTGAAGCTGATAGAATTAATTTCATAGTGCGGAGACTTAAGGGTACCGCTGCGGAGTGGTTTAGTATCATCCAGGATAAAATCAACACGTTGGAAGACCTGGTAAGACATTTCAGAGCTAGATACTGGAATGAGGAGATCCAGCGGAAGATACGTACGCAGCTGGAGTTTGGAAAATATTCCAATACCAGAGGTCCTAAAGATGCATATGTGATGCAGTTGATATCCAGAGCTAGATATCTTGAGCCTAGCTTAACCGAACCTGACATGGTAAGTAAACTTGCGCACCACTTTGGACGCGGGATACAGGTGGCCGTCCTTACGCAAGGAGTTAAGTCGTGGGACGAGCTACTCACATTACTTGCAAAATGGGAAGGTATCGACAACCCGAATATCAATGGTAACAGTAATGTAACACCGCATAAAAGTTTTCAATATCAAAATCAAACTAAGCAAACACAGTCGCAACAACAACAACGACCTAAGATGTCTAATAGAAATACCAATCAAAAATTTAATGCCAATAAAGTAGCAGTAGTAGCGGAAGAGGATTCCGATATAGAACAGTCAAAAAACGTGTAAGGCTGCACGGCGTGAGTCCGTGCAACAAAATAACTAGTACACGTAAAGGTAGGAATGAAGTTTCAAAAGCCCGGTGTAACTATAAAAAGCAGTTCAATAAATCAAATGTGAAAGATGTTAATTATAAGAAAAAATTTGTAGTGTCCGGCCTATATCCTGCCGTAATTAGAGATAGTTTAATTTGCAATAACCATAGTAAGGAAAATGAGAAAGGTATTAGTGTTAAAAATGACACTGACCTCATTGTCAACGCGAAAATTAACGGATGTGTCGGCGAAGTTTTATTTGACAGCGGCGCAGAAATCTCGTTAATGGATGAGCGATTCCTAGAGAAGCACAGGAAAAATTTTAAAAAAATCCCGATTCTGCCAGCAGCCCACAAAATCATAAAATCAGCGACGGGTGAATCTCAGAGGGTTGACCGTCAAGCTATGATAACAGTATCCATTCAGGGAATGGAAATAGAAGTCTCTGTGCTTATTGTCAAGAAACTTGTGTATAATGTTATTTTGGGAGTGGACACATTAAATAAACTGCACGCGAACATTGATTTTCCAAATAAAATACTAAAATGTACTATAAATAATAGTAAACACGTATCAGGTTAGGACGCAGGAGGGGTAAGACGGGGTCTGATTGTGAACCTATTACTATAACTCGCCCAGCGGTTCAACTTGCCGATAAGATAACACATAATATGCGGACTCACAGCAGGCAGATAACGAGCAATGAGCAAGATAAGCTGCAAAGTATGCTTGATAAATTCGAATCTGTGTTTTCAAAAAATCCTACCGTCACGAATGTTTATGAACACAGTATTCAGGTCACTGATGAAAATAAATTTGTACGGAAGACGTACCCCATTCCCCTTCACTATCAACAACAGGTTGATGCCGAAGTTAAGAGTATGCTTCAGAATGGTGTTATTGAACGAACTGATAGCAATTTTTTAAATCCTATGGTTGTTGTTAAAAAGAAAAATAACGACATTCGATTATGTCTCGACATGAGAAATCTAAATTCTATTACAAAAAAATGCTACGACTGTGCTCCGAATGCGGAGAACCTATTCATAAAATGTCAAGGTGTTAAATACATGTCTCGCCTTGATCTTAAAAGTGGATTCTGGCAGATTCCCCTTGCCAAAGAGTCGAGAAGATACACAGCATTTCTATATCGAAATAAGTGCTATTAGTTTAGAGTAGTTCCATTTGGTTTGGTTACCAGTTTAGCGGCCATGGTCAGGTGTTTGGAGTTAGCTCTGGGACCCGAGGTGGAGGACTTCGTCAGCATATTTGTTGATGATATTTTGGTCATATCCAAATCATTTGAAGAACATCTTGAACATCTCAAGATTATATTTCAGAAATTGCAAGCCGCTAACCTGACTCTCAATCTTGAAAAGTGTGAATTCGGGAAATCGCAAATTAAATTTTTGGGACATATTATCTCAGCGGAAGGTATAACAACTGACCCGGAAAAAATACGTGCGATCATGGAGTTCCCGAAACCCACAAAACCCAGGGATATCAGAGCGTTCCTCGGATTGACTGGTTACTTCAGACGTTTTACGCCAGAATATTCTGGGACAATTGAGCCGTTGTTAGAACTGCTTCGTAAGAGTACTAAATGGAGATGGGAGGAGCGTCATCAGCATGCTTTCGACGCGACTAAAAATTTGTATAGTAGGAACCTGCACGTGTTCCATCCTGAGAAAAGGGGCACATATGTCCTGAATTGCGATGCTTCGGATTACGCCATTGGGGGGGGGTACTCTACCAACGGAATGGGAAGGGTGAAAACAAAATAATTGCGCACAGCAGTAGGTCACTAAAAGGGGCCGAACGTAACTATTTCACATCGGAGAAAGAAATATTGGCTATTGTGTACTGCATTATTAAATTTCGTTATTACCTGGTTGGACAACACTTCGAAATCCTTTCGGACAACCAGGCCTTATCGTTCATGTTGCGCTGCAAGTTGGCGAACGCTCGCATATCCCGTTGGATCATGGCCATCCAAGAGTACGACTTTACCATTAAGTACTGTAAGGCAAGCGAGAACCAAGCAGCTGACACGTTAAGCCGATACCCTCCAATGGTGGAAGAACGTCATGCGTCTAATAACCAGGAAGTTCAAATTCTAGCTGTCAAATATAAATTAGAAGACAGTCTCAAAAATAGGTTAAGAAATATTGGTATGGAACAACAGCGGGACACAAAATTGAAGCGGATATGTGACGCTATCCGGATACAAGAAAACCCTAAGTACAGAATATATAAAGACGTAGTATATAAAATTATCAATGGCGGATGGAAGATTATGGTACCGGACGCCATGGTGGAAGACCTCACCTGGATGTGTCATGAGAGTCTGGCTCATGCGGGGCCTTATAAATGTTACCTGGCAATGCGGGAGGATTTTGTGTGGCTAAATATGACCAGGAAAATAAAGGCCATACTCCGCTCATGCCACATCTGCCAAACAGCGAAATATCCGAACCAACATACCCAGGTTGAAATGGGTAACATTGTTGTGCGTAATAAAAATGACCTTGTATGCATTGATTTTTTGGGTCCACTTCCTCGGGCGGCACGTGGAATGAAGAACCTTGTGGTTGTTACGGATGCCTTTACCAAACATGTTAGCCTATATGCTATTGGTAGACCTACTACGTCGGCTGTCATAAACATTATGCTAAATAAATACATGCCGAAAAATTGTCCCGTAAGGAAGATACTCTCAGATCAAGGTAAGCAATTTACGAACACCAAGTGGCACTCCGAGCTTGAGAAACACGGGGTCCAGACGGTCTTGACTGCGATCCGGAGACCGCAAGGTAACTTGGCCGAGCGGGTCAACAAGGAGTTGGGACGGTTGTTCCGTACGTACTGTAATACTAACCAGAGTAAGTGGCCGGAATTCCTAGAATTTTTTGAGTATGCCATAAATGGAAATTATAATTCTACTACTGGGTATACTCCGAATGAACTCCAAACCGGAGAAATGCCAGGCCGGGTCTGGGGTAAACACATTGAAAGGATAGCGACGCATAATATGCCTATACCAGTTGAGATAAAGAAAATCGAAGCTAGAAGACGCATTAAAAAGTGCGCCGAGGAGCGCACGGAAAAATTTAATGCGGAACATAAACTAGTCAAGTTCAAGACTGGAGAGAGTGTGCTGTTACGAGCATTAAATGTTGGAAGAAGGGAGGACAACACAGCCGCGAAGTTTTTTAGGCTGTATAATGGTCCGTATACCCTGTCGGAGCAAGTTGGGAAAAATACCTTTATCTTAACCAACCCAAATACCAACCGTGCGATTGGTAAATTCCATGCGTCCTCATTGAGGAAGTATTATACAAAGGATCCGTAAACTCAGAAATAAATGTCAGGATATAGGGGTAAGAATGTGTAGTGATTTAAATATGTCAATTCAGGTTTAAATGTTGTATGTAAGATGGCTCTGTGAATGAACAATAATCTAGTTTTGATAAGGAATGTTGTCTGTGTACCCTATGACCCTGCATAAGATTTCGTTATCTGTGTGTCAAGAACATGTGTGTTTGTTTTGGTTTGAAGGTTACCACGTGTCTTTTGATTTGATGCTTCTGTCAAAGCGACAGTTGGAATTGTTAGTATTAATTGAGGATGTTTATTTGATTTTAGTTCGAGGGTATTATTATTATTTCAGGATTAGGAAGTTGTTTTGGTTATATTGAAAAAAAAAAAATTTTTTATTTTTTGTTAGTTAACTAAAAAAAAAAAAAAATTTTTTTTTTATGCGGGAAGGAGTTAATCCTGCAACGAATCACAGGATCAAGATAGGCGGGGCAAGTTCATATATTACACAGACAATGGACATTCATATTATATTGGTAGATGGTTAAGTTTGGTTGTTATCAATTGTATTTAGTAAGGTTAAGGGTTTAGTTTAGAAAAACTGTGCATTATTATTTATGGTTATTCATGTACTGTGTTAGTGGAAATGTGCGCGCGTGCGCGAGTGGGAAACGTTTCCCGGGCGGTGCGTGAAGTATTATCGTTGTTTTGACATTAGCTGAACTGAGACATGTGTATCGCTACAATCCCTATACCTGTCGGATTATTGTTTACGTTCATGTATATTATTAGTATGTAGGCAGTCATGCATGAGATACGAGTAGTCTGATTACCGCTATGCCTGCTGTTACAAAGTAAATGCACTCTACTGCATGAAAAGTGCATGGTCATTTATACTAACCATGTGACTTCCATCCACCAATAGAATGCTGACTGGTGGTTGGAAATTTTCTTAAGCCTGTCGTTACACAGGCAGTTCTTCTACGCCATCTACCGCGAACGGGTCGTGCACTCCTTGTACAAGAATTCTACCGCTTGCAAGGTGTTGTAAAGACTATTCGTCGATAGTGAAACGGGAAGGCTCAGAACTGGGTATGTAGTACATCTGCACGCAGGAGTGTTTAAACGCATTACGCGTATAATTACGACAGTTCTTCTACGCCATCTACCGCGAACGGAACGTGCACTCCTTGTACAAGATTCTACCGCTTGCAAGGTGTTGTAAAAACTATTCGTCGTTAGTGAAACGGGAAGACTCAGAACTGTGTGTGTAGTACATTTGCACGCATCAGTGTTTTAACGCATTGTGCGAAAATTTACAAGCAGTTCTTCACTGCTGCTACCGCGAACGGTACATACAATCCTTGTACAAGACTCTACCGCTTGCAAGGATCTGTTAAGACTTTTCGGGGATAGTAACGCGTGTGACTCAGAACAGTGGATATTATCTATTTACACACGGTATTATTAATATTGTGATACTACGTGTGTAATAAGTGAGTGTAACTGTATCACTGTGCGAGAGTTTCCGCAGTGACAGTATCATTAATTGTTACGCAATAGTTCCATCAAGACGTTTCCGTGCTAGTGCAAGATTTCCTCATAGGGTGGTCTGCTGATCGCGGTAGACCTTGGTATTCGCGAGAACACTTGAAGAAGCCGGAGAGGTATAAGCTCAATATACCGTTATTGATTAAACTCACTGTCACCTGAGATATTACTTGGTCTTAAACTCTATATAAGTTTTGCGAGTAATAAAATCCGTAGTACCGTTGTGTGTGCGAAGTGTCGGATTCCTCGTGGGTATTGCAGGACATCAACCCAGCTGTTGCAGGACATCAGCCCAGCTGTTACAGGACATCAGCCCAGCTGTTATAGGACATCAGCCCAGCTGTTATAGGACATCAGCCCAGCTGTTATAGGACACCAGCCCAGCTGTTATAGGACACCAGCCCAGCTGTTATAGGACCAGCCCAGCTGTTACAGGACGCCAGCCCAGCTGTAAACGTTTCTGGTGAAACGTCTGTCATTTGTAAGCCACACCTGACGAACCATCTATACCGCAAAGACCGGCCCTTCTCTTCAACAACATCATCGTGGGAGTCTTCTTATGTAACGTATCACGTCTTGCGTATGAACATTATTTAACATTTTAAAAGAAAGACTCTATATCAAACATTACATTCTGTACATTTCAAATATACCATATAAACTATAACTTGTGTTTGTACAATAAATAATCTTAAACCCTCCAATATAGACTTGTAATTTGAAATACACATACTATCATATCCTATGCGCCAATAGTTTAGTAATTTGTGTTGTCGCAATATACATTTAATTTCTGATGACAATTTGGAAAGAGAGAATAAGGATTTATAATAATTAATTTCAAAAGAGTTTTGTTAAGGAGTGTATAGATTCTATCTCTATTAATTTTTAATTAATATTTTTAAAGAGAATTAATTTATTTTAATTAACATTAATAAGGAGTATGTAGATTTTATATCAATTAATTTTTGATTTTTTTTAAGAGAATATAGAAAATAAATTTTAGATTTATTAATAAGTTCAAGTAATATTTTTAAAGAGAATAAATTATTTTTAATTAACAATTTTAAGGGGAAAATAGATTCTGAATGTTATATTTATTGATTTTGTAGGTAACAGAAAGGAGATAGAATAATAAAAGGATTTTATTGATTGTTAATTTTTGTGAGTTTTAATTGCAAGTCCCGTCTCACTGGATCCAGCGCATTTTGGCTTCTCTAGGCTGTGCCGAGTCGGGCAGATTCGGCGAGCATTCAGTAATTAATAACTGGACGGTGTGCCGAACTCTAGTGGAGAGACGGCGAAAAACCAGTATATATACGGCCTGTAGTTAAACGCAGTACTAATTTATAGCGCGTTATCGCTGCTGCGCTCTTTTAGCGAAGATAAGACTAATTCTCAGCTCATTAAGTCCCTGAGACGTGCTGGCATTTGGTGCCTAGCCTCGGTAGGAAAACTCGATTGGTGCTGCATTCTGGTGCCTAGCCGCTGTAGGCAAACGAAGTTGCCGGAAAAAATTGTGATTAGGACTGTCTGGCTACACCCTTCATCGATCATGGCCGCCTTTTGGTACACCGGTAGAGAATGAAGATTTTTCAATTCATCGACCTTCACACTATGTCTGGCTAGTTCTGTACACGACTGCGGTAAGTCTCGCCTATACTCTCATATTAATTGTATTTAATATTTTACTAAAGAAAACTGTTTTTAATAAGCCTAAGTAAGTGGATTTCTAATAACTTTTAAAAGGGGTGTGGCATTGTGCAATGGGTAATTTCAAGGTAGTATTTTTGAAACACAATAAAACTATATTAAATTCACGTGTCCGAACTACGGCACTAAAAGTCAAGTAAATTAAATACAGAAGTCTAAGTTTAAAATATACCTAACATGGATGTAACCAGATTCATATTACGTACCTTGGTTATTGTACAATGCGTAATTTGGTTTAAATGGCATACAAGTTTTACTAGTATAGATAGTAAAACTTTATGAATATCAGGAAACTTACTGAGGCACCTTTTGAAAGTAATATAATCACCAAATCTTATTAATTACTATAGTAAAAACTATGTAATCTTAATTAACCTCTCAACCACGTGGTAACTAAATATTCACACTATGTATAAAGTTTATGAAATTGTACAAAGCCATAATTAATTGTCAAATTGCAAACATGGTAACCCGCATTGGGTGAAGTTATTATTATGAAGATTTACTGTTCTAAATATTTTCAAATAGGGCATGTTGGCCATATAACTTTGTCAAGTTTTACATTTAAGTAGCTCTAAAGCTATGTTAACTTTATATATGTATTTTGGGGGGGGTGTGCGAACTTCTCGGGGCAGTGTGTTTTGTACTCTGGCTGATATATATAATGTTGTGTAATCAGGGTCCATCGAACAAGTCGAGAAAAGGCCTATGACCTGAAGCTGTAACACCTTAAAGCTCTCTTTTTGTCTACCGGAGGAATAGCCAGAAAGCCACACCAACACCTATAATGTAGACCACGAGATTGCCACCTTAACCCCCATGGACAAAATCAGGTGATGCAAAACCAATATATTATGTACACGTAGAGTCAGCACTCAATAATACCCAGTGAACCAGTTCTATCTACCAACTACAACACTTTCAAGTTTTTAAACATTTAATTGGATCCCCAATTGATGGGACAGTTTAGTGTGTGAACTGGGTGTAAAATTAATTGTAAATTTTATTAAATTTCTGGTAAAATTGGCAGCTCAGAGACTGGCATGTCTTCTTAGACAGTTCTATATTCAAACCTATAATTCCCTCTTATTTCAGTATATGTGTTTCTTTACAGCCTTTAAGTCATTCATTCTATTGGTAATTTATCGGGTTCAATTTAGTAGTCTATATAAATATATTCTAAATTTTAAATTCAGTTTGGTTCTTATTGTATAGAAATTTCTGGGGTAGGTAGGTGCATTTTCACAAGTTTCATCCTGAATGGATGCATGTTCATACAGTATTGAACTTGTTGATGAGACAGGTTAAATTATGCATCAGCTGGCAACTAATATGTCGGTCTCTGGGGCGAAAGTATTTTTCATAGGGTTATAATATTCATGCCATATTTCTATTTTCACTACTTAGCAATGTTTCTGTATATATAAATTCTTTTAATTAATTATAATAACTGGGGGGTGTTCATTGTTTTAAATATTTTTTATATCTCACAGTAATAAAGCCCAGTGGGGCAGAATTGTATAACAGTATTAGGCACGTAGCCAAATTTTTAGAATTCATTATGTCCTGGGGACTACTGAAGTGCTTAAGCATAATCTAATACACATGATGTGTAATGAACCAAGTAAATTGTAATCCTAACAGGGATATCTATAAAAGAATTAATAATATATATCCTGGTGGTAAGAAAATGGCGTGGCAAGAGATCTTTATATATTGTATTGTATGGTATTGTATAGTGTATTTGTATTGTGGAACATGGGACGTTTTGTATATTTGTGTGTGCATTTTGGGGGGGGGTTTTATGTGTATTGTACATTTAGGTGTATTTTTGGTGGGGAGTTTAGATATAGGGTTTTTATAAAAGAAAGTTGAAACATGGAATTATGTATATATCCTTTTCATTTTTTATAACAAGTATTCTATCTCAATTAATCTTTGCTGATTATTTCTTTAAGAAAATAATTTATTTTAATTAACTTTAATAACAAGTATATGAATTGTCACCCTTTAAAATTTATTTAATTTGTTTGAGAATTTATTATTATAATTAATATTATCAAGGAATCTATACCATTTATCTCCATTAAGTTCAATGGATCCTTCTAAAGAGAACATATAAAATAAATTTTATATATTATTAATATTTTACCGGAAACTTTATTTCAAGGATAGTAATGGTTTTAAATTTCTATTCATTTGTAAAGAGAGATAGCAAATTATTTTACAGGTGTTAATGAATATTTTCAGGTGACCTTGTTGAGAGAGTATACTTTATTTTAATTGACAATTAAAGGGAATTTTATATTATGACTGTTGTGTTAATTTATTTTATTATTAATTTGTTTACCAAGTGAGATAGAATAATAAAAGGGATTTATTAATTGTTTAATTTATGAGTTTTCATTGCAAGTCCCGTCTCACTGGATCCAGCGCATTTTTGGCTTCTCTAGGCTTTAGCCTAGTTCTAATTAACTTGTGGCCCCTCTTTTCAAAAAAAAAAATTTTCAAAAAAAAATTTAAAAAAAAAAATAAACTTTTTTTTTACTGCCTAAGTTAAAGAGGGGTTACATTTGGTAGCAGAGCGTGGTTTCGATCCACGGACCTGTGGGTTATGGGCCCAGCACGCTTCCAAATGTAACACGTCACACTCTCTGGTGACCACCACCTACTCCTCCTGCTGCCCCTCACATACGCGTCCGAAGACCAAAACAAGGTATCTATTACCTTGATATGTGAGTGCCCATAACACTACTGTCCACATCTGGACTGACCAGCCATATGCTGCAAAACAAGGCATCACAAATCCTTGACATTAGTAACTGGCCCCAAAAAAACATCCCTATACTAGGGCGGACGGCCCCTATTAGCCGGACAGAGAAAACCGCATAGAGGGCACGCGAACATCAATCCCTTTACTTGCTCTTCAATACTGCTTAACTAGCAAGGGGGGTTTACTTCAGTACGGCATCGTCTAACAACCCACACTTACTCCAAAAATAACCTACCAGGGAACAAGCAGGGACTGCGGCATGGCCCCGACCCATTCAATAATTAACAAAACATAACTACAACAAGGAAAAAATGAAAACTACACCACCCTATCACACTCCATCATAAATCGACCAACTATCTAACACTAACATTACTACACCAACCTAGTCACACTCCTCCAACTAACTTCTTTTCTAACTTCTTTCTGATATATATATATTTTTTTTAATTTTTTTTGTTTCTTTTTCCTTTCTAATTTTTTATTTGTTTTTTTTTGTTTTTATTTTGTTTTCTAAGGGGAGGGGTAGGAAAATTGGGAAGATGAAAAGGGCAAGGAACATTAAAATGTCAATAGCTAGGACTAAGGGTAAGGACATGGTTCCCTCCGAAAATATAGATGGGTTGAGAAAACCAAGGCTCGCGGAGGCAGGGGCGCAACCCTGAAGCAGATGAACACCACTGGGACTGTGGGGAACATCTACCCGCTACCCGTTAACCGCTACTTCTCACCTTTTTATGGCGAACTTTAGGAACCCGTTCCTTTTGGACACCTCTCTCTGAGAAACTATCTCGTATTGAGCTGTACTGATTTGTTTCTTCTAAATTAGAATCAAGGTAACTTACCTTACTACTTTTACCCCGATTTGGATTATCCTCAACCTCTAACTCCTCTGCTTCTACAATTTCCCCTTTTTCTCTTTCTTCCACCTCTTCCTTTTCTTCCTCTACATAATCCAAATCACCATCACGACACTGCACATCTTCATCCTCTAGTTGCTCACCTGGTCCGCCCGAAACTTCTTTCCATTCCGCGGAATCCTCAACATTACTTACAGAAAGCGTCTGCACATCTTCACACACTACATCATTCTTACTCACAAACTCCACAACGCTGCCACCCAGTTTCTCCCCAACTTCTACCTCATCTACTTCTACCACACTTGCAGCCTGGACATCTCCTTGTCCATCCGGAACCTCAGAAACACTTGCAGCCTCCCTAACCCATACACTTATACTCCCTTGCGTAGCATGTGCAGACCACTCTTCTGCCTCCTCCTTCGATTCCTCTTCTTCACCACTCTCAGCAACTACAACTTCCTCAATATTTCCCAACCTGGAATCCAGCTGTCCAGGTCCATGTGCAATGTCTAAAATAAATTCTACTGACGATGGTAAAGCTCCACCATCAAGCGACTTCTCTTGTCCCGGCGTAGGCAATGATGTTACCGGATTTGGATCCGTCACGAACAATATCGGAACAAATTCTGCGACATCTGGATTCAACCATGACGTCCTCTCTGAGTCCTGTAATACAATATATCAACAGACGTGTTCTTGTTGTCTAGTATTGATACACAGAAGTTACTTCGCTTTTCTTCTTTCTCCTCACCTTCTTCATCCACTACTCTATTAGGCACTGTTAATTCCTCGGGACGCTTTTTAAGTTTCTTTACTCTCCAAATAGGAATAACTTGCTACCGGCTCCCAACTTGCCGATGTCGGTTTACTAATGTAACTTCTTCTTTCCCTGTTCGTTTTGTACTTGTTTCTTTTCTCTGCTGTATTATCCTCAACCTCTAACTCCTCTGCTTCTACAATTTCCCCTGGTTCTCTTTCTTCCACCTCTTCCTTTTCTTCCTATACATAATCCAAATCACCATCACGACACTGCACATCTTCATCCTCTAGTTGCTCACCTGGTCCGCCCGAAACTTTTTTCCATTCCGCGGAATCCTCAACACTACTTACAGAAAGCGTCTGCACATCTTCACACACTAAATCTCTTCTTCATCTTTCCTATTACTTCATTTTCACCCTGAGCCTCTGTTCTCCCAAGAGCGGATAAATTTCTGAGATTTCCTAAGGCCAGCCAAGAGGCTGTGAGTTAGCCTTGGGGCAACTATGTTGCCCTTTTGGGGTGAGAGTGTGCCGATTCGGGCAGATTCGGCGAGCATTCAGTAATTAACAACTGGAGGGTGTGCCGAACTCTAGTGGAGAGACGGCGCAAAACCAGTATATATACGGCCTGTAGTTAAACGCAGTACTAATTTAGAGCGCGTTATCGCTGCTGCGCTCTATTAGCGAAGATAAGACTAATTCTCAGCTCATTAAGTCCCTGAGACGTGCTGGCATCTGGTGCCTAGCCGCGGTAGGAAAAGCGATTGGTGCTGCATTCTGGTGCCTAACCGCTGTAGGCAAACGAAGTTGCCGGAAATAATTGTGATTAGGACTGTCTGGCTACACCCTTGATCGATCATGGCCGCTTTTTGGTACTCCGGTAGAGAATGAAGATTTTTCAATTCATCGATCTTCACACTATGTCTGGCTAGTTCTGTACACGTAGAGTCAGCACTCAATAATACCCAGTGAACCAATTCTATCTATCAACTACAACACTTTCTAGTTTTTAAACATTTAATTGGATCCCCAATTGATGGGACAGTTTAGTGTGTGAACTGGGTGTAAAATTAATTGTAAATTTTATTAAATTTCTGGTAAACTTGTCAGCTCAGAGACTGGCATGTCTTCTTAGACAGTTCTACATTCAAACCTATAATTCCCTCTTATTTCAGTATATGTGTTTCTTTACAGCCTTTAAGTCATTCATTCTATTGGTAATTTATCGGGTTCAATTTAGTAGTCTATATAAATATATTCTAAATTTTAAATTCAGTTTGGTTCTTATTGTATAGAAATTTCTGGGGTAGGTAGGTGCATTTTCACAAGTTTCATCCTGAATGGATGCATGTTCATACAGTATTGAACTTGTTGATGAGACAGGTTAAATTATGCATCAGCTGGCAACTAATATGTCGGTCTCTGGGGCGAAAGTATTTTTCATAGGGTTATAATATTCATGCCATATTTCTATTTTCACTACTTAGCAATGTTTCTGTATATATAAATTCTTTTAATTAATTATAATTACTGGGGGGTGTTCATTGTTTTAAATATTTTTTATTTCTCACTGTAATAGAGCCCAGTGGGGCAGAATTGTATAACAGTATTAGGCACTTAGCCAAATTTTTAGAATTCATTATGTCCTGGGGACTACTGAAGTGCTTAAGCATAATCTAATACACATGATGTGTAATGAACCAAGTAAATTGTAATCCTAACAGGGATATCTATAAAAGAATTAATAATATATATCCTGGGGGTAAGAAAATGGCGTGGCAAGAGATCTTTATATATTGTATTGTATGGTATTGTATAGTGTATTTGTATTGTGGAACATGTGATGTTTTGTATATTTGTGTGTGCATTTTGGGGGGGGTTATATGTATTGTACATTTAGGTGTATTTTTGGTGGGGAGTTTAGATATAGGGTTTTTATAAAAGAAAGTTGAAACATGAATTATGTATATATCCTTTTCATTTTTTAAAACAAATATTCTATCTCAATTAATCTTTGCTGATTATTCTTTAAGAAAATAATTTATTTTAATTAACTTTAATAACAAGTATATGAATTGTCACCCTTTAAAATTTATTTAATTTGTTTGAGAATTTATTATTATAATTAATATTATCAAGGAGTCTATACAAATTATCCCCATTAAGTTCAATGGATCCTTTTAAAGAGAACATATAAAATAAATTTTATATATTTTTAATATTTTACCGGAAACTTTATTTCAAGGATAGTAATGGTTTTAAATTTCAATTCATTTGTAAAGAGAGATAGCAAATTATTTTATAGGTGTTAATGAATATTTTCAGGTGACCTTGTTGAGAGAGTATACTTTATTTTAATTGACAATTTAAGGGAATTATGGATTATGACTGTTGTGTTTATTTATTTTATTATTAATTGTTTACCAAGTGAGATAGAATAATAAAAGGGATTTATTGATTGTTTAATTTATGAGTTTTCATTGCAAGTCCCGTCTCACTGGATCCAGCGCATTTTTGGCTTCTCTAGAATTTAGCCTAGTTCTAATTAACTTGTGGCCCCTCTTTTCAAAAAAAAAAAAAATTTCAAAAAATTTTCAAAAACTAATCTTTTTTTTTTACTGCCTAAGTTAAAGAGGGGTTACATTTGGTAGCAGAGCGTGGTTGAGATTAGGGTCAACCCGTGGGT
Source organism: Magicicada septendecula (assembly GCA_034769895.1). NCBI lineage: Eukaryota > Metazoa > Arthropoda > Insecta > Hemiptera > Cicadidae > Magicicada > Magicicada septendecula. The sequence continues at coordinate 81,708,150 of CM068373.1, read as the reverse complement.
CCTGTGGGTGTGACGGGGCTTGCAAACTTAGGAAACATTTTGGGAGTTCTAATGGAACTTAGAAAAATTTTGAAAGGCCCTATATCTAAAGGTGAATATTTTTGTTAGGTTTAAGGTTTTGAGATATATATGTATATGTACTTGCCCGCCTTGAATAGTTGATAGTGCCACGTGGTGAGAAATTTTAGAAGGGAACATTCCTTGGGAAACGGGACTTATCGCAGATCTGTGCCTGGGTGGAGATGGTTGGAGTATTACCTTGCCCATATTTGGGGAGGTGTTGTTTTTAATTATGCGGTATAGCCCGATCGGCAGTCGGCCTCCTCCGATATACGGTAGCCGAAGAAATATTGAGACGTTTTTGAAAATTTTTGTTGGTCGGTGTTTTTGTCGTGTTGTGTGTTTGTGTGTGTGTCGCGTTCCATTTGTGTAGAGTCGTAGAGTGAGAGCAGTTCAGGTAGTGGGCTAGGTTCTCGCAACGGTAGGTGGACCCGCAGTCTACTTGAAGGAAAGTTTAGTACTTGAGTTTTTCTGATTCCTGTGTTTTTTGATTGTCATTAGTTTGTAGGGTGTTAGGTGTTTTGTGGGAGTTATGATTTGTTGATTGTGTATTTCGAATTGTGTATTTCTGGCGGCGGTATGCTTTCAGAAATTGCCCCACCCCCTTTCAGGAGCTCTCCAGAAACTTTCGGTGGTAGATGGATTTGATGAGGATGGGTTGCTGGTTTTCTTGGTCCTTGTCCTGCAGTTGGCAGATTATCAGGGTGTATCCGATGGGGAGGTCTTGTCCCTTATATACCCGTATTGCCAGGGTTCGTTGGTAGGGTTGGTCACCAACACTCTGCGTCGGGGCGGCACTGTCGACGCTTTTCATGGGGAAGTGTTGGATTACTTCATACCACATCGACGACGTTCCCAGCTTAAGTGGGATTCATTCTATCGCTTACAGGCCAACGGAGAGGCGTTGGGGGACTTCGTGCAGGACATACGGAAAGCTGCCCGGGTATTAAGATTAGGGTTGCCCGAGACGGAAGTAATACAAGCAATTCTGGAAGGACTGAATCCCCAAGAGAGATCGCGTTTGATATTCGCAGAACGTCCACGTTGTTTTGCGGATCTATGCCGGTTGTGTGTTGTTTCTAATACTGTCCGAGCAGGGGACGAGTACCGGGGAAGAGGTGTTACGGATGTCCAATACTCCAGTGGTTCGTCAGGAGGATCCAAAAGGGACAAACATGGCGGTTGGAGAAAAACTGAATATTCCGGAGGTAATGGAGGCTACGGGGGGGTGGCAAGTGAGAGGACTGTAGCAACGGTTACAGCAGAGAAAAGAAACAAGTACAAAACGAACAGGGAAAGAAGAACTTACATTAGTAAACCGACATCGGCAAGTTGGGAGCCGGTAGCAAGTTATTCCTATTTGGAGAGTAAAGAAACTTAAAAAGCGTCCCGAGGAATTAACAGTGCCTAATAGAGTAGTGGATGAAGAAGGTGAGGAGAAAGAAGAAAAGCGAAGTAACTTCTGTGGATCAATACTAGACAACAAGAACACGTCTGTTGATATTGAATTACAGGACTCAGAGAGGACGTCATGGTTGAATCCAGATGTCGCAGAATTTGTTCCGGTATTGTTCGTGACGGATCCAAATCCGGTAACATCATCATTGCCTACGCCGGGACAAGAGAAGTCGCTTGATGGTGGAGCTTTACCATCGTCAGTAGAATTTATTTTAGACATTGCACATGGACCTGGACAGCTGGATTCCAGGTTGGGAAATATTGAGGAAGTTGTAGTTGCTGAGAGTGGTGAAGAAGAGGAATCGAAGGAGGAGGCAGAAGAGTGGTCTGCACATGCTACGCAAGGGAGTATAAGTGTAAGTGTTAGGGAGGCTGCAAGTGTTTCTGAGGTTGCGGATGGACAAGGGGATGTCCAGGCTGCAAGTGTGGTAGAAGTAGATGAGGTAGAAGTTGGGGAGAAACTAGGTGGCAGCGTTGTGGAGTTTGTGAGTAAGAATGATGTAGTGTGTGAAGATGTGCAGACGCTTTCTGTAAGTAGTGTTGAGGATTCCGCGGAATGGAAAGAAGTTTCGGGCGGACCAGGTGAGCAACTAGAGGATGAAGATGTGCAGTGTCGTGATGGTGATTTGGATTATGTAGAGGAAGAAAAGGAAGAGGTGGAAGAAATAGAACCAGGGGGAATTGTAGAAGCAGAGGAGTTAGAGGTTGAGGATAATCCAAATCGGGGTAAAAGTAGTAAGGTAAGTTACCTTGATTCTAATTTAGAAGAAACAAATCAGTACAGCTTAATACGAGATAGTTTCTCAGAGAGAGGTGTCCAAAAGGAACGGGTTCCTAAAGTTCGCCATAAAAAGGTGAGAAGTAGCGGTTAACGGGTAGCGGGTAGATGTTCCGCACAGTCCCAGTGGTGTTCATCTGCTTCAGGGTTGCGCCCCTGCCTCCGCGAGCCTTGGTTTTCTCAACCCATCCTTATTTTCGGAGGGAACCATGTCCTTATCCTTAGTCCTAGCTATTGACCTTTCAAGGATCCTTGCCCCTTTTCATCTTCCCAATTTTCCTACCCCTCCCCATAGAACACAAAATAAAAACCAAAAAACAAAAAAAAATTAGAAAGGAAAAAGGAAAAAAAAAATTAAAAAAAGAAAATCAGAGAGAAGTTAGAAAAGATGTTAGTTGGAGGAGTGTGAGTAGGTTGGTGTAGTGATGTTAGTGTTAGATAGTTGGTCGATTTATGATGGAGTGTGATAGGGTGGTGTAGTTTTCATTTTTTCCTTGTTGTAGTTATGTTTTGTTAATTATTGAATGGGTCGGGGCCATGCCGCAGTCCCTGCTTGTTCCCTGGTAGGTTATTTTTGGAGTAAGTGTGGGTTGTTAGACGATGCCGTACTGAAGTAAACCCCCCTTGCTAGTTATGCAGTATTGAAGAGCAAGTAAAGGGATTGATGTTCGCGTGCCCTCTATGCGGTTTTCTCTGTCCGGCTAATAGGGGACGTCCGCCCTAGTATAGGGATGTTTTTTTTAAAACCAGTTACATATGTCAAGGATTTGTGATGCCTTGTTTTGCAGCATATGGCTGGTCAGTCCAGATGTGGACAGTAGTGTTATGAGCACTCACATATCAAGGTAATAGATACCTTGTTTTGGTCTTCGGATGCGTATTTGAGTGGCAGCAGGAGGAGTAGGTGGTGGTCACCAGAGAGTGTGACGTGTTTTGTGGCGGTCCTGTGGGGTTGGCCTGGCGGAGAGGGTCGCGTCGGGATGGTTGCATTGGCGTTGAGATTTTCCAGTCCGGTGAGAAGGGGGGTAGTTGTTGTCCTGAGTAGGTAGTAGTTTGGGTCTCAGTTTGGGGAGGCCTTGGGAGGTCAGAACTCAGTCGGTGCACTTGATTTCAGCATCTTTCGTCTTTTCTCCTTCTTTCTCTTGTGCTGGATGCTGACCCTGATCAAGTCATCATGCAGTACCCTCACACACTACACTTCTTCTTCTTTCCTATTACTTCGTTTTCACCCTGAGCCTCTGTTCTCCCAAGAGTGGATAAATTTCTGAGATTTCCTAGGACCAGCCAAGAGGCTGTGAGTTAGCCTTGGGGCAACTATGTTCCCCTTTTGGGGTGAGGGTGTGCCGAGTCGGGCAGATTCGGCGAGCATTCAGTAATTAACAACTGGAGGGTGTGCCGAACTCTAGTGGAGAGACGGCGCAAAACCAGTATATATACGGCCTGTAGTTAAACGCAGTACTAATTTATAGCGCTTTATCGCTACTGTGCTCTTTTAGCGAAGATAAGACTAATTCTCAGCTCATTAAGTCCCTGAGACGTGCTGGCATCTGGTGCCTAGCCGCGGTAGGAAAACTCGATTGGTGCTGCATTCTGGTGCCTAGCCGCTGTAGGCAAACGAAGTTCCGGAAATAATTGTGATTAGGACTGTCTGGCTACACCCTTCATCGATCATGGCCGCCTTTTGGTACTCCGGTAGAGAATGATGATTTTTTACTACATCGACCTTCACACTATGTCTGGCTAGTTCTGTACACGACTGCGGTAAGGCTCGCCTATACTTTCATATTAATGTATTTAATATTTTACTAAAGACAACTGTTTTTAATAAGCCTAAGTAAGTGGATTTCTAATAACTTTTAAAAGGGGCGTGGCATTGTGCAATGGGTAATTTCAAGGTAGTATTTTTGAAACACAATAAAACTATATTAAATTCACGTGTCCGAACTACGGCACTAAAAGCCAAGTAAATTAAATACAGAAGTCTAAGTTTAAAATATACCTAACATGGATGTAACCAGATTCATATTACGTACCTTGGTTATTGCACAATGCGTAATTTGGTTTAAATGGCATACAAGTTTTACTAGTATAGATAGTAAAACTTTATGAATATCAGGAAACTTACTGAGGCACCTTTTGAAAGTAATATAATCACCAAATCGTATTAATTACTATAGTAAAAACTATGTAATCTGAATTAACCTCTCAACCACGTGGTAACTAAATATTCACACTATGTATAAAGTTTATGAAATTGTACAAAGCCATAATTAATTGTCAAATTGCAAACATGGTAACCCGCATTGGGTGAAGTTATTATTATGAAGATTTAATGTTCTAAATATTTTCAAATAGGGCATGTTGGCCATATAACTTTGTCAAGTTTTACATTTAAGTAGCTCTAAAGCTATGTTAACTTTATATATGTATTTTGGGGGGGGTGTGCGAACTTCTCGGGGCAGTGTGTTTTGTACTCTGGCTGATATATATAATGTTGTGTAATCAGGGTCCATCGAACAAGTCGAGAAAAGGCCTACGACCTGAAGCTGTAACACCTTAAAACTCTCTTTTTGTCTACCGGAGGAATAGCCAGAAAGCCACACCAACACCTATAATGTAGACCACGAGATTGCCACCTTAACCCCCATGGACAAAATCAGGTGATACAAAACCATTATATTATGTACACGTAGAGTCAGCACTCAATAATACCCAGTGAACCAGTTCTATCTATCAACTACATCACTTTCAAGTTTTAAACATTTAATTGGATCCCCAATTGATGGGACAGTTTAGTGTGTGAACTGGGTGTAAAATTAATTGTAAATTTTATTAAATTTCTGGTAAAATTGTCAGCTCAGAGACTGGCATGTCTTCTTAGACAGTTCTATATTCAAACCTATAATTCCCTCTTATTTCAGTATATGTGTTTCTTTACAGCCTTTAAGTCATTCATTCTATTGGTAATTTATCGGGTTCAATTTAGTAGTCTATATAAATATATTCTAAATTTTAAATTCAGTTTGGTTCTTATTGTATAGAAATTTCTGGGGTAGGTAGGTGCATTTTCACAAGTTTCATCCTGAATGGATGCATGTTCATACAGTATTGAACTTGTTGTTGAGACAGGTTAAATTATGCGTCAACTGGCAACTAACATGTCGGTCTCTGGGCCAAAAGTATTTTTCATAGGGTTATAATATTCATGCCATATTTCTATTTTCACTACTTAGCAATGTTTCTGTATATATAAATTCTTTTAATTAATTATGATAACTGGGGGGTGTTGATTGTTTTAAATATTTTTTTTATTTCTCACAGTAATAGAGCCCAGTGGGGCAGAATTGTATAACAGTATTTGGCACGTAGCCAAATTTTTAGAATTCATTATGTCCTGTCGACTACTGAAGTGCTTAAGCATAATCTAATACACATGATGTGTAATGAACCAAGTAAATTGTAATCCTAACAGAGATATCTATAAAAGAATTAATAATATATATCCTGGGGGTAAGAAAAGGGCGTGGCAAGAGATCTTTATATATTGTATTGTATGGTATTGTATAGTGTATTTGTATTGTGGAACATGGGACGTTTTGTATATTTGTGTGTGCATTTTGGGGGGGTTTTATGTGTATTGTACATTTAGGTGTATTTTTGGTGGGGAGTTTAGATATAGGGTTTTTATAAAAGAAAGTTGAAACATGGAATTATGTATATATCCTTTTCATTTTTTATAACAAATATTCTATCTTAATTAATCTTTGCTGATTATTTCTTTAAGAAAATAATTTATTTTAATTAACTTTAATAACAAGTATATGAATTGACACCCTTTAAAATTTATTTAATTTGTTTGAGATTTTATTATTATAATTAATATTATCAAGGAGTCTATACAAATTATCCCCATTAAGTTCAATGGATCCTTTTAAAGAGAACATATAAAATAAATTTTATATATTATAAATATTTTACCGGAAACTTTATTTCAAGGATAGTAATGGTTTTAAATTTCAATTCATTTGTAAAGAGAGATAGCATATTATTTTATAGGTGTTAATGAATATTTTCAGGTGACCTTGTTGAGAGAGCATACTTTATTTTAATTGACAATTTAAGGGAATTATAGATTATGACTGTTGTGTTTATTTATTTTATTATTAATTGTTTACCAAGTGAGATAGAATAATAAAAGGGATTTATTGATTGTTTAATTTATGAGTTTTCAATGCAAGTCCCGTCTCACTGGATCCAGCGTATTTTTCGGTTCTCTAGGCTTTAGCCTAGTTCTAATTAACTTGTGGCCCCTCTTTTCAAAAAAAAAAAAAAAATTTTCAAAAAAATTTTCAAAAAACTAATCTTTTTTTTACTGCCTAAGTTAAAGAGGGGTTACATTTGTTTCGGCCCATGTAACGAATTATGGGGTACAATAAAAACTCTTATTGTTATATTACAGCCGAGTTTCATTGCAAGTCCCGTCATACTGGACCCAGCACAATTTTGGCTTCTCTAGGCTCCGGCCTAGTTCTAAATAACTTGTGGCTTCTCTTTCAAAAAAAAATTAATTAAAAAGAAATAAAAGGAAGTTTGTTTTATACATATAAAAAGACATAAAAGAAAGAGGGTTACAAATAATCTTTTTTTTTACTGCCTAAGTTAAAGAGGGGTTACATTTGGTAGCAGAGCGTGGTTGAGATTAGGGTCAACCCGTGGGTCCTGTGGGTGTGACGGGGCTTGCAAACTGAGGAAACATTTTGGGAGTTCTAATGGAACTTGGAAAAATTTTGAAAGGCCCTATATCTAAAGGTGAATATTTTTATTAGGTTTAAGGTTTTGAGATATATATGTATATGTACTTGCCCGCCTTGAATAGTTGATAGTGCCACGTGGTGAGAAATTTTAGAAGGGGACGTTCCTTGGGAAACGGGACTTATCGCAGATCTTTGCCTGGGTGGAGATGGTTGAAGTATTACCTTGCCCATATTTGGGGAGGTGTGTTAATTATGGGGTATGGCCCGATCGGCAGTCGGTCTCCTCCGATATACGGTAGCCGAAGTAATATTGAGACGTTTTTAAAAATTTTCGTTGGTCGGTGTTTTTTTCGTATTGTGTGTTTGTGTGTGTGTCGCGTTCCATTTGTGTAGAGTCGTAGAGTGAGAGCAGTTCAGGTAGTGGGCTAGGTTCTCGCCACGGTAGGTGGACCCGCAGTCTACTTGAAGGAAAGTTTAGTACTTGAGTTTTTCTGATTCCTGTGTTTTTTGATTGTCATTGGTTTGTAGGGTGTTAGCTGTTCTGTGGGAGTTATGTTTTGTTGATTGTGTATTTCGAATTGTGTAATTCTGGCGGCGCTATGCTTTCAGAAATTGCCTCACCCCCTTTCAGGAGTTCTCCAGAAACTTTCGGTGGTAGATGGATTTGATGAGTATAGGTTGCTGGTTTTCTTGGACCTTGTCCTGCAGTTGGCAGATTATCCGGGTGTATCCGATGGGGATGTCTTGTCCCTTATATACCCGTATTGCCAGGGTTCGTTGGCAGGGTTGGTCACCAACACTCTGCGTCGGGGCGGCACTGTCGACGCTTTTCATGGGGAAGTGTTGGATTACTTCATACCATATCGACGACGTTCCCAGCTTAAGTGGGATTCATTCTATCGCTTACAGGCCAACGGAGAGGCGTTGGGGGACTTCGTGCAGGACATACGGAAAGCTGCCCGGGTATTAAGATTAGATTCATTTTGTTTTAATTGTCTCCAAGTCACGTTACTAATATTTAGAATTAATATTAGGCAATTACCTGTATTAACTTCCGTCTTGTGACTTCTTTAGTTTTTTCCTTAAAACAACGCGTTTCGAGAATAAATTCTCATCATCAGGTTTTTTAAAAATTATAAAAACATCAAATTCACCCAAAAGGGGTCGTCAACTATTTAAAATACACAAACACAAAAACACCACACATAATTAAACACCGACACAGTCACGGCACAGTCCGATGCGCATCGTCTCGCCGCCAACGACCAACTGTTGCACTTTGTCTTATACGACCGTTATCATTGCCCGCTGACCCATCGATATCGATGGCCGTGTTGTACAGCAGATTCGATCGGAACGAAACTTTGTCATTAAGTAGCTGGTCCGTTTGTAACTTAGAAGCCCTGTATATCTCATATTCCTCCACAGCGTTCATGTATGCACCCTTTTTACAATTATGAAGCAGTTTAAAGTTTGTGTGGAAGTCTGAGTACTTATGATTATACAGCATTAAATGCTGAGCGTAACTGGATCTAGTTTTCGAGATATCACTTTTGGGCAGGTGTTCTTTAAAACGTTCGGCTGACGGCCTGCCCGTTTGTCCTATATAGAATTTGTCACAGTCATCGCATTCAAGCTTGTACACTCCAGTTTTCTCTTCAGCCGGGATATGAGTTCTTTGTCCCAAACGTTTTTTGATGTTATTTGTCGTTTTAAAGGCCACTGCTATTTTACGTTTTTTCAGCTCATTCTTTACAATGACTGGTAGTACATTTGTGTACTCAGTTACTATAAATTTAGTATCTTCTTTAGATGGGCCGGTTAATCTGCTTTTACTATTGATTTTTACCGAGTGTTTTCTTATAAGCTTGTCTATGATTCCACTGTTATACCCATTAGCGATAGCTATACTTTTGATTATATTAGTCTCTTCCACTCTGTCTTTTTGCTCAAGGGGAATAGCAAGCATTCTATGAACGAACGCGTTGAAGGCTGCCATTTTTTGGGAATATGGATGGTACGAATCAGCATGAATAGTAATATTCGTGGTGGTGGGCTTTCTATAAATTTTGAATCTAAAACGGTCATTATATTTGCTGATAGTGAGATCAAGAAAGAGTAGACAAATAGAAAATTTGAAAGGATATATGAACAGCATAAACATGAAAATCCAATTTACCCTAGAAATGGAGAATAATAGCTGCCTGAACTTTCTTGATCTCACTATCAGCAAATATAATGACCGTTTTAGATTCAAAATTTATAGAAAGCCCACCACCACGAATATTACTATTCATGCTGATTCGTACCATCCATATTCCCAAAAAATGGCAGCCTTCAACGCGTTCGTTCATAGAATGCTTGCTATTCCCCTTGAGCAAAAAGACAGAGTGGAAGAGACTAATATAATCAAAAGTATAGCTATCGCTAATGGGTATAACAGTGGAATCATAGACAAGCTTATAAGAAAACACTCGGTAAAAATCAATAGTAAAAGCAGATTAACCGGCCCATCTTAAGAAGATACTAAATTTATAGTAACTGAGTACACAAATGTACTACCAGTCATTGTAAAGAATGAGCTGAAAAAACGTAAAATAGCAGTGGCCTTTAAAACGACAAATAACATCAAAAAACGTTTGGGACAAAGAACTCATATCCCGGCTGAAGAGAAAACTGGAGTGTACAAGCTTGAATGCGATGACTGTGACAAATTCTATATAGGACAAACGGGCAGGCCGTCAGCCGAACGTTTTAAAGAACACCTGCCCAAAAGTGATATCTCGAAAACTAGATCCAGTTACGCTCAGCATTTAATGCTGTATAATCATAAGTACTCAGACTTCCACACAAACTTTAAACTGCTTCATAATTGTAAAAAGGGTGCATACATGAACGCTGTGGATGAATATGAGATATACAGGGCTTCTAAGTTACAAACGGACCAGCTACTTAATGACAAAGTTTCGTTCCGATCGAATCTGCTGTACAACACGGCCATCGATATCGATGGGTCAGCGGGCAATGATAACGGTCGTATAAGACAAAGTGCAACAGTTGGTCGTTGGCGGCGATACGATGCGCATCGGACTGTGCCGTGACTGTGTCGGTGTTTAATTATGTGTGGTGTTTTTGTGTTTGTGTATTTTAAATAGTTGACGACCCCTTTTGGGTGAATTTGATGTTTTTATAAATTTTAAAAACCCTGATGATGAGAATTTATTCTCGAAACGCGTTGTTTTAAGGAAAAAACTAAAGAAGTCACAAGACGGAAGTTAATACAGGTAATTGCCTAATATTAATTCTAAATATTAAGATTAGGGTTGCCCGAGACCGAAGTCATCCAAGTAATTCTGGAAGGACTGAATCCCCAAGAGAGATCGCGTTTGATATTCGCAGAACGTCCACGTTGTTTTGCGGATCTATGCCGGTTGTGTGTTGTTTCTAATACTGTCCGAGCAGGGGACGAGTACCGGGGAAGAGGTGCTACGGATGTCCAATACTCCAGTGGTTCGTCAGGAGGAGCCAAAAGTGACAAACATGGCGGTTGGAGAAAAACTGAATATTCCGGAGGTAATGGAGGCTACGGGGGGGTGGCAAGTGAGAGGACTGTAGCAACGGTTACAGCAGAGAAAAGAAACAAGTACAAAACGAACAGGGAAAGAAGAAGTTACATTAGTAAACCGACATCGGCAAGTTGGGAGCCGGTAGCAAGTTATTCCTATTTGGAGAGTAAAGAAACTTAAAAAGCGTCCCGAGGAATTAACAGTGCCTAATAGAGTAGTGGATGAAGAAGGTGAGGAGAAAGAAGAAAAGCGAAGTAACTTCTGTGGATCAATACTAGACAACAAGAACACGTCTGTTGATATTGAATTACAGGACTCAGAGAGGACGTCATGGTTGAATCCAGATGTCGCAGAATTTGTTCCGGTATTGTTCGTGACGGATCCAAATCCGGTAACATCATCATTGCCTACGCCGGGACAAGAGAAGTCGCTTGATGGTGGAGCTTTACCATCGTCAGTAGAATTTATTTTAGACATTGCACATGGACCTGGACAGCTGGATTCCAGGTTGGGAAATATTGAGGAAGTTGTAGTTGCTGAGAGTGGTGAAGAAGAGGAATCGAAGGAGGAGGCAGAAGAGTGGTCTGCACATGCTACGCAAGGGAGTATAAGTGTAAGTGTTAGGGAGGCTGCAAGTGTTTCTGAGGTTGCGGATGGACAAGGGGATGTCCAGGCTGCAAGTGTGGTAGACGTAGATGAGGTAGAAGTTGGGGAGAAACTAGGTGGCAGCGTTGTGGAGTTTGTGAGTAAGAATGATGTAGTGTGTGAAGATGTGCAGACGCTTTCTGTAAGTAGTGTTGAGGATTCCGCGGAATGGAAAGAAGTTTCGGGCGGACCAGGTGAGCAACTAGAGGATGAAGATGTGCAGTGTCGTGATGGTGATTTGGATTATGTAGAGGAAGAAAAGGAAGAGGTGGAAGAAATAGAACCAGGGGGAATTGTAGAAGCAGAGGAGTTAGAGGTTGAGGATAATCCAAATCGGGGTAAAAGTAGTAAGGTAAGTTACCTTGATTCTAATTTAGAAGAAACAAATCAGTACAGCTCAATACGAGATAGTTTCTCAGAGAGAGGTGTCCAAAAGGAACGGGTTCCTAAAGTTTGCCATAAAAAGGTGAGAAGTAGCGGTTAACGGGTAGCGGGTAGATGTTCCCCACAGTCCCAGTGGTGTTCATCTGCTTCAGGGTTGCGCCCCTGCCTCCGCGAGCCTTGGTTTTCTCAACCCATCCTTATTTTCGGAGGGAACCGTGTCCTTATCCTTAGTCCTAGCTATTGACCTTTCAAGGATCCTTGCCCCTTTTCATCTTCCCAATTTTCCTACCCCTCCTCTTAGAAAACAAAATAAAAACCAAAAAACAAAAAAAAATTAGAAAGGAAAAAGGAAAAAAAAAATTAAAAAAAAAAAATCAGAGAGAAGTTAGAAAAGATGTTAGTTGGAGGAGTGTGACTAGGTTGGTGTAGTGATGTTAGTGTTAGATAGTTGGTCGATTTATGATGGAGTGTGATAGGGTGGTGTAGTTTTCATTTTTTCCTTGTTGTAGTTATGTTTTGTTAATTATTGAATGGGTCGGGGCCATGCCGCAGTCCCTGCTTGTTCCCTGGTAGGTTATTTTTGGAGTAAGTGTGGGTTGTTAGACGATGCCGTACTGAAGTAAACCCCCCTTGCTAGTTATGCAGTATTGAAGAGCAAGTAAAGGGATTGATGTTCGCGTGCCCTCTATGCGGTTTTCTCTGTCCGGCTAATAGGGGCCGTCCGCCCTAGTATAGGGATGTTTTTTTGGGGCCAGTTACATATGTCAAGGATTTGTGATGCCTTGTTTTGCAGCATATGGCTGGTCAGTCCAGATGTGGACAGTAGTGTTATGAGCACTCACATATCAAGGTAATAGATACCTTGTTTTGGTCTTCGGACGCGTATGTGAGTGGCAGCAGGAGGAGTAGGTTGTGGTCACCAGAGAGTGTGACGTGTTTTGGGGCGGTCCTGTGGGGTTGGCCTGGCGGAGAGGGTCGCGTGGGGATGGTTGCATTGGCGTTGAGATTTTCCAGTCCGGTGAGAAGGGGGGTAGTTGTTGTCCTGAGTAGGTAGTAGTTTGGGTCTCAGTTTGGGGAGGCCTTGGGAGGTCAGAACTCAGACGGTGCACTTGATTTCAGCGTCTTTCGTCTTTTCTCCTTCTTTCTCTTGTGCTGGATGCTGACCCTGATCAAGTCATCATGCAGTACCCTCACACACTACACTTCTTCTTCTTTCCTATTACTTCGTTTTCACCCTGAGCCTCTGTTCTCCCAAGAGCGGATAAATTTCTGAGATTTCCTAGGACCAGCCAAGAGGCTTTGAGTTAGCCTTGGGGCAACTATGTTGCCCTTTTGGGGTGAGAGTGTGCCGAGTCGGGCAGATTCGGCGAGCATTCAGTAATTAACAACTGGAGGGTGTGCCGAACTCTAGTGGAGAGACGGCGCAAAACCAGTATATATACGGCCTGTAGTTAAACGCAGTACTAATTTATAGCGCGTTATCGCTGCTGTGCTCTATTAGCGAAGATAAGACTAATTCTCAGCTCATTAAGTCCCTGAGACGTGCTGGCATCTGGTGCCTAGCCGCGGTAGGAAAACTCGATTGGTGCTGCATTCTGGTGCCTAGCCGCTGTAGCCAAACGAAGTTCCGGAAATAATTGTGATTAGGACTGTCTGGCTACACCCTTCATCGATCATGGCCGCCTTTTGGTACTCCGGTAGAGAATGAAGATTTTTCAATTCATCGACCTTCACACTATGTCTGGCTAGTTCTGTACACGACTGCGGTAAGTCTCGCCTATACTCTCATATTAATAGTATTTAATATTTTACTAAAGAAAACTGTTTTTAATAAGCCTAAGTAAGTGGATTTCTAATAACTTTTAAAAGGGGCGTGGCATTGTGCAATGGGTAATTTCAAGGTAGTATTTTTGAAACACAATAAAACTATATTAAATTCACGTGTCCGAACTACGGCACTAAAAGTCAAGTAAATTAAATACAGAAGTCTAAGTTTAAAATATACCTAACATGGATGTAACCAGATTCATATTACGTACCTTGGTTATTGCACAATGCGTAATTTGGTTTAAATGGCATACAAGTTTTACTAGTATAGATAGTAAAAATTTATGAATATCAGGAAACTTACTGAGGCACCTTTTGAAAGTAATATAATCACCAAATCGTATAAATTACTATAGTAAAGACTATGTAATCTGAATTAACCTCTCAACCACGTGGTAACTAAATATTCACACTATGTATAAAGTTTATGAAATTGTACAAAGCCATAATTAATTGTCAAATTGCAAACATGGTAACCCGCATTGGGTGAAGTTATTATTATGAAGATTTAATGTTCTAAATATTTTTAAATAGGGCATGTTGGCCATATAACTTTGTCAAGTTTTACATTTAAGTAGCTCTAAAGCTATGTTAACTTTATATATGTATTTTGGGGGGGGGTGTGCGAACTTCTCGGGGCAGTGTGTTTTGTACTTTGGCTGATATATATAATGTTGTGTAATCAGGGTCCATCGAACAAGTCGAGAAAAGGCCTACGACCTGAAGCTGTAACACCTTAAAGCTCTCTTTTTGTCTACCGGGGGAATAACCAGAAAGCCACACCAACACCTATAATGTAGACCACGAGATTGCCACCTTAACCCCCATGGACAAAATCAGGTGATACAAAACCAATATATTATGTACACGTAGAGTCAGCACTCAATAATACCCAGTGAACCAGTTCTATCTATCAACTACAACACTTTCATGTTTTTAAACATTTAATTGGATCCCCAATTGATGGGACAGTTTAGTGTGTGAACTGGGTGTAAAATTAATTGTAAATTTTATTAAATTTCTGGTAAAATTGTCAGCTCAGAGACTGGCATGTCTTCTTAGACAGTTCTACATTCAAAACTATAATTCCCTTTTATTTCAGTATATGTGTTTCTTAACAGCCTTTAAGTCATTCATTCTATTGGTAATTTATCGGGTTCAATTTAGTAGTCTATATAAATATATTCTAAATTTTAAATTCAGTTTGGTTCTTATTGTATAGAAATTTCTGGGGTAGGTAGGTGCATTTTCACAAGTTTCATCCTGAATGGATGCATGTTCATACAGTATTGAACTTGTTGGTGAGACAGGTTAAATTATGCATCAACTGGCAACTAACATGTTGGTCTCTGGGCCAAAAGTATTTTTCATAGGGTTATAATATTCATGCCATATTTCTATTTTCACTACTTAGCAATGTTTCTGTATATATAAATTCTTTTAATTAATTATGATAACTGGGGGGTGTTCATTGTTTTAAATATTTTTTTTATTTCTCACAGTAATAGAGCCCAGTGGGGCAGAATTGTATAACAGTATTAGGCACGTAGCCAAATTTTTAGAATTCATTATGTCCTGTCGACTACTGAAGTGCTTAAGCATAATCTAATACACATGATGTGTAATGAACCAAGTAAATTGTAATCCTAACAGGGATATCTATAAAAGAATTAATAATATATATCCTGGGGGTAAGAAAAGGGCGTGGCAAGAGATCTTTATATATTGTATTGTATGGTATTGTATAGTGTATTTGTATTGTGGAACATGTGATGTTTTGTATATTTGTGTGTGCATTTTGGGGGGGGGGTTATATGTATTGTACATTTAGGTGTATTTTTGGTGGGGAGTTTGGATATAGGGTTTTTATAAAAGAAAGTTGAAACATGGAATTATGTATATATCCTTTTCATTTTTTATAACAAATATTCTATCTCAATTAATCTTTGCTGATTATTTCTTTAAGAAAATAATTTATTTTAATTAACTTTAATAACAAGTATATGAATTGTCACCCTTTAAAATTTATTTAATTTGTTTGAGAATTTGTTATTATAATTAATATTATCAAGGAATCTATACCATTTATCTCCATTAAGTTCAATGGATCATTCTAAAGAAAACATGTAAAATAAATTTTATATATTATTAATATTTTACCGGAAACTTTATTTCAAGGATAGTAATGGTTTTAAATTTCAATTCATTTGTAAAGAGAGATAGCAAATTATTTTATAGGTGTTAATGAATATTTTCAGGTGACCTTGTTGAGAGAGTATACTTTATTTTAATTGACAATTTAAGGGAATTATAGATTATGACTGTTGTGTTTATTTATTTTATTATTAATTTGTTTACCAAGTGAGATAGAATAATAAAAGGGATTTATTAATTTTTTAATTTATGAGTTTTCATTTCAAGTCCCGTCTCACTGGATCCAGCGCATTTTAGGGTTCTCTAGGCTTTAGCCTAGTTCTAATTAACTTGTGGCCCCTCTTTTCAAAAAAAAATTTTCAAAAAAAGAAAAAAATAATCTTTTTTTTTTTACTGCCTAAGTTAAAGAGGGGTTAGAAGGCTTTGGTCTAGTTTTAATTATCTTGTGGCCCCTCTTTAGAAAAAAAAAATTCAAAAAATATTTTTGTTTAAACATATTCAAATCTTTTTACTTACCTCTTAAATGTTGTTATATACACACAATAGTCGATTTCACGATGAGTGCAGTGTAGGAGGAGGGCCTACACGTTTTTGACATCGGATTACCCTACGTCTCATCCTTGTTATAGCCTTAAAAACAAAAATGTTGTCGGACTGTTCAAGGATGAAACGTGTGGTCGTCCTATTAGAGAATTCGTGGGTCTTCGAGCGAAATGTTATTCGTTCTTTGTGGCCCACGAAGATCCTACCAACGAGTGTCAAAAACGTGTATGTAAAGGTGTACCTCGAGTTGCGATTAAGAGGAGTCTACGACACGATATGTATCGCAAGTGTCTCACTGATCATTGTCACAAACGTAAAGAAACAATTTGATATGTACAGCTAACGCTTGAAGTATACTGTATCGAACATGTGTTTCTCGCTGGTTACTGTTAACATATTTATAATGAAAATATATACATTCATAGTACAAATATAAACAAGTAAAACATTTGCAGATCTGTATACGAACTTTGAAAACTGACGTACATATTGTACACTAATGCAAAACGGTCTTTCTCAAGTTAGCACATAAGACATTTTCCAGTAAATGTAAACTTTATTCAGTTCAAGAACTTGCAATTAGCAGCCGATTGTTCTTGTGCGTGTGTGTGTGTGTGTGTGTGTGTGTGAAGTTAACATGGTTTAGACAAAATACAAACGTAAAGAAACAATTTGATACGTGAAGAGATAGAAATTAAGCGTTGCAGTTAGTATTAGCTTCAGTGCGCGCGCGTTAATTCTTTTATGCTGAGTATAACACCGGTCAATGACCCTTGGGTTAAGCTGGTGTTGTACGTTACTAAAATCATAACAAATATTTTCATTCTAAGCATGTATTACTGTTTAGTAATAATTACAAACCAACAAAGGATATATAGTTTGATGCTTTATAAGTTTGTGTACATAGGTTGTATATTGCAAGCACGAAATTATTATTTAAATCTGTTATCTGTTTTTGTATGGAGGTCATCTATAAATATCAGGTCAGTGCGACACAACGTTCAGTTCTGTCTGAATATATTGAAGAGGTGGGGCGTTTAATACACATCGACGATACGGAAACGGAATTCGAGGA
Source organism: Magicicada septendecula (assembly GCA_034769895.1). Taxonomy (NCBI): domain Eukaryota; kingdom Metazoa; phylum Arthropoda; class Insecta; order Hemiptera; family Cicadidae; genus Magicicada; species Magicicada septendecula. Next base: position 81,690,906 of record CM068373.1, on the reverse strand, counting down.
TTGGAGATCTGTTTACAAGAATGCATGTACTTCGTAACAAACCTAATTGGAGTTGCATTGAACCTAACGTGTACAGGATTGTTTTCAAACCAATGTGTGTGGGGTTGCGTTGTGTGTGTGTGTGTGTGTGTGTGTGTGTGTGTGTATGCGAAAATAAACTTAATTTTCTCGATCTAACAAAACAAGGTTGGACAATAGTTTTCAATACCTCATAAGAAAGATCTAATATAAAAAGGTGACAGCACGTAGCAGTCATTGACCTGATTGTGTGTGTGTGTGTGTGTGTGTGTGAAGTTAACATGGTTTAGACAAAACACAAACGTAAAGAAACAATTTGATATGTGAAGAGATAGAAATTAAGCGTTGCGGTAAGTCGCAGGTCATCATTCCCATACAGTTTGATGCTTTATGATTTTTGTGTAAATTATGAGCTACGTAAAAAAGGTCTATATATACAAATAATAATATTATGGAAATAAAATTGTCTATGAGCATGAATTTACAGGCTTCTCACGTACAAGATTCATAATTTTAGCTATGTACGAAATACTTTCGTATCGCTAATTTCTTAAGATATAATCGTTGAGAAAGCTTTCTAGCACAGACAATAACCTCTTGAGTTAAGCTGTTGTTGTAATCATAATGTTTACTGGTCCGTTTGTTTTCCTAATTTGACTAATGTATGAAAATAAAAACATTCCAACACAGACAATGACCCCCTCGGGTATATGTCTTACATCAACTTTCAAACGTGTACGCAAGCTACCCTACCCTTCCGTCGTATCATATATATACACAAGAAGACTTGTCACTATTTCTCATTTGCATGATACACTGCACTCATCGTGAAATCGACTATTGTGTGTATATAACAACATTTAAGAGGTAAGTAAAAAGATTTGAATATGTTAATAAGTGAACATAATTTTATTGAATATACAGATTTTATTTAAATTGAGCTTATAGTCGTCTATTTTGATTTTGGTCTGTTGCCTAATGAAGTACTTGTGCTTAGGTCGGTTACTGATGTCTCTCGATAAGAACAGGGTTTTTGTTGGGTACGATGTTTGATAGGGTTTGACGGATATTTTTTGATGTGTTTGCGGATTTCCAATTCTAAGTGTTCTAAATACGCTGTCCTGTTTTTTTTTTTTAATTTATTCAGGTATTAATCTGTTTTGTTTAAACGTTTGATCTATGTATGTGACCATACGTACATGTTTTCGTAATGTTTGTTATAATACCTTTTCATGTTCTAGATTTATGGTATGTGCTGTGTGTGTGTGTGTGTGTGTGTGTGTGTATGTTGAAAGCCTTATGTGTATATATAGCACATAATGTATATGACAATGAAGCAGGTACTGTTATTATTATTATAGGAACAAGAAGATGATGAATTCTTATCAGAACATTGAATGGTTAACTGTATCCAAACATACTGTCAGTAAACGAGAGGGAGACGAGCAGATGAATATGTGTACTTCTCAGAACATTGAATTTAAATCGTTAATTGTACCCAAACACACTGCTAGTACATGCGAGGGTGATGAGGTAAAGACTAACTACAAAAATTTCAAGAAATTCCGTAAAGTATGTCTTTTCTCTTATTTGTCAATCGTAGACAATTATACAGTATTTAAAATTAGAATATTTTAAAATTATGTATAGGCCTATGTCAACAATCACACCCATTCTCCCTCTACCTCGTATTGCTTCAACTAATTCACATATACAATGATACACACGTGCACGCACACGCACACACACACGTGCTCACATACACAATCACGTTCACTCAAATAATTGATCTGTTGTGTTTGATATTTCTTTGTATTCATACACAGTCTTGATGATGACAATAAATATTGTATAGTATAATTTAATACTCATGTTACTTTAATTATTATACGAGGTTAATCTGTATTATTACATGAGTCATCAATCGTTTAACACAAACATCAATCGCGTAACACAAGTAGTTATGTCTAGTTTAATAATGACTACGACTCAAGAAGCGATTAAAGGTTTTATCAGGTACGTTTATGTACCAGACATTTGAGTTGACGTTTAGACAAAATTTACTGTCATCACGAGTAGGCCTACTTAAATACGTTTAATAGAAAAGGGATTAATTGCCCTACACCTGAGTGCTGTATTTTATGAATGTGCGCGTATTTGCTACATAAAGATTAATATAATTACTCACACGTCTGATCAATAAGATCTTTTGTAAAACTTAATGATTCCGACTGGGTGATTGTAGATTTATTCTGTACTCAGTTTCCGAAATGTATCAATGAAAATACTGTGAGAGTAGAATATATCGAGTACCAAATCCATCAATTTTTCAAATGTTACCGAAACTGAACGATTGCAGTTGTAGTTAGAAAACAATTCTGTAATTTACAAATGTAAAAAAAATTTAGAAATGCATTTTCTCATAACAAAATACAACGTGCCATTTCATTTTATATTCAAACTATTATTATTATCTGAAACAGAAACAGAACGTTATATAGATTCGAGTGGTAAGTAAGACGCTGTTGCGAAGTTCACAGGTTATATATAGTGCAAGCGTCGATGTGTGTGCAACTGTACTAAAAAAGCTGTTATGCGCATGCGCAAATAATTCAAATGCACATACGTAGATGACTGAAAAAGACATGATTTACATAATAAATGTACGCTTAGACCAACGAAATGCTCTTTTGGCGGATTGGGTAGACAGACATGCGACTCAAGTGAAGCACAACAGGGAACTATTATTACAACGTCGCCCCGATTGCCAGTCTCAAGGCGAGACACAAGTTAAAAAAGACTTATCAAATATTTACACCCAGTTCATTACCGACTATGCTGGCGGAGTAAATTATGGCAGATTTGTGGAAGATTGGGTGGGTGAAAATTACGTACCACTCTTTCCTGAGTTGTAATATACTTATTTTGTAAATATACATTTGTTAATATACATTTCATATAATCTGTATTTTTGTTTTACATATTTTGGATGAAAATTACATACCACTCTTTCATACAGTATTTTAAATTAATAAAACAGTGATTTTGTATTATTAATACTGATTGTATGTTTTATTTAATGCTTTTTGTCTTAGGTTTTACCATTGAATAGAAGTATTGTACCACAAGTTATTGGTGGTAGTGATCTTTATGTTTATGAAGCACCCAGAAAAGTAAAGCCCAAGAACCAGCTTAATGAAGTACCAAGCGGTGACAGTAAGATGAGTTACTTACGGATTAGAAAGTAGGACGCGCCGATTTAGACGATATAATCACAATCAATGACCCTTGGTTTAAGTTAGTGAATAATTCTGTATCGTTGTGTGTGTGTGTGTGTGCGCGCGCGCGCATAGTTAATCTTTCTATACAGTGGTGTAAATATATATATTTAATCATTTACACAAATTATGGTTTATTTTAATTTATTTCACTATAAACCTCTGAACATGTAAGCAGATATTTGTAAAGTACATTAAATTACGTGAAATGCTACACCGAAAGATTCAAATCATACCTTATTGGTGCTGTCAACTATTTGAATGTGTGAATTTCCTCCGACGTTTGCAACAGCAGCAGCAATACACAATACGCATTACATTAAAACTAGCACGATTATATTATTTATTGATGTACAAACAATTTACATAGCACACACACACAATAGGCTAACATTTATTGTGAAGTCGTTAACGTATGGATTTGTCATCTGTAACAGCATACACACAGGTAATTACATTATAAACTAGGAATTTCTTCCGTCATCTGCGAGAGAGAGATGTTGTACAACAGATTTTTGAGGAATAATATTGTGATCGGTAACTGTGTCTAGAGGTGTGAGACAGAGACGTTACATAAACACATAGAGACAGCAATACATTATTTCTGTAGCACGATTATATTATTCATTGATGTACAAATAATTTACATAGCACACACACAATAGGCTAACATTTATTGTGAAGTTGTTAACGTATGGATTTGTCATCTGTAACAGCATACACACAGGTAATTACATTATAAACTGGGAATTTCTTCCGACATCTACGAGCGAGAGAGAGAGAGAGATGTTGTACAACAGATTTTTGAGAAATAATATTGTGATCGGTAACTGTGTCTAGAGATGTGAGACAGAGACGTTACATAAACACATAGAGACAGCAATACATTATTTCTGTTACATGTATACAACGCATAAACATATGTCATGTGTGTGTGTGTGTGTGATCGTAGTATGATTTTATTTCTTGACACAACCCTTTATCTTGAAATATGATTTTAGTCGAACGTTGTAAAAAATTTTTTAAAATATCACTTACTTGCAAAGGATATACCCTTGTGTACGAGCAGATAACAATATGTAATTTTCGTGTATAGTAATCAGAAATGTGAGAGAGAGAGAGAGAGAGAGAGAGAGAGAGAGAGAGAGAGAGAGCGAGAGAGAGAGAGAGAGCGAGAGAGAGAGAGAGAGAGAGAGACAATTTAATAATGTGTTTGCTCATATAGTTTGAATTTCCTACCACAGCGGTAAACTATATTTTAAGTTTTCGTGTACACAGGTTGTATCTTGCAATCACGAAAATTATTATTTAAACTGATAATTGTTTTTATTAAAATCTTACAATGACGAATACCCTTGTGTACGAGCAGATAACAATATGTAATTCCGTGTATAGTAATCAGAAATGTGTGAGAGAGAGAGAGAGAGCGAGAGAGAGAGAGAGAGAGACGTTATCTAGAGACAAAGAGAGAGAGGAAGGGGGGAGAGTTGATAACTTGATATCGTAGTCGTCAACAGTCATATAATTTACTATACACTATAATGCGTCTGCTCATATAGTTTAAATTTCCCACCACAGAAAAATGTTGGAAGATCTGTTCTATACACAATAATGCAAGATTGGTAACCCTGATCATATATTTTAATATATACACTATAATACACATATCAAGTTTGATCCCATGCATAGGTTGGTAAACCTGATCATATAGATTTAATATACATTATAACACACAACAAATTTGAACTCATGCAAAGGTTGGTAACCCTGATCATATATTTTAATATACTGTAACGTATTTAACGTTGCAAATAGAATATAATTTACATTTGTGATGCCCCACGTTGGAAGCGATATTTCTTATGCAACGATACGATTACATAAATAGGCGTGACTGGTCTCACGTTCAAGATTGACAAATTATATAACAATATAACATTTAATTTGGATTTCAGGTATATCTGTAATAAGAACTCTATGTAACTTGTAACGGTATTTCAAATTTATTTGATATTATTAAAATTTGTGCACATGGCACTGACTTCGATTTAAAACATTCGTTATTATGCCGTAAAGCTTATGCTATATACATCCTTACTGACTAAATATTCTATTCTACTACTTATTGTATTAACGAAAAATCTCATTTCCAGACTACTCAGTCAATTAGTGTGTTTCAAAATATCAATATTTAAATATTTTCTTGTATATTGCAATGTAACTCAAAATATCAATAGTTACTGAACTTATCTTTTGTTTCTCAGTACTGATTTATATTTAACGCTAATTGTTACTTAAATGCTTTGAATTCTTTTCATTTCAATACTAATTTGAGCTCTTGTTTACGTTAATCTTATTTCAATAGCATCTATTATTTTAATTCAAATTTTACAATAAACATTGACTCTTACTTTTAAATAGAACAAGAGTGTCCTTAATTGTCTTTACGTTAATTGTTCGATTAAGAGATAAATAAGTTGTTTATCACCTTACCGTCGTCAATCATACTCAATCATTGGATCCCTCTGAAATCGTCCTCGTCTCGAACTTCAGCATCACTCTCTCTTCTCCTCTTGTCCAGCGTCGCCTCTCTCTCTTCTCCTCTTGTCCAGCGTCGATCTCATCTCTTGTCCAGCGTCTCCTTTCTCTTCTCCTCTTGTCCAGCGTCGACTCTCTCTCTGTCCAGCGTCTCCTTTCTCTTCTCCTCTAGTCCAGCGTCGCCTCTCTCTCTTCTCCTCTTGTCCAGCGTCGATCTCATCTCTTGTCCAGCGTCTCCTTTCTCTTCTCCTCTTGTCCAGCGTCGACTCTCTGTCTGTCCAGCGTCTCCTTTCTCTTCTCCTCTAGTCCAGCGTCGTATCGCTCTCTGGAACTTCTCCTCGTGCTGTTTCGGACGTCAGTTGATCTTCTTAGGTGGATCTTCTTATGTAATTTTGTTACTACTTAAATATTGGTTGTTCTACAATCCAGTTACATAACTGTATGTAACTGGAAGGATGAAATTATTTACAAAGATTTAAATATTCTGTGCGGACGGGCAAAAGCTCCCGCTGCACCGTGGATGATTTAAGAAAGAGAACCACTGTAGCTTGTGTGTCCTATTTATACCCATGTCTTGGTTAACACCTGCAGTGGTACGAAATCGACATGTCTGAAATTGTTTCTGAGTTCAGTTCCCCCACTCCTTGTCAATTTCGCTATTTCTTATATTTCTGCGAATTGCAGAGTCCTGTAAGTATACTCTTATACTTATCTTATAACTATTTTTTCAACACATGTTCACTGTAATTTTGGACATTGCAACTTAACCCTTTCGATTTGTACACAGTTATTTCACTATTACACTCGTACGTTGTGTCACTTTCACGTGGTTTTCGTACACAGTATTTAGTAAATTTTATTACATTTTATTTTGTTTTTGGATTTTACTTCTTAATTATAGTTTATGAATAATTACGGAAAAACAGTAATTATGCAATTATTCATCTTGGGGTGGTAAACTCGCCTACATAGACCTACGTTCACACACACTAGCAAAATACTGGTGTACACACTTTCAGTTACATTTGTGTGTGTGTGCACGTCGATTCAGGTCGAAACACCTGTTCATATTTTTGTCTGAGCCAAGCTTGCAATCTCTGACATGCTTATTTCTAATACATTAATAATTATTTACAGTTTATTAGGTATATTTAAATTTTTATATTCAATGCTCTGTACATCACTTATTTGTACTGTCGCATTATCCCTCTGCTTGGTAACAAAAAAAAATTTAATAAATTTATTTATTAAAATTTTTTTTTATTATTATTATTACACTTGAAAAAATGTAACAAATAATGAAGAATAATATTCGTCATTTCACCCTTAATTGGAGTGTATACAAATGTCTTACCTCCCCTCCTTATACTCTCACTGCTTGTGACCTTGTAGTAGGGTGGCTTCAACAAACAGCTGAGCTGACTGGTTTCATTGACCTCGTTGTTTGCATGTGTAGAACTTTCTAAATGACGTTGCGTGGAATTTACCAATTTCTTTCTTCTGTATCTCATCATATACGATGAAAGTGTGTTGTCCTACTCGCTGTCTTAACGTATACGGTCCATTATAATGTCTGAAGAATTTCTTCGCCGTATTATCACTCCGTTTTCCCACTGGATTAGCTTTGAGTAGTACACTTTCTCCCACGTTGAATTGTTGTAGCTTGTGAGTTAGATTAAATCTTTCTACTCTCTTGTTACCTCTTTCTCTTATCCGTTGCTTTGCGTATTCAATTTTCACACTTATTGGTACAGGTACATTCTGGTTATTAGGTTTGTTTATATACTTAGTCCAAAATCTGTTTGCCTTCTTAACTTCTTCTAATTCCATTGGAGTGTATCCTGTTGCTTCACTATAATTTTCGTTAATGGCTTTTTCAAGAAATGGTAAATATTCTGCCCATTTATTGTGTTGATCATGGCAATGTATTCGTAAATATTTACCTAATTCTTTGTTAACTCTCTCAGCAATGTTTCCTTGAGGATGTCTTATGGATGTGAGTACAGTTTGTATTCCATTTTCCCTTAACGTCCTCTCCCATTTTTCACTTTGGAATTGTACACCTTGATCACTGAGTACCTTCTTCATTTTTCCATATGACGGAATATGTTTCTGCAGTAGTATCTTTAGAACAACTTTGGTTGTGGGTCGCATAATTGGGTACAGTCGGACTGCCTTGGAAAACACATCGATACATACCAATATGTGCTTCACACCTCGACTTGATCGTGGTAGTGGTCCCAGAAAATCCACTGCAATTAGCTCTCCCTTGTTTTCCTTTTGGATGCTCTTTCTTTCTACGTATGTATGTAAATTTGGTCCTTAATTTTACATTATCTTACTCATACATTCTTACCTTCGCTTCTAATCTTCCTTAACTCTTTTCTTAACATGACATTACTTTGTCTTTACATTACTTATACAATACATTAACATTCATTACCTTTTATTACATTTCTTTAACATTACCTTTCTGATCGCTACTACTTTCCTGAAATACACTTCCGTAACAGAATACTCTTTTAGCTTTGTAGTGTGTCGCATGATCGGTTACAGAGGAACTGTCTTGGAAAACAACGATATTTTTCTCGAAGTCCTTAATCCTAAGTAGTCTCTGCCCTTTTGACTTTTCACTCTTGCATTCTTCTGTGTCCTTGTATCTCCATTAAGTGTTCACTTGATCAGCCGTTCTAACAATTATAGCAATTATTTTCCATTCCTAACCCTTTCTTCATATGAATAACAACAATAACATCTTTTACCATTACTTTCTTAAATATTTCTCTACGCTATCATTCCTTACCATCAATAATACATTTCTTAATTATACTCTCTTATATTATTATTAATAATTAACAGTAATATTATTTTTCTCATTTAAAAATAATTATTTATTTTCGGGTATTGTGTTCGGTTCGGTGTGTCGTTAGAACTGACACCCCTCTTTTATAACAATTGGTTGTTGTACACAGGAAATTTATTGTGCTCACCCTCGCGACAACTTTCCATTGTATTACTCCCTCGTTACCTTTCCGATGCATTGCTGCGACGTTTGTGTGCGTACTTACCGTGTGAACGTTTGCTTTGATCGTGTAAGTCACCTGTTTATAGGGTGAAAACTTTATTTTCCCTCTCTTTCTCTCGTAACAAATGCTTTGCTCTTTCTCAATTCTCTCAGCACGTTCCACAAGTCTCTCATCACTACTGAATTGTGTAAGGTCAGTGCGTTTGAAGCCTATATAAACAGCTGACGACGGTTTTTTCGTTCGTCTTTTATGATAATATTTATTATACTTACTATAATTATAGTTATAATTATCGTTCACTTTATAACTATCGTACGTATACCTACCGTCATATTTACCACAATTTTGTGTAGTGTTTCGTCTAGACAATTTAATACGTTTCTTGTTAGGCCTACAATGATATTTATCTCCGTAAGTGTGGTGTCTTATGTGTTTCAAATGTGTCATCCTGTGTGACTTACTATTGTGTGTGTGTCTCACACTTGGAATATCGCTATTAATAAGGTACGTTTTATTAACCTTAATTTGCTTCTCTCCCTTAATGTTAATTACTTTATAATTATCGTTAGTAATTACCCACGTATTTTCAACTACTATGAATTCTTCACATATTATCTTTTCACATATTAGCTCCGTTTGTTTATTAATTATTCCACAGACATTTTCTGCGATCGTGTCAATACGTAAATTTGTATTAACAATTTTTTCGGTTAACTGTGCAGTACCGTCTATTATACTTTGTTTTATTTCAAGATTATCAATTTTTAACTCTTCTAGACTTTCTGTGATTTTTATGGTGTCCTGTCTAAAATTTTCGGACTGTAGCTCTAATTAATTTTCTAAACTTTCTGTTTGTTTCTTATTAGATTCTTTTAATTCGTCTATTTTAGCATTCAAATTTTCTGTCTGCTTATTTAAATTTTCTGTCTGTTTTGTGCTTAATTCATCGACCCAGGCACGCATCATTGTCTGGAATGCCTCTACGTCTAAATTTCCTGGAGTCGTCATGTTGAAGTATTATTAAAGTATTTATTTAGTTGTAATTCTTTAACAATTATTATTGATAACCGTTCCCTACTTATTTATTTATTTCTTTATTTTTATTAATAGTTATTATTAATACTCATTACAGTTACACCTGTTACATAGACAAACAATATTATTCGTGGGCGCCAGCTGTGTGATTACACAACAATTAACATTACATTCAGTTACTGTTTAATATAAATAATAATTACATATTATACATTTTTTATTTAACACACTCTTTATATTTTAGAGCAACCATTTAGCTACATAAAAATTTTAATAGTTAAATGATGGGGATCGGGCCATACGTTCATGGGCTACAATTTATGTAACAAATTTTTGTACATAAATTTAGGCATGTCGTGCCCCACGTCCAGGGCGACATTACTATGTAACATATTTATTAGTTTTGTTAAATTTAATTTCAAATACAAATATACTTCTATTTGTTTTTGAATAGCCCCACGATCTTGGAGCGCCATTACTATGTAACGTATTTAACGTTGCAAATAGAATATATTTTACATTTGTGATGCCCCACGTTGGAAGCGATATTTCTTATGCAACGATACGATATACATAAATAGGCGTGACTGGTCTCACGTTCAAGATTGACAAATTATGTAACAATATAACATTTAATTTGGATTTCAGGTGTATCTGTAATAAGAACTCTATGTAACTTGTAACGGTATTTCAAATTTATTTGATATTATTAAAATTTGTGCACATGGCACTGACTTCGATTTAAAACATTCGTTATTATTTCGTTACTATGCCGTAAGGCTTATGCTATATACATCCTTACTAACTAAATATTCTATTCTACTACTTATTGTATTAACGAAAAATCTCATTTCCAGACTACTCAGTCAATTAGTGTGTTTCAAAATATCAATATTTAAATATTTTCTTGTATATTGCAATGTAACTCAAAATATCAATAGTTACTGAACTTATCTTTTGTTTCTCAGTACTGATTTATATTTAACGCTAATTGTTACTTAAATGCTTTGAATTCTTTTCATTTCAATACTAATTTGAGCTCTTGTTTACGTTAATCTTATTTCAATAGCATCTACGACTTTAATTCAAATTTTACAATAAACATTGACTCTTACTTTTAAATAGAACAAGAGTGTCCTTAATTGTCTTTACGTTAATTGTTCGATTAAGAGATAAATAAGTTGTTTATCACCTTATCGTCGTCAATCATACTCAATCATTGGATGCCTCTGAAATTGTCCTCGTCTCGAACTTCAGCATCACTCTCTCTTCTCCTCTTGTCCAGCGTCGATCTCATCTCTTGTCCAGCGTCGACTCTCACTCTGTCCAGCGTCTCCTTTCTCTTCTCCTCTTGTCCAGCGTCGACTCTCTCTTTGTCCAGCGTCGTATCGCTCTCTGGAACTTCTCCTCGTGCTGTTTCGGACGTCAGTTGATCTTCTTAGGTGGATCTTCTTATGTAATTTTGTTACTACTTAAATATTGGTTGTTTTACAATCCAGTTACATAACTGTATGTAACTGGAAGGATGAAATTATTTACAAAGATTTAAATATTCTGTGCGGACGGGCAGAAGCTCCCGCTGCACCGTGGATGATTTAAGAAAGAGAACCACTGTGCTTGTGTGTCCTATTTATACCCATGTCTTGGTTAACACCTGCAGTGGTACGAAATCGACATGTCTGAAATTGTTTCTGGGTTCAGTTCCCCCCATCTCCTTGTCAATTTCGCTATTTCTTATATTTCTGCGAATTGCAGAGTCCTGTAAGTATACTCTTATACTTATCTTATAACTATTTTTTCAACACATGTTCACTGTAATTTTGGACATTGCAATTTAACCCTTTCGATTTGTACACAGTTATTTCACTATTACACTCGCATGGTGTGTCACTTTCACGTGGTTTTCGTACACAGTATTTAGTAAATTTTATTACATTTTATTTTGTTTTTGGATTTTACTTCTTAATTATAGTTTATGAATAATTACGGAAAAACAGTAATTATGAAATTATTCATCTTGGGGTGGTAAACTCGCCTGCATAGACCTGCGTTCACACACACTAGCAAAATACTGGTGTACACACTTTCAGTTACATTTGTGTGTGTGTGCACGTCGATTCAGGTCGAAACACCTGTTCATTTTTTTGTCTGAGCCAAGCTTGCAATCTCTGACATGCTTATTTCTAATACATTAATAATTATTTACAGTTTATTAGGTATATTTAAATTTTTATATTCAATGCTCAGTACATCACTTATTTGTTCTGTCGCAATACATTATATTACATCAAGTTGGAATCCCCACCTACCACCCACCAATTTTGAACCCATGCATAGGTTGGTAAACCTGATCATATAGATTTAATATACATTATAACACGTAACAAATTTGAACTCATGCAAAGGTTGGTAACCCTGATCATATATTTTTAATATACATTATATTGCATCAAGTTGGAACCCCCCACCCACCACCCACCCCTGATATGCAAATCAGCTTTATTAAAAAAAAAAAAAAATTATACTCACGGAAATTCGCGGATGCGGGTGGTCCATTGAACCCGACCCCACCCCCCACTCTTGATATGCAAATCAATTTAATAAAAAAAATAAAAAAATTTTATTCGCGGAAATTCGCGGATGCTGCGGGTCCATTGGTGGTGGGGAGAGCGTGGAAAAAACCTTGGACCGCGGGAACGGCGGCATGGGGTGGTGGTGGGGGAATAACAGTACTTTGGTCAGGAACCCCATTTTCCCTCTACTTGTATTGTTAAACTTTCTACCTTTTAATATCTGCAATGTAAACGGCGGGTGCATGCAGTGACGTCATCCCCCCGCTAACTGCTGCCAGCGTGTCCCACACGCTCGCAGCAGTCTAGTTTAGTTAACTGTTAAACTGTGAACGGACAACAAGCCTTCATTCGCTGCGGCTATGTAACTCTTTTCAATTCGGAATATTCCAATTCAACATATCATTATGCGTTTCAGTGCTTAATTCATTACTACTTTGACAAATTCCGCTTCAATTTATTATTATGCCTTTCAATAATTAATTTAATTCTACTTTGGCAATGTATGCCGAGCTACACTGCACGTGCCATGCAATCATTTTCATATAAACTTCAATATTTCATATAAACTTCAATAAACAGTTAATTCAAAGAAAATACAGTCCACTACTTTATATCATATCATACAAGCCAACTCATCACCTCACGTTGTAAGACCAACTCAAGAATACCTCGAGAGCGTCGAAGACGTAACATTTGGTTTTCCAGGCCGGATAGGGATTCGGATCTATATTTCATTGAATGGGCCCAAATAACATTTTGGTCAAGCCCGAATCTTCTCAAACGTAAAATTGCTGGCCGTGAGCATACACTCATTACTTTAAAAAAAAAGAAACTTCATACTTGGCCGTACAAGCTTCTACAAGACATCATCTCTAAGACAGCAAGATATTACAATTCATCGTCACTTGTCATTCATCAGTGAAAATTAGAACTTCAAGCCTTCACAGAGAGCTACAACTGCGAACATCACCCGACAAGCGGAAACAAGACTTGCGCCACCAATCCAAGGCCAGCCGGACAGGATCGCCAAGGAAACAACAGGCAACGGAGCCATCTTGAACCTGCCGAGGACTCTCATTATTCAAGTGACTATGAACTTGTATTTCTCATAGTTTTTCACTTATATTATTTTATATACAGTAAAAATCAGTAATATTTGCAAAAGAACTTTTATATAAACAGAAAGCAGTTTCAAGTGACTATAGACCTGTATTTTCACATAAATTTTCACTTATACAATTTTACAAGAAATCAGTCAGAAACTCAAAAAATGAAATGAAGCTATATTTATATTTTTATTTTTAAATGAGTCATATTCTCAAACAATTTTCATATAACTATTTGTTAAAAAATAAGTACATATTATAATAAGGAATTAGATTAAGTTATATACCACTCACTGGCTGCCGCATTATTTCAGAATTTGGTAAAGTACTCAAATTGCATTAATTGTTCACCTGTTCTGTATTTTTTTATCGGTTTCGGATCACAGCTTGCAGTTCAATCATGACTGATATGAAAGCTTTAATTAAAAATCGTGGCACAATTAAAGCCTCTATATCCCGTATAAACACCTTCGCGGACAATTTCGATCCTGAAATAAATGATCACCATGCTTTAAAAATAAAACTTCGTCACTTGATGACTTGATGGAGTTTTCCGCGAAGTATGATGAAATTCAGACCCAAATTGAGGCTGATAAATCTGATTTCACATCGGTAAGTGACAGGGTTCAGACAGAGGATAATCTCTGCACTATTGAGTGTAAGCTGCACAATTTATTAGAACATGTAGAAGAGGTGAACAAAAAACCATTAAATCAAGCGGAAGTTACGCCAATTAAAACATCACCTATTCAGTTAGAGCCAATTAAATTGCCCTGCTTCTCAGGCAACATTATCGATTGGCAGCACTATTACAACATGTTCTTGGAGTTAGTACACGTAAGAACGGACCTGACGGACATCCAGAAATTGCATTATTTACATTCTTCACTTAGAGACGAGGCTTTAAATGTAATAAAGTCTCTCCCAATCACCCATGATAATTATGCGGTAGCCATTGAGCTATTGAAGGCCAGGTATGATAGTAAATTAATTGTCTCAGCGTATCATGTAGGGAATGTCTTGGGCATGAAGTCCATTCAGCAAGAGTCCATGATTGGCATTTCAAAATTTATTGACGAAATCACCGCAAATATAAACGCTTTGAATTCATTGAGTATACCTGTAAATACTTTTGAAATTATTTTTGTTCAATATTTAATGCAGAAACTCGATAACCAGACATGTCGACTATGGAAGGAAAGTCTATCCGACGAGCGATTCCCTAATTTCAACAATTTTATTAAATGTTTAAATGGTAGAAGGCAATTAATGCAAAACGTCTGCGGCTCGACCAGTTCAGCAAACAGAACACAAGTTAGCGATAAGATTCCCTATCGCAAGACTATTAAACCCGTTGAGCTCACTAGGTCAACATTTCATACTCATATCAACAATAACATTTGTCAGCTGTGTCGCGGTAAACATAGACTGTCTGAATGCCCACAATTCGTGGCTACATCTCCCTGTGAGCGAAAGAACATTTTAATCAAATACAAACTTTGTTTAAATTGCATGCGTCCAGGCCATGTGCCCTCACACTGTCCTTCCAAATTTTCTTATAGGACATGTTCTAAACACATCATACAATGATTCACATATCAGGCAGTAACACTTCAAACAGGGGCAACAATCAATTTTCCCTCAAATTACAAACAAACACATCTATTCTGTTATCCACCGCTGTCTGCATGACAACGAACCAAGCCGGTAGGAAGCATCCCGTAAGAATTCTATTAGATTCAGGATCTCAAGCAAACTTCTGTACCATGAGTTTTTCACGCCGCATGGGTTTAAAATTAACCAAGTCTCAACTACCCATCACTGGTATAAACAATTCCTTATGTCCAGCTGACTTTAGTACAAGTGTTATCTTACAAATTTAATACTTTTAATTTCGTTAACATTTTTACACTTTGTTTACACTACGGCCAGTTCAGTCGCCATGTTGTATTCCGCCAACATAAAAAAATTATACTTACAATGGTCCAGGATTCTATAGACGAGTTGAGAAACACAATGGTTGCAGTGAAATAATAGACTTTAATTGCATTAGTAGTTTTAAACTCGTATTTATTAATTATCTGAGCATTCTCTATATTGATAACAAAACAAAATTTTCTCCTTCCACCTTCTACAAATTCCAATATGGCTGCGATATATTCTCTTTACTTCAAACTTATTCAGGGTATATTTGCGCAATATATTTAGAATTCAAGTTACCCTTGTTAAACCTTGAAATGAATACAGACAATTACTACTGTGTTAATAATTCAAATTACTTAGTTATGTAAATCACTTAACGTAAACCAATGCTTTTATGTGATATTAAGATAGGTACCTACGCACACTCACGCATACCCACACACGTACTATTTTAAACGGTACATTTTATGTATTAATTACTGAGCTCAAATTAATAAGGGGCAGTATTTTATTGAATTTAGAGATGTCTACTTTCCTGTGTTTAGGCGTCGAAAATCGACCCAGGCCTCACTCATGGTTTACACTGTTCCTCAGCCGAACTATTAAAATGTTTCTTCTTCCAGTGTTACTCACTGCCTCTATTTATTTATAAAAGACTGTTTAAATATAGCAATATATCAAAAATTCACATTTTGTTACTTTTCTGGCTATTGCTGGCCAGCAATTTATGTAACGTGCCACTTGTACGATTGATAGCTGTAGACTGGGGAAGACAGTATTGCGTTCATTTCTGAGGTGGAGAGGGTTGTCACGTCACCAATTTCATTGTTTTTGATGATGACGTCTCCGCTTTTAAAGGCTAGGCGATTACGTACTGCATTCTTTACGTGACGTTTTCATAGGAGCGGCTTGTTGACGAGTTAGTTTAGCGAAATTGAGTTGTTGTTTTCGCACGTACATCGCTGACCTTGACGCAATTCCTGCATAGTTTACTACGTCGTTTCACACTTTATAAAACTTTACCCTCATGGATTATGATTTTGAATTTACAATAAAATTTATATATGCTTTTTCCCAAAACACTATAGGGACATATTTGTACCGTTACAAGACCCCCTCAATGAGAGGTTTTATGACGAAGCATAAAAACTCTCATTGACATATTCGTACTTCCTAAAGGGATCAGCTAGGATATGTCGCCACAACCCCCTGTATTATTTATATAAAAAGAATATAGTTAACTTACCCATTGGTCCAGTGATCGTGACAGCACCTGAATGACCTTATTGGACTTCTCTCTCGAGATCCCAACACCGCAAGGTCAGTCAGGCACTTGACGTTCCTGCTCTGACGCGCTGGTCAGCTCAGGACCGCCGCCACAGCATCACCAAACTCTGAAACATCAAATTAAAATCAAATAGTGGCCTTGTATAATACCATATCCCTAACTGATCTGTTTCCCCTTAGCTGTGTACTGGTTTACGTTAAGAAGCACTGGTTTTTTCCTTAACACCTAACACATATAATACATATATGGATACAAGATTTATTATATAGATGTATCATTCTCTTACTTCACTCCCAAATATTTATAAAATTTTCGATTCCAATCGATAATAATTAATCCTTTCCCATTTTACAAGAAAAATATAAATCTTTGTACTAACGCAATAATGCTTCAAACAATTAACTAAGTTTATGATAAATGTGTTTAAGATAAAACAATTAATTAAGTTTAAGAGAATAAACAAAATAATTCACTAATATAATTCGTATATAGAACGAAACACAAGTTTACTACTTCAGAACAATCCATCTACTTGAAAGTTATTAATCATCTTTCATGATCCTAATACTTCTTACTTTAATACAAAATCATCTAATTATCTTTTATGATCAACATCATTAACATAATACATTTAATATTCATTAAAACGTTACTACCAATCTAGTAACCTCCTTCCACACACACTATGGCCATACAATATAAGATAACATAATAAAACATTAACTTTGAGCATTAACATTACTACATTAAACTAAACAATTCACCTTTAAATAATTTGTATAGAAAATTATAAACATTACAAATTGAACTTCCTATTATCTCTTTTTATATCAACTTTTAATTATTTATCATTCATTGTACCATTAAATTCTCCACAAATTCAAACTTATTATCAACATTCATTTTAAATGTATTTCATTTATTATTACATTTCTACTATGAATTTTCTTTTAACACTTTGATCATCAATTAGTTTGGGTGATTCTCAGTTATTCACAATGATTTGATTTATTGAATGGACATTAATATATATAACCTTACTCCCTTTCTTTCTACTAACAACCGCTAACAGATTTACATAGGGTGACACCAATCTCTCAATAATAACCCCCTTCAACACTAATTCCACTTAAATCCTTCCACTCTTATAATAAAATATCTAATACCCTCTTTGTACCTACTGTAGGATGTGTGTTCCCAAACCTGCAATTCCATTCATACCCTTTTGCCCTCCACAAAATCTCGGCAAACACTCTTCGAAACTTCTCCATACGAAACCTGCCACAACGACGCACGTTGATCACTCCCTACAACATCACCCTCACTACAAAATTTCACCATCACCTATTTACTCTCCTATTACCTTACTCTCACTTTCTCTACATATATGCACTCCCACTACTGTGTCCCTACTACTACCCTGTTTCTGTATTACTTTTAATCCAAAATTCTTATTCTGTCTAACTCCCATTAAAGTTAACTCTGACTAACTCAAATGCCTTATTAAAATAATTATCACCCAAACTCCCTCTTTTGCAACCTTTTACATTTATGTGATCATTGAAAATTACATTAGAAAGTTCATCACTTACCTCATCATAATAATATAACTCAACACCTTAACATAATGTATGTTTGATCATTTACTATTCATGATAGAATGTAAATCTCAGAGAATTATTTAAATTCATCACAACATTAATTAATTAATTAATTACTCTCCAATTACTTAATTCAATCAGTTTAAAATTTCACCATTACTCTCATCATTTATTTAGTCTGAAAAATGTTATAATTATTATTAAATCAATTCCTATTACCTACTTACATGGTTTACCTAAAATCTAATGCACAACATAATGTAATACACAAATACATCAACGTAATGACATCAACACAAAAGAATATACAATCCAAATTGTTATCTGTTATCATTTAGCATAAATCATTTCACAATACAGTCCATGTCGAAACCACACTATTCACATAATTAAATGTTCATGAATAATAAAACCTTTACACTCCATCATCGAATAACAATCTGATCTTAGGTCTACACAAATCATTTTTTAGTAAATACATTATATTATTACCATCAACATAATGGTTATTTAATTTCTCATAATTTTCCACAATATCATTATAATTAATATGATTAGTCCATATCATTATATCATATAATTGGTCACGATCGAGTATAGTCATGTCGCCTTTGGTATAATCTGTCACAACCAGGTAAGTTATAAATTCCTCATTATCAACATCGTCATCTACTGCTGCTATATCAGCTTCAACACAAGGTAAGATTTCAATAAAATTATCCCCTTTCTCTACACCTAACCTTTTTACCAATTCTTTATAATTTCTATTCACCTTAAATAATTCTATCTCCCAATTAACACACAACTTTCTTTCAAAATATCTCCCATCATAACTTCCTATCACACTTTCTCTACTAACCCATGAAGAAGGTAATGAATCATCACAAAAAATCAGGGAACAATTTGAAGACCTCATGTCTTCCAATACTAAGGGACTCCTGCCCTTCAATAACAACAATGAACGCCTTGGTTCACAATAAACCCGGGGAAAATTTACCCTCTGCCCCATCTCCACAAAATAACTCTCTTCACACTCTCTCTCTAACTTATAAACATTTGTTTCTATCACTTCATTATCAAATTCTACTCCCACTATAACTTCATTAGTACTCTCAATATTCACACCCTTACTCTCTAACACCATATTTGTAATTATATTATCATTTTTGTCACCCCTACATACCTTATCATCTTCATTTTCGTTTAATTCGTCTGTCTCTCTATCAAATTCTACTACCCCCACTACAATCTCATAATGATCATCTATTTTATTCATTGTAAAATTATTAATTATGTCATCTATTCTTGCGTTTTGTTCCTCGAACACATGATCTATTGATTCTAATATCTGTGCTTTTATATTCTCACAACTTGTATTAATTTCATGAATATGCTGGTTAATACTAAATTTTTGTTGTTTTATTTCATTTCTGATTTCGTTAATTTGGTCGTTCATTTTAGAATCACTAATGTCAAAACGACTGTTTACTTCGTCAAATTTATCACTGAAATTATTATTTATTTTATTAATTTTGCTATTCTGAACGTCAAATTTTACGTTAATATTACTATTCATTGTTCTCATGAAATTATATATATCGTCCAATGACAACTCTTTTGTTCTAGTTGTCATTGGAGTAGATTCTGCCTCTACATTACTCATTATCATTGACTCGGTACGAGTATTTTCTAGATTTATTTCCTTATTTTCCAATTTTTAATGGTACATTTATAACTTTTTTGTTAAAATACTAACATATAGAATAACACAACTTATTTTCTAACGAGAGATCATATTTACTTATATTACATATGATCACAACATAACCTCATCTTTTATATATATTTCTAAGTACATACCAATTCCCAACAACCATCCTGTTTCTCCCTACAGGTCTATATTTATATAAAATTTATTTATATAAATGTCCAGCTGTGAGGGCGCCATTTGTTAACTCACCACTTTGATACTTTTAATTTCGTTAACATTTTACACTTTGTTTACACTACGGCCAGTTCAGTCGCCATGTTGTATTCCGCCAACATAAAAAAATTATACTTACAATGGTCCAGGATTCTATAGACGAGTTGAGAAACACAATGGTTGCAGTGAAATAATAGACTTTAATTGCATTAGTAGTTTTAAACTCATATTTATTAATTATCTGAGCATTCTCTATATTGATAACAAAACAAAATTTTCTCCTTCCACCTTCTACAAATTCCAATATGGCTGCGATACATTCTCTTTACAGTTGTCTTGATTCTCTTTACTTCAAACTTATTCAGGGTATATTTGCGCAATATATTTAGAATTCAAATTACCCTTGTCAAACCTTGAAATGAATACAGACAATTACTACTGTGTTAATAATTCAAATTACTTAGTTATGTAAATCACTTATCGTAAACCTATGCTTTTATGTGATATTAAGATAGGTACCTACGCACACTCACGCATACCCACACACATACTATTTTAAACGGTACATTTTATGTATTAATTACTGAGCTCAAATTAATAAGGGGCAGTATTTTATTGAATTTAGAGATGTCTACTTTCCTGTGTTTAGGCGTCGAAAATCGACCCAGGCCTCACTCATGGTTTACACTGTTCCTCGGCCGAACTATTAAAATGTTTCTTCTTCCAATGTTACTCACTGCCTCTATTTATTTATAAAAGACTGTTTAAATATAGCAATATATCAAAAATTCACATTTTGTTACTTTGCTGGCTATTGCTGGCCAGCAATTTATGTAACGTGCCACTTGTACGATTGATAGCTGTAGACTGGGGAAGACAGTATTGCGTTCATTTCTGAGGTGGAGAGGGTTGTCACGTCACCAATTTCATTGTTTTTGATGATGACGTCTCCGCTTTTAAAGGCTAGGCGATTACGTACTGCATTCTTTACGTGACGTTTTCATAGGAGCGGCTTGTTGACGAGTTAGTTTGGCGAAATTGAGTTGTTGTTTTCGCACGTACACCGCTGACCTTGACGCAATTCCTGCATCGTTTACTACGTCGTTTCACACTTTATAAAACTTTACCCTCATGGGTTATGATTTTGAATTTACAATAAAATTTATATATGCTTTTTCCCAAAACACTATAGGGACATATTTGTACCGTTACACAAGTGTAAGGCTGAATTCTCGTTACAAGGATTTCAATCTGTACGTGCATTGCGCTGTGCTTCCCAGTATTAAGAATAATCTCCCTGCAGAATCGTTTAATATTTCATCCCAAAATATACCAAAAAACATATTCTTAGCTGACCCGCAACTAAACTTTTCTTCACAAATCGACACAGCCCACACTTTCCCATAATACAGGAGACAAAATTGGGATTCATCCTCGATGGTAACATGCCTTTTAATGTCGACATGACAAAATCTGTTTCATCATTTATAGCGTGCGAAGATAACAATGCCATTTCATCGCAATTGAAAGACTTCTGGCAATTGGAGGACGTCGCAGTCCGTACTCCCTCAGTTGAGGACTCAGAATGCGAAAGTCGTTTTATCGCTAACACTTTCCGCAATAATAGTGGTAGATTTGTGGTGTCCCTACCTCGCAGGGGATACAACTCTCATTTGGGCGATTCTCTTCCCGGAGCTATTCGCAGATTTCAATCACTGGAACTTAAGTTCAAGCAGAACCCTGCTCTTCATAAAGACTCTAGGAAATTCATGCAGGAATATTTAACTCTGGGTCACATGTCTTTGCTTGATTTGTACGATTTGTCAGTCAATAAGTCAGACACCTTCTACTTACCGCACCATTCGGTTTTTAAGGGCTCTAGTATAACCACCAAATTGCGAGTGGTTTTCAACGGCTCTGCCAAAACAACAAATAATTTGTCCTTAAACGACACATTGGTGGTTGGTCCCACGGTCCAGCAGGATCTTTTTTCGATTATGTCTCGGTTTAGAACGCACTGATACGTCCTCATTTCGGACATTAAAAAAATGTAGCCTACCGTCAAATTTTAGTTACTCCCAGAGATTCTAATTTGCAACGAATTGTTTGGCGCGACGCCCCCCATAGGGAACTTCAACACTACGCCTTGAGGACAGTAACATATGGGACTGCAAGCGCTTCATTTCTGGCCACAAGATGTTTAGCACAAATAGCCCAGGAAAACAAAACTCAACACCCTATAGCCTGTTCTGCTATCGCAAACGATTTCTATGTGGACGATCTCATGACCGGCTCAGATAACCCACACATTTTATCACAAATGAAGTCCGACATTACAAATTTATTAAGTCAATACGGGTTTACGTTACACAAGTGGTTTTCCAATGATCAAACCATTATAACTTCACACGCCAACTCTTCCCTTGACTTTAACAAGAATCAAACTATACGTACTTTGGGTATTCAATGGGACATTAAAGATGATAGTTTCATATATAGTTTCTAAAGAAATTTTGAAGTGGAGGTATTTAACAAGAGAAGGGTATTATCCGTTATCGCCGGAATTTACGACCCATTAGGACTTATTGGCCCGGTTACATTTTGGTGCCAACATTTGATGCAGATACTGTGGTTAACGGGAACAAGTTGGGACGACCCCCTGTCAGAATCGTTATCTAATCAATGGGTAGAGCTTTATGGTCAGCTGATATCAGACACTTATTTTAAGATTCGAAGATCCGTTAAGAATTTAAATAATTCCCAAATCATTTCATTTCAGCTCCGTGGGTTTGTCGACGCGTCAGTAAAGGGTTACATGTGCTGCATTTATGTGCAAACGGTGTATTCAAACCACAGCATTTCATCAAACTTGTTATGCTCTAAATCTAGAGGCGCCCCCTTAAAGCAGGTAACATTACCCCGACTTGAACTTTGCGCCTGTCTCTTATTGGCTCAGTTGGTTTCCAAGGTTGTAAGCGCTGTGAGTTATAAATTTGACGAATTGTATTTTTACTCCGACTCAATGATCGCCTTACACTGGATTCACCAACAGTCTTCCAGATGGAAAGTATTAAATACTTTGTCTCCAACCGCGTTGCGGAGATACAGCGACTCACTGCAAAGGGTACCTGGCATCATGTCTCCTCACATGACAACCCTGTTGAAATCCTATCGCGTGGTTGTCTACCCCGTTTTTTACACTGTCGCCCACAATGGTGGTATGGTCCATCCTGGTTGTCCGATGAGTCATCATCATGGCCCACCAGTGCTTTCGATGCCCATTCACCCTGCACTCATCCCGATCTTGAGCAAGAAAACGTAAACAAGTCCAAACCACACTGGTTGCCACTTCATCTACGCCTAATTACTTTGAAAACTACTCTTCGCTTTCAAAACTTCTTTGTGTATTTTCTTACTGCTTTCGATTCATTCGGAACTCTAGGCTTCCCATAGCTGATAAACACTTCCTTTTTAACTTCCCATGAGCTACATGGTACACTTTTAATTTTTATTCGCCAGTCCCAGCGATCGCACTTTAATATCGAAATCAAGGAACTTGAGGCACAACGCTCCATCCCTAATAATAGTAAAATTCTTTCACTTAACCCCTTTCTGGACAATACGGGGATATTACGCGTGGGCGGACGACTTCAGCACTCCCAGCTCACCTATGATAGCAAACACCAAATCATACTCCACCCTCATTCTCATCTCAGTAAACTAATCATAGAAGGCGAGCATCTTCGTCTACTCCATGCTGGGGTACAATTGACTCAGTACTCTCTACGTCAGAAATACTGGATAATTAATGATAAATCGTACACACGTTCAGTAATACACAAATGCATCACTTGCTTTCGATTCCGTGCTAGGGGCTCAAGCCAATTATTAGGACAATTGCCCTCTTCCCGAGTTACTCCTGCTAAGCCATTTTCTCAATGTGCAGTCGACTACGCCGGTCCTGTATTTATACGTCAGGGCGGGCAGCGTTCCAAATCGATTTCAAAGGCTTATATTTATCTATTTATATGCATGGCCACTAAGGCCATTCACCTTGAATTAGTTTCAGATCTCACCTCAGACGCTTTCATAGCAGCCTTAAGACGTTTTATAGCTCAAAGAGGCATCCCTTCACAGATATTTTCTGACAATGGTACAAATTTTCGTCGTGCTAGCAGTACACTTCACGACTTATACAAACTTCTCCAATCAAACGAATTTGAACAGATTACCCAGGACTTTACCAGTGCCCAAGGAATCATATGGTCCTTCATTCCCCCGTCAGCACCTCATTTCGGTGGCCTGTGGCAGAGTTGAGTCAAGAGCGTCAAGTTTCATTTGCGGCGCGTTGTTGGAGGAACCATTCTCACGTTTGAAGAGTATTACACCATATTAACTCAAATAGAGTCCTGCCTCAACTCACGCCCCTTGTTCGCCATCTCAAATGACTCTAGGGATCCCGAGCCTTTGTCTCCAGCACACTTCTTGGTTGGTTCTCCACTCACTTCACTCCCGGAACCTGACTATTCCGAAGTAAAAATTGGTCGTTTGGGTAGATGGCAGCTGCTGCAAAGATTCACTCACTCTATATGGAAGAGGTGGTCAAAGGATTATTTGCACCAGTTGCAACAACGCAACAGATGGCGTCTCCAGTCAAAAAATTTGGCTCCCGAACAACTCGTCCTTATTTTGGAAGATAGTTCCCCCCCTGCAGTGGAAACGCGGGGTAGTCACCCAGGTCCATTTGGGTCAGGATTCCCTAGTGCGCGTAGCGGATGTTCGAACCGCAAACGGCATCCTACGTAGGCCTATTCACAAATTATGCCCACTTCCAGTGGCCTCAGATTAATTACACTAACGTTCAAACGACATGTACTATTGACTTGAACTTTTATCGCATTCTTGTGCTTCATGCCTGGGACATACCCCGGGCGATCGCATGCTTGCCATTTGTTATTCTTATTATATTATTATTATGCCTTTTTATTGTTGTATTATCATGCATCCGCATCATATTATTATGTATTGTTGAATTTTTGGATGTTATTATTCTAGTATTAGGCCTATGCATGTCAATTAACTTATTATGCCTTTTATTATTGCATTATTATGTATCCGTATCATATTATTATGTATTATTGAATTTTTTGGTGTTATTATTCTAGTATTATGCATGTCAATTATTATGCCTTTATTATTATATTATTATGTATCCGTATCATATTATTATGTATTATTGAATTTTTAGGTGTTATTATTCCATTATTATGTAATGTCAATTATTGTGCACTGTCAATTATTATGTCTGTCTTATTCTCATATTATTATGTATTACTATGTCTTGACACTTATGATGCACTATTCATATAATAACTTAAACTGCAAAATCACCCGACTTTGTGCGGGCAGTATGTTAAACTTTGTACCTTTTAATATCAGCCAACTCATCACCTCACGTTGTAAGACCAACTCGAGAATACCTCGAGAGCGTCGAAGACGTAACATGTATAAATGTAAAACTTATACGAGTGTCCGACACAGTGCACTGCGCGAGGCCCACTGAATACTGAGCAAACGCGTGTCTCGCCGTGTGTTATCTCATAATCGATTGTAGCGCGGTGTCATATATCGGGTTTGATTTGAAATTTAATTTATCGTTAAGTATGCCATCATGAGTAACTGGGTTATTATGTCCTCTATAGATTTCAAATTCTTCCCATGCATCCATATAACGACCCTTACTACAATAATGTAAGGGTATTAAGATCGTATTAAAATTCGTGTACGAATGGTTGCATGTAATTAAATGTCGTGTGAAATTAGACTTTATATTATCTATAGAAACACCTTTATTGATGAGATTATGTGGAGTGTGTTCCCGAAACCTTTTAATAAAAGGTATCCCCGTTTGACCAATGTAGAAACATTCACAATCATTACATATCAATTTATATATACCCGTCCTTGACTCTATTTGTGTGTGAACAACCTGGCGAACCGAATTCCAAAGGCTATTATTGGTTTTAAAAACGGTGGTGAAACCAAACCTATTAAAAACAGACGTTAGAATTTTGGGCATTATCTCCGTGTATGTGGTTGAGATGTATTTATTTTTGGTTTTTATATTATTTAATTGTTTGGATTTCTTAGCCTTCTGTTTCCTAAGAATGTTATCCACCATCCGGTAATCATAACCATTAGCAGCAGCAATATGTTTAATTGTATTTAATTCATCATTAAAATCGTTAGCATCGAGGGGGACACTCAAAAGCCTGTGTATGAAACTATTATACGCTGCTAATTTTTGCGAATATAGGTGGTGGGAATCCACATGTATAGTCACATCGGTGGTGGTAGGCTTTCTATATATTCTAAATTTCAGGTTGTTGTGCTGTTTATTTATGGTTAAATCCAAAAATTTAGTTCATTATTTACTTCGGTTTCCATGGTGAACTGGATATTGTCATTTACAGCATTCAAGCTGTTTTTCAAAGTGCTTAGCTGGCGTGCAGTGCCATTGAAAATCAAAAAAGTGTCATCAACATAACGACAATAAAAAATAATGTTATTGGTGAACTTGTGATTATTAAGAAAGTAATTGTTCTCATAAGAGTTCAAATAAATGTCAGCCAAGCCAGACAATGGTGAGCCCATAGCAAGTCCGTCTCTTTGAATATAATAACGTTCATTAAAAGTAAAATAATTTTGTTGTAAGATAACTCTCAGTATGCAGATTAATTCGTTTATGGATTGTGCATCTAATTTATTGGATTTGATTAAGTTATTATATAAGATGTCCAGGGTCTGATTTACGGGAATATTAGTATAAAGGTTGACAATGTTGAAAGATGCTAATTTGTAAGTGAGTAGCAATTGTGTATTTCTAACTTTGTTTATAAAATCCACGCTATTAATTACGCTACGATTATTTTGTAGTTGCATATTATCACTTATTAAAGCAACCGGTTATTAAAAAAAAGGTCATTAACAACATACATTATGAGAAAACATGATTACAAATCATAACCTGCCATTAGCTACTTGTGAAGAAAACAGATATAACATTTCCAAACAAGAAATCTTAAATTCTCTCCCTATTTGTTGTATAAAAACGGGTTTCTACTGCAGGTTTCCACTAACTACTTAATTTAATATACATAATTGTTCCTGATCTTGTTGGGTAACATTATATTAATACATCTGCTTCCTACTCATATGTGCAAACAATGTTTTTAATGTACTGCCCTAAATATCTTTAAAATTTAGGCAAAGTCTAATGAGCAATTTGACCTAACCTGAATTACTATATCTAAGAATATCTCATTAGGCCATTTAGCTTTATTTATACATTTAATACATCTTATTTATGTAACGTAACACTACCGGTTACAGCCAGTTGTGTGGTAAAACAAATTTGTATCAGTAGTATATTCTGATGTAGATTATTAATATTAATTTTCGTATTGTTTAAATTAGCAGCCATCCTTACTATTACTTTTATGAAATTGCTAACTGCTACAATTTTTATTGTTTAGACAAAGCTTTTCATCATCACTGACATCATCAGGTCTAAAACAACAACGTTGTTGTTTTAGACCTGATGATGTCAGTGATGACGGAAAGCTTTGTCTAAACAATAAAAATTGTAGCAGTTAGCAATTTCATAAAAGTAATATTAATATTAATTTCAGTAATTTTGTAAGTAGACATACAGATGAGAATTGTACCAAGTATTTGTTATATAAGTAAGAGGTGTGTACTAGCGAGGCGACACGTTGGTCCCGAACGAGTGTAAAATTGTATTGTATGTACAACTTTCTAAGTCGTAAGGATATAAAACGCTTTGTTTGCACAAAACAGCAAAAAATATGAAGAACCGTTAGAAAGAGGGTGTTTTCGGCCTTAAAAATACAAATAGTGATACGCCATAAAGGGAGTGGTTTTAGAAAGCAAATTTCTCTTTTTAAAGAGGTAATGTTCTAGCAGAAAGAAGTGCGCGTTTATAAAAGTTCTCCAATCAGGAATAGCGTCACCTATGCGTGCGAAGTTATTTCGAGTGTTAATTGGATAATTTCAAACTTACCGGCAACACGTTTGAATTTTGGCCAATGATGGTAATCTTAAGAGTAGCGGCAGTATGGGAAGTCTATGTGAAACTATAAAAGTAACTCGTGAAGTGTTCAGATGCTGAAGTGTATTTTATATCTTACGCTGCTGTCTAATATCATCCTATATGAATGCACAACCTACTACACCAACTTTCTAAAACTCAGCTGGTGGCAACATCCTAATTATCAGGCTAATGTGAGAAAGTTCCAGATGAATGCCACGAGTGTGGCTCTAGAATATTCTGCAGTGCTGCTGATTAACAGTATGTGATCAGCATCACATAGAGTACTACACATTTAAGCTATCTAATTGACTTGGTATTACAATATTAGTAAAATGTGCTTGTTAACCAAATAGTGTGTTGTTACTCCTGAAAATCCATTTCACTAAGAGCATTTTAGAAGTCTGGGTTATCTTTTATGTTTCACTCCACAAACATGCCTTTAGTTCAGCATTTCTTAACCTATTGGGCATGAACCACTGCTGGGTCCCGAGAGGGCATTTGGAGGGTTGCAAAGTCAGGTTCGGAAATTTTATTTACTGTGTCTTAAAAAGCTACTACATGTAAATAACTAAGATATTTTAACAATTTAAATTCAACCTGTTTTGTACATAGTCTAAACTGTACATTTTTGTTATTCATGCTCTACCATTGTTTTTACCAGCTCTGATGTTTAACTCTCTATAACCAGATTGAAAGTTGCTTCCCAGAGGGATACAGTGAATTCAATTGGATTTAAGACCCATTCTTGTATTTTGAAAGTTCTAACATGTTCTCAGTAAAACTAAATGAGCAATTGTGTGATATCATCTGTGATGCTGGGATTAAAACTAAATTTTTAGTAAATTATTTTATATAGTTAGTGATAACATGAGACATGTCATGGACAACAAAATCCATAAATTTTTGATTCTGACTTAACAAAGTTCTGGATATCTTTAAGAGATGAATATCCTGAACTTTCGGAGTTGCTCATCCCATTCATCACCTCATTCTTGAGTGAAATGGGATTTTCATCTCAAGTAAAAAGCAAGCACAGAAATAGACTTGACGCACACTCAGATTTATGACTTAATTTAACCACTCTTGAATCCAACGTACCCCAGCTTTTGCAGAAAAAGCAGCTCCAACTGTCACATTAGTAACTAATGATTAGTTAGGCAAGTAAAAACTCTTTTGTTTTTAACTTCAGCATATGTTTATTAGAGCAAATTAGTCTTTTGAATTACATATTTGCTTTTGTATATATAATTTGTTTAAGCATAAAAGAAGGCTTAAAGTTCTCAGTGTTACCAAAAATATGATTATAAAGTGGGTGCACACCCCTACAAGTCTAATTAATTTTAAAAATCTAAAAGGTTAAGTTAGATAATTAAACGTAGACACAACCTCCCAAAATCGTCTCTGTACCGTAATTATGTGCGATAAATGGAAACTAATTTCTGTACTTCCAATAAATACACCCTTTTAATAAAATATGTACCAATAAACTCCAATAAAATACTGTATGTACGAATAACGTAGCCTACTAGGTTATACGTTCTAAATTGGAAGTACCGATATGTTTTAATTCGAATAAATACAGCCTTTAATGTATTTACAGCCTTTATCCATACAATAAATACAGCCTTTGAATGTACACTAACAAAGGAAATTTTTGTTAAATCTAATTAATTTTAAAAATCTAAAAGGTTAAGTTGCATTGTTAAACGTAGACACAACCTCCAAAAATCGTCTGTGTACCGTAATTATGTGCGATAAATGGAAAATTATTTCTGTACTTCCAGTAAATACACCCTTTTATTGTACACTAACAAAGTAAATTTTATTTAAGTTACATTGTCTACATAACCTCCATAACCTGGCATTAGTTACTTGTGAAGAAAACAGTTCTAGTACACATCGAACACGGAAAAAAAATACAAACGTGGAGACGGAAGTTGACTTTGGCCGCAGGATTTAGTGAAAGACCCTAAGATTTATTATTGTTATAAAAAAACGAACAGTTTCATTGGCCCCCGAACTGGGACGATTTGTGTGATTTATTTTAATCACACAGGTCAGACCTAATTCTAGTTGCAGAAACGATTATTTGGGAGTGAGGGCGGTTTTGTAGGTTAGAAAGGAGTAAAGTAAAACTATAAGTTGAAGTCAAAGGGTATAATTGTAGGTGTAAGCCATAATAATATATAAAATGGAGAATACAGAGAATCAAATAAATGTAACTGGCGGTAATGAGTCAGAAATCCAAGCATTGACCGAATCAACGGTCATGAGCGGGTTGGAGGTCCATTCGACCCCAATCGTAGTTCAAAACAGAGAATTAGATGAGTCAGCTGTTATAGATGACTCTGGGATTCAGTCAACCCCAAACTCAATTAATAAAAATAAACAATTTGACAATAATGATGTGATGAACATGATGCAGTTGTTTTTAGAGCAACAGCTCTAATTTTGAAAATGTCTAATGAATAAGGGGCGATATTAACGTAAAATTAGATGAACAGAATGTTAAATTCAACGAAATTAAGGGGAAATGAAACAACAAAATATTAATATTAATGAAATAAATAATCGTTTTGACAATAGCGATGAAAAATTCGATACTAAATTTAATGAACAAAATAATAAAATAGATGATTTAAACCGAGACGTGTCGTAGCGGAAGCCAAGGCTCACCATGGGCTGTAGTGCTGGAGAGTAGTAGTAGTAGATGATTTAAATAAACGATTTGATGTAAACGACGCTAAATTTAATGAAATAAACGAAAAAGTGACCGAGGCACAAAAGAATATTGATGATAAACTAAATGAAATGAATACTAAATTGATACAACAGTTAGATAAGCTTGGGAGAAATATTGAAAGTAATGAAGTAACGGAAAACAGGGTAAGTGAAAATAACGGAAAAATAAGTGATAATGGTGTTAGTTTAAGCGTCAAACAAGTGACAGTAAACAAGGTAAGTGGTGATGTTAAAATAAGTAATGAATGATGAAATATTATTGAATAAAGATATTGGTGATACATTAAGTAATAGTGGTGATAATGAGAATAGAATGAGAGGTGAGGTTAATCAAGGAGTGCTAGTTAGTGTTTATGACTTAGAAAGGGAGTATAGAGATAGGTTAAATGAAGAGGGGAATAGGGGGCAAATTTTTCTGGGGTTAAATGTGAAGCAAAGACTTCACAAGTGGTGCATGAGGATAAAAGATCCTCGCTAGTACATTTGGGTGACAATGGGTCGGCAAATGGTCAAATAAGTTTTTTGTGTATATCTGGTACGGCCAGATGGTGTTATAATAAAGTGGTATTGCCCTCTGTGTGGAGTGAGAATGTGAAATTGTGTTGTGAGAGTGATCATGAAGAGAAAGAGAGAGAGAGAGAGAGAGAGAGTGAGAGAGAGAGAGAGAGAAAGAGAGAGAGAGAGAGAGAGAGAGAGAGAGTGATAGAGGTATTTAAGTCGACTAGGGGTTAGAAAGGGTTAGCTGAGATGTTGAGTAATGAGAGAATGATGATAAATAATAGAGACTTACCTTTTAGTACTGGTGTAGTAGCAAAAGATGATTATATTGGGGTTGATAATAATAAACACTTACCTGTAGTGAGGGTTAGCGTATTAGTAACAGCTGACAACTATAGTGATGAAAATATAAATGATTCAATTGTGACAAATGAGACAAACGGAGACTCAACAAATGATACTGATGAAGACATGGATTATGATAAAATAATAATGGGGGACGACCCTAAGTATTATTATTATGGTATAATGGAAAAAACAAATTTTTATGGTTATTACACAAATGATAGCCATATGATGAATGTAAATAAAAACGAAATGTGTTATATGAAAATAAGACTAATTTTTGATGATGGCGGTTAGATAAACAGTGAATGAACATTTAACCATTTGACTTTATGGTATAATTACTTGGCTGATTTAGGTAATGAAGTGTGGCAAACAATAATTGGATATGACGAAAATTTGTAAATAAATGTGTTGGTGTTAAATGTATTGTGTCAAGGTTATATTGTTGGAATGTAGACTATAGCTTAGGTAACACATGTTTGTAGTAAAGATGAATGGTGTAATAATAATAATATTTTATTTTACTAAATAATTAACAGGAGGTACTAGTGAATTTTATTTTGAATTGTGTATTTAAATCAAAAGTGTTTTAAATAACGTAACTAAAGTTAAATTGTTTTGATTTGAGTTGAAATGAAACTAATTTAAAATAATTAAAAAATGTGAATTTTAGTAATGAATTTAAACACACTGTGATTGGAATTGTAAAATCAATGGTAACTGATTACAATATTTATTTAAAGTGAAAATTAAAGGAAATGTTTATGTTAAGGTGATGTTAATATTCTGGTAGTGCATCAGCTGATATGTTGTTGACATGTACTTTGTATTTTGTGTGACTAATGTTTACAGTCATGCTGGAGTTAACAACAACAATAATGTTTCATTTTGATAAATAATTGCCATAGAGGAATTTTATTATGCAATAAAATAAATACAAGATATGATGAAATGGAGTTAACTTTTGGCGAATAGTATAATGAAGTAACTTAGTGTTTTGATTGTAATGTAGAATCATTTTGAATATAATATAATTAAATTAACTGAAATTGTTTTGAACAAATGAGGTAATTAAATGAAATTAAATTTGAGTATGAATTAAATTAATTTAAAAGGTGAAGGTCAGTAATGAATTTAAATTTATTTTGTTTTGAATTGCGTGACAGATGGTTGAACAATGTAATAATAATAGAAGTGATTATAACAGATAAACGAGGAATGTTCATAAATTGTATTTAAATTTAAAGGTAATAATGTATTTTGTTTGTAATATGTATCCTATAGTAAGGTTGTTATTATAATACTTGTATTTTATGTAATCAATTTGTAATTTTTGGGGGGGATTAATATTTTGTCAAGGGAAAAAAGTACCAATAGCTAATTTGTATGGAATTTATATGTAAACCAGTACTTTGCTAAAAAATTGAACCAGTACTTTGCTAACAGTGAACCAGTACGGCTAAGAGGAGACAAATCAGTTCGGGATATGGAGTAATGGAAGGCCATTTGTTGATGTTTTAATTGAATGTTTCAGAGTCAGGTGATACTGTGGTGACTTGCCTGTCTGATTTTATGGTGTTGGGATCTCGAGAGGGAATTCCAGTAAAGTCGGATAGGTGCAGCCAC
Organism: Magicicada septendecula; assembly: GCA_034769895.1. Classification (NCBI taxonomy): domain Eukaryota; kingdom Metazoa; phylum Arthropoda; class Insecta; order Hemiptera; family Cicadidae; genus Magicicada; species Magicicada septendecula. The sequence goes on along the minus strand of CM068373.1, from coordinate 81,657,269 downwards.
AGCCACTGGACTAGGGGGTAAGTACCTATGATTTTAGTAAAGAGTTAAAGGGGGTTGTCGGCGCTATATCCTCACTGATCCCCTTAGGTTTTAGGCAATGAGAGTTTTTATGCTTCGGCATAAAACCTCTCATTGGGGGGGGGGGTATTGTAACGGTACGGAATTGTGTGCTAAAAAGATTTTAATTCAAATCAGGCTGAATTCAAAGCAGTCAGTATTCACCTTTGGGGTACCCCGTATTAACCAACTATACATGCAGTGTTATTACAAAACAACACGTCTGTGTTTTGTCTCTGGACTCAGACAGGCTAGACGTATTACGTAACCACTGGCAAGCAGTCTCTGTGAAGTACAGAAAGGATGAGTAATTGCCACCCCAGTTTTTCATCAGAGGAACACACAACAGTAGGCAGTCTTTGTTCAACCAGCCAAGAAACAGCAGGGCCGCGCGGGGCAGTTCGGGAGCGTGCGGTTCTAATAATCAGTGTTAGAACAATAAGGCAGTCAACTCGTAACTCTGACCGCGCGGTAAACCTATAAGTGCTCGAGCAAATTAAAGTCGGCCGACTATATATATTATAAAGTGTACAGATATTAAATCAAAGTAAACAAAATGTGATAAAAAGAAACAACAACTAAACTCAATATAAACGAGTGTCGGAGTGCGTAAGAACGAAGAAAGCGGTGAACACGAGTCTGTGCAACAAACCATATGAATACGCAGCGGATGGGCAACTAAAAACACAGAATATTCATATTAAAAACAATTTAAAATAAATGGTGATTGTTCATTATAAAAGGAAAATTTAAAATGTAACTTTATACAATAGAGATCTCTAAGGGAAAGGGGTTTATAAAAGGAAGAAGGAAGGGAAAATATATAAAAAGAGTACTGGTTCGTTTAGTAGAAACGTAATTAAAAAATAGTTAAGGAAAGTTGTTTTTTTATGTAGACTTGTTTTTGTTTCGTAATTATTATTAGAGAATAAGCGGTTAACATGAAACCATATGATTTGTGTAGGATTTGTGTAGGTAATATAAGAGTCAAGTTTGTAATAGTAAGAAGCAGTAGAGTAGACAAAACAATGCATTAAAATGTTATGTCAGTAGTTCACAAAGTAAATTGAAGAAGTTTTGCTCAATAAAAGAGAAAGTATTTGTTAGAATCAGAAAGACTGTGTTAGCGTAATTATTTTGCATTTAAACCCAGATAACCTTTCTGCAACTGGTTTCGTCTGTAGAACCCTGGACAGAGAATAAAGGTAAGAAAAAGGAGTAAAACGTAATAAATATAATAAGATTTTTTAGATGCGATAAAAAACGTACAGTTTCAACATTTTATTCATCTACAGCACTGTAAACACTACAGTCTTGTAATTTTGGAGGTACCGGTAGGTACATTTTTATGGAATGATTTGTTTCAGAGACTGTTCTTATCCTTGAACTTCAGTTACTTTATTTGCAAAAGATATGTGTACTTGCTCATATACTTCTATTTGCTTGAATATTTGCTACCAGAAAATGGATCAACTTGGCTGATGAAATTAGCAAACAAACAGGATATTGATTGTAACTTGTCACAATATGACTATAGAAAAGCATAAATTCACGGTAATTGTAAATGGTAGGGAGATTTTAGTTTTCAGACATTCAGTATTGCCGATATTTTCATTACATCATCTGTTGAACTTGTTGAATATATGTAATACATTTATATTGTACAGGATATGTAATGCGCATGAGCGCGTAAGCATGTATAAGTATGTATCTGAGAGAGTTTTTAGTTTGTTGTAAGACGCCGTAAGTGACACACGTACCGTAGCACTGCGTATTTAATATGTATTCGAATATAGGTTAATAAACTTTATTATACAGTGTAAACTCTTCTATTTTTTTATTCCACACTTTAACATGGTAGCAGAGGTCCGTGGTTTACTAAATTTGTGGTCAAGGGTGCCGTTTAAGTGAGTATCGTTTTTTTTTTGAGTGCTGTCGCATGCTGCGATATAAAGAAAATGGTGAAGAACAATGACATTATAATTCCAGTGTTTGATGGAGAGGACTATAGTATGTGGAAAAAACGTATATGTTGTTTTTGAAATTTAAAAAATGTGATGAAGTGATAACACGAGCAAAAACGGCGCAGGATAAAGACCCGTGGGATGATAATGATTTAAATGTTATGAACTATATATACAGTACTATAACGAATAAGCAATTGGAATTTATTAGTGATAAAACAACGGCGTATGAAATAATTCAAAAGTTTGATGAAATGTATTTGAAAAAGTCTACGGCATTGCAAATTGTATATAGAAATAAATTGGAAAAATGAAGACTTAAAAATTATACTGATTCAGCGACATTCTTCAGTGATTTTGAAAAAACTGTGAACGAGCTTAAAAACGCGGGTACTAGTGTGTCAGGAAAAGAAAAATTAAATTATATGTTAAATACGTTGCCGGAATCATACAGTTATATAGGCGATTTAATAGACGCACTAAAAGAAGAAGATCAAACTGTGGATTATGTGAAAAGTAAAATTCAAATGACTGAAATAAAGCATCAAAAGGATAAATATTCTGGACGAAAATCTAACGCATTCATGGCGGATAAAAGTCGACAACAGCGAACATGCTTTCAATGTGGCAAAACTGGTTATATCAAGAGAGACTGCAAATATGGTGGCCAAGCGGCAGGCAGCAGCAATACATGGCGAGCACCACGAGGCCGACAAGAAGCCGAAAAAGGGCAATTTTCGAAGTCAGCGAGGCGCAAGAGCACATCAAGCAACTCAGTCGCAGCAAAAGAATCCAGATACGAGCGCATGGGTTATAAGAGTCGACTATCACGCGGCGCATAATAGTAAGATAGGTAAGTTTAATAATTGCGAGATTAATTGGTTATTAGATAGCGGTTGTACTGACCATATAATAAATGATAACTATTTTGATAAATGTATGATACTTAAAGAACGTGTTAATGTTTATTTGGGAGATAATAGGGTTGTAAAAGCAACTAAAATTGGTAATGTGGTAAGTTACTTTGATCTTTTTGGTAAGAAAAATGAAGTAAACATGCAAAATGTATTTTGTGCTAAAGATATGCATACAAATTTAATAAGTTATGGTAAAATAACGGAAAATAATACGATTATTTCTAAAGGTAAAATGACAAAAATTATTGATAATTTTGGAAAAACTACAGCTGTAGCTTGGAAAGAAAATAGTCTATTTAAGATGAAGAGTAAATTAAAAAATGTAGAGTCATTGGTAAATGTTGCAAATAAAAATGGTGATAATATGATTAAAAAAGAAAGGTGGCATCGTATGTTGGGCCATGTAAATTTTAATTATTTGAATATTTTGTGTAAACATAAATTGTTAAGTGGTATTCCAAATGAACTTGAATCAGAATTCATGAAGTGTAAAATATGTGTTGAAAATGAAATGCATAATATTCCATTTGAAAATAATAGAAAAAGAGCAAAAGATATTTTAGAAATTGTTCATACTGATGTATGTGGACCTTTTAAAATAGCTGGTCTAAACGGGGAAACATACTTTATTTCCTTTATTGATGATTACAGTAAGATAGCTAAAGTTTATACCATGAAGTCTATAGTAGAAGTTTTCAATTGTCTTGTTCAATATGTAAATGAATGTGAAAACTTAACGGGTAAAAAATTAAATTTTTGAGATGTGATAATGGGAAAGCACACTTAAATGGTAATATTTATAATTTTGCTAAAGAAAAAGGTATTATAATTAATAATTATCCTACTTACGTACATGAATTAAATGGAACCGCAGAACGGTTTAACAGAACGATAATGGATTGTCACGTTGTTTATTAGCTGAAGCACAAATCCATAAAAAAAATATTGGCCTGAAATAATTTGTGCTGCTACTTATTTGAAAAATCGTACGTTATCAAATACTATAGAAAAGAAAACTCCTTATGAAATATTTTTTGGGACGAAACCGAATGTTTCAAATTTACATTTAAAAGTATGGTAGTAAAATTTTTGTAAGAAAACCGGAACAAAAAAGATTTTCTAAGTGGGATAAAAAGGCTGATATGGGAATTTTGATCGGTTATAGTGAAGTTGGTTATAGAGTGCTAATTAATGGAAAAATAATAATGGCTAGACATGTTGATATTGTTGAAGAAAATGTAAAATGTATTGGCTTGAATGAATGTGAATCTGATGAAGAAGTATATGAATCTTCAGATAATGAATCTCTTGATGATAGCTTTAAAGGTACAGATGAAAACCTAGGGGATGAAAATAAAAATAAAATAAGAAAATCTGAGCGCATAAGAAACCCACCAAAAGGATATGAAGATTATTATGTATATAATAGTAATATTTTTGCAAATTATTGTAGAGCAGATACTCCTAGTACATTTGACGAGGCGCTTGAAAGTAATGAAAGTAAATATTGGTCAAAAGCTATGGATAAAGAAATTCATTCGTTAAATAAAAATAAGACTTGGCAATTAGTTGAAAATGTAAATGGTAACAAAATATTGGATGTAAAATGGGTTTATACAAAAAAGTCTGACAATGCTTATAAGGTCAGGTTAGTTGTAAGAGGTTTTCAGCAAACCGATAAAATTGATGATGTTTATTCTCCTGTTGCGAGAATCCAAACTTTAAAGATTTTATTATCATACTGTTGTCAAATGGACCTAATTATTGAACAAATGGATGTAGAAACTGCATTTCTACATGGTAAAGTAAGTTCTGATGTATATGTCCATCAACCAAAAGGTTATGAGGATGGCACAAATAGAGTGTGTAAGTTAATAAAAGCTTTGTATGGTTTAAAGGAAAGTCCCAGAGCTTGGTATGAATGTCTTGATAAATTTTTAATAAGTTTGGGTGTTAAGAAAAGTAATTTAGATTATTGTTTATATACTTTTGGAAATGGAAAAGATACTATTTATTTATTAATATTTGTGGATGATTTATTAATTTGTGGATGTAACAAAGATAAAATACAAAATATCAAGAAAATTTTATCAGAAAAATTCAAAATGAAAGATCTTGGTAAAATTAAAGAATATCTTGGTATTACCGTAGAATATGGGTTCCGTAAATGTGAAATAAAATTAAGTCAAACAAAATATATTGAGTCATTAGTAAGAAAGTATAATTTAGAAAACAGTAAGATGTATAATACACCTATGGAGGTAAATTTAAAAGTTGAAAAGTCTGATATTTGTGGAAGGAATATTCAATATAGAAATTTAATTGGTGCATTTATATATAACATATAAAGCCCCAGAGGTCACTCACTGACTCACTCACTGACTGACATAAATTCTAACCCATAAAAAAGCCTCGGAGCGAAAAAACACAAGAGACCTTTTTTATTCACCGTCCGAAGTAACTTGGGGAAAAATTATAAAACCAAAGCTTTGTGCAACCGGAAGCCCGAAAAAACGAATATCGTCTGACCGATTTTGATACCGGATATAAGAGGGGAGCCTATCTCGAGAACGGTTAGCGCTATCGAGCTGGGAGTAATTTTAGTCCAGTCGGCTCGCCTGACTTAATGTAAACCGATTATCGGTTGTTTGAAATTTACGAATAACTTTATTGTTTCTTGTTTGATTTATGGCCCAGTGGGGGACTGGTATTAGTTTCTTATTTTGAGCAGTTGTTTTCTGCAATAAACGTACCATTTACCATGTATTTAAATGTAGAAATACGAAATGAAAAGTATTGCGCAATCGATGAGTCATCCTGTTACGTCAGAATGTTACGCAATCGATATGACGTCAGCATTGACGTAAATGCGCAATGCTAGAATCTTCGATGTAATGCGCATCCTATCCCCTCTGTCGTTGCGCAGTGTGAACTGTTTCAATCACTGCGCATCCCACACTACCAATTATCCCCACCACCAATTCTCCCCACCACCGATCCTACCTTTATAAAGGCTTACCTCCACATCGGAGCTCAGTGTGAGATCAGGAGCCGAAGAGTAAATAAGTAAAAAAGGGGGAACCCGTGCTACTTTGTTACTCAATTTTCTGAAATCACACTTTTCACTTCACTTCAACTATATGAATACAGCGAGGATCATCACGCAGGACATCTGAAAAACATTTTGCAGAGGAAAATTAGCAGCTGACAACTCAGAAGCCATCAGTTCCAGATTTCAAGACATCACAGTTTGCAGTTCATCTATATTTCTGCGGTCTGGATCATCATTGAAGACATCTGATAACCTGACGAGGATTAGCAGCCGTAGAGGATCATACGTCATCAGTTCCAGATTATCGTAAGAACAGGATTACCGCAGGCTGGCGATTTGAAGACATCGTTTTATGTGAGTTAAAAAAATTTAATACTTTATTATTTTCGTTTTTATTGCATGATAATTTTGTATTTATATTATTAGTATAATATTTATTGTTTATTTATATTTTTCCTTTACATTGTAAGAAATTATTATTTTTTTGTGTTTATTTCTAAGATTTTTTTGAAATTATTTTTAAAGATGTCGCGTTTTGAATGCGTAGCCTCCGGTACCATTTCCCAGGCCAATCCGCGATTTAGTGAAACTTGTAACGTTCAATGTGTTTGCATTTCAGTCGCAACCTGTTGCTTCATCGAAAATGTGTGTAGAGATTATCTCACAACACAAGATATTGACCGCTTGATAGTTCAGGGCGATTGTTATTATAAACAAACAAAACGGACACTCGGGGAAAACCACCGCCACGCTTTTTTAACGGTAAACGAGGTAGCCGAATATCTCAAATTAGAAAGTCAAACTTTTAAAATTGAATCGCACTTTGAAGATTACGGTGTTTATCCATCTTCGGATAATGATTTAGGGTCTTGCACGGAGGAATTGAAAGAAAAGCTTACAAATTTATTCGAAAATTACGCGGACTCGGGTTTCGTTTTTATCAGATTACACGTCGCGGTTTCGCTTTGGAAATGCAACTCCCGATATTTTATTTTCGATTCCCACGGGGTAAACGAGAATGGAACCCTCTCTTCTGACGGTGTCGGCCGCCTATTCGCGTTTTCTAATTTGAAAGAAATGGCAAGGTTTCTTATGAAAAGGTCTCCTTTTAATGGTTTACTTAACCAATATGAAATTACGCGGGTGGTAGCAACAAGAGGTCAGGAGCCCCAGTGTTCTACAAAGAGACCAATTCCACTCGACCAATAATTGCTGAACGGACGGAAAAATCTTTGGATGAAATAAAGGCCTATCGTCTTAAAACTCCTTCTCTACTTGATGGAACCCACAAGTGTTCTCACTGTGGAACGCGACTCTTCGAGGAGGAAGTTGGAAGAACACAGTGGTGCTGCGGACTAGGAAAATACAATGTGATGGATTTTCCAATTCTTTCAGATAAAATTTATTCGGACAAGCGGTTCCTAAAACATCCGCGGAGGTATAACGACCTCTTCTCTTTTTGTGCCCTTTCGGTTCCCTTAGGCTATCACCACCCTAAAGGACTCTCTTTTATGAAAATATTAGGTCGGACATACCATTTGGTGTATGATTTAAATTGCGGAGGCCGGAATAATAGTTTTCTTTATATAGACGACGGTAATGCGCGGATCGCTGAGGGCCAACAGAAGCAACTGGAATCGGAAATAATACGCGAAATCCAACAATTTCTTGGATCCCGAAACCCATACGTTTCCCTTTACAAGAAGTTACATGAGGAACCTTCAGAAAATGCCCGCCTTGAATTCGAAACCACCTCGCGACGAACACACGGACCGGTTTTAGGTGACAGGCCGCTTTCCACTGAAGTCTCGGCAGTCCTCAGTTGCGACGAATCAGAACCACCACAGGGAAAATTCTGCGTTTGGAAAAAGGGATCAACAGAGCCGAGAATTATACACGCCAACAATTTTTTGGTCGAACCTTTCCAATACCCTCTTCTGTATCCCGAAGGCCAACCGGGTTGGCACTTGGGTAGGTCAGATAACAAGGGACAAAAATTGTCCCTCGTGAAGTATACTCGGTGTTTACTTCTTTCGGAAGATAGGTTTTTAAGGTTCGGCCCTCTTTCGGAAACTTGGCTGATCGACATGTATGCGCTGATCGAAGGACAGCGATTGTTCTTTGTTTCAGAACGAGCAGAAGAAAGCACAAAAACCAAGAGGACTTCGAACTGGCCCAATGGATGAGGTGCAAGCGGCGGTTGAGAAAGAGATGTTGAGGTATGGGTAAAAATAATGAATAATTTAAGTACAGGAGCAAACACACGCTTTATTGAAGGAACAGTTTAGTAGCAAGTATACATAAAACGGACACACGAAATACACATTACAAGAGCACATTTAAAACTGAACTGAACTGGTCGAGTGCATCTCTGTTTATATAGAAAAAAGCTTCCAGATCTTTCCTTTTATTTAAAAACTTTCAGAACATTACTTTTCTAGACCTCACAGTAAACACGCATGTGTGCGGGTTGAGGCCCCGCCCAGGCAGCTCCACCCCACACCGCACAACACAAACTTTCACCTCTACAATGACAGGTACACCCACTTAAGAATGAATGTAGAGTTTACCAGTATATTCTCAACACCCTCCCTAAAACTCTACATTCTCACAATCACATTAATTCATTTTTACTCTTAAGTCCAAGTTTAGATCTTAAATAAACAAATTTTGGTTTTGACAAAGCTTTCGTAAGTATATCAGCGACTTGTTCATCACTTTTAACATAATGTACATCAATTTCTCCATTTTGAAAACAATCACGTACATAATTATATTTCACATCAATATGTTTTGTCCTTTGATGGAATTCAGGATTACTTATAAGTTTTAATGCACTCATATTATCTATATATAAATCATATTTATCAGTCTTACAATCGCATTCATTATATAACTTCTTTAACCACATTATTTCAGTTGTTGCTAATGCTGCACTTACAAATTCTGACTCGGTTGTTGATAATGATACAGATTGTTGCTTCTTACTTCGCCAAATAATTGCAGCATTTGCATACATACAAGCTACGCCAGAAGTTGATTTACGTGTAACTGTATCGCTAGCATAATCAGCATCACTATAAGCTTTAAAGTTGCCATCCTTACAATATAGTAATCCAAAATCAATCGTACCTTTTAGATAACGTAAAATTCGTTTAACAATTGACCAATGAGCTACACTTGGTTTGTCTAAAACTCTAGATACAACATTTACAGCAAAACGTATGTCCGGACGACTTACAATTTGCAAAAACATCAAATTGCCGACAGCTTCACGATAAGGTACATTACTTACAATAGTTTTTGATAAACATTCATCATGATTACAATCAATTGGCGTGGATACAATATTAGCTTCTGACATATTAAACTTTTCTAAGATTTTGTTAATATAAGTACTTTGATGAATGAAAACTACATACATCATTCAATCTACAAATTTCCATTCCAAGATAATTAGTAACTTCTTTAGTACTAGTAATTTTAAATTTTTTACTCAAATCATTCAACAATTTATCAATCAAACTTTCATTTGAAGCTGCAATAAGTCCATCATCAACATAAATTGCTAACAAGATCTTATTATTATTTTTGTTATATATGTATAAACATGGGTCACCCGTACTTTGACAAAAATCTAAATTTACAAGAAAATTAGTGAAGTGCTCAGTCCAGCATCTTGGTGCTTGTTTTAAGCCGTATAAACTTTTCACTAATTTACATACGCGTGAACTTCCATCATCAAAACCTTCAGGTTGTTTCATATATATATCTTCCTTTAAGTCACCGTATAAAAAGCCGTTTTTATATCAAATTTACCGATATGTAAATTTTCACGAGCAGAAATACTAAGTATCAATCTTATTGTATCAAAGCGAACAACCGGACTAAAAGTTTCTTTATAATCTATATCTTTCTGTTGCGAATAACCTTTAATAACCAACCGCGCTTTATAACGTTCTGTACCATCTGGATTGAGCTTCTTCACAAAAACCCAACGATTGTTAATCACCTTTTTATCTTTTGGCTTTTCCACTAATACCCATGTCTTATTTTCATACAAAGAGTTCATTTCGTCCTGCATTGCAGCTTGCCAACTATCTTTTTCTTTACTTGTAATTGCTTCGTTATAATTAGATGGTAACTTTTCAGCTATAAACGTGATCGGACATCCATAATATTCTGTAGGTTTTAATTTTGTTCTATCGCGCAATTGTCGTCCAGTTTGATTGTTATCGCTATTTGAAGATTGTAAAGGTTCTCTTTCTTCAAACTCATTTGATTCATTTTTAAGTAAAAGTTCATTATTTTTAGGAGTTATAATTTCATTTTCTTCAGTTTCTTTATTATTATTGTTCAAAGAATTCAAAATAATTCAATCAGCTAATACTCTTTCAGGTTTAAAAAGTACATCTCTACTTATAATGACATCTCGCGCTTCCGGAACATATACACGATAACCTTTACAATCCTCATGATATCCGACCAGATAACCCCTCATCGATTTTTTATCAAGTTTCTTACGCTTTTCTTTTGATATATGTACATAACACATGGTTCCAAATATTTTAAATCTATCAAACAGTAGCTGTTTTTCCATTCCATAACTCATAAGGAGTTTTATTATTTTGTTTTGTTGGGCCTGTTCTATTAATTACATGTACAGCAGTATTCATTGCTTCTGCCCATAAGAATAGAGGTAAGTTTGAATTTGAATATAATATTGATCGAGCAGCCTCTACAATGATTCGATTATCGCGCTCTGCAATTGAATTTTGTTCGGGCGTATATGGAACATTAATCGAATATTTTATACCTTTACTATTTAAAAAAGAGATCACAGCTTTATTATCGTATTCTTTACCACCATCAAAATGAATTTCTTTAATATTTGTTGCAAATTGATTCTCAACCCCGATACAAAATGATTTTAGTTTTTCTATTACTTCAGATTTTTCTCGAATAAAATGAATTTCTCTATAACTTGAAAAATCGTCTTTAAAAGAAACAAAATATAACTTTCTACCGAGAGACTACTTCCATAGGACCACAAACGTCAGTATAAATTATTTCGCGAGTTTTAGTGGCACGATCGATCTTTTTGTGAAAAGGCAATATATGATTTTTGCCATAAGCGCAACCTTCACAAAAGAAATTTTCATCCGTAAATTTTATATTTAGATTTTTCAAAAAATTCTTCACATGTTTTACATTTTGATGGCAAAGTCTTTCGTGCCATAGTTGTAAAACATTACCGTTGGCAATGCTCGATCTACTCTTTTGTTCTACCACGTTACATTCTTTTGGAATTAAAGTTTGAATGTCTAATTTTAGCAAACTACCAGGCTCATATTCGGAACCAGTTACAAGAATTTCATTACCATGCTTTAAGTACATCTCGTAGCATTATGTGTTATTTCATAATCTATACCCCTTTTACCCGCATATTTAACAGAAAACAGATTATACATTGAATCAGGAACATATAATACATTATAGATAGTACCTTCTACTCGTTCACTATTTTTATAAGTTTCAAAGTCAATATTACCTTTACCATATGCAGACATTGTCATACCGTTGCCCATTCTTACACTGACTGGTGTTGTATATTCTTCGAACGTTGAAGACCATTCTCGATGCTTCGACATATGATCCGTCGCACCCGAATCCACAATCCAGAGATCATCCCGATTGCCACAGCTGCCTTTGTCACCTATTAGTGCTATCCTCGATGTTGATTTCTTCTGTCCAGAAGACGAGTTACTTCTTTCTTGATTATTCGACCATCTTCGCTCTCCATTATTCTTATTCATGAAGCAATTGTTACTTTTATGACCTTTTCTTTTGCACGTAAACACCTGAAGCAGTCCCTTTTTAAATGACCTTGTCTTCCACAATTATAACACTGCTCTTGTTTCAAATCATTCTTCTCATATTTATAAGAGTCATTCTTCTGTTCCTTATGACCGATTTTCAGATTAGCTAGCAACGCTGTCGTCTCTTCGTGTACTTCCTTTTGCTCTTGTAATCTAAATTCTTCTGCCATCAAGCGCTCAGTCAAATTTTCGAGATTCTTCTTATCGTCAGATACCGAATCCCAAGCACTGTGAAAATGATTAAACTTTTGTGGCAAAGATGTTAAAACACGAGTCATCACCATAGTCTTTTCAATTTTCCCCCCGAGATTTTTCATTTTTCTAGCCAACTGTTCTATTTTTGAAATATTATACGTAACACTTTCATTCTCTGTCCACTTAAACTCAAAAAATTCTTTTTGAATCATCGACAGATTTTCATCAGATTTTAGATCATATGCTGTATTCAATTTGTCCCACATCTCCTTGGCAGTAGTATAACCTCTTCTCTTGAGTTATAATGTAGGGAACCAGTAATAATTGGATGTGCCAATTATACCGGCTGCCTTCGTTGTGAAGCACTGAAAATAATCACAACAAATAAACAATTTATATAGCAGGATATTTGGAAGGGGAGACTGTTGATTTATGCACTCATTTTACTTGGTACTTAGATGACATCTCTTTATTACATTTGGTGATTAAGTTCTCTATTGAAAGTTCTCATCTCAAACAGTATAGTTTACTATATGATTAAATATATAAATTACTACTTTACAAAGGGGCTTCAAAATATGATGTACATCTTATTGATTAATTCCACGGATCCGGGATTAAATATATTAAATGAATTATGGTCACCTTGCCATGTACAATATTGAAACTCTAACCATTTGAAGAATGGTTTTTACTAATCTTCTAAAACAACAAAACTTTTCGTTTAAACTTTACCTTTTTTGCTATAACTAGCGTTATTAGATTTTATACTACATGTTACCTAAAATGTCAGGTTTCTAAAGTCTTTAATGTTATTACATTTAAACATAAGTTTTAAAGTCTTTAATATGATAATTTAAATTGTCTTTTTGGGTTTATAATTTTGTAACTCTTAACCATGGAAGACAAGCCTCCATGTCACCTGTGTGTTTCCTGAAGTTGCTGCAGAATTAGTTCTTCGGTCCTCCTGATGTTTCTTGAAGTTCAGTCGTTACCTTATCATACTGTGATGGTGAAGTTCTAGAAGTATGTGAAATCATTCCTGGTGTGGTACATTCATCTCCGGCGACTGTAGTTATTCATAGTAATTCTTGTAGTTAGAATACATAGATAGAAAGTTTGTTTCACAGTTATACACTTCACATGATGATAGATTAGTTGACTATCACCTTCTAGGTTGTAATACTGTATAAATTACATAGTCCGTTATTTTATAATATAGAGAGATGTCATCACCACACAAATTACTTATTTAAATAGTCATGGTATCAACCCTTTCACATTTTTATATATATACGTAGCGAAACAACGCTTTACGCTGCTTACGGCGTGAGCGCTCCATTACAAGTGAAAGAAAATAGTTAAGGGGAGCGTAGTAATCTCAAGACAATTACTAGGCAACATAAAAGTAGTTCCGTTTTTCTAATTTTAATTAAAGGACTACGGTTGATTAAATAATTAAATCGTGATATTCTTAGTTGCAGAAGTTATCAAAGTACGTAACAATGGTCTTAATTAATTATTTAAATAATAACAAATTTACAATAATACTTAGTTTATTTAGGGGTCAGAAAACAAGTTACTTCTGGTCAGTTCTTGTTTATACAGGATAAATTAATAAGCTTTACCCTTTCTGTACAATTCCATTCCCTTTTAATTTTATTATTAGACTTATATTAAATATTATTATTATTAAATGATTGCCATAAGATTTAGTTTACAATGTGAGATTTTATTAAGAATTTAAAATTTCTCCGATTATATATTACCAACTTAATTAATTAACATATTTTTATTAATGAAATCGTCACATACTCCGCCGCTTAAGCCACAGACGCCGGTATAAATTTTTTTTTATATACCGAGAGTATGTTTAGGGATTTCCGTGTGTAATTTCTCTATTATTATTATTTATTATTAGTAGTACACGGTTTGTTTTTTCTAATTCTTTTTTAAATGATCTAGTTCTCATTTAAATGTTCGCCTTCGTGAAATTCCCTTTATCTCACTTCTTACAGTACTAACTTATAATACTAATTTCCCTAATTACAGTAACTCACAATATCGTGGCCCGACTGACATCAGCTTACTCTAACTCTACACGTTAGCTTTCAGCATTCATAAATGAACTCTTGGCACCTTTTTGCCTCATCATTATCCTTTTCAGCCGGCGCCGTTGTGACTAGTTACTTTACATGTATATAATTCTATCTTGATTATATACCATAGACTTACTTCTAAAATAATCTAAAGAAGATCCCATACTCCACTCTAGATTATAGTTACTTGAGAGAAGCGGAATCTCACGATGGTAATTCTTATTATCTCTTTAACCATAACTAGACAACTTTGCGGAAGGGGAGAGACTTTACACAATTCATTGTATTTCACGCGCGGTGGTATTCATTGTTTAGGGAGGCAACGGTTTATCACAATAGGGAGAGTGTGTGGCTGCTTACTACAATTTCTTAACACGCTTTATTGTTCTCTTACTGGCCACAACTGGTTGTTGACTATTCAACTATACTTTTATTATTATTTACCTTTCTCTTATTTACTGCTACACGTTACACAAATTTAGTTTAACTTAAGATTTATTCAGCCTTTATTATTCACTTACTATTACTTTGGGGGGGGGGGTTAAAAAAACTTACCTAGAATTATTTCCTATCGACTTACCATAATTATTTAGCACACTTTATTTATTATTATTAATTTATTTGGCTCAGTTTACAAGTTTACTGTTTTTGGACCTGGGGTTTAATACTTTATCTAACAAGGGAGGGTTAACTAAGTCATTTATTCATTTGAACTTTAAGTCATAATATTATTTGCTCTACTATCCTATACACAATTATCGCCTATACACTTTAGTACATGGTAAACATTTATTAACAGTTATTATTAAACATTTGCATTAGTTACGATACAACGCTATCTCTTTTTTTTTTTACACACAAATATAAAAATATAAATCAATCGTGTTCTTACTCCTTTTTCTTTTTTTTTTACAAATAAACACATAAAATGTTATGACAACCTTTATCGTTTTACTTTGAGAGAGAGAGAGAAATTTCACACATGCATGAATATGCGTACGACAAAAGATTCCCCCTTCGGTTACTAACACATGAACAGACACGCTTCTTATAACAATAGACCACACAAGGAGGGTGACTTATTTTCAACTCAACTAAACAATGACAATTTTAAACAAACGGCAGCAGGAAACTACCCGCCCTAGATTGTCGAGAATGTGGCACGTTTATGAATGGGACTCTTAACAAGTACCGACATGGTTTGTTTACATGGGATTATATGCTAATATTACGTTACACATATTATATTTACTAATAAAGTTATTTGGCACGTTTATGAATGGGACTCTTAACAAGTACCGACATGGTTTGTTTACATGGGATTATATGCTAATATTACGTTACACATATTATATTTACTAATAAAGTTATTTATACTATATTACTATGATATTAATTATTATTTTTATCTTATTTCAAACTCTGACACATATTGAAATACATGAGTGTATAGATCAACAGCTTTTGTGCGTGGGATATCGGGACGCAATTACTTCTTTCCTTTCTCTTACGCAAAATTAGCAAATTCACAAAATAGCAGCAGATTAGCAAAAATAGCAGCAGAGCAGAGTGGCGCAAATTATAACCTCTTCTCTTGAGTTATAACGTAGGAAACCAGTAATAATTGGATGTGCCAATTATACCGGCTGCCTTCGTTGTGAAGCACTGAAAATAATCACAACAAATAAACAATTTATATAGCAGGATATTTGGAAGGGGAGACTGTTGATTTATGCACTCATTTTACTTGGTACTTAGATGACATCTCTTTATTACATTTGGTGATTAAGTTCTCTATTGAAAGTTCTCATCTCAAACAGTATAGTTTACTATATGATTAAATATATAAATTACTACTTTACAAAGGGGCTTCAAAATATGATGTACATCTTATTGATTAATTCCACGGATCCGGGATTAAATATATTAAATGAATTATGGTCACCTTGCCATGTACAATATTGAAACTCTAACCATTTGAAGAATGGTTTTTACTAATCTTCTAAAACAACAAAACTTTTCGTTTAAACTTTACCTTTTTTGCTATAACTAGCGTTATTAGATTTTATACTACATGTTACCTAAAATGTCAGGTTTCTAAAGTCTTTAATGTTATTACATTTAAACATAAGTTTTAAAGTCTTTAATATGATAATTTAAATTGTCTTTTTGGGTTTATAATTTTGTAACTCTTAACCATGGAAGACAAGCCTCCATGTCACCTGTGTGTTTCCTGAAGTTGCTGCAGAATTAGTTCTTCGGTCCTCCTGATGTTTCTTGAAGTTCAGTCGTTACCTTATCATACTGTGATGGTGAAGTTCTAGAAGTATGTGAAATCATTCCTGGTGTGGTACATTCATCTCCGGCGACTGTAGTTATTCATAGTAATTCTTGTAGTTAGAATACATAGATAGAAAGTTTGTTTCACAGTTATACACTTCACATGATGATAGATTAGTTGACTATCACCTTCTAGGTTGTAATACTGTATAAATTACATAGTCCGTTATTTTATAATATAGAGAGATGTCATCACCACACAAATTACTTATTTAAATAGTCATGGTATCAACCCTTTCACATTTTTATATATATACGTAGCGAAACAACGCTTTACGCTGCTTACGGCGTGAGCGCTCCATTACAAGTGAAAGAAAATAGTTAAGGGGAGCGTAGTAATCTCAAGACAATTACTAGGCAACATAAAAGTAGTTCCGTTTTTCTAATTTTAATTAAAGGACTACGGTTGATTAAATAATTAAATCGTGATATTCTTAGTTGCAGAAGTTATCAAAGTACGTAACAATGGTCTTAATTAATTATTTAAATAATAACAAATTTACAATAATACTTAGTTTATTTAGGGGTCAGAAAACAAGTTACTTCTGGTCAGTTCTTGTTTATACAGGATAAATTAATAAGCTTTACCCTTTCTGTACAATTCCATTCCCTTTTAATTTTATTATTAGACTTATATTAAATATTATTATTATTAAATGATTGCCATAAGATTTAGTTTACAATGTGAGATTTTATTAAGAATTTAAAATTTCTCCGATTATATATTATCAACTTAATTAATTAACATATTTTTATTAATGAAATCGTCACAGTAGAACAACCCATTATAAGTTCGAGAGGCTTTCTCTCCACTGTTGTAACAATTAACTTTCTGGCAATTTTGTCCGCCTTCTTGAACTTTTCCAACAACGTGTCACGATCTTCTGCACCTGCAGCTGGCTCGGCTAATCTTCCTTCGCAAACATCCAGCACATCATCATCCTCTTCCATCAATGTGCGTACTACGAAGCGCCATTGATGCAAATTATCTTTGTCTCGAAGTTTTTCAATTTTTATATTCGGTTCCATTTTTGCACAAATATTTTATACTTGCACTCCAATTACATACTGCACTCCGATTTTAAAATACCACTGGGCCCATAACCTGTTAAGGTATGGGTAAAAATAATGAATAATTTAAGTACAGGAGCAAACACACGCTTTATTGAAGGAACAGTTTAGTAGCAAGTATACATAAAACGGACACACGAAATACACATTACAAAAGCACATTTAAAACTGAACTGAACTGGTCGAGTGCATCTCTGTTTATATAGAAAAAAGCTTCCAGATCTTTCCTTTTATTTAAAAACTTCCAGAACATTACTTTTCTAGATCTCACAGTAAACACGCATGTGTGCGGGTTGAGGCCCCGCCCAGGCAGCTCCACCCCACACCGCACAACACAAACTTTCACCTCTACAATGACAGGTACACCCACTTAAGAATGAATGTAGAGTTTTCCAGTATATTCTCAACAAGAGATATTACGTGACGAAACGGTGCAAGGAGAAGAATATATCTTAAGAAGAATATATCTTCCTCACACGTTTACCGGTGGCCCGATATATATGAAAATTTGTTACATGGACGCGATGGCCCTCGTATCCCGATTAGGCGGCCCCACGTATTTCTTAACTTTTACAGCTCGCGGGGGCTGGGAAGAAATTAAAAAATCCAAACACCCCGGCAGTAGACATGATCCCCACTTATGTAATCGGGTTTTCGAACTTAAAAGGCGAGAATTAATGCGCGATATCCAAAGTGGTAGATTGTTCGGGGAAATCGCGTATATAGTATGGGTAATAGAATTTCAAATGCGCGGTATACCTCACGCGCATATTTGTTTTAGGGTTAAAGATGGTGGCCCAAAACAGAACACGGAAATAGACAGGATAATTAGGGCAGATATTCCGGGCGAAGAAGAGGCTGGCGGCAGACTAAGTAGTCTTGTCTTGCGGCACATGAAGCACGGACCTTGCGGGCCCCCATACAGAACAGATTTACCGTGCTGGGATCGAGAACTGCAAAAATGCAATAAATTTTATCCAAAACCCCATACGGACACCACGTACACAGACGAAAGAGGATTCGTACACTACAAGCGGAACAGCGAAAACAAAACGACCGTACAATTTAAACATCAAATTATAGAGGTCGATGATAGGTGGATAGTGCCATACAATGCGGCGTTACTGCTAAAGTATGAATGCCACTCTAACCTGGAAATTGCGTCGGCCTGCAGAGTAGTAAAGTATCTTTTCAAATACATTTCGAAGGGTTCTCCGCTTCGGCGCATGACAGTAAATCGGGAAGATGAAGAAGTCGACGAAGTTAAAGAATACGTAACAAAACGGTACATAGGAGCTTCAGATGCTGCTTGGAGAGTTCTGGAATTCGATCTAACAGGCCGCAAACCAACAGTTATAAATTTGCCGGTTCACCTAAAAGGAAAGCACAACGTCGTTTTTCGTCTCGGTAACGAACAGGAAGCGTGTGAAAAATCAACGTCCCTTTTAATTTTATACTTCGGTCGCCCTGATACTCCGGAAATGAATGACCTCACTTATTTAGATTTTTACGAGCAGTACAGAATCAACCCGAGCAGTCCAAATCCTCCCTTAATGCGGTTCGGCATTCGGACGGAAAACATTTCATAACGCGAAGACAGAGGGGTGACTGTGTCGCGAGACTCTTTTGGGTCGCTCCCACCAGAGGTGAACAGTATTATCTGAGAATGCTGCTATGCAGGTATCCATGCCGTGGGTATGAGGACTTGTACGCTCTCGGAGGCCCTGATTGCAAAACGTTCCAGCAGGCGGCTAGGGAATTGGGACTCGCGGATGATAAAAAAGAATACTTTGACGCTCTTGAAGAGGCTGCACGCTTCATGAAAGCCGACAGATTGAGGCAATTTTTTGTTATGCTCTCGACGATAGGATCTCCGGTGCCGGAAATGTGGGAGAAATATAAAGCAAATTTATGCGAGGATTTTTTGGAATATTTTCACGAAGATGAGGAAAGATCATATAAGTTAGGTCTTATTCACATAGATAGGTGTCTGCGCCGACATGGATCTTCGCTTCTAGAGGCCGGTCTTCCCGTAGTTGAAGATGATTCCACGGAATTAGGTCGCGAAAAACTTCAATACAGCGTCTCAGTTCAGAATGCTTTTGTCGAGGAATGGGAATCGCGGCTTTCTTCTGATCAATCTAGGGTTTTTGATTACTTTAAGTTGCTCATGCGCGGCGAACAAAATGAAAAAGTTCTCTTCTTGGACGGTCCTGGCGGTTCGGGAAAAACGCTCCTTTTTAAAATTATTTTAGCTTTCGCGCGGTCTCAAGATAAAGTCGTCTTATGCGTAGCCAGTTCCGGCATCGCCGCTCAAAATATCACCGGAGGTACGACTGCACATAGCCTTTTCAGATTACCCCTAGATATACGCGATGACGGTTTCTGGTCGATAACCAACATGACACAGAGAGCTGAACTCATCCGAGAGGCGACTTTACTGATTTTCGATGAAGCGGCTATGGCGCATAAAAAACTAATCGAAATGTTGGACCGGTCTCTCAGAGACCTGATGCAAAAGAATGAGTTGTTTGGCGGTAAAATAATAATTTTCTCGGGAGATTTCAGACAAATTCCTCCGGTAGTAGGAAACGCTAAGACAAATGCCAATATCGTCCGTGCGTCAGTTCGAGGATCTTATATCTGAAAAAAATTAAGTCGTTCACGCTTACAAAGGCCCATAGGTTGTAACAAACTTAAATAAATTTGTTAATTTATAAATGTTTGTGTAAAAAATTTTTGTTTGTAAATTTTTTTTTATTAATTAAATTTAATTAATTAATTATGTTCTGTGGTGTTCCGAATTTTTTGTTAATTGTTTTAATTAATTTAACTCCTTTTCTGCATTTTAAAATCCTCTCGCCAGTTAATAAGATTGTCTCCAATAACAATCGATAGGTGTACCTTCCTATTTGGAGGTTATCTTCCTTCTTAGTGGTGAAATTCTGGTCGTTTCTGTTCAATTAATGTTATATTTTATACTAATTATTAAAGAGGAATAAACGAGATTCAATTTTATAATAATTACTGAATTTTATTAACAAATATTTATTTCATCGACTCTCTATCGATTTATAAATCGATTCTCAGGGTATCAATAGTGTACAATTATTTAATATCGGGTTCTTCTAACAGTTATTTCAGAGATAGTCAGAGAGAAAGGGCAAAGTATTAAAAGTATAACATTACAAAATATATCCACTTAAAAATTAAAATACATATATTTCATTCAATATATAATGTTAAGTAAGATGCTTTCAAACCGTTCTGTTGAGTAGACTGTGTCGGTTTGGATTGTGGGAAATCAATGATGGCCGCTGCTCGTCCAGACGTAAGATGAACGCACCTCGCTCTTTCTGAGTCCAATAAAGCTGCTTTCCCTACGATTTTTTCGTTCCTGTGGCTGCGATTCTTCCTTTAAATGTTGGTGGAGTGTTCCTTGTTGAGTGTTAGTGTTCCACTTCGTTAAAATGTGTTGTAAATAGTTATGTTCCACTTTAGTGAATGGGTCGAAAATTGCACTTTCCGTTTCGTGGTGTTTAATTATTGTTTTAATCGTTTAGTTGGTGTATTCACTGTGTGCTGTTCTTATTGGAGTTGTTTTAATGTTTGATGATGTTTGTTTCACTGTATTTGTGTTAAAAATGTATTTTCACAAAACTCGCGTTTTTCGTCAGAATAGGCTTAGAAAACATGCGCCATTAATGTATCTTTTTACAAAATCTTTCTTAACTACATTTCAAATTACATGACTTTATTACTTATTTACCTTATGTAAATTCCTTCAGTTTAATTGTTTTTCTGTACTTATTTCATCAGTTTTGATGCTGTTTAGTTTTTAAAATTTTGCCTAGATTTCTAATAGTTTTTACATACAAAGTTTTTTAAATAATACATGTTGGTTTATAACTCTCTGACTTTCTTTGCTGTTATGACATTAATTAATATTTTCTTATTATAACAAAAGAACAATTAGTATATAATTTATAATATAAATACATAACACATAATTCAAATTAACATTGGTCTTCCAAACTTAGACATTTTATACGTAACTATTTTTAGTAATACACATTAAAAATATATTATAACTAAAGAATGTTATTTAACTCTGACATCTTATAACTTAATTATTATCAACAACACATAATAAATATTTCATAAATAATGAATGTTATTTGATTCTGAAATTTTAAAATTGATTTATCCTAGTAACTTATATTAAATAAACAAAACAAAATTATCATAATCTTATACTATATTTCTTACACTAGGTTTTATTATCAGTTTTTATCTGTTTTTTGTTGGATTTTGGGGTAATGATACCTTGTCACTTCACTTTTTATATAGCCTGCTCTTGTTTTATTTTGGTTCATTCTACTGAATGTTGTATAATTAAGAGTGGCAGTTATTTAAAAACACATGTATTACCTGTCATGATAGTACTTTATTTTACATTATTCATGAACACAATATAAGCACTTCAAAGTTGTAATATTTCACAATTTACTTAGTTTGTGAACTGCAATATTGACACATAATGGTTTATTTATTATAACACAAAAACTTGCACTGATCCCCTTTTCATTCTTGGATTTTATTTCTAAATAGTTTTATAATTTTATTAAAATCAAGAAATCTATTTATAGAAGATAATGAAGGTTTGTTTTTTGGCATTATAATTATTTCACATTGGTTCACTTTCAATTCTTACTTTATACACTTTTTGCCTTACATCTATTTTACATGTGGTTTCTACATTTGATAGTTTGTTATACTTTCATTTATTATTATTTTTATTAGTTTCTTTTGGGGTTTGGGGTTTTTTATAAGAGCACTCCTTCTTCTTGTGGATGCTGTCTTGTTCTGTTTTTTTCATTGATTCCTTCTATTCCTCTTGTTTCTTATAAATGTATCTCCTTTTCTTCTTGTGGATGTTGTCATGTTTTTGGGTTCTTCCTTACCTACTCCTATGCTACCTGGGTATTACCTTTTTTCATATTTAGTTTTTAAATTTATTTTGATGATTCATCACTCATTGTAACCTTGGTTTTAAATGAACTTTTGCTTTAATCTATGATTGTACTTCACGGTGGTTCTTAATTAATTCTTTATTTTGCTTTCTCGGATTTAAAAATGTTTTTATTTTGGTTTTATGATCATTTTACCATTCAGAATTATTGGCATTATCTGTCATGCTACAGATTGCTCACCTCCAGAAGTGATTATTTCAGACTTGACTATGGATGAAATAATTGCTTATGATAACTTTATTATTGATTATTCTTCATTTTCCTTCCCATTTCTATATCTACTTTTTCATATTTGAGCTTAATGAACTTTATAGTCTCTTATCTGACTTTTGATTCTTCTTGGATAGTTAGTGTTTTCTGAGGTACATTATTATTATTATTATATACTTTCTTTTCTAAACTTCGTGTTTTGTTCCTGGGATATTAATTCCCTAACATGTGAGCTGGGGCAGTCCAGAGAGGCACTTGTGGCTACATATACTCTGCTGGCCATACATCACTTCAAATTGAGTCCAGAGGCAAATCATCTCTGCTCAAAAACATAATGCTGCTGGAATTATCTACAGACAGTCATCGAATAAAAATTACATATAGAATAGTCTCATTTTCGACTAATAAAAATATCTTTGGATACTTCACTTCGTTGTTTCTCAGATCATCTCACATTTTCTATCTTAGTTATTCTTCTTAATATTTATTATTCTCATTATATTTTTCTAACTTTTCAGCTCATCTGATATATTCGTTTTTATTATGGTTGGAAACTTTTGTTAATATGTTAGTTACTAGTTATAGTGTAACTTTTCCTTCTTTATCTGAATTCACATTATATTTTCTTCTGGTTATTTACATTGATAGCATACTTTTATATATATATATTATTTTCTCTTTGGTGCTTATTAATTATTTGAATGGTATTATTTTTATATAAGTTAGTTTTTTCAATTGGTTTCTTTGTAATTGATTTTCAAGTTGTTATTATGATCATATTATTTAAATATTTTTTTCTTTCTTTTCTCTCAGAAAGTTATTAATCCGCTTTTGCATTCATTAAAATTAATTTATTAATATTATATTTCATGTGGTACCTGTTTTTCTTTGCGTTTCATTAATGTTTTATTATTTTCTTGTCAAAATCATCTTCTTCATATGATTGGTATGAGTTGTCCTTCTTTGTTTTTTCAGAACTGAGTAATATTATAATCATCTTTCTTGATTATCTGTTTCCATAATCGTTTCATTAATAGTTATTCATAGGTCGTTCTTATTATATTATTGTTTTTCTTTTTTAGATTTTTATAATTTTTTATAATAACAGATTCTTCTCTTTGTTTCCAAATTATTGCCTTCTCTTGTATATCACACTCTTTTTTGTTTTTCTTCTCTACTCCTTCAAATGTTAGATATTCACATTTATTCTGGATTGTTTTTAATTCTTTTTCTTAATTAATCACATTACTTTCTTCTAAATTTATTTATAAGTAGATCTTATTTATCTTTAGAATTTTGTTAGTTTTATACAAAATTTATATTCTTCTTTTTATCTTATTCAAAATTCTCATCTTTATCTTTAGTCTCAATATTTTTTTCTTCAAAGTTATTTGTATAAGTTGATCTTATTTACATTTTAGAATTTTGATGGTTTCTCAAAATTCAAATTATTTTTAATTAGTCACAATAATTTCTTCTAAATTATTTGCGTAAGTTGATGTTATTTATATTTTGGAATTTTGATGTTTTTTCAAAATTCTAATTCTTCTTTTTCATTCTTATAATTCCTAGTATTTTCTTTCAAATTATTTGTGTAAGCTGGTCGTACTATTCTTTAGAATTTAGATAATTATTCTAAATTTATTTTCTTCTTTTTAATTAGTCTCAAATTTTTCTTTCAAAATTGTTTGCGTAAGTTGACCTTATTTATTTTTTAAATTTTGATATTTTTATCAAAATATTCTAACTTTAATCTTCGTAATATTTCTTTATGGAGGCTTGGTTGTAGACTCCTTTGGCTTTTCCGGAAACTATTTCTTTCATTATCTTGTTGTTGCATCTTCTTCGTTCACTTTATTAATTTAATAATATATATAATACTTTCATTAATGAACTTACTGTTGTCACTTCCCAAACGTTTCGAGATGTTGTTTCTCTTCTTCAGTGGGTTTAATACAGTTATTAAACCCACTGCAGAAGAGAAACACACCCCACCACACACACCATTTTTCCGTAACGGTTATTCTGTAATCGACAGTCAGTATTAAACCCACTGAAGAAGAGAAACAACATCTCGAAACGTTTGGGAAGTGACAACAGTAAGTTCATTAGTGAAAGTATTATATATATTATTAAAATATATCTTTCAGTTCGTATGTATTGTTGTTATTATTTTTGGCAACGACATATGGTCTAGTATATAGTAACAATAGTTTTTTGTTATCCCTTCTAGGGTGCTGGGTAGTTCTCGGTTTTTTAACAGAACTTTTTCTCCCTCTTTATAAGGTATTACTCGTCCGATTGCCTTTTGATATTTGGCTTGCTGTTTCTCTTGGTCTTCGGCCACCTTGTTATAGAACTTCACCTGGTCAAACTTACGACCATCGTTCTTCGGGAACTCTATTATCTCTTCAATCTCTCGGGGGGGTTGGTTTCCCATACATGGCGGAGTAAGGGGTAATTCCTATAGCTGGATGGTGAGGAAAATTTAGGAATCTCTCTGTTGCTGCTAAGTACTCTTGCCACTTTTTCTGTTGGTTGTGACAGTACGTTCGCAAGATTCTCCCCACATCTCTCAGTACCCTCTCTGCCGGATGGGTGGTAGACTGACGTCTTATATGTTTTAATCCCAAGTGATAATAATGTGTCCCGCCACCTTCTCCCTTTAAATCGTGTACCAAGGTCAGTAATGATTGAAGATGGTTTACCTATTTCTGGCACATATAACTCCGTTATGACTCCGAGAACTTTTATTGTGGTTGCCCGATTAACCGGATATAGCTTTACGTACTTCGTAAAATGGTCCATAATTATCATTAAGTATTTGTATCTGTGTCGACCGCCACTACGGGGAAATGGCCCACAGACGTCTAAAAACACTTTTTCCAGTTTCGCTTTAGATGTTATCGGTATCATTATACCGTCCTTCTTTTCATTATTAACTTTAACGCACTGGCAAATATTACATGATTTTAGGTAATTTCTTACCTTTCGGTTAATGTTTTTTATTTGACAATTCTCCTCTAAAGCCTGTATCACTTTCAGCGCACCCATATGGCCATACCTTATATGGTAATCGATTATAATCTCTTTCTCGATGTGGTTCGGAATAATCACCTTCCATGTTTCTTTATTCAAGGCTGTTTTAAGGAATAGTATACCTTTGTTAATATGGTAATATTTAGAAACTGTGTCATCGTCTGCTTCCAATCGAGTAATAATGTTTTTTAGTTTAGGGGCAGACTGTTGGTGGATGCGGATGTTTATTAATAAAGCTTCTAAATCGGATCTTGTTTTAATCAGGTTGTAGATTTTGACTAAGCTCTCCTTCTTTCCCTCGAAGGTCTGGTCTTCCAAATGAATGCGTGACAACACATCGGCTACAACATTCTTTTTCCCCGGAATGTACTCCCATTGTAGGTTGTATTCTTGTAGGGCGAGTACCCATCTAGCCAATCGGCCGTGACTCAACTTGCACCTACGTAGAAATGAGATGGATTTATGATCAGTTCGGACGGTCACTGGATACCCGAGAATATATGTCCGGAATTTGCTACATGCGAATACTATGCTAAGCAATTCTTTCTCGGTCACATTGTAGTTCTCGCATTGATTCAGGGTACGGCTAGCAAAGCTTATCACCAGATGGTGACCCTCCTCATCTTCCTGATATAATGTTGATCCTATGCTGATGTTGCTAGCATCACAATTCAAAAAGAAAGGTTTCTTAAAATCCGGGTGACGAAGTATAACACTCTCTAAGAACTTTTCTTTGATCCGTTGGAAAGTAATATTCTGTTCTTCACCCCAGGTCCATTTGTTCTTTGCAGATAATTGCGGTTGAAACTTGGCTGTCAGCTCGGAATATTGGTGCTGAAACTTTCTGTAATAGTTACAGAGTCCGAGGAAAGATTGTAACTGTTTCCTGCTCTTCGGTTTAGGGAACTTCTGAATCGCCTCCACTTTTTCTGAAGATGGGGTTATACCTCTATCGTCTAGGTTAAAACCTAAGAACTGTACTTCTCGAGCAATGAATTTGGATTTCTCCAATTTGAGAGTTATATTATTCTTGGCTAACTTCTCGAGTACATGTTCTACTCTGTAACAATGTTCCTACCAGGTTTCCGAAGTAATCAGCAGATCGTCTACATAGACTGTGGTAAATTGGAGTGCTTCCTGTCCAAGTATTTGGTCCATACAGGCCACAAAGATGGCTACTGAATTTACAAGTCCGAAGGGCAATCTCTTGAACTGGTAATTGCGCCCTTCGAATATGAACGCCACATACTGACGACTCTGTGGATGCAACTCCACTTCCAGTAACCACACACAGTGTCCCATGTACTGATAAACTTGGTGCAGTGAGATCGTTTCAATATCTCCTCTATCTCACCGGGTGATGTTCGGTCATTAACAATAGTTTTATTTAGGTCGCGCGCATCCAAACAAAGCCGGACTTGTCCGTCTTTCTTGGGAACAGCAATGATCGGACTAGTGTACGGAGATTGACTAATCTCAATTATGTCACTGCTGATCATCTTATTAATTTCCGTTCTCACGGTCTCCTTCAGTGAATGCGCGATTGGATATGACCTCCGGTTAAATTCCACGTTTTCCTTAAACTCAAGTTTACACTGGTAGTTCTTGACTTTACCCGGTTCATCTGAAAATACTGATTTATATTTTTCGTACACTCTTATTAAACGATTTGCTTGGTGTATGGGTATTTTCTTGTTGGTGGTTCCACACTGGAAGTCCCGTATTTCTTGTATCTTCACTGACCATAAATCCTCTTCTCCGTTATTATATATTATCGGTTTATTCAGGGAGCTGTTCTCTACAAAATTTATCTTACGAAGTTGTTGGTGTATATTACTGGGAAGTATATTCTCGCCTCCTACTAAATCTGCTGTCCACATTATTCCGTCTGAAAATAGTGATACTTTTTCTTGGTTCAGGTCGATAATGGCGGAGTTCCTTCTTAAAATATCGCAACCTACCAATATATTGAATGCCAGTCCGGTGGCGATCAAAAATACCATATTCAAAGC
Source organism: Magicicada septendecula (assembly GCA_034769895.1). Lineage (NCBI taxonomy): Eukaryota > Metazoa > Arthropoda > Insecta > Hemiptera > Cicadidae > Magicicada > Magicicada septendecula. The sequence continues at coordinate 81,629,401 of CM068373.1, read as the reverse complement.
TATACCACGGCTAACGACATTTACGGAAACTTGTTTTCTAATAGTTTTGTTCTGGCGGCCAGTTGCACCTATTAAGACAATATTATTTACTGGTAACATAGGCAAAGTTTTACCACACTCTTTCTGGATTCTTTCCAGTTCAATTACACTTATTATTGAGATATTAGCACCGGTATCAATCATGATTTTTGCGGGGATTCCTTCTACTTCCGCTTTTATATACAATATTTCATTGTTCTGACTATCGAGGCTCATTTCGTTTTCCTCCAAGAGTTCCGTTCTTATGTTCTTCAAATAGTTGTTGCTAATGATGGTGATGTTTTCTGATTCGGTTGCCTCTTGCAACTTGTTTTTATACCCAGGAGATAGGAGCAGTAACGGGTCGTGATAGTTTATCACTGCCTCCTCCCGTTTAAATTATTGTTTTCATCGTTGGCATTCGGATTGAGCGAGGCGTCGTTTTGGAAACCTTGCGTCGGTTCCTGCCGCTCTGTATCCTGTTCGAATGTTTGTTCTCTGTTTTGATGTCGGCCAGGATCATCTAGACTGGTACTCCTTCTTCTTGGTTCGTACCTCGGACCATCACGTTCTTCGCCGGCGATCTCCATCGTGGAAACTATTCCTTCGTTGATGGTTGTATCTTCTTGGCCCTCGATCTTCGGCTCTTATAAAATTAACTCGTGGACGGGAAACTCTGTTATTATTGTTATAGTTAGTATTGTAATTCCTATTGTTTTGATAATACCGTTCAGTATTACCGGGGTAGGGGTTTCTCTGACTATAGGAATTGTTAGGGGGTTGATAATAATTATTACGGTTATTTGGGTATTGGTTGTTATTCCTATTACTATTTTGATTGCTATTGAAGTTATTATTATTGTTCGGCGGGTTATTATTGCCGTTGTAACTATTTTTCTGGTTGCGGTTTCCTTGATAGTTATTACCGTTACTGGGTACTGGTTACTTCTCACCTCTGGTCTATCGTTCCTCCTTCTACTCTGACGGTAGTATTCTTCGTTTTCGTAGCTTTCCAGTAACTCGGTCATGGCCTGCACTGTTTTAATCTGGCTACCTCTCCTTGCTCTGATAATATCTTCGTCGTAGTGATAGGATAATTTGTTCACTAGGCATTCTTCAGATATTGCCGGTTCTAAATATTTTGCCAGACACACCTTCCCCAAGAAATAGGCTGTCATGGTGTTTCGTAGTTGGGCCCTGTATCGTCCATGGCAAATATTATCTTGTATCAGGTGTATCCTGCAAAAAGCAGGATACAGAATCGCTTACAAAACTACTAACAAAACAGAACACACACTATCAAAACGCATGCCCAAAGCACAAAACAAATTCGATCTACCTGGTGTATACAAGCTAAATTGCTCAAATTGCAATAAATTCTACAAAGGCCAGACAGGACGTAGCTTCAAACAGAGATACACTGAACACACAAAAGCACTCCACACCACTACAGAATCTACCTTTGCAAACCACCTCATTGAAGCAAACCACACATATAAAAACATCGACAATAACATGAACATTCTACACATACACACAAAAGGCCGAAAACTAGACACTCTAGAACAATTAGAAATATACAAACACACAAAAACAAATAAAAACGACATGCTAAACGAACAGACACAATTCAAATCGCACGCATTATTCGAACACATCTCACCACACACACACAGCTTCAATCTTTCGAATAACTATCCCGTCGCCAACAACAAGACGGACAACGATACCTATGGCAGCCTCTGATGAAGCCTTCTAAAGGTGAAAGCCGGTTTAGGCTGTAAGGTAAAACTTTACGTTTTTACTGATAAAAACTTAGTGTTCCGAGTCGTCAATACCTATAGTGATATTTACATAATTCAAATTAACATTGGTCTTCCAAACTTAGACATTTTATACTTAACTACTTTTAGTAATACACATTAAAAATATATTATAACTAAAGAATGTTATTTAACTCTGACATCTTATAACTTAATTATTATCAACAACACATAATAAATATTTCATAAATAATGAATGTTACTTGATTCTGACATTTTAAAATTGATTTATCTCTAGTAACTTATATTAAATAAACAAAACAAAATTATCATAATCTTATACTATATTTCTTACACTAGGTTTTATTATCAGTTTTTATCTGTTTTTTGTTGGATTTTGGGGTAATGATACATTGTCACTTCACTTTTTATATAGCCTGCTCTTGTTTTATTTTGGTTCATTCTACTGAATGTTGTATAATTAAGAGTGGCAGTTATTTAAAAACACATGTATTACCTGTCATGATAGTACTTTATTTTACATTATTCATGAACACAATATAAGCACTTCAAAGTTGTAATATTTCACAATTTACTTAGTTTGTGAACTGCAATATTGACACATAATGGTTTATTTATTATAATACAAAAACTTGCACTGATCCCCTTTTCATTCTTGGATTTTATTTCTAAATAGTTTTATAGTTTTATTAAAATCAAGAAATCTATTTATAGAAGATAATGAAGGTTTGTTTTTTGGCATTATAATTATTTCACATTGGTTCACTTTCAATTCTTACTTTATACACTTTTTGGCTTACATCTATTTTACATGTGGTTTCTACATTTGATAGTTTGTTATACTTTCATTTATTATTATTTTTATTAGTTTCTTTTGGGGTTTGGGGTTTTTTATAAGAGCACTCCTTCTTCTTGTGGATGCTGTCTTGTTCTGTTTTTTTCATTGATTCCTTCTATTCCTCTTGTTTCTTATAAATGTATCTCCTTTTCTTCTTGTGGATGTTGTCATGTTTTTGGGTTCTTCCTTACCTACTCCTATGCTACCTGGGTATTACCTTTTTTCATATTTAGTTTTTAAATTTATTTTGATGATTCATCACTCATTGTAACCTTGGTTTTAAATGAACTTTTGCTTTAATCTATGATTGTACTTCACGGTGGTTCTTAATTAATTCTTTATTTTGCTTTCTCGGATTTAAAAATGTTTTTATTTTGGTTTTATGATCATTTTACCATTCAGAATTATTGGCATTATCTGTCATGCTACAGATTGCTCACCTCCAGAAGTGATTATTTCAGACTTGACTATGGATGAAATAATTGCTTATGATAACTTTATTATTGATTATTCTTCATTTTCCTTCCCATTTCTATATCTACTTTTTCATATTTGAGCTTAATGAACTTTATAGTCTCTTATCTGACTTTTGATTCTTCTTGGATAGTTAGTGTTTTCTGAGGTACATTATTATTATTATTATATACTTTCTTTTCTAAACTTCGTGTTTTGTTCCTGGGATATTAATTCCCTAACATGTGAGCTGGGGCAGTCCAGAGAGGCACTTGTGGCTACATATACTCTGCTGGCCATACATCACTTCAAATTGAGTCCAGAGGCAAATCATCTCTGCTCAAAACATAATGCTGCTGGAATTATCTACAGACAGTCATCGAATAAAAATTACATATAGAATAGTCTCATTTTCGACTAATAAAAGTATCTTTGGATACTTCACTTCGTTGTTTCTCAGATCATCTCACATTTTCTATCTTAGTTATTCTTCTTAATATTTATTATTCTCATTATATTTTTCTAACTTTTCAGCTCGTCTGATATATTCGTTTTTATTATGGTTGGAAACTTTTGTTAATATGTTAGTTACTAGTTATAGTGTAACTTTTCCTTCTTTATCTGAATTCACATTATATTTTCTTCTGGTTATTTACATTGATAGCATACTTTTATATATATATATTATTTTCTCTTTGGTGCTTATTAATTATTTGAATGGTATTATTTTTATATAAGTTAGTTTTTTCAATTGGTTTCTTTGTAATTGATTTTCAAGTTGTTATTATGATCATATTATATAAATATTTTTTTCTTTCTTTTCTCTCAGAAAGTTATTAATCCGCTTTTGCATTCATTAAAATTAATTTATTAATATTATATTTCATGTGGTACCTGTTTTTCTTTGCGTTTCATTAATGTTTTATTATTTTCTTGTCAAAATCATCTTCTTCATATGATTGGTATGAGTTGTCCTTCTTTGTTTTTTCAGAACTGAGTAATATTATAATAATCTTTCTTGATTATCTGTTTCCATAATCGTTTCATTAATAGTTATTCATAGGTCGTTCTTATTATATTATTGTTTTTCTTTTTTAGATTTTTATAATTTTATTATAATAACAGATTCTTCTCTTTGTTTCCAAATTATTGCCTTCTCTTGTATATCACACTCTTTTTTGTTTTTCTTCTCTACTCCTTCAAATGTTAGATATTCACATTTATTCTGGATTGTTTTTAATTCTTTTTCTTAATTAATCACATTACTTTCTTCTAAATTTATTTATAAGCGGATCTTATTTATCTTTAGAATTTTGTTAGTTTTATACAAAATTCATATTCTTCTTTTTAACTTATTCAACATTCTCTTCTTTATCTTTAGTATCAATATTTTTTCTTCAAAGTTATTTTTATAAGTTGATCTTATTTACATTTTACAATTTTGATGGTTTCTCAAAATTCAAATTCTTTTTAATTAGTCACAATAATTTCTTCTAAATTATTTGCGTAAGTTGACGTTATTTGTATTTTGGAATTTTGATGTTTTTTCAAAATTCTAATTCTTCTTTTTCATTCTTATAATTCCTAGTATTTTCTTTCAAATTATTTGTGTATGCTCGTCTTACTAATCTTTAGCATTTAGATAATTATTTTAAATTCATTTTCTTCTTTTTAATTAGTCTCAAATTTTTCTTTCAAAATTGTTTGCGTAAGTTGACCTTATTTATTTTTTAAATTTTGATATTTTTATCAAAATATTCTAACTTCAATCTTCGTAATATTTCTTTATGGAGGCTTCGTTGTAGACTCCTTTGACTTTTCCGGAAACTATTTCTTTCATTATCTTGTTGTTGCATCCTCTTCGTTCACTTTATTAATTTAATAATATATATAATACTTTCATTAATGAACTTACTGTTGTCACTTCCCAAACGTTTCGAGATGTTGTTTCTCTTCTTCAGTGGGTTTCATACAGTTATTAAACCCACTGAAGAAGAGAAACACACACCACCACACACACCATTTTTCCGTAACGGTTATTCTGTAATCGACAGTCAGTATTAAACCCACTGAAGAAGAGAAACAACATCTCGAAACGTTTGGGAAGTGACAACAGTAAGTTCATTAGTGAAAGTATTATATATATTATTAAAATATTTCTTTCAGTTCGTACGTATTGTTGTTATTATTTTTGGCAACGACATATGATCTAGTATATAGTAACAATAGTTTTTTGTTATCCCTTCTAGGGTGCTGGGTAGTTCTCGGTTTTTTAACAGAACTTTTTCTCCCTCTTTATAAGGTATTACTCGTCCGATTGCCTTTTGATATTTGGCTTGCTGTTTCTCTTGGTCTTCGGCCACCTTGTTATAGAACTTCACCTGGTCAAACTTACGACCATCGTTCTTCGGGAACTCTATTATCTCTTCAATCTCTCGGGGGGTTGGTTTCTCATACATGGCGGAGTAAGGGGTAATTCCTATAGCTGGATGGTGAGCAAAATTTAGGAATCTCTCTGTTGCTGCTAAGTACTCTTACCACTTTTTCTGTTGGTTGTGACAGTACGTTCGCAAGATTCTCCCCACATCTCTCAGTACCCTCTCTGCCGGATGGGTGGTAGACTGACGTCTTATATGTTTTAATCCCAAGTGATAATAATATGTCCCGCCACCTTCTCCCTTTAAATTGTGTACCAAGGTCAGTAATGATTGAAGATGGTTTACCTATTTCTAGCACATATAACTCCGTTATGACTCCGAGAACTTTTATTGTGGTTGCCCGATTAACCGGATATAGCTTTACGTACTTCGTAAAATGGTCCATAATTATCATTAAGTATTTGTATCTGTGTCGACCGCCACTACGGGGAAATGGCCCACAGATGTCTAAAAACACTTTTTCCAGTTTCGCTGTAGATGTTATCGGTATCACTATACCTTCCTTCTTTTCATTATTACTTTAACGCACTGGCAAATATTACATGATTTTAGGTAATTTCTTACCTTTCGGTTAATGTTTTTTATTTGACAATTCTCCTCTAAAGCCTGTATCACTTTCAGCGCTCCCATATGGCCATACCTTATATGGTAATCGATTATAATCTCTTTCTCGATGTGGTTCGGAATAATCACCTTCCATGTTTCTTTATTCAAGGCTGTTTTAACGAATAGTATACCTTTGTTAATATGGTAATATTTAGAAACTGTGTCATCGTCTGCTTCCAATCGATTAATAATGTTTTTTTAGTTTAGGGTCAGACTGTTGGTGGATGCGGATGTTTATTAATAAAGCTTCTAAATCGGATCTTGTTTTAATCAGGTTGTAGATTTTGACTAAGCTCTCCTTCTCTCCCTCGAAGGTCTGGTCTTCCAAATGAATGCGTGACAACACATCGGCTACAACATTCTTTTTCCCCGGGATGTACTCCCAATTGTAGGTTGTATTCTTGTAGGGCGAGTACCCATCTAGCCAATCGGCCGTGACTCAACTTGCACCTACGTAGAAATGAGATGGATTTACGATCAGTTCGGACGGTAACTGGATACCCGAGAATATATGTCCGGAATTTGCTACATGCGAATACTATGCTAAGCAATTCTTTCTCGGTCACATTGTAGTTCTTCTCGCATTGATTCAGGGTACGGCTAGCAAAGCTTATCACCAGATGGTGACCATCCTCATCTTCCTGATATAATGTTGATCCTATGCTGATGTTGCTAGCATCACAATTCAAAAAGAAAGGTTTCTTAAAATCCGGGTGACGAAGTATAACACGCTTTAAGAACTTTTCTTTGATCCGTTGGAAAGTAATATCCTGTTCTTCACCCCAGGTCCATTTGTTCTTTGCAGATAATTGCGGTTGAAACTTGGCTGTCAGCTCGGAATATTGGTGCTGAAACTTTCTGTAATAGTTACAGAGTACGAGGAAAGATTGTAACTGTTTCCTGTTCTTCGGTTTAGGGAACTTCTGAATCGCCTCCACTTTTTCTGAAGATGGGGTTATACCTCTATCGTCTAGGTTAAAACCTAAGAACTGTACTTCTCGAGCAATGAATTTGGATTTCTCCAATTTGAGAGTTATATTATTCTTGGCTAACTTCTCGAGTACATGTTCTACTCTGTAACAATGTTCCTCCCAGGTTTCTGAAGTAATCAGCAGATCGTCTACATAGACTGTAATAAATTGGAGTGCTTCCTGTCAAAGTATTTGGTCCATACAGGCCACAAAGATGGCTACTGAATTTACAAGTCCGAAGGGCAATCTCTTGAACTGGTAATTGCGCCCTTCGAATATGAATGCCACATACTGACGACTCTGTGGATGCAACTCCACTTGCCAGTAACCACACACAGTGTCCCATGTACTGATAAACTTGGTGCCGTGAAATCGTTTCAATATCTCCTCTATCTCACCGGGTGATGTTCGGTCATTAACAATAGTTTTATTTAGCTCGCGCGCATCCAAACAAAGCCGGACTTGTCCGTCTTTCTTGGGAACAGCAATGATCGGACTAGTGTATGGAGATTGACTAATCTCAATTATGTCACTGCTGATCATCTTATTAATTTCCGTTCTCACGGTCTCCTTCAGTGAATGCGCGATTGGATATGACCTCCGGTTAAATTCCACGTTTTCCTTAAACTCAAGTTTACACTGGTAGTTCTTGACTTTACCCGGTTCATCTGAAAATACTGATTTATATTTTTCGTACACTCTTATTAAACGATTTGCTTGGTGTATGGGTATTTTCTCGTTGGTGTTTCCACACTGGAAGTCCCGTATTTCTTGTATCTTCACTGACCATAAATCCTCTTCTCCGTTATTATATATTATCGGTATATTCAGGGAGCTGTTCTCTACAAAATTTATCTTACGAAGTTGTTGGTGTATATTACTGGGAAGTATATTCTCGCCTCCTACTAAATCTGCTGTCCACGTTATTCCGTCTGAAAATAGTGATACTTTTTCTTGGTTCAGGTCGATAATGGCTGTCGATATTTTCTTAAAATATCGCAATCTACCAATATATTGAATGGCAGTCCGGTGGCGATCAAAAATACCATATTCAAAGCTATACCACGGCTAACGACATTTACGGAAACTTGTTTTCTAATAATTTTATTCTGGCGGCCAGTTGCACCTATTAAGACAATATTATTTACTGGTAACATAGGCAAAGTTTTACCACACTCTTTCTGGATTCTTTCCAGTTCAATTACACTTATTATTGAGATATTAGCACCGGTATCAATCATGATTTTTGCGGGGATTCCTTCTACTTCCGCTTTTATATACAATATTTCATTGTTCTGACTATCGAGGCTCATTTCGTTTTCCTCCAATAGTTCCGTTCTTATGTTCTTCAAATAGTTGTTGCTAATGATGGTGATGTTTTCTGATTCGGTTGCCTCTTGCAACTTGTTTTTATACCCAGGAGATAGGAGCAGTAACGGGTCGTGATAGTTTATCACTGCCTCCTCCCGTTTAAATTATTGTTTTCATCGTTGGCATTCGGATTGAGCGAGGCGTCGTTTTGGAAACCTTGCGTCGGTTCCTTCCGCTCTGTATCCTGTTCGAATGTTTGTTCTATGTTTTGTTGTCGGCCAGGATCATCTAGACTGGTACTCCTTCTTCTTGGTTCGTACCTCGGACCATCACGTTCTTCGCCGGCGATCTCCATCGTGGAAACTATTCCTTCGTTGATGCTTGTATCTTCTTGGCCCTCGATCTTCGGCTCTTATAAAATTAACTCGTGGACGGGAAACTCTGTTATTATTGTTATAGTTAGTATTGTAATTCCTATTGTTTTGATAATACCGTTCAGTATTACCGGGGTAGGGGTTTCTCTGACTATAGGAATTGTTAGGGGGTTGATAATAATTATTACGGTTATTTGGGTATTGGTTGTTATTCCTATTACTATTTTGATTGCTATTGAAGTTATTATTATTGTTCGGCGAGTTATTATTGCCGTTGTAACTATTTTGCTGGTTGCGGTTTCCTTGATAGTTATTACCGTTACTGGGGTACTGGTTACTTCTCACCTCTGGTCTATCGTTCCTCCTTCTACTCTGACGGTAGTATTCTTCGTTTTCGTAGCTTTCCAGTAACTCGGTCATGGCCTGCACTGTTTTAATCTGGATACCTCTCCTTGCTCTGATAATATCTTCGTCGTAGTGATAGGATAATTTGTTCACTAGGCATTCTTCAGATATTGCCGATTCTAGATGTTTTGCCAGACACACCTTCCCCAAGAAATAGGCTGTCATGGTGTTTCGTAGTTGGGCCCTGTATCGTCCATGGCAAATATTATCTTGTATCAGGTGTATCCTGCAAAAAGCAGGATACAGAATCGCTTACAAAACTACTAACAAAACAGAACACACACTATCAAAACGCATGCCCAAAGCACAAAACAAATTCGATCTACCTGGTGTATACAAGCTAAATTGCTCAAATTGCAATAAATTCTACATAGGCCAGACAGGACGTAGCTTCAAACAGAGATACATTGAACACACAAAAGCACTCCACACCACTACAGAATCTACCTTTGCAAACCACCTCATTGAAGCAAACCACACATATAAAAACATCGACAATAACATGAACATTCTACACGTACACACAAAAGGCCGAAAACTAGACACTCTAGAACAATTAGAAATTTACAAACACACAAAAACAAATAAAAACGACATCCTAAACGAACAGACACAATTCAAATCGCACGCATTATTCGAACACATCTCACCACACACACACAGCTTCAATCTTTCGAATAACTATCCCGTCGCCAACAACAAGACGGACAACGCTACCTATGGTAGCCTCTGGTGAAGCCTTCTAAAGGTGAAAGCCGGTTTAGGCTGTAAGGTAAAACTTTACGTTTTTACTGATAAAAAACTTAGTGTTCCGAGTCGTCAATACCTGTAGTGATATTTACATAATTCAAATTAACATTGGTCTTCCAAACTTAGACATTTTATACTTAACTACTTTTAGTAATACACATTAAAAATATATTATAACTAAAGAATGTTATTTAACTCTGACATCTTATAACTTAATTATTATCAACAACACATAATAAATATTTCATAAAAAATGAATGTTACTTGATTCTGACATTTTAAAATTGATTTATCTCTAGTAACTTATATTAAATAAACAAAACAAAATTATCATAATCTTATACTATATTTCTTACACTAGGTTTTATTATCAGTTTTTATCTGTTTTTTGTTGGATTTTGGGGTAATGATACCTTGTCACTTCACTTTTTATATAGCCTGCTCTTGTTTTATTTTGGTTCATTCTACTGAATGTTGTATAATTAAGAGTGGCAGTTATTTAAAAACACATGTATTACCTGTCATGATAGTACTTTATTTTACATTATTCATGAACACAATATAAGCACTTCAAAGTTGTAATATTTCACAATTTACTTAGTTTGTGAACTGCAATATTGACACATAATGGTTTATTTATTATAACACAAAAACTTGCACAGATCCCCTTTTCATTCTTGGATTTTATTTCTAAATAGTTTTATAGTTTTATTAAAATCAAGAAATCTATTTATAGAAGATAATGAAGGTTTGTTTTTTGGCATTATAATTATTTCACATTGGTTCACTTTCAATTCTTACTTTATACACTTTTTGGCTTACATCTATTTTACATGTGGTTTCTACATTTGATAATTTGTTATACTTTCATTTATTATTATTTTTATTAGTTTCTTTTGGGGTTTGGGGTTTTTTATAAGAGCACTCTTTCTTCTTGTGGATGCTGTCTTGTTCTGTTTTTTTCATTGATTCCTTCTATTCCTCTTGTTTCTTATAAATGTATCTCCTTTTCTTCTTGTGGATGTTGTCATGTTTTTGGGTTTCTTCCTTACCTACTCCTATGCTACCTGGGTATTACCTTTTTTCATAGTTAGTTTTTAAATTTATTTTGATGATTCATCACTCATTGTAACCTTAGTTTTAAATGAACTTTTGCTTTAATCTATGATTGTACTTCACGGTGGTTCTTAATTAATTCTTTATTTTGCTTTCTCGGATTTAAAAATGTTTTTATTTTGGTTTTATGATCATTTTACCATTCAGAATTATTGGCATTATCTGTCATGCTACAGATTGCTCACCTCCAGAAGTGATTATTTCAGACTTGACTATGGATGAAATAATTGCTTATGATAACTTTATTATTGATTATTCTTCATTTTCCTTCCCATTTCTATATCTACTTTTTCATATTTGAGCTTAATGAACTTTATAGTCTCTTATCTGACTTTTGGTTCTTCTTGGATAGTTAGTGTTTTCTGAGGTACATTATTATTATTATTATTATTATATACTTTCTTTTCTAAACTTCGTGTTTTGTCCCTGGGATATTAATTCCCTAACATGTGAGCTGGGGCAGTCCAGAGAGGCCCTTGTGGCTACATATACTCTGCTGGCCATACATCACTTCAAATTGAGTCCAGAGGCAAATCATCTCTGCTCAAAAACATAATGCTGCTGGAATTATCTACAGACAGTCATCGAATAAAAATTACATATAGAATAGTCTCATTTTCGACTAATAAAAATATCTTTGGATACTTCACTTCGTTGTTTCTCAGATCATCTCACATTTTCTATCTTAGTTGTTCTTCTTAATATTTATTATTCTCATTATATTTTTCTAACTTTTAGCTCGTCTGATATATTCGTTTTTATTATGGTTGGAAACTTTTGTTAATTTGTTAGTTACTAGTTATAGTGTAACTTTTCCTTCTTTATCTGAATTCACATTATATTTTCTTCTGGTTATTTATATTGATAGCATAGCATATATATTATTTTCTCTTTGGTGCTTATTAATTATTTGAATGGTATTATTTTTATATAAGTTAGTTTTTTCAATTGGTTTCTTTGTAATTGATTTTCAAGTTGTTATTATGATCATATTATTTAAATATATTTTTCTTTCTGTTCTCTCAGAAAGTTATTAATCCGCTTTTGCATTCATTAAAATTAATTTATTAATATTATATTTCATGTGGTACTTGTTTTTCTTTGCGTTTCATAAATGTTTTATTATTTTCTTGTCAAAATCATCTTCTTCATATGATTGGTATGAGTTGTCCTTCTTTGTTTTTTCAGAACTGAGTAATATTATAATCATCTTTCTTGATTATCTGTTTCCATAATCGTTTCATTAATAGTTATTCATAGGTCGTTCTTATTATATTATTGTTTTTGGTTTTTAGATTTTTATAATTTTATTATAATAACAGATTCTTCTCTTTGTTTCCAAATTATTGCCTTCTCTTGTATATCACTCTCTTTTTTGTTTTTCTTCTCTACTGCTACAAATGTTAGATATTCACATTTATTCTGGATTGTTTTTAATTCTTTTTCTTAATTAATCACATTACTTTCTTCTAAATTTAATTATAAGTGGATCTTATTTATCTTTAGAATGTTGTTAGTTTTATACAAAATTCATATTCTTCCTTTTATCTTATTCAAAATTCTCTTCTTTATCTTTAGTCTCAATATTTTTTTCTTCAAAGTTATTTGTATAAGTTGATCTTATTTACATTTTAGAATCTTGATGGTTTCTCAAAATTCAAATTCTTTTTAATTAGTCACAATATTTTCTTCTAAATTATTTGCGTAAGTTGATGTTATTTATATTTTGGAATTTTGATGTTTTTTCAAAATTCTAATTCTTCTTTTTCATTCTTATAATTCCTAGTATTTTCTTTCAAATTATTTGTGTAAGCTGGTCTTACTATTCTTTAGAATTTAGATAATTATTCTAAATTCATTTTCTTCTTTTTAATTAGTCTCAAATTTTTCTTTCAAAATTGTTTGCGTAAGTTGACCTTATTTATTTTTTAAATTTTGATATTTTTATCAAAATATTCTAACTTCAATCTTCGTAATATTTCTTTATGGAGGCTTCGTTGTAGACTCCTTTGACTTTTCCGGAAACTATTTCTTTCATTATCTTGTTGTTGCATCCTCTTCGTTCACTTTATTAATTTAATAATATATATCATACTTTCATTAATGAACTTACTGTTGTCACTTCCCAAACGTTTCGAGATATTGTTTCTCTTCTTCAGTGGGTTTAATACAGTTATTAAACCCACTGAAGAAGAGAAACACACCCCACCACACACACCATTTTTCCGTAACGGTTATTCTGTAATCGACAGTCAGTATTAAACCCACTGAAGAAGAGAAACAACATCTCGAAACGTTTGGGAAGTGACAACAGTAAGTTCATTAGTGAAAGTATTATATATATTATTAAAATATTTCTTTCAGTTCGTACGTATTGTTGTTATTATTTTTGGCAACGACATATGATCTAGTATATAGTAACAATAGTTTTTTGTTATCCCTTCTAGGGTGCTGGGTAGTTCTCGGTTTTTTAACAGAACTTTTTCTCCCTCTTTATAAGGTATTACTCGTCCGATTGCCTTTTGATATTTGGCTTGCTGTTTCTCTTGGTCTTCGGCCACCTTGTTATAGAACTTCACCTGGTCAAACTTACGACCATCGTTCTTCGGGAACTCTATTATCTCTTCAATCTCTCGGGGGGTTGGTTTCTCATACATGGCGGAGTAAGGGGTGATTCCTATAGCTGGATGGTGAGCAAAATTTAGGAATCTCTCTGTTGCTGCTAAGTACTCTTGCCACTTTTTCTGTTGGTTGTGACAGTACGTTCGCAAGATTCTCCCCACATCTCTCAGTACCCTCTCTGCCGGATGGGTGGTAGACTGACGTCTTATATGTTTTAATCCCAAGTGATAATAATGTGTCCCACCACCTTCTCCCTTTAAATTGTGTACCAAGGTCAGTAATGATTGAAGATGGTTTACCTATTTCTGGCACATATAACTCCGTTATGACTCCAAGAACTTTTATTGTGGTTGCCCGATTAACCGGATATAGCTTTACGTACTTCGTAAAATGGTCCATAATTATCATTAAGTATTTGTATCTGTGTCGACCGCCACTACGGGGAAATGGCCCACAGATGTCTAAAAACACTTTTTCCAGTTTCGCTTTAGATGTTATCGGTATCACTATACCTTCCTTCTTTTCATTATTAACTTTAACGCACTGGCAAATATTACATGATTTTAGGTAATTTCTTACCTTTCGGTTAATGTTTTTTATTTGACAATTCTCCTCTAAAGCCTGTATCACTTTCAGCGCTCCCATATGGCCATACCTTATATGGTAATCGATTATAATCTCTTTCTCGATGTGGTTCGGAATAATCACCTTCCATGTTTCTTTATTCAAGGCTGTTTTAACGAATAGTATACCTTTGTTAATATGGTAATATTTAGAAACTGTGTCATCGTCTGCTTCCAATCGAGTAATATTTTTTTTTTTAGTTTAGGGTCAGACTGTTGGTGGATGCGGATGTTTATTAATAAAGCTTCTAAATCGGATCTTGTTTTAATCAGGTTATAGATTTTGACTAAGCTCTCCTTCTCTCCCTCGAAGGTCTGGTCTTCCAAATGAATGCGTGACAACACATCGGCTACAACATTCTTTTTCTCCGGGATGTACTCCCATTGTAGGTTGTATTCTTGTAGGGCGAGTACCCATCTAGCCAATCGGCCGTGACTCAACTTGCACCTACGTAGAAATGAGATGGATTTACGATCAGTTCGGACGGTAACTGGATACCCGAGAATATATGTCCGGAATTTGCTACATGCGAATACTATGCTAAGCAATTCTTTCTCGGTCACATTGTAGTTCTTCTCGCATTGATTCAGGGTACGGCTAGCAAAGCTTATCACCAGATGGTGACCATCCTCATCTTCCTGATATAATGTTGATCCTATGCTGATGTTGCTAGCATCACAATTCAAAAAGAAAGGTTTCTTAAAATCCGGGTGACGAAGTATAACACGCTCTAAGAACTTTTCTTTGATCCGTTGGAAAGTAATATCCTGTTCTTCACCCCAGGTCCATTTGTTCTTTGCAGATAATTGCGGTTGAAACTTGGCTGTCAGCTCGGAATATTGGTGCTGAAACTTTCTGTAATAGTTACAGAGTCCGAGGAAAGATTGTAACTGTTTCCTGTTCTTCGGTTTAGGGAACTTCTGAATCGCCTCCACTTTTTCTGAAGATGGGGTTATACCTCTATCGTCTAGGTTAAAACCTAAGAACTGTACTTCTCGAGCAATGAATTTGGATTTCTCCAATTTGAGAGTTATTTTATTCTTGGCTAACTTCTCGAGTACATGTTCTACTCTGTAACAATGTTCCTCCCAGGTTTCTGAAGTAATCAGCAGATCGTCTACATAGACTGTGGTAAATTGGAGTGCTTCCTGTCAAAGTATTTGGTCCATACAGGCCACAAAGATGGCTACTGAATTTACAAGTCCGAAGGGCAATCTCTTGAACTGGTAATTGCGCCCTTCGAATATGAATGCCACATACTGACGACTCTGTGGATGCAACTCCACTTGCCAGTAACCACACACAGTGTCCCATGTACTGATAAACTTGGTGCCGTGAAATCGTTTCAATATCTCCTCTATCTCACCGGGTGATGTTCGGTCATTAACAATAGTTTTATTTAGCTCGCGCGCATCCAAACAAAGCCGGACTTGTCCGTCTTTCTTGGGAACAGCAATGATCGGACTAGTGTATGGAGATTGACTAATCTCAATTATGTCACTGCTGATCATCTTATTAATTTCCGTTCTCACGGTCTCCTTCAGTGAATGCGCGATTGGATATGACCTCCGGTTAAATTCCACGTTTTCCTTAAACTCAAGTTTACACTGGTAGTTCTTGACTTTACCCGGTTCATCTGAAAATACTGATTTATATTTTTCGTACACTCTTATTAAACGATTTGCTTGGTGTATGGGTATTTTCTCGTTGGTGTTTCCACACTGGAAGTCCCGTATTTCTTGTATCTTCACTGACCATAAATCCTCTTCTCCGTTATTATATATTATCGGTATATTCAGGGAGCTGTTCTCTACAAAATTTATCTTACGAAGTTGTTGGTGTATATTACTGGGAAGTATATTCTCGCCTCCTACTAAATCTGCTGTCCACGTTATTCCGTCTGAAAATAGTGATACTTTTTCTTGGTTCAGGTCGATAATGGCGGCTTGTTCCTTCTTAAAATATCGCAACCTACAATATATTGAATGCCAGTCCGGTGGCGATCAAAAATACCATATTCAAAGCTATACCACGGCTAACGACATTTACGGAAACTTGTTTTCAATAGTTTTGTTCTGGCGGCCAGTTGCACCTATTAAGACAATATTATTTACTGGTAACATAGGCAAAGTTTTACCACACTCTTTCTGGATTCTTTCCAGTTCAATTACATTTATTATTGAGATATTAGCACCGGTATCAATCATGATTTTTGCGGGGATTCCTTCTATTTCCGCTTTTATATACAATATTTCATTGTTTTGACTATCGAGGCTCGTTTCGTTTTCCTCCAATAGTTCCGTTCTTACGTTCTTCAAATAGTTGTTGCTAATAATGGTGATGTTTTCTGATTCGGTTGCCTCTTGCAACTCGTTTTTATACCCAGGAGATAGGAGCAGTAACGGGTCGTGATAGTTTATCATTGCCTCCTCCCGTTAAAATTATTGTTTTCAATGTTGGCATTCGGATTGAGCGAGGCGTCGTTTTGGAAACCTTGCGTCGGTTCCTGCCGCTCTGTATCCTGTTCGAATGTTTGTTCTCTGTTTTGTTGTCGGCCAGGATCATCTAGACTGGTACTCCTTCTTCTTGGTTCGTACCTCGGACCATCACGTTCTTCGCCGGCGATCTCCATCGTGGAAACTATTCCTTCGTTGACGGTTGTATCTTCTTGGCCCTCGATCTTCGGCTCTTATAAAATTAACTCGTGGTCGGGAAACTCTGTTATTATTGTTATAGTTAGTATTGTAATTCCTATTGTTTTGATAATACCGTTCAGTATTACCGGGGTAGGGGTTTCTCTGACTATAGGAATTGTTAGGGGGTTGATAATAATTATTACGGTTATTTGGGTATTGGTTGTTATTCCTATTACTATTTTGATTGCTATTAAAGTTATTATTATTGTTCGGCGGGTTATTATTGCCGTTGTAACTATTTTGCTGGTTGCGGTTTCCTTGATAGTTATTACCGTTACTGGGGTACTGGTTACTTCTCACCTCTGGTCTATCGTTCCTCCTTCTACTCTGACGGTAGTATTCTTCGTTTTCGTAGCTTTCCAGTAACTCGGTCATGGCCTGCACTGTTTTAATCTGGATACCTCTCCTTGCTCTGATAATATCTTCGTCGTAGTGATAGGATAATTTGTTCACTAGGCATTCTTCAGATATTGCCGATTCTAGATGTTTTGCCAGACACACCTTCCCCAAGAAATAGGCTGTCATGGTGTTTCCTAGTTGGGCCCTGTACCGTCCATGGTAAATATTATCTCGTATCAGGTTCTGCGTTGTTTCTGGCCAGTATTTAGTTTTAAACAGGTTCCTGAACTGTTGGTAGTCCGCAATCTCGCTTCGGTTCGCCAACCACCAGTTATCGGTCATTTCCCTGAACGACTCGTCCAATATCTCCCGGTTATTATTCCATCTGCTCCCTCTATGTTTGGCGAAGTATTCTTCTATCCGGGCCAGGAACTCCATTGGTTTTCGCTTGTACTACCGGAAATTCAGCCATTCCCGGTTTTCATTGATGGGTATCCCGGTAAAGTTCGTGGGTCGATTTCTCAAGACTTCCATTTCTTCTTGGCTCTGCCGTACCTGACCCGTGATATTGGTCATAGCCTCTTCCATTCCGTCACACCGTTCCGCGACTTGACTCCATACTCTCCCGAATTCTTCCTGAGTTTCCTTCCGTTGTTCTTCCATTTTCCTGCGACTATGCTCTTCAATATTAGTAAACTTGATGTTTACCACTTCCTTGAATTCCTGTACTTCCCTCTCGGTCTGGTTACATTTTCCGTCAATTTCCCTGATTTGTTGGTTTATCATTATGGTTTCTTCTTCCAATTTTTTATTTATAGATTTCTTATTATCGTTGAGTTCCTTGCTCATTTCTTCTCTTAACAACTCCATCCTTTCGTCTAACTTGTCCAGATTCTCCTGGTTGACCTCCCTTAACTCTTCTCTTAATAGTTGGTTATCCTCCCTCAATTCTTCCAACTTCTCCTCCATTTTCTCTTCCAATTTCTTGTTGTCTTCCTTCAACTGTTGGTTGTCGCTCTCCACCTTCTTACTGGTTTCCTCCATCTTCTGATTAGTTTCATCAATTTTCTGACTCAAGGATCGGTTGTCCTCTTTCAATTCTTCTAATTTTTCTCCCATCCTTTCTTCCATCTTCTTGCTGTTTTCTTCAATTTTATTACCCAATTCTTCCTTTAGAGACTGGTTGTCTTCCTTCCTTTCTTTACTTGATTCTTCTTTTGTAGAATCCATTTTCTTCTCCATCTTCTTGCTAGTTTTTTCCATTTGCTTACTCATTTCTCCTTGGTGGGTTTGATTTCTTCTTTTGTGGAATCCATTTTCTTATTCATTTCCATCATCATTTGTCATTAAGGTTTCCTGGAACTTAACATCCCCGGTTGGCGCCGTGTTCGCTGTCTGTCCCTCTGGTGGTGCGGATTGTTTAGGTTCCATTGGGTGTACTAATATTTCTATGTCTTCTACCGGCGTCGCCTCTTTGTCCTCCATATCAATTTCAATTTCCTTTTCGGCCTCCGCTGCCCGTTTCTTTGACGTTGTCCGTCGTTGCATTTTCCCTTTTTTCTGACTTTTAACTGCTGCCAAGCTTAAATCAGTAATTGGGCAAATTATAGTGGCCTGTCAATCACTAATTAAAGCCCCTCCGTTGGTCGCCAATTTGTAACAACTTAAATAAATTTGTTAATTTATAAAGGTTTGTGTAAAAAATTTTGTTTGTAAATTTTTTTAAATTAATTAAATTTAATTAATTAATTATGTTCTGTGGTGTTCCGAATTTTTTGTTAATTTTTTAAATTAATTTAACTCCTTTTCTGCATTTTAAAATCCTCTCGCCAGTTAATAAGATTGTCTCCAATAACAATCGATAGGTGTACCTTCGTATTTGGAGGTTATCTTCCTTCTTAGTGGTGAAATTCTGGTCGTTTCTGTTCAATTAATGTTATATTTTATACTGATTATTAAAGAGGAATAAACGAGATTCAATTTTATAATAATTACTGAATTTTATTAACAAATATTTATTTTATCGACTCTCTATCGATTTATAAATCGATTCTCAGGGTACCAATAGTGTACATTATTTAATATCGGGTTCTTCTAACAGTTATTTCAGAGATAGTCAGAGAAAAAGGGCAAAGTATTAAAAGTATAACATTACAAAATATATCCACTTAAAAAATAAAATACATATTATAACGTATAATGTTGAGTACGTGTTTACTTATTTGTCAATTTAATAATTCTATAACGTTTAATTTATTATTGTGTACTTGTGTTGTGATGCGTCTTACGCCTCACCGTTGTAATCCCCACTTTGTAATGTAAATTTGTTTGAAGTTTAAATAAGCTCCACGTTATTAATAATTTGTAATAATATTACTAACGTGCATATTCTGTATATACGGTTATTTTGCCGCACGTAGGACGCGTAAGTCTATAACTAGTGTTTTCTGTATAATGTTGTTCTGATAAAGACGTTTGTATTTGTGGGCTAGTGCTTTAAAATTTTCCCGCACTTCTGGTTGACACGGCGACCGGCTCTAACCGTATGTTGGCAATTGTAGGTTAGTTTGTTTCTTTTGTCGCCGGGAAAGCTATGTTCGCCTTGCGTACCTGCTCGCTCCCACAAATACCTGTGAACAAACTCTTATTCTACTCACACACATGAAGTGACAACTCTGGTATTAGTAATCATAAGTTTGTTTTATTGTTTTTTCAGCTTTTTGGTTAAACAACACAAGTGGTTCGGTCTTGGATCGACCTTAACAGTTCAGTATCGATTCATATTTGAATCCGCTCTTCAATGATTTGTAAATAATTTTAACATAAATTAAATATCTCAGGGCTAGGGTTCTTTGGGCCAGTTATGAAGTAAGAAAAATGCTTTAAAAGGGAGTACAACACATTACAATTACTTATAAAACAATAAAACTGAATTATCAATGTTTACAAAATAAAACATTTAGTTTTTTTCACCGTCAGCGGTAACGAACTCTGTCGGCACTGGAAATTGAATAATAAACAAGATGGCCGCTTAGTCGGCTAACCCAAACGTCGTGTAGCTGATTGTTTTTTGGTTTTAAATAAAGTTGTTATTATCGTTAATCACTGGAGTAATGATCAACGGGTATTCCAATTAGCACAGTAAATTGTTTATATGGTGTAGTGAATTTAATCTGTGTATATTGTGGCAATGAAAATACTTCGGATTTATAATTACGTTCCTGTAGTACAGCAAGCAATCCCTCGCTAGCGTCTTTTTGTGGTCCTGGTGTAGTATTGTGCTTCCATAGGTCAGTAATTACTTTTTTTATAATTGTCTTGGAGTTTTTCCTTACTTCACTGGTTTATTTTATAACATTGGCTGAGTATTACTTGATTAGTTTGGGTTTCTCACAAGCGTCCGCTATTAGACTCAACTCTTCAGCGTGGCATCTAACAATACAACTATTCGTTCATCTCGTCTTTGTAACGGCTTTTTGACCAGTAGACTAGGGTTTTGATTGGTCAGTTTCAGTGAACTTGAGGTCAAGCGGCACATATTACAAAAATTATATCCTTGCCTTTACAGTCAAAAAATACTCCCTTGTTAATTTTTGTTTAAACTAAAATTGGTTAACATATTTCTGTTCCTTTTTTAAAGGTGTACATTTTGGTATATAATTTTGTATAAGTTAATTTCATAATAGGTGTCCTTTCACCTTTACAAAATCTATAAATCTGGACTATAACACTGCTCTTACATTCACTATGATACAATACTTAATTTTCATTAGATTAATTTCATTTGATACACAATTACTCTAAGACTTGTCCATTATTAAATTTTGACCCTATTTTGTTATTATTGTATTATATTGATTTGATAACTTAATCATTTCTGACATTATTTTATTTTATATTTCATGTTCGGCCTAGGCCTCAAATTTGACTTCATATTCATTGTCTAAATTACATTAATTATTAAATTGTTTTCTGGTTTGAACCCTTTTGCCTGATTACATTTGTTTTAAAGATTACTACATTTTTCTTTAACTTACTCTAACAATGTTTATTAACTAATACAAAATTCTTTAACATACTAACTAAAATGGTTGCCTTCATGGCCAAGATTACATTAATTTTTTGACAAATGATAACATAAAATATTCAGTTTACTATAATACCCATTACATTTCCATACTATTAAGCTCTACTAATGGATCATTAATAGTGTTCATATGAGACCTCTATTTAAGTATTTTTGGGTATTATATTGTAACATATACCTTCTATTCTTCCTATAGGCTTAATACACTCCTTATAATCCTTTACATATGATTTATTAATGATAACAATTATTGGCATTGGCCTAAATAAAAGAGAAATAAACATGGTCAAGCACTGCTAATGCCTTCTACTTTAACAACCAACAACATGGGATAAATAAATATAAAACCTTTCAATAAATAATGCTACATTACTACAATTGTTTGTTTACTCTCTAACATTTAGTGTGTCTGTCACTTTACAATACTTTTAAGAGTTGTGTCTCTTGTGTAGACCTTTTTGGTTTTTTTACATTTAACATAATTAGAGGGATCACTGATCTTTACAGTCTTATCTGTGTGAGTAATGATCACCCTTGTTTTCCACTTTTCCCACTTTTCACTTATACACTTTTCACAGGTTTTGTCTTATTATCTATAGTACATGGCTTCTTATTTATCACACTATTGTGTTGTACTTTTTATTTTAAATTGTTACATACTGGATTTTATTTATTCTGACTTAATTATTATTATTATTTGGGCTATTTTCGTTAATCGTTTTGGGACTCTCATTATGTCACATTACATAATTGCTCCCCCCCCCCAAGACATGGTTATTTTTTCGAAACTGGGGTAATAGGAAAAATAAGCTGTTACTTTTTATTCGTGGTTATTATTTTTTCTATGGTTTCAGGGATTGGGTTGTGATGAATTTTTTAAGTGGTTATTATCTCATAGTTTACATATAACTTCTTTTCTTCTTTGGCGAATCTAGTAAATATATTAATTCTTTTCATCTTCTTTATATAGGCTATTTAGTTACCAACTGATTGTTCCTTTCCTCTGGGGTTTCTTCTGTTCCTATGGATTCCTTAATTGGGTTCATCAATTCCTCCCTAACTTGAAATGGCACGGTAAATGCATATCGGCTGTGAGTGGCACTATTCTGACCTATTCCTCACCCGACCATTCACCCCGTGCATGGTACAGTGCTCGTTGGCCCCTGCCCATCATAATAATTATTGAGTGGCACCGTAGCTTTCTACACTCTCATAAAAATGGTAACTCTTGCGTTACTTTAAATACCCTCGGAATCATGTTGTCTTCTTACTTCTTCTCATTTTTATAAATTGCATCCCAGCAGTTCCCCTTACTTTCAAATAACTTATTTTCAGTTTTGGTAAAATTCCCTTGTATACTTCTTCTTTTCAATTTAATTTCATTTCGTCGTTAATTGATTCATTAGCCACTATGTTATTCATCTTCTGTTTCAATATCCCTTTTTAGCAGTTACAAATATAGTCATTATTATTCCATTTATTCACAAACATCAATTCTTTTTCTGCAAGTTCATTTGTTTTAAGTACTTCCTTTCTTCTTATTCATTATTGTCCCCTTATTATCGTTGTTAACTGTCTTTCTCTTCTTTATTGATCCAAAATAAATTCTCGAAAGTATCCTGTAAGATGACCTTACTCATTTTAGAATTTGGCGGGTTATTTGTTCATGTTTTTTGAAATCTTCATTGGTCATTACCTTTATCATCATTTTCCTTCTCAATTCTCCGATAGTTTGCCTGGTCGGTAATCATTGATTTGTTTCATGGTTTTTATAGTGTATGATATTTAGTTTAACCGGTTCCAGTATCTGTCACTATCCGGATCGTGCCACTATTAATTATGTTTTTCCCGTGGTGGGTTCTGTCGGTTAAACCTGTCAACAAACCTCGCTATGGAGTTGCCCCATCGTGGATCACTCCCATACATTTCAACGTTGTCGTATGAGTATATTCGTTCATCTTCATTACTGGGACCAGGCTCGTGTTCTTGGTTTTCACGATGGTTAATTTGTTTGTTCTTCTTTCTTTGCCCTTGGTCATCATGTTTCTCTGAATCCCTCTCCTCAGCCATAATATAATTTACTTGGGCTTGGTTGGTTCCCCGTTCGTTCTCTTGTCGATTTCTGGAACGGTCTTCTCTGCTCCGGCTCCGTTCTGGGTACCTCCTCTCTTCATTGCACCTGTTATTATTCCTGTAGTTCCTGTCATTATTTTGGTATCCTCTACCATTGTCAAAATTTCTTCTCCCTTCTCTGTACCTATTATTGCTATTATTGTTACCACTTCGGTTGTAATAACATTGTTATTATTGTGATAATTACGGTTGTGATAGGTATTATTATCATTACTGTTATTACGTTGATCGTGGTCATTCCTGTTTGCATAGTTTGTTCTTGGATGCTGATCACGATTTTGGTCTTCCCTGTGGAAATTCATTCTTTCATGTTGTCTTCTCGACCTCCTGTAATAATCCTGCTGTTCATAATCACCTAGCAGTGCTTCCATTGCTGATATGGTCTTAATTTGACCGCAAAGTCTCGCTTGGATGATTCCTTCATCAAAATGATATGCCATTTTGTTTACCAGACATTCTTCTGAGATGTGTGGTTCCAATTTGCGAGCTACGCACACTTTACCCAGGAAATAGGCTGTTGGTGACTGTCCTAGGTTGGGGTTATATTTTCCGTTACTGAGATTATCTCTCACTATATTCTGTATGGATTCAGACCAGTATTTGGACTGAAAAGATTTTTAAATTCTTCATAGGTGTTTACCTCATTTCTCACTGCTGACCACCAATTGTCAGTTATTCCTTTGAAACCATCGTCCAGCAAGGTCTTAGTCACGCTCCATCTGTTTTCTTTCATTCGGCTCAGTTTTTCATTTATGCGTTCCAGGAATTCAATGGGGTTTTTTCTGTAGTCCTTAAAGTTCACGCTGTCCCTGTTCTCTAGTGTGGTGTGGTAAGTACTGCATGTCGGTCTGATGATGTTTAGTCGGTCCACTTCTTCCTGTATGTTTAATTGGATGTGTTGCATACTTTCTATTTTTTCTTTGTTACTATTTACCTGACTCTTCACTTGGTCTACCTCGTCACTCATTTTTGTCATTCTGCCGGACATATTACCTTGGATTTCATCCAACTTCTCCTGTGCTTCTTGCTGTGTTGCAATTATTCTAATTTGATTATTGGTTTCTTCTCGTTCTATCTTGGTATCTACTTCTACTCGGAACTGTATGATGGTTTCTTCAGTTTTCTCCAGCTTTTCCTTGGTCTCCTCTATTTTTTGTTTCACTTCCTCCTTGTACTCGTCTAACCTCAGGCTGAGTGTTTCGGTGACGTTTTCGATCCTTTCATTTATAAGATCCCTTAATTCTCCCTTAATACTTTCATTGGTGCTATCTATCTTTTCATTGATTTTTTCAATTTTATTTTCCAAATTTTCATTCATTAGTCTACTGTCTTCCTTGATTTGTCTAAAAATTTCCCGAGTACTCTCATTTGTACTGTCTATTTTCTCATTTATCTGTTTCATCAAGTTCTCCTCATTACGGTCAAACCTTTCATTCATTTGTCTAAAATTTTCCTTCATACTGTCTATTTTTTCATTTGTCAGTTTCATCAAGTTCTCCTCATTACGGTCAAACTTTTCATTCATTTGTCTAAAATTTTCCTTGGTTTTTTTAGCTTGTTCGGTTAGGAAATCCATCAATTTCTGTAATTCTGGTGAACCCAGGCCTCCTCTAGCTTCTTCTCCGTCACCCGCCGGTTGTTCCATTTCAGTGTCTTGTTGTTCTGCTGTTTCTTCTTCCTGTTCTAGGTCCTTTGCCAACCTCTTCGATACTCCCTCTTGTATGCATCTCTAGACTTATAACCGCCGCCTGCTAAAATTAGGTTGACTGTATTGTTTAATAGTGGTATTACAGTCCGTAATTTCAGCCTCACTAGTTGGACGACTAGTTCACTATAACGTATAATGTTGAGTACGTGTTTACTTATTTGTCAATTAATAATTCTATAACGTTTAATTTATTATTATGTACTTGTGTTGTGATGCGTCTTACGCCTCACCGTTGTAATCGCCACTTTTGTAATGTAAATTTGTTTGAGGTTTAAATAAGCTCCACGTTATTAATAATTTGTAATAATATTACTAACGTGCATATTCTGTATATACGGTTATTTTGCCGCACGTAGGATGCGTAAGTCTATAACTAGTGTTTTCTGTATAATGTTGTTCTGATAAAGGCGTTTGTATTTGTGGGCTAGTGCTTTTAAATTTTCCCGCACTACTGGTTGGCACGGCGACCAGCTCTAACCGTATGTTGGCAATTGTAGGTTAGTTTGTTTCTTTTGTCGCCGGCAAAGCTATGTTCGCCTTGCGTACCTGCTCGCTCCCACAAATACCTGTGAACAAACTCTTATTCTACTCACACACATGAAGTGACAACTCTGGTATTGGTAATCATAAGTTTGTTTTATTATTTTTTCAGCTTTTTGGTTAAACAACACAAGTGGTTCGGTCTTGGATCGACCTTAACAGTTCAGTATCGATTCATATTTGAATCCGCTCTTCAATGATTTGTAAATAATTTTAACATAAATTAAATATCTCAGGGCTAGGGTTCTTTGGGCCAGTTATGAAGTAAGAAAAATGCTTTAAAAGGGAGTACAACACATTACAATTACTTATAAAACAATAAAACTGAATTATCAATGTTTACAAAATAAAATATTTAGTTTTTTTCACCGTCAGCGGTAACGAACTCTGTCGGCACTGGAAATTGAATAATAAACAAGATGGCCGCTTAGTCGGCTAACCCAAACGTCATGTAGCTGATTGTTTTTTGGTTTTAAATAAAGTTGTTATTATCGTTAATCACTGGATTAATGATCAACGGGTATTCCAATTAGCACAGTAAATTGTTTATATGGTGTAGTGAATTTAATCTGTGTATATTGTGGCAATGAAAATACTTCGGATTTATAATTACGTTCCTGTAGTACAGCAAGCAATCCCTCGCTAGCGTCTTTTTGTGGTCCTGGTGTAGTATTGTGCTTCCATAGGTCAGTAATTACTTTTTTTATAATTGTCTTGGAGTTTTTCCTTACTTCACTGGTTTATTTTATAACATTGGCTGAGTATTACTTGATTAGTTTGGGTTTCTCACAAGCGTCCGCTATTAGACTCAACTCTTCAGCGTGGCATCTAACAATACAACTATTCGTTCATCTCGTCTTTGTAACGGCTTTTTGACCAGTAGACTAGGGTTTTGATTGGTCAGTTTCAGTGAACTTGAGGTCAAGCGGCACATATTACAAAAATTATATCCTTGCCTTTACAGTCAAAAAATACTCCCTTGTTAATTTTTGTTTAAACTAAAATTGGTTAACATATTTCTGTTCCTTTTTTAAAGGTGTACATTTTGGTATATAATTTTGTATAAGTTAACTTCATATTAGGTGTCCTTTCACCTTTACAAAATCTATAAATCTGGACTATAACACTGCTCTTACATTCACTGTGATACAATACTTAATTTTCATTAGATTAATTTCATTTGATACACAATTACTCTAAGACTTGTCCATTATTAAATTTTGACCCTATTTTGTTATTATTGTATTATATTGATTTGATAACTTAATCATTTCTGACATTATTTTATTTTATATTTCATGTTCGGCCTAGGCCTCAAATTTGACTTCATATTCATTGTCTAAATTACATTAATTATTAAATTGTTTTCTGGTTTCAACCCTTTTGCCTGATTACATTTGTTTTAAAGATTACTACATTTTTCTTTAACTTACTCTAACAATGTTTATTAACTAATACAAAATTCTTTAACATACTAACTAAAATGGTTGCCTTCATGGCCAAGATTACATTAATTTTTTGACAAATGATAACATAAAATATTCAGTTTACTATAATACCCATTACATTTCCATACTATTAAGCTCTACTAATGGATCATTAATAGTGTTCATATGAGACCTCTATTTAAGTATTTTTGGGTATTATATTGTAACATATACCTTCTATTCTTCCTATAGGCTTAATACACTCCTTATAATCCTTTACATATGATTTATTAATGATAACAATTATTGGCATTGGCCTAAATAAAAGAGAAATAAACATGGTCAAGCACTGCTAATGCCTTCTACTTTAACAACCAACAACATGGGATAAATAAATATAAAACCTTTCAATAAATAATGCTACATTACTACAATTGTTTGTTTACTCTCTAACATTTAGTATGTCTGTCACTTTACAATACTTTTAAGAGTTGTGTCTCTTGTGTAGACCTTTTTGGTTTTTTTACATTTAACATAATTAGAGGGATCACTGATCTTTACAGTCTTATCTGTGTGATTAATGATCACCCTTGTTTTCCACTTTTCCCACTTTTCACTTATACACTTTTCACAGGTTTTGTCTTATTATCTATAGTACATGGCTTCTTATTTATCACACTATTGTGTTGTACTTTTTATTTTAAATTGTTACATACTGGATTTTATTTATTCTGACTTAATTATTATTATTATTTGGGCTATTTTCGTTAATCGTTTTGGGACTCTCATTATGTCACATTACATAATTGCTCCCCCCCCCCAAGACATGGTTATTTTTTCGAAACTGGGGTAATAGGAAAAATAAGCTGTTACTTTTTATTCGTGGTTATTATTTTTTCTATGGTTTCAGGGATTGGGTTGTGATGAATTTTTTAAGTGGTTATTATCTCATAGTTTACATATAACTTCTTTTCTTCTTTGGCGAATCTAGTAAATATATTAATTCTTTTCATCTTCTTTATATAGGCTATTTAGTTACCAACTGATTGTTCCTTTCCTCTGGGGTTTCTTCTGTTCCTATGGATTCCTTAATTGGGTTCATCAATTCCTCCCTAACTTGAAATGGCACGGTAAATGCATATCGGCTGTGAGTGGCACTATTCTGACCTATTCCTCACCCGACCATTCACCCCGTGCATGGTACAGTGCTCGTTGGCCCCTGCCCATCATAATAATTATTGAGTGGCACCGTAGCTTTCTACACTCTCATAAAAATGGTAACTCTTGCGTTACTTTAAATACCCTCGGAATCATGTTGTCTTCTTACTTCTTCTCATTTTTATAAATTGCATCCCAGCAGTTCCCCTTACTTTCAAATAACTTATTTTCAGTTTTGGTAAAATTCCCTTGTATACTTCTTCTTTTCAATTTAATTTCATTTCGTCGTTAATTGATTCATTAGCCACTATGTTATTCATCTTCTGTTTCAATATCCCTTTTTAGCAGTTACAAATATAGTCATTATTATTCCATTTATTCACAAACATCAATTCTTTTTCTGCAAGTTCATTTGTTTTAAGTACTTCTTTTCTTCTTATTCATTATTGTCCCCTTATTATCGTTGTTAACTGTCTTTCTCTTCTTTATTGATCCAAAATAAATTCTCGAAAGTATCCTGTAAGATGACCTTACTCATTTTAGAATTTGGCGGGTTATTTGTTCATGTTTTTTGAAATCTTCATTGGTCATTACCTTTATCATCATTTTCCTTCTCAATTCTCCGATAGTTTGCCTGGTCGGTAATCATTGATTTGTTTCATGGTTTTTATAGTGTATGATATTTAGTTTAACCGGTTCCAGTATCTGTCACTATCCGGATCGTGCCACTATTAATTATGTTTTTCCCGTGGTGGGATCTGTCGGTTAAACCTGTCAACAAACCTCGCTATGGAGTTGCCCCATCGTGGATCACTCCCATACATTTCAACGTTGTCGTATGAGTATATTCGTTCATCTTCATTACTGGGACCAGGCTCGTGTTCTTGGTTTTCACGATGGTTAATTTGTTTGTTCTTCTTTCTTTGCCCTTGGTCATCATGTTTCTCTGAATCCCTCTCCTCAGCCATAATATAATTTACTTGGGCTTGGTTGGTTCCCCGTTCGTTCTCTTGTCGATTTCTGGAACGGTCTTCTCTGCTCCGGCTCCGTTCTGGGTACCTCCTCTCTTCATTGCACCTGTTATTATTCCTGTAGTTCCTGTCATTATTTTGGTATCCTCTACCATTGTCAAAATTTCTTCTCCCTTCTCTGTACCTATTATTGCTATTATTGTTACCACTTCGGTTGTAATAACATTGTTATTATTGTGATAATTACGGTTGTGATAGGTATTATTATCATTACTGTTATTACGTTGATCGTGGTCATTCCTGTTTGCATAGTTTGTTCTTGGATGCTGATCACGATTTTGGTCTTCCCTGTGGAAATTCATTCTTTCATGTTGTCTTCTCGACCTCCTGTAATAATCCTGCTGTTCATAATCACCTAGCAGTGCTTCCATTGCTGATATGGTCTTAATTTAACCGCAAAGTCTCGCTTGGATGATTCCTTCATCAAAATGATATGCCATTTTGTTTACCAGACATTCTTCTGAGATGTGTGGTTCCAATTTGCGAGCTACGCACACTTTACCCAGGAAATAGGCTGTTGGTGACTGGCCTAGGTTGGGGTTATATTTTCCGTTACTGAGATTATCTCTCACTATATTCTGTATGGATTCAGACCAGTATTTGGACTGAAAAGATTTTTAAATTCTTCATAGGTGTTTACCTCATTTCTCACTGCTGACCACCAATTGTCAGTTATTCCTTTGAAACCATCGTCCAGCAAGGTCTTAGTCACGCTCCATCTGTTTTCTTTCATTCGGCTCAGTTTTTCATTTATGCGTTCCAGGAATTCAATGGGGGTTTTTCTGTAGTCCTTAAAGTTCACGCTGTCCCTATTCTCTAGTGTGGTGTGGTAAGTACTGCATGTCGGTCTGATGATGTTTAGTCGGTCCACTTCTTCCTGTATGTTTAATTGGATGTGTTGCATACTTTCTATTTTTTCTTTGTTACTATTTACCTGACTCTTCACTTGGTCTACCTCGTCACTCATTTTTGTCATTCTGCCGGACATATTACCTTGGATTTCATCCAACTTCTCCTGTGCTTCTTGCTGTGTTGCAATTATTCTAATTTGATTATTGGTTTCTTCTCGTTCTATCTTGGTATCTACTTCTACTCGGAACTGTATGATGGTTTCTTCAGTTTTCTCCAGCTTTTCCTTGGTCTCCTCTATTTTTTGTTTCACTTCCTCCTTGTACTCGTCTAACCTCAGGCTGAGTGTTTCGGTGACGTTTTCGATCCTTTCATTTATAAGATCCCTTAATTCTCCCTTAATACTTTCATTGGTGCTATCTATCTTTTCATTGATTTTTTCAATTTTATTTCCAAATTTTCATTCATTAGTCTACGGTCTTCCCTTGATTTGTCTAAAATTTTCCCGAGTACTCTCATTTGTACTGTCTATTTTCTCATTTATCTGTTTCATCAAGTTCTCCTCATTACGGTCAAACCTTTCATTCATTTGTCCTAAAATTTTCCTTCATACTGTCTATTTT
This sequence comes from Magicicada septendecula, assembly GCA_034769895.1. NCBI lineage: Eukaryota > Metazoa > Arthropoda > Insecta > Hemiptera > Cicadidae > Magicicada > Magicicada septendecula. Next base: position 81,598,500 of record CM068373.1, on the reverse strand, counting down.
TTCATTTGTCAGTTTCATCAAGTTCTCCTCATTACGGTCAAACTTTTCATTCATTTGTCTAAAATTTTCCTTGGTTTGTTTAGCTTGTTCGGTTATGAAATCCATCAATTTCTGTAATTCTGGTGAACCAGGCCTCCTCTAGCTTCTTCTCCGTCACCCGCCGGTTGTTCCATTTCAGTGTCTTGTTGTTCTGCTGTTTCTTCTTCCTGTTCTAGGTCCTTTGCCAACCTCTTCGATACTCCCTCTTGTATGCATCTCTAGACTTATAACCGCCGGCTGCTAAAATTAGGTTGACTGTATTGTTTAATAGTGGTATTACAGTCCGTAATTTCAGCCTCACTAGTTGGACGACTAGTTCACTATAACGTATAATGTTGAGTACGTGTTTACTTATTTGTCAATTAATAATTCTATAACGTTTAATTTATTATTATGTACTTGTGTTGTGATGCGTCTTACGCCTCACCGTTGTAATCGCCACTTTTGTAATGTAAATTTGTTTGAGGTTTAAATAAGCTCCACGTTATTAATAATTTGTAATAATATTACTAACGTGCATATTCTGTATATACGGTTATTTTGCCGCACGTAGGATGCGTAAGTCTATAACTAGTGTTTTCTGTATAATGTTGTTCTGATAAAGGCGTTTGTATTTGTGGGCTAGTGCTTTTAAATTTTCCCGCACTTCTGGTTGACACGGCGACCGGCTCTAACCGTATGTTGGCAATTGTAGGTTAGTTTGTTTCTTTTGTCGCCGGGAAAGCTATGTTCGCCTTGCGTACCTGCTCGCTCCCACAAATACCTGTGAACAAACTCTTATTCTACTCACACACATGAAGTGACAACTCTGGTATTGGTAATCATAAGTTTGTTTTATTATTTTTTCAGCTTTTTGGTTAAACAACACAAGTGGTTCGGTCTTGGATCGACCTTAACAGTTCAGTATCGATTCATATTTGAATCCGCTCTTCAATGATTTGTAAATAATTTTAACATAAATTAAATATCTCAGGGCTAGGGTTCTTTGGGCCAGTTATGAAGTAAGAAAAATGCTTTAAAAGGGAGTACAACACATTACAATTACTTATAAAACAATAAAACTGAATTATCAATGTTTACAAAATAAAATATTTAGTTTTTTTCACCGTCAGCGGTAACGAACTCTGTCGGCACTGGAAATTGAATAATAAACAAGATGGCCGCTTAGTCGGCTAACCCAAACGTCCTGTAGCTGATTGTTTTTTGGTTTTAAATAAAGTTGTTATTATCGTTAATCACTGGATTAATGATCAACGGGTATTCCAATTAGCACAGTAAATTGTTTATATGGTGTAGTGAATTTAATCTGTGTATATTGTGGCAATGAAAATACTTCGGATTTATAATTACGTTCCTGTAGTACAGCAAGCAATCCCTCGCTAGCGTCTTTTTGTGGTCCTGGTGTAGTATTGTGCTTCCATAGGTCAGTAATTACTTTTTTTATAATTGTCTTGGAGTTTTTCCTTACTTCACTGGTTTATTTTATAACATTGGCTGAGTATTACTTGATTAGTTTGGGTTTCTCACAAGCGTCCGCTATTAGACTCAACTCTTCAGCGTGGCATCTAACAATACAACTATTCGTTCATCTCGTCTTTGTAACGGCTTTTTGACAGTAGACTAGGGTTTTGATTGGTCAGTTTCAGTGAACTTGAGGTCAAGCGGCACATATTACAAAAATTATATCCTTGCCTTTACAGTCAAAAAATACTCCCTTGTTAATTTTTGTTTAAACTAAAATTGGTTAACATATTTCTGTTCCTTTTTAAAGGTGTACATTTTGGTATATAATTTTGTATAAGTTAACTTCATATTAGGTGTCCTTTCACCTTTACAAAATCTATAAATCTGGACTATAACACTGCTCTTACATTCACTGTGATACAATACTTAATTTTCATTAGATTAATTTCATTTGATACACAATTACTCTAAGACTTGTCCATTATTAAATTTTGACCCTATTTTGTTATTATTGTATTATATTGATTTGATAACTTAATCATTTCTGACATTATTTTATTTTATATTTCATGTTCGGCCTAGGCCTCAAATTTGACTTCATATTCATTGTCTAAATTACATTAATTATTAAATTGTTTTCTGGTTTCAACCCTTTTGCCTGATTACATTTGTTTTAAAGATTACTACATTTTTCTTTAACTTACTCTAACAATGTTTATTAACTAATACAAAATTCTTTAACATACTAACTAAAATGGTTGCCTTCATGGCCAAGATTACATTAATTTTTTGACAAATGATAACATAAAATATTCAGTTTACTATAATACCCATTACATTTCCATACTATTAAGCTCTACTAATGGATCATTAATAGTGTTCATATGAGACCTCTATTTAAGTATTTTTGGGTATTATATTGTAACATGTACCTTCTATTCTTCCTATAGGATTAATACACTCCTTATAATCCTTTACATATGATTTATTAATGATAACAATTATTGGCATTGGCCTAAATAAAAGAGAAATAAACATGGTCAAGCACTGCTAATGCCTTCTACTTTAACAACCAACAACATGGGATAAAGACAGTTGTGCAATCGCTAACAAGGTATGCACCCAGCATCATTTTCTAAGAACTTTGCGAGTGTGTGGCAGTACGTCCGAGCGCGTCACACGAGCATGCGCGCGGACCCACGCCGATTTATGAAACACCAAAAAAATGGCTAAGAGAAGAATCGCTGTTTGCTTCCTTGACGAATTTGCCGGATGTGTGTCCTAAGTAAAACCCTTTTGTGACGTCAACCAGTGCTGAGCAAATATCGGTTATGATCCACACACAAACACTTGCATGGGTTAAATGGAAATTAACAAGCCACGAAGAACCATGAGGCCTTGGTTTCCACCAAGAAAAACGCAATCGAGTTGGCCGTGAACAGATAGCCGCTCTTCCCAGTTCACTTACAGACGCAGATAGTGTTGTGCGGGCCCGGTCGGCCGAACTTCATAAAATGTAAATAATTAAGTATAATACCGTTTTAATACCGACCGAGACCCGAGGAATTAACGGACTTACCAATCTTACAACGGGTGCAGTGGAGTTGTCCACGAACACAGTTAAATAACGGGCAGTTGAATCGGGCGACAAAAGCACGTGTTCGGCCGGAATCATGACAATGAACAGTGTATAATTCAAAATGAAATTTGTAAAATAAACAAGGGGTAAGGTGTAAATAAGTGTGAATGTGAGAGAGAGAGAGAGAGCAGACTGGGCTATGTTCATAGTTGTAAGTTCTATAATTTAAGTATGACCATATAAAACGTATTACCAAAATGTATGAAAATTCTAAGTTAATTTGATAAATTTTTATTGGCAAATTCATAGTACAACCTTGAAATAATTGATTATTAAAAAATGTTAATTCTCTTTAAATGATGAGTAGAGTACATTATTACAAAAACCCGTAAACCATGTTTGCATCTTACGTTCGTGTGAACGGATCTTGGACCCAGATAAAATCTTTGCAGGTAGGTGGAATTGAATAATATATTTATATTTATGTAAGTGATTAATTAATATCAGAGTGGCGCAGCCGACAGGGACCGTTTTTATGAATCAAAATTTTAATGTAAAAACCGCACCTACGAAAAAGATGCAAGCGTGTGTTTAAGGTTAGTGTAATGAAATAAAAGTACGTTATTTATGCACATTTGACAAGATCGAAAGTATAAAAGTATCAAGTATAAAAATAAGAGATGGCAGGTAATAATGAGAATGTCAGCTTAACTGACATCGAAAACGAAAGCCAAATGAATATCGAATTAAGCGAAACTGAATCAAAAATTATGGATGAAGGAATTCATTCAACGCCAATCCAAAATAACAAAACTGATGATAATGATATGATGAAATATTTATGTAGTTTGTTGTGTAGTATGAAAGAGAGTTCAGAAAAGCAACATGGATGTTAGAGGTAAAATTTAACGAAATAAAGAGTGATTCTGACGCTAAATTCAAAGAGAGTTCAGAAAAGCAACATGCGATGTTAGAGGTAAAATTTAACGAAATAAAGAGTGATTCTGACGCTAAATTCAATATACAGAATAACAAATTTGATGAATTAAAAAATGATATACAAGAAATGAATAAACGTTTAGAAAATACTAATGAAATAATAAGAACTAGTTTGAATAAATTAGAACAGAGTATTGAGAGAATGGGAGTAGTTGTGATGAATCCAAACAAGAATAATACGAATGAAAATTATAATGACATGTGTAACAATGTGGTACTAGATAAAAAGTTAACAAATGATAATAATGTCGAAAATAATAAAAATAATTTTGAGAATAGTAATGTATTTGAGAAGGTAGTATCAGAGAGTGATATGTTAAAAATAAATAATGAGAGTACTGATGAAGTTGTAGAATGTGATAATGGAATGTTAATGTGTGTTTATGAGTTAGAGAGAAAGTGGAAAGATAGTATAGTGGTAGAATGGGGGCAGAGGGTAAATTTTCCCCTTATTTATGATGATTCAATGTGTTCACAAGTGTTGTTTTTGAAGGGCAAGAGTCCCGTGTTAATAGATGATTTTTGTTTCCCAGTTTTGTATAAGTTTATACCCTCTGTGTGTAATAATTTTATAAGTATGAGATGGTGTTATGATGAGAGAAATTTAAATAGAGAATGGTGTGTTGAGAGAGAGATAGAATTATATGAATTAAAGAGAGATTATGGTGAGTTGAAAGAAATGTTAGAAGTGTATTTAAACAAGAATAATTTACTTGATGAGAAAATAACTGACCCGATAATGAATATAATTACTAAGGGAGACGGGACAGAAATACTTAATGTTGACTCGATTCATGATTATTGTGATAAAACGGATGAATTTGATTTGTATGGTTATGACACACAAAATAGCAATATGTGTGTCAATGAAATTGAAAAGTGTTATTTGAAACAGAGATTAATTTTGACGATGGAGGGTAAAACCAAAAAAACAATAAATGGACAATTTTAAGTATCTTATTTTATGGTTTTTGACCTCGCAACCTTGGACATTGAAGTGTGATATAACTGAGTAATCAATGATGAAGAATTGTAAATAAGTGTAGTGAATTTAATGGTGTGTATGGTAGGATGTCAGGTAAACAATGGGTATATGTAGTAGCAATGGTTGTGATAATAATAATATTAATATTTGCAATCTAAATAAATAACAAAATTGATTTTGAAGACAGTAATTAGCGAATTGTAATTGTGTTGATAGCAATTGAACTTGTATTTTCAATAATTAATTTAATTAAAACAATTTGATATGTTTAAATATTTTTGATTGGTTCAAAGGTTATATAGTTGAATTTTGATAATGAGTTTAAATTATTTTACGAGATGTGAATTTGGTAATTAATTGTTAAATTGTTTGATTTGAAATAACACTGTGATTAAATATTTCAGAGGTTACTTGGAGATATTGGCGTGTATGGTGTATATTTTTTGTGTATGTCAGTATGTGAACTATGTACTGTAAGTATAAGATTTATTATAATGAGAATAATTTGAGATAATTGTTTTAAACAGAAATTACAATAGTGTGTATGGGTTGGGGGGTTGCTCTACAATAGTGTGTATGGGTTGGGGGTTGCTCAAATGAGCAATGAATTTAAATTTTGTAAATTAAAAATGATAACTCAATTTTGCTCTAATGAAATGCTTGTATTGCGCTTTGATAAACAGGTGTTCATACGTTCAGTATAATGTGTTCATTCTGTAGTTTATAAATGTATTATTTTATTGTGTTAGGTATAAGAATTGATAAAAAATATGTTTTATATAATTTGTGTAATTTTGAAATGAGTATAACAAAGTAAATAACTAGACCGACCGGCAGGCGGTTCACATAATTGTACCAGAGTCAGAAAGAGGGGAAACAATGATGGTAGATGTAAGGATTGCTAAAAATGTGTTTCACATAAAGTATATAATTTTGAATTGTTTGCAGCAAGGTCATTTACTTGCTAGGCAAGTCCGCTGATCAGTAGTAAAATGTCACTGTTAAATTGTTTATAAATGTTCAAGGTAGTTAATGTCAAATATAATGTTTAATGTGTTAAAGATGTTGTTTCAAATGATGAGAAAAGTAATTTGATAAAGTTAAGATTTTAAATGATTTGTGAAAAATGGTAAAAGATAGATTTTGGGTGATGAATATTTTGTCGGACATATAGATCAGTCCAAGTTAAAGCTAAAGTGGTACTAGAGATGAAAATATTGTTTTGAATTAATGTAATGTTGTTGTGAGGTAATGTAATAGAATTTGAGAAGTATTGATGTTGACACATAGATATGGGGAATATATGTAGAGTATTGATTGATATATTGATGTTTATAAATGATGATGTTATTTTGTAGTTGAAGTGAGGTAATAAGAATGAGATTTGGGGATGGTAATTTTGTAATAGGGGATAGTGTAATGGAGGAGTCCGCAACAAAAGGGTTGGGACGGGAAGGGACCGTTTGGCGCCGGAAAGGGTTACCTTAGGTAGAATCCAGGAACCAACATAAGGGAATGAGCTTTTTGGGGGGGGGGAAACACTTATCCTAAGTACAAAGGGTTAGAGAGTATTTTTTTTATATATCGAGAGAATGTGGCGATTTGAGTTTAATAGTAAGTTGGGTGTAGAGATTGTTTGATAGATGTTGATAGAGATGGGTGTCCTGTTAGTTGAAGTTGTTAGTGGTATTAGAGTCAGAGTGAGAAAGATTATATATGTATAAATGCCAAATGGCAAATCGAGTTATTATAAGTAGTTGAATCACCCAAATTAATGGAGAATGAGATGATTAAATAAAGAGATTTATAGTAAAAATATAAAATTTTGATTGAAACCAGTGACAATTTTTGATAGAGTTTAAAAATAATGTAAAGTTAGAAAGTGTTTATTGTGAATAATTTAAATATCAACTTGATTGTTAATTATAATAATATTTTGTTAATTTTAAATGTTTTGTTTATTATGTTTGTGTTGAAAGACAGAATTCTAAAGATGTTCCATGTATTTTCAGATGTAACTTGTGTATAACTTATGTAGGTCAAGGTTCTTGACTTGACCCAGTTTTGATCAGCTGATAGGTGATGTTCTATACTAGACACGTTTAGCAAGGGAGGAAAGCCAATTTTGCTTTTAATTAATTTGAATAATTTTAAATAATTTCAATATTGAAAAAAGAATATATTTTAATAAATTTAAATTTTTTGAATTTAAAATTTTTGAAAGAAAAACAAAATTGATTTTCCGCCTGCCATCTAATTGATTTTTTTGAATTTTGATTATACTATGGTTTGTGTGTATTATTAGTGGTTTTATTGAATTGTATTGTTTAGAATATAGGTATAATCACATGTTAGGTTAAGGATGTTCATGTTTTTTAATAACTGTTCAAATTGTTTATTTTCTAATGATAAAAAACAATGAAGAGAATTATTCGATTTAGATAAAAGATTTTAGTTGATTTTTTGGATTTTTAACTTAAATGAAATTGTGTAGCTAGGAATATGTCAATGTTTATAGGATGTAGTATAAGTGTGTGTGTAAGCCCAGTAACTGCTAAAGGCAGCCCAGTTTGCATGTAAGGGGGAACATATCGGTTGAGGATCTGGCATGATATAAGCCAGGGATTTGGATTTTCTGGGGAAACATGTTAGAAGGTGAGGTGCGCTGTGGTGCAAATCTGTTCGATTTTTCGGTGTTGGGATCTCGCACAGAGAAGTCCAGTGATCTCGTTCAGATGCGTCCATAGTCGTCGAGCCAGGGGGGTCGTTTACCCATGAGTTGTAAGAGCAAGAGGGGGTTGTTGGCACCAGTTCCTCACCGGTCCTCTTAGGGGTTTTAGCAATGAGATTTCTTCTGTTTCGGCAGAAGATCTCTTATTGGGGGGGGCGGTATTGTAACGTGACAAATACATGGGATTTCATTTTATTAAAATTTTGGGGTTTATAGAAAATGTTTGTAAATTTAATTTCCAACTGTGACCAGGCCACGTGTTGTATTGTAATAACAGTGTTCTAACAAAGGGACGATACGTCTCGACAGTTGTACAATCGCTAACCCAGCATCATTTTCTAAGAACTTTGCGAGTGTGTGGCAGTACGTCCGAGCGCATCACACGAGCATGCGCGCGGACCCACGCCGATTTATGAAACACAAAAAATGGCTAAGAGAAGAATCGCTGTTTGCTTCCTTGACGAAGTTGCCGGATGTGAGTCCTAAGTAAAACCCTTTTGTGACGTCAACCAGTGCTGAGCAAATATCGGCTATGATCCACACACAAACACTTGCATGGGTTAAATGGAAATTAACAAGCGACGAAGAACCATGAGGCCTTGGTTTCCACCAAGAAAGACGCAATCGAGTTGGCCGTGAACAGATAGCCGCTCTTCCCAGTTCACTTACAGACGCAGATAGTGTTGTGCGGGCCCGGTCGGCCGAACTTCATAAAATGTAAATAATTAAGTATAATACCGTTTTAATACCGACCGAGACCCGAGGAATTAACGGACTTACCAATCTTACAACGGGTGCAGTGGAGTTGTCCACGAACACAGTTAAATAACGGGCAGTTGAATCGGGCGACAAAAGCACGTGTTCGGCCGGAATCATGACAATGAACAGTGTATAATTCAAAATGAAATTTGTAAAATAAACAAGGGGTAAGGTGTAAATAAGTGTGAATGTGAGAGAGAGAGAGAGCAGACTGGGCTATGTTCATAGTTGTAAGTTCTATAATTTAAGTATGACCATATAAAACGTATTACCAAAATGTATGAAAATTCTAAGTTAATTTGATAAATTTTTATTGGCAAATTCATAGTACAACCTTGAAATAATTGATTATTAAAAAATGTTAATTCTCTTTAAATGATGAGTAGAGCACATTATTACAAAAACCCGTAAACCATGTTTGCATCTTACGTTCGTGTGAACGGATCTTGGACCCAGATAAAATCTTTGCAGGTAGGTGGAATTGAATAATATATTTATATTTATGTAAGTGATTAATTAATATCACACTATAGGCTTAATACACTCCTTATAATCCTTTACATATGATTTATTAATGATAACAATTATTGGCATTGGCCTAAATAAAAGAGAAATAAACATGGTCAAGCACTGCTAATGCCTTCTACTTTAACAACCAACAACATGGGATAAATAAATATAAAACCTTTCAATAAATAATGCTACATTACTACCATTGTTTGTTTACACTCTAACATTTAGTGTGTCTGTCACTTTACAATACTTTTAAGAGTTGTGTCTCTTGTATAGACCTATTTGGTTTTTTTACATTTAACATAATTAGAGGGATCACTGATCTTTACAGTCTTATCTGTGTGATTAATGATCACCCTTGTTTTCCACTTTTCCCACTTTTCACTTATGCACTTTTCACAGGTTTTGTCTTATTATCTATAGTACATGGCTTCTTATTTATCACACTATTGTGTTGTACTTTTTATTTTAAATTGTTACATACTGGATTTTATTTATTCTGACTTTATTATTATTATTTGGGCTATTTTCGTTAATCGTTTTGGGACTCTCATTATGTCACATTACAATATATTTCATTCAATATATAATGTTAAGTAAGATGCTTTCAAACCGTTCTGTTGAGTAGACTGTGTCGCTTTGGATTGTGGGAAATCAATGTTGGCCGCTGCTTGTCCAGACGTAAGATGAACGCACCTCGCTCTTTCTGAGTCCAATAAAGCTGCTTTCCCTACGATTTTTTTGTTCCTGTGGCTGCAATTCTTCCTTTAAATGTTGGTGGAGTGTTCCTTGTTGAGTGTTAGTGTTCCACTTCGTTAAAATGTGTTGTAAATAGTTATGTTCCACTTTAGTGTATGGGTCGAAAATTGCACTTTCCGTTTCGTGGTGTTTAATTATTGTTTTAATCGTTTAGTTGGTGTATTCACTGTGTGCTGTTCTTATTGGAGTTGTTTTAATGTTTGATGATGTTTGTTTCACTGTATTTGTGTTAAAAATGTATTTTCACAAAACTCGCGTTTTTCGTCAGAATAGGCTTAGAAAACATGCGCCATTAATGTATCAGCAATTAGGTTAAGCTTTGCTTAATAGCTCGTGTCAAGTGTGTTTCACGATATCTAATAATGAACTAATTTACTTCTTTCGTCTTCGACTAAAGTCTTAGCCAAATTAATATTATTCAATCCATTGTTTCCAAATCATTGGCATCCTGTGCATGTGAGAATTTTACATTATATAACTGATTATATTTTTGCTATTATTCCAATTTATTAACTATTAAATACATAATCTTCTTCTTCAGTTCATTCTGCTTAATTTGATACCAAATAATGTAGTTTTATTAAGTTTTTGATCTAAAATGGTATTTTTTACCTCATTTTGAAAATTGTAAGTTTTAAAATGCACTTCCTGTCCTTTTCCAAAATGATGCCATTTTACAAGTTATATTAATGATCGTATTAAATCTCAGATTGTAATAAAAGGTTTATCTTCCCTTAATTTCTTGTAATTAGATTAACTGGTTATGTTTTAAAATATTATACAGTAATATATGACTCCTCTATGTGAATTTTAGGTTTTTACATTTGCATTTTTAACAATAATTCTGGCTATCTTTTTACAAACTTTTTCTTAACTATATTTCAAATTACATGACTTTATTACTGATTTACCTTATATAAATTCCTTCAGTTTAATTGTTTTTCTGTACTCATTTCATCAGTTTTGATGCTGTTTAGTTTTTAACATTTGGCCTAGATTTCTAATAGTTTTTACATACAAAGTTTTTTAAATAATACATGTTGGTTTATACCCTCTCTGACTTTCTTTGCTATTATGACATTAATTAACATTTTCTTATTTTAACAAAAGAACAATTAGTATATAATTTATACTCTAAATACATAACACATAATTCAAATTAACATTGGTCTTCCAAACTTAGACATTTTATACTTAACTATTTTTAGTAATACACATTAAAAATATATTATAACTAAAGAATGTTATTTAACTCTGACATCTTATAACTTAATTATTATCAACAACACATAATAAATATTTTATAAATAATGAATGTTATTTGATTCTGACATTTTAAAATTGATTTATCTCTAGTAACTTATATTAAATAAACAAAACAAAATTATCATAATCTTATACTATATTTCTTACACTAGGTTTTATTATCAGTTTTTATCTGTTTTTTGTTGGATTTTGGGGTAATGATACCTTGTCACTTCACTTTTTATATAGCCTGCTCTTGTTTTATTTTGGTTCATTCTACTGAATGTTGTATAATTAAGAGTGGCAGTTATTTAAAAACACATGTATTACCTGTCATGATAGTACTTTATTTTACATTATTCATGAACACAATATAAGCACTTCAAAGTTGTAATATTTCACAATTTACTTAGTTTGTGAACTGCAATATTGACACATAATGGTTTATTTACTATAACACAAAAACTTGCACTGATCCCCTTTTCATTCTTGGATTTTATTTCTAAATAGTTTTATAGTTTTATTAAAATCAAGAAATCTATTTATAGAAGATAATGAAGGTTTGTTTTTTGGCATTATAATTATTTCACATTGGTTCACTTTCAATTCTTACTTTATACACTTTTTGGCTTACATCTATTTTACATGTGGTTTCTACATTTGATAGTTTGTTATACTTTCATTTATTATTATTTTTATTAGTTTCTTTTGGGGTTTGGGATTTTAAAATAAGAGCACTCCTTCTTCTTGTGGATGCTGTCTTGTTCTGGTTTTTTCATTGATTCCTTCTATTCTTCTTGTTTCTTATAAATGTATCTCCTTTTCTTCTTGTGGATGTTGTCATGTTTTTGGGTTTCTTCCTTACCTACTCCTATGCTACCTGGGTATTACCTTTTTTCATATTTAGTTTTTAAATTTATTTTGATGATTCATCACTCATTGTAACCTTGGTTTTAAATGAACTTTTGCTTTAATCTATGATTGTACTTCACGGTGGTTCTTAATTAATTCTTTATTTTGCTTTCTCGGATTTAAAAATGTTTTTATTTTGGTTTTATGATCATTTTACCATTCAGAATTATTGGCATTATCTGTCATGCTACAAGGTTAACGGACGAAGGATATTATGAAGAATTTTTAATGAAGATAGTTTCCGACTCCACCGAAAAACGCGAGCTCGGCGAAGGGCGTAATTTGGAAAAACTCGTGGCACTACCACAGCTATCCTACGTGACTAAGCTTCGCGAATTGATCGACTTTGTTTTCACCAAAGAAATTTTACAGAAGCCTGATGAATGTGCAAAAAGGGTTGTAATATGCACTCTGAATAATAATGTTAAAGAAATTAACGGTATAGTATTAAATGCGCTCGACGGGGAAATTCAAAATTTATATAGTTTCGATAGTGTAGCCGAGGAGGACGGAGCGGGAATAGATGTTGATGAGTCCCTATTACATCAGGCTCAAGGGAAAGGAATTCCAGAACACATTCTCAGGCTTAAGGTAGGATCGGTTTGCATGGTGACGTGAAATTTAAATTTTGATCTCGGCTTAGTCAACGGCACAAAAGTAATTATCGTCGCAATTACTTGTCGACTTATCACATGCCGAAGAACAGGCTCTGACGAGCTTTTTGGCATCCCAAGAATAACTTTAATATTTCCGATCTTCCCAAATAGTCCCATCGAAATGTACAGGCGGCAGTTTCCCCTCCAACTTTGTTATGCGATAACGATCCACAAAAGTCAAGGGCAAACCATAGATTTCGTGGGATTAGATTTACGGTCCGACCCTTTTACCCACGGGCAACTTTACGTCGCCCTTAGCCGGGTAAGATCTCCGAAAAATATTCACTTACTTGTTCCTCCTGACCGGGTTATAGATGGCGTTCCTCACACAAGAAACATAGTGTATAAAGAACTATTATAAATAATGTATTCTCGGTAAGAAGCTTTCCACCCTGTAAATATGTAATATAATAATGTTTAAGTTGTGCAATATTGAAGTTTGCATGTTAAAATAAGTGATTGCTAATATTCAGATATTGTAAATAAATAAAAGGCATTACCGAGAATACATTGTGTCGGATAGGTTCGTTCGGAGGCCGTTGTAAATATGTACATAGCTCCCCCGACATTCGTCGCATCGGGGCGTCCACCGAGGGGGTCTGGGTGCCCAGTGAGCGGCGAAGCCGCGAGTTATTATATATAAGCTCAGCTACAAGGCCTGATATAAGCTTTAGTGTAAATTATTTAAGTAGATATCAGAATTGTTATAATGAAACACACTTTAAATATGCTTTGCGAATATTAAAGTACTTGTATTTAACGAAAGATTTAAAATTGACTTATAAAAGAAATGATAATTCTGAAATTATAGATTGTTATGTTGATGCCGATTGGGCTGGTGACCATTTGGACAGAAAATCCACAACTGGTTATGTAATTCGATTATTTGGTAATGTAATTTATTGGAAGTCGAGAAAACAAAAGTGTGTAACAAAGGCTTCGACATATGCATAGTATGTAGCGTTGTCGGAAGCTGTGAGTGAATTCAAATTTGTGAGAGAATTGCTAAAATTGTTTAATGCAACTTTAGAAAAACCGATTAATATTTTTGAAGATAATTCAGGAGCGATAAATTTAGCAAAGTATGGATGTTTTACGAAAAATTCTAAACATATTGAAGTTCATTACCATTATGTACACGAATGTATAAAAGAAAATATGATTAATGTTGTAAAGGTAAATTCTGATGATAATATTGCTGATATATTTACAAAGTCATTGTGTAAAGAAAACTTTGAGAGATTTCGAACTATGCTGAACTTGAAAAGTTGAACTTGAAATATGTATTTGAAAAATTGAATTTGTAAATACAATATAAATGTAAGGAGGCGTGTTGAATATATGTAATACATTTATATTGTACAGGATATGTAATGCGCATGAGCGCATAAGCATGTATAAGTATGTATGTGAGAGAGTTTTTAGTTTGTTGTAAGACGCCGTAAGTGACACACACACCATAGCACTGCGTATTTAATATGTATTCGAATATAGGTTAATAAACTTTTTTACACAGTGTAAACTCTTCTATTTTTTTATTCCACACTTTAACAGAACTTCCCTTAAAAACTGCAGAGTGCTGCTGGACTTCTAATACAAGCATATATCCTAATTTGTAACTGAAGTTTTCATGTTAAAAAATATTGTGAAACGGTTTTGCATGACTTTAGGAGTATACTGATTTTGTGGACAGAAACAATCTGAAACTGCACCAAAACAATATAAAGTCAAATACAGGGTCCGCCAGTGAAGCGGGAAAATTAAAAGTACCCAATTATTTCATGAAACATTTATTATCAGAATTTTTTTTTACAGATTTAAGTTGAGTAAAGTATGCCATTATTTTACTTTTTAAAAATAACGCCGCTCAAGTGAGAGCCATTTCTGTGTAAACATTCTTCTAATCTTGACCGAAAATTTTCCATCACTCGACGAAGCAGGTCAGGTTGAATCCGTGCAATTTCTTGTCTGATATTCGTTTTTAATTCCGGTATGGTGTGCGGTCTATCAATGTACACCCTGCTCTTCAGAAATCCCCAAAGAAAAAAGTCGCATGCGGACAAATCTGGGGATCTTGCAGGCCACGAGATGTCGCCATATCTGGATATGAGTCCGTCCGGGAAGAGTTCTCTTAAAGCAGCCATGGACACACGAGCAGTATGACTTGTGGAAAAATCCTGCTGGAAAAATTAATTTCCGGAAACCTAGGGAGCTGTTGCATCAAAAATGTTCTGACCATGTGTGTTTAGCGGTCTGCATTGACAATTGGGTGTTTCCTCTATCGTCTTGGAAAAAATATGGCCCAATAATGCCAGATGATGAAACTGCACACCACACCGTAACTTTCGGACTATGTAATGGCTTTTCATGCAACTCACCTGGGTTTTCATCATTCCAATATCGACTATTTTGTTTGTTTACATATCCATTCAAATGAAAATGTGCTTCATCTGACATAAACATGCGGTGAATAAAGTTTTCATCATCATTTACACGTCGCAATATTTCTTCGCTGAAAATCCTGCGAGCCAGCATATCGCCATCTTTCAACTCCTGGATTACTTGAATTTTGTAAGGATGAAAAGAAAATGAAAATAAAAATGTGCTTCATCTGACATAAACATGCGGTGAATAAAGTTTTCATCATCATTTACACGTCGCAATATTTCTTCGCTGAAAATCCTGCGAACCAGCATATCGCCATCTTTCAACTCCTGGATTACTTGAATTTTATAAGGATGAAAAGATAAGTCTTTATGCAAAATTCGTCGTAACGATGTGTCACTAATGTTTAGTGCGGATGCATGTTTCATTGCAGAACGTTGTGGACTACGCGTCAATGCTACTCGAACTCTTTCAATGTTTTTCTCTGTTCTTACAGACCTTGTTGCTCCTCTATGCTTTAAGTTTAATGTGGAACCAGTTTCTTCAAACTTTTTCACCCATGACATAATTGCATGAGCGGACGGCACTCTTCCATGTCGTGGAATATTGAAATGATTACGAAACAATCGTTGTACAGAAGTCACACAGTCACCATTCTTATAAAACGATTTTACGCAGAAAGCACGCTGTGCACCGGACCACTGCTCCATGTTTACTAGCAATGTGTCGGTCTTGACCGAACGGATCATTAGATACGAATCCGCTAGGGGAATGAATGAACGATCGTTCAGAAAAAAAGAACGGCCGTTCACTTCAGAACTCAGAACGGAACAGGGTCCGAGAGACCGAGACCGAAGATGATCCGACTAGAGTGGGGGAAGCTCTGAGTTTTGAAATGAACGGCCGGTGTTCTGTTCTGAATTGAATGGCCGGTCCGGCCGGTCATTTCAGAACTCGGATCAACGACCGTTCATGTCGTTCACCTTTGCCGTCTGGTTCGATGTTTTGTGCTGACAGAACCTACCCCTACTCTAGTCGGCTCCTCTTCGGTCCGGATCCGGACAATCGGACCTCCTTCGTTCTTCCACTGTGTTTCAGAACATCTCATCTTGCATCTACCGTCCGTTGAACACACCACTTTTTATTGAGTTCCTGAGTATAAATCTGCGTCTGGAATACATTTATTTTCATTGTATTGTATGTGTATACTGTCTGTATACATATCTTTCGTCTTCAAATAAATGTACGTAGTGTTTTTCATAATATACATATTTTTTTTTTAATTAATACATTAACATTAATTATAATTTTTATTTAAATAAAGTAAAATAACTTTACGCTTAAATAAAGTAAATAAGTTTACACTTCAATTTGTTCCATTCTGTTTCAGAACATCTACCGTAGAACACACCACACCACCACTTTTTATTGACTTCCTGAGGAGTATAAATCTGCGTCTGGAGTACATTTATCTTAATTTTAGTGTATACATTTCTTTCGTCTTCAAATAAAGGTACGTAGTGTTTTTCATAATATACATATTTTTTTAAATTAATACATTAACATTAATTATAATTTTTATTTAAATAAAGTAAAATAACTTTACCCTTAAATAAAGTAAATAAGTTTACACTTCAATTTGTTCCATTCTGTTTCAGAACATCTACCGTAGAACACACCACACCACCACTTTTTATTGACTTCCTGAGGAGCATAAATCTGCGTCTGGAGTACATTTATTTCATCTTCAAATAAAGGTACGTAGTGTTTTTCATAATATACATATTTTTTTAAATGAATACATTAACATTAGTTATAATTTTTATTTAAATAAAGTAAAATAACTTTACGCTTAGATAAAGTAAATAAGTTTACACTTCATTTAAATAATTATTTTAATGTTTTTTATATACAGTAAAACCTGTCTTTAGCAGTCACCCTTGGTTCACCGTAAAATGTGGCCGTTTAATAAAGGGATTGGCGGGGATAATAACAATATAGTACATTAAATACATATTATCTACTATATCATTTTGTTAAGTACTTTCGGTTGTAATTTACAGTATGTTTACAATGAAATTCTCTATATTCAAACACATTGGTAAAGATTATACTTTTGAAAATTAGTGTTTTAATGTAGTTTATTTTGCGCTAGCAGTTTTCTTTTTAATTGTGAAATTTTTGACTAAACAGTAAAGTTTACTATTGTGGTCCACAGCATTCTCCCCACATTCCTTACCGAGAGTAACCCAAATATCTTTGATCCACCCAAGAGATTGTAACACTGTTACACTATTAAACTACCGTTAAGTGCACTACAAATTACGAGAACAACTCTTAAACACACGCGGATCGTTTACGCCAATTCAACGTTATAAAAACGTTATAAAGGTTTCAACAGTTCGGAACGTTCATGTATGATTGCTGGTTACTGTTTCAAGGTTGTACAAACTACAGTAGTGTATTGTGTACAAGTAACATTTTCTAAAGGGTGTCAATAGCCCATGTAACAAAAGTTTTCTTTTTGTGATTTTGTGAAACGTTTAGTAATTTGACACCATGAATTTTTCAGATTTTTTGGAATGGTGGTTCCTGGTCAACACGTTTTTGACATTTTTAGCTATTTTTACCCATTTTTTGCAAACATTTACGATTACCTTGACACATAAATAAAATAAACCTCCGCTCAACAGTCCGTTAAGGACCAAGGCGTACCGCGCGGGTTTTGTGTTAGTGTGACGGTGTATGGCTAGTACTACGCGCCACCAGCCGCTAGTTGCAGTATTCACAGCCAGGAGGCGGCGCTGTAATCTCAGCGCCTACTCAGTTTGCCTCACGACGCTGAGTGCACGCCGTACGGAACCTCCGCCGGGAATTGAACCCGGGACCACGAGCGCATCAATCGCCCGCGTTAGCCACTAGACCACCTGGAGGCTCACCTTGACACATACCCTTTTTATTTAATATCGGTTAAAAGTTACTTAACAGAGTCATAAAACATCAATATTTTAGTTGAAAAACAACATAAGTTAAGAAAAAAAGTACATAAATAATCATAATTTTTAAATCTTTTTAGCCCAGTCATATTAGATTATAAGCTCATATTAAATTGAAGAAGGAAGCAACCTTTTTTAATCAAATATTTACATATAGAACATTATTTTACGAAACTCTTCACCCCTCAACACAGTATCAAACCACCCCAAAACAACCTCTAAATTTCGGAAAATCGGGTTTTTAATTATAACTTTTAAATGATTCGTGTTTGTGAAAGGAAAAAATATGAACGTAAAGTAGAGAAGATTTCAGATAAAAATGTTCTTATAGTTTTTTTGCAAAACTGAAAAGTTTTCTCTAAAAATTATTGAAGTGTAAGTAAATTTTTTCGCTGGGAGAGTGAGGGCGAAGCTAGATCGCACAAATTTCAGACGGCGCGGAACCAGTTATTCACTTGTAGTTTTATAACTAATTGTCGAATTGAAGAAAAGCAAAAGCTATTGTTTAAAGATTAAATGTTCTATGCACCTGTGTACCTGTTTATTTTAATAAACTATTTTTTCGTTGAAATATTATGTCCTATACATACATAATGAGTCCGAAAAGTCGTTTTAACCTTAAAGTAATAATATTTGAAAATTTAATAGTTTTATCCACAAAATGAAGTGGTTTTAAGTTACTGATACTATATACATGAGATTGCAAAATCTCAGTCAAACTTTACTCTTACATTCTACACAGCTAACAGTCTTTGAACAACTATTGCGTGGTTAGTAGAATGTAAAACTAAAGACGAATTTTTTAAATACAACTATTATATTAACGACTCGGACACACAAAGTTTTTATAAGTAAAAACATAAAGTTTTACCTTACAACCTGAACCGGTTTTCACCTTTAAAAGGCTTCTTCAGAGGTGAAAACCGGTTCAAGTTGTAAGGTAAAACTTTATGTTTTTACTTATAAAAAACTTTGTGTTCCGAGTCGTTAATATAATAGTTGTATTTAGTTAAGTAACGGACACGTCATGGACAAAGAAATCCACGTATTTTTTCTTAATTATATTCTCCAACCGCTGCACTGTCGTCAGCAGTGTAAATTATTCAAATGGAAATTCGAAATGTTGATAACTACTACAGTTAGCACTATGAATTAATATCAAATTCTTAGTAAATTACATACTACTGTGTAAAAAATGAAGAATCTAACATATTCCTTGAAATTAAAATTAAATAATGACTGTTAATGGTGTATAAATAACTACACCATAGTGGTGAGATTTAAATGTTAGTGGACACGGGTAGTCAACTATTAGTTTTAAACGCTGACTGGATGCAAAAACAAAAATTATTTAAAAAATACCGCAATATTACCTATCACTAATACGAATATTACAACCGCTACAAATAAGTGAGAAAGGGTTAGACGACAAGCATACATAACAATTATGTATGTTTCTGCTATTTTAAGATTAGCATAAGTACTAAATTTTCTTTGTTCCTGGCCAACGGCAGGTGTACAGTTTTCAAAGGTATATTTTAACGAAACCGGCTTCTCAGGTAGAACATAACGGCAACGGCTTTTCAGGCACCTTACGGTAGATTCATAACGTAGGTATTGAATACCTTATTCCTAAAGTATTAAATCTTGAAATTTAAAAGACAACAAACAATAATTTATTGTTATGAAACAATAATGTGAAAAAAGCTCGTTTTTGCAGTTACTTCTTTTATAATTTTTGTTGAAAACGGAAATTTTGATTAAAATAATAATTGCATAAATTATTATTTTAAAAGTAGACACTTTAAACTTTAAAATGCATGCTTCATATTTTTTAATTAGGATGAATTCTCATTGTTCTATATTACTCTTCAGTTTGAATTTTACGCAGTATTTAAGAACATCAAGATTTCAAGATTTTTACAGTCTTGTTTTAAAAACAATAAATGATATCAAATTTTCAATTTTTGCAACCTTATGTATACAACACTATCAGTAACTTACAACACTTCAACTTGTGAATAAAACTATTAAATTTTCAAATATTATTACTTTAAGGTTAAGGTTACTTTACTTTTTCGGAGTCATTATGTATATATAGTACATAATATTTCAGTGAAAAAACTTACGCTTCAATAATTTTTCGAGAAAACTTCTCAGTTTTGTAAAAAAAACTATAAGGACATTTTTATCTGCAGTAGTTTCGGAAACCAGAACATTTCATTCCGGCAACCGTCAAGAGTATCTGCGCCCGTGTACCGGTGGCCTGCCGCGTAGAACATGGTCTCGTCTAAACAAAGGTGACTGTGACGGTCGGTCTGCACTGACAGGTAACCTATTCCCAGTGATTTACCTGCTGTAGACTACCGAATTCCAGATGACTAAACATCTCGGTGGCCGTTTAAACAAGTGAAAGATCCCGTTAGGGGCTGACCGCTGGCCGAGGGAAGAGGTGACAGTTTAATGGAGGGGAAATTTACACTGATCTTACGAGAAATAAAATCCGTTTTTCAGAAAAGCGGCCGTTCATAGAGGTGACCGCTGAAAAAAGATGGCTGTTAGGTCAGGCTTCACTGTATAAACTATAATTTTTAGCTCTTAATAGCATTTTATTTTTTTAAACATAAATAAATTATAAATTATATATATTCAAAATATATTCTGTCCCGCAGAATCTGAAGATGTCACGCCGACAAAGCGTTGTGTGGTACCATTTCAGCGAGAAGGAGACCAACAGAGCAGAATGCAAGTACTGCAAAACAATTCTTAGCATTGTTGGAGGATTGACAGAAAATTTGACCCGTCATTTGAAAATAAGACACCCGACCGTTCCCTTGGAACGAACATCAAGACCTCGTTTGTCTGGGCGATCGGAATCTGAACATACCCGGCCATCAACTTCTGTTTCTCCACGACCTCCTTCGACAAGCAGCTGTGAGGTAGGTGAAGTTTGTTCACTGACGGACCAACCATCTACAAACATTCGTACACCTATACCCACCCCTCCATTGTTTTCATCTTCCCTTAAACTTTCTCAAGCCTCAGTTGACAGTTTTGTCCAGGTTGTAAAACCAGTTGCTTTAAGTAAAAGTAAAGCTATAGATGTCCAACTTTTAAAAATGATTTGTAAGGAGTTTCAACCCTTCAGTTTGGTTGAAAATCCTGAATTCATAACATTTGTAAATATGCTTTGCCCAGGTTATTCTCTCCCGAGTCGGAAAACCCTTAGCAGAAGCCTTCTTCCTCAAACATACAATAATTTGGTAGAGGAAATTAAAATTAAATTAAAATCTGTCTATGCAGTGTCAATTACCATTGATGGGTGGACTTCAATAAATAACCAAAGTTTTTTGGCTATCACGGCCCACTACATAGATGCGAGTTCCTCGATATTATGTTCCAATTTGTTAGGGTGCATCCAATTTAATGAGACGCATACCGCGTCAAATTTAAGTGCCTTTTTGTTTCAGGAATGTAAAAGGTGGGAGATAGAACAAAAAATCACTGCAGCGGTTACCGACAATGACCCAAACATAGTCGCTGCTGTGAAATGTAATAACTGGAGGCATGTACCGTGCTTTGCGCATACGTTAAATTTGATCGTCAAAGCAGGCTTAAAACCTATAGACCCTATTGTAGATAAAGTTAAGGGAGTCGTACAATTTAAAAAAAAAAGCCCCCATTCCCTTAATAAACTGCATGAAACCCAAAAGCAGTTAGGCTTCCCAGAGTTGAAGTTGAAGCAGGACGTCCCAACTCGGTGGAACTCGACGTATGATATGTTGCAAAGGGTATTTCAAAATAAAGATCCTTTGCTATCGACGTTAGCCGTTTTGAGAAATGATAGCTTCAAATTATACAATGAGGAACGGGTGGTAATCACCCAAGCTTTAAGTTGATTGAAAGTTTTCTACGATCTAACAAATGAAATTAGTTCCGAAAAAACAGTTTCGCTTTCAAAAAGCTTCCTTTTAGCTTGGAACTTAAATTCATTTTTAATTAATAAACTAAAAGATCCCAATTTACATCCAGTTGTAGGAAACATGACTACTATATTTAATCAAGAAACCGAAAAAAGGTTTTTAATTAATGAATCATGGAACATCGGACCCGAATCTGCATTGCTAGATCCGAGGTTTAAAAAAAAATCTTTTAAACATTGTCCCCCTAAATATAGTCAGGTGTATGAAAAGTTGGTCGGTCAGATAAAGGGACAAATTATTTCACTTCGCACTCACGAAGCTGTCGAGAGTCGTGATCAAGTAAAAGCACCAAAAGGAGAGTCAGTTTTGTGGGAGGGATTTGACGAGGAGGTAGCTGGGGAATCCTCTATTAGGGATCCAAAAGCAATGGCAATAGTAGAATTGGATAAATTCCTAATGGAGCCGTTACTGGAACGGCATGAGGATCCTTTGGCCTGGTGGGACCAAAGAAAAACAATCTACCCCCATATAGAGTGGTGTTGAAGAGGTTATATATACCTGCCAGTTCAGTGCCCTGCGAATGGATATTTTCTAAAGCAGGACAAATTTTAACAGAAAAAAGATGTCGCCTGGGTGCTTCTAAACTTTCACAAATACTATTTTTAAATAATAATTTTTAAATATAATTAATTCACTACCGACTCGGAACACAAAGTTTTTTATGGGTAAAAATGTAAAAGTTTTACCTTATAGCCTGAACCAGTTTTCGCTTTTAAAAACTTCATTCATTGGCAGCACTTTTGAAGAATCGATGTTGTGTGTGTATGTTCGAATAATGCGTGTGATTTGAATTGTGTCTGTTCGTTTAGGATGTCGTTTTTATGTGTTTTCGTGTGTTTATAGCATTCAAATTCCCGCCTCAAGTTTCAAAAATTAGAAGTTTAAAAAAGTATTATTGGATTTTGTTGGTCATGACGTGTCCGATATATTAAAAACTATGTTGTATACCATGTTGAAATTTTATGTATTAGTTATTAAAAAAAGTAGTTTCTACATAAGAAATAAGTGTGAAAAAGCTAGTAAGGTTAGGTACAATTTGTATGCTTATTCAGATTTTGAGAAAAATTTTACAGATTCAAACAAATTACATAATGTACTTGAAACGTAACATGTACTGAAGAAATGTGAGACTAATTTAATGTAACTGTAGAAATAGAAATCAGCGCCAGTAGAATTGTAGAAGCTGGAGGTTGTCCAATAGTTCAGGATGTGAGCAGAAATATTATTAGTACTTTTTTAAATTGACTAATTTGTCGATTAAATTTATTACTCTACCTAGCAAGGGAAATTAATAATAATATTATTCTATTATCGACACTAATTAAGATACTGGTTTATTATTACGGTAGTGTTTTGAAGACGAACAATTGCATTATTTGCAAGACAATAAACCAATCAAAATCAAACATAATAATATAATTACTATTTATTACATTATTGATTTATACTAAGGTGTTTATTGATCTAAGCTGTACTAAGAGAACACGTTATTTATATAATTAAATTCAGGAAAATCTGGGCTATAAACAGTCTAGTATAAACAGTTTAGTTTGTAAACACCAGGTAGATCGAATTTGTTTTGTGCTTTGTGTGTGTGTTTTGATAGTGTGTGTTCTGTTTTGTTTGTAGTTTTGTATGCGATTCTGTATCCTGGTGTTTTGAATTTGTGAGCTATTTTTTCAGTTTGGTTATTGATGTATGTTAGTGTTATGAATTTGTTGTTTTCTGTCTTTTTGGGTGATTGGAGGAGTTGTGTATTAGTGTGTCAGTTGTAGTCGGTTTTCTGTATACAGTATACTGATTTTGTGCCTGTGTTCAAATTTTGTGATTGAGAGGTCTAAGAAGTTTATGCTATTGTTGTGTTCGTATTCGGCAGTGAAGGTTATGTTTTTGTGTATTTTGTTTATGTGCGTTAGTAACTGTTTACGTTGTCTTTTGTTTCCCCTATTGTTTTATGATACACAAAAAACATTGTGTTCCAAGTCGGTAGTGAATTAATTTTGTAACGAATATTGTAATTTTGTAGTGAATATTTAGTTAAGTAACGGACACGTCATGGACAACGAAATCCAATAAAATAATTTTTAATTAGAATTTGAAAATTTAGTTTAGTTTTTTGTAGTAGTTTTTTAATTGTAATTATTTTTTGTTTGTTTTATCAATAAATTGTTTTATTAAATTGTAATACGTTTGTTTCTTTTTCCTGTATCCCTTAAAAGTGCAATTAATTTTGTTACGGTCAATTTAATTATTAATCTAAAAAATTTGACTGTTACAAATAATTTATATTAAATATTTTAGAACCGCCAACTAATTAAAAAATTATTTTAATTTTGATTTAGGCTTTTTTTAACCAGTATAGGGGAAGGAACAGATAGAAATTAAAATTAAGGTTAAAAAATGTGTGTGTATACGTCTATATATGTAGTATTTTAATTTTTGAAAAATATTTTGTTTTAAAGAAAAACATATAGGCTATATGAAAAAAATGAATACAAGGAAAAAATAGGAAAATATTTGAGCGTAATAGTTAATGTATTTAAAAAAAAGTATTTTACAGAAGCATTATTTTGATGCAGTTTCATTAGTAAAATAAATTGTTAGGCGTTAGAAATGTTAATTTTTTCCATTGTTAACAGGGTTAATTTAAAAGTAAAATAATTTATCTAATGGGCAAATTTGACAATAAAGTACCCTCTTATAAGGACTAAGACTAAGGAAACGTGAAGGGGAATGAAAAGGACCGGTGAACGGATCTAAAAGAACTGATCACCGCAGTGATCGGTCAAAAATGAACGGATCGTTAAAAAGACCGACATCGCCCATCCCTAATGTTTACTAAATGGCATTAAATGTAAAACAACCATCGAAAACCTCCACGCCCTCTCGTGAGCAGAAAATGAACTATTGGACTTTCAAAATTTCCCGTTTCACTGGCGGACCCTGTATAACAATCTTTATTAACTTTTTGTACTGTTTTGTAAAGGTATTTTAATTCTCGGATTTCGTTAATATAGTCTCAAGCTAGGCTTGAGCAAGCAAGGCTATACTACACTTACAATTATCCCACGAAAATTTCCCATTAGAGTAAATGTAAATGTGATTTTGGAGTAATTGTAAATGCTGTTATTCAAATACTCTTGTTAGTTTAGTACTATTAAATATCAGAATAACAAATCTAGATAATATTATGAGCTTACCACTCTTAAAACATATTCTGCTAAAAATAAAAATTATTAAAAAAAAACTATGTACAGTAAAACATTTCCAAATAATTTGTTAAGCCTATGTATGTTAGTGTAGAACAGATGTGGAAAATATATTTCTGCCATCTGATAAATAGTCAGGTGTATTGTTATGTTAGTGCTTAATTGTTACCAAGTCACTTAACTTATAAAATTCAACCCCTTGATAAGTGTGTTTTTGGCCCTGTAAATATTTCTTGGGAGAAAAAATTGATAAGCTTTGGCAAAAGAAAAAAAACACTAAGATTGAAAGGCAAGGAGTTTGTTGATTGTCAAAATGTGAATTTTATACGCTATTAGGCCAAGTGTTTAGAGAAGGCATGATTAGTAAAAATGTCATAGGTAGTTTTATTACAACAGGAATTTTTAAATTGATGGAAGATAGTTTCCAGAATCTGCTTCCAGTCCAAAAGAACTAAATGAGTATAAGATGAGTAGGGCTATTATACAGATTTACTTTTCAGTACACCTACAAGCAACTCTATGGTGATGTAGCCATGTTGTCTATACTAGGCACACCTGCTTCTCAGATAAGTACTCCACCAAGTAAGATTATTGAGAAGACACCTATTAAAACACCACAACAAAAATAAACTCCAGAAACACCAGCTGCAATCATAAAAATATTTATGTCAGAAATTAGCAAACTCAAAAATCTATGATGTCTACGGAACTCAATACAAAAAAAAAGAAAGAAAAATACCTCACTGAAACAAGAAAGATAAGGAGAAGTTCAAACAACAGAAAGGTCCCCGCAAAAGTTAAAGAAGCTGAAGACAGTATCAAGAAAAAAAGCTTGGAAATAATCAAGAAGAAATGTCTAGGAACTGAAAAAACAAATCTAAGAAGGAAACTGTACTATGATCATAAAGTAGTAAAGAAATCTAAACAAGATTCTGAACAAAATTCTATTTATTGTGATGACTCTGATGATAACAAAGATTCATTTGCAATAAGTGTTTTGAAAGGCAATACAATGGAAGTAACATGAAATACCAGAATGACAAAAGATTCAACTAAGCAAATTTATTCTTATTGATTTTGTTGGAGGACCAAGCAATAAAACTCATTACAAGTATGTTTGCTGTGTACTGAAAGTAGATGATAATGAGAGAGAAATTTATATCACAGGATATCAAAGCAAAAATGGAATTTCTACAAAGTTATTTTGAATGTTCAGCCTCTTCATTCACAGCACTTAATGAATATTAATTGCTACACTTTCACATGTAAAACTTACTTTGTTTATTTTCCTCGTACGATGTTTCAGCGTGATGTTCACCTTCCTCAGCGAGGCATGATACAGAATGTCCGGAACTTGTAACGGTTTTTTTCCTAGTTGGTAGGTTGTGTGGGGGGTGGAGGTGGAATCTACAACATTTATATTAAAAGAAAGTGATGAAAGTACTGTTAGCTTTTAACAAATATTGGCAATTTTGCCCAATCCATAAATGAAGGAAATTGACAGACAAATTGTCTGCGAGTTCCCTGGAAGTGTTTGAAAAATGATAAACTTTTATTCTATCATTTACTTGTTATATTATGTAACAGAAAAACGTTCCTTTATCATTTCTTTATGGTTTTTAATAAACATAGTATTTGAATTAACTTGTTTCCTTTTATTTTCCATATAGACGAAGACAGGGTAATTGTAAACATAAACAACCCACATCATACCTTCCAGTATTTGCGTATCATCCATCAGAACACTGAATAACTCAACAGGATACTAAGTCATTCTTTAGTTCAGGCACATTTAGCATGTATACTAGGGATGGGTCGATACCAGTTTTTCTCGATACTCGATACTCGATATTGGATACATGATTTTTTCTCGATACTCGATACTTCGATACTCGATACCGTCAACATTTCTAGTTTCAATAAATAGATTAAAAATTAAAAATAAAAAGTTGAGAGAACTGTATAATATCAATTAAATTAATTAAGTGTACATATTTAATGAGACAAAATGTAATATCGTCAGAATAATTATTTAAGCTTTACATTAAAATTAAAATGAGTTTTTGAAACAGTCCACTTTTACAAGTTTTTGTTCAAAAATACTAGCATTCTCACTCTTTCGGGGTCAAGTCTACTTCTTTTTCTGTCACATATGAGACCTGCTGTGCTAAATAGTCTTTCAGAGAAAACTGTTGCTGGTGGTATACACAAATATTTTATAGCTAATTTTTTTAGTTTTGAAAATTTTGAATTTGTTTTCCAGTAATCTAATGCACTAGAAAGAGGAGGTGACAAATCGTCTTTGAGATGTGCAGTGATTTCTTCCTGGGAACTGTTAACTGGCAGTGAATTTGACACATCATTATATTCTTGCATAATGTTACTGTACAGATACCACATTCCTGGCAATTTATCGGGCTTTGAAGTATGTGACATCTAAAATAAAAGAAAAAGTTCGTGAATGATCGATTTTTACGAGTACGTCAGTATTACATGACTATTCCCACATATCTAAAAATCTGGAATAAAAAATTAAAAATCTTAACTCATCATTTTTGGATGCAGGACATTCCTGTTGGTTAGCAAGGTCCACCAATCGGTCTTTAGCAGAATTGAGAGCACTGGGACTGCGAAAAACTCGTCCTTTTAAGCGGGGGTCCAACAGCGTTGCAATGGAACATATTTCATTGTCTTCAATGGATTTATACCTCACGTTCATTTCATCCAGCAACGATTGTCAAACAATCGCAATTCCCGATCCACTTTCTGACGGCTTTTCCAGTTCAGAAATAACACTGTTCACAATGGGGATTATTTCGGACACTGACACTGAGGATGAACTTACGGCCAGTGTTGCTTGATCGAAAATATTTAATGTGTCAATCAGTAAATTAATAAGATCCCATTGCGATACTGTAAGATTCACTGGTAAGGAGAGATCAGAGGATGCAAAAACTATGGCCCTCTTTTGCTGTTGAAGTCTTTGTAGCATATGTAGAGTTGAATTCCATTGCGTAGGTTCATCCTGAATCAAGTGATGTTGTGGTAGAGAAAGATGCTTCTGTGCGGCTTTGAGAATCTTGGCGGATTTTGAGGAGTGTTTGAAACTCCCAACTAGTTTCCTGCACGACGAAATGAGACTTTGAATACTTTTGAAGTGCAAAGTCCATGCTTCAAAACAAGTTGGAATGTATGAGCTAGACACGACAGGTGGGGAAAGTTTCCTAACGTCATAGCATTTACAACATTGCGACCGTTATCATGAATCACGGCCATTAATTTATCAATTAAACCCCAAGCTTCTAAAGTTTTCTTTAAAAAATTTGCAAATATTTTCACCAGTGTGGCTCACTTCTTCAAATGGTATCACTTCAATGCAAATATGTTTAAGATTATAGTCCAGGTCCACAAAATGAACGGTGACACTTAAATAATCGTCGCAGGCTGTTGATGTCCACATATCCGTCGTAACAGCTACGCTATTCGCATTTTGTAGCTCATTTTTTACTCTTCTTTCTACTTCTTCATACAGTTCTGGAATGATTTGATTAGATATGTGCTTACAAGTAGGCATAGTATATCTAGGTTCAAGGTACTTAATCAACTCCTTAAATCCTTCATCCTCAACAATGCTGAATGGTTGGTTATCTTTGCATACCATTGTTGCAATTTTTCTGGTAATTGTCTTCGACCGACTATTACCTGGTTTAAACGCAGATTTATTGTCCATAAATGATTTAAGTGTAGGTTGAGAGAATGATGACGATGATGATGATATCGATGCCATCGATAATGAGGATGACTGTGAAAGAAGAGTCGCAGGCTCATCTACTGTTACTTCTTCAGGAGTTAAATTTCCACTTCCGCAGAATTTTTTATTAAGAGGTTCTGAAAAAGCAATTTTATGCGCTGTATGTGACATGTTTTTTTAGGTTACTAGTGTTGTGAGATTTTCCACCACGCGAAAAACTCTTTTTACAAATGCGGCAAATGGCGCGATTATCACAATGAGGGTCTATTTGAAAATAGTTCCACACTTCACTCATATTGAATGAAAAAAAAATATATAAATTATAAATATAATATGGTGCCACAAAACACAAAGTCTTCTGTCACGTGGAGGTAGCAACTGACTGCCGGCATGCAAACTTATTTTAAAAACATACCAAAATAGATTGCTTATGATTGAAAGCTCTAATTTGATTTGTCAAAAATTTCTTGTAGGCGGAGTTTCATTTTTCCCACAACTCAACATGCAATTAGTCACATACTATTGGACTAGTACGTGACTTTAAGAGGAAACCTAGGCTCAGACATCCTGTCTCCAACTTTTATGGTAGGTCGGAAATATTTCTAAAGACGGGACATTTATGGCTTGCAGTGAGGTAATTAGATGCTCGGGTGTAAGGTGAATAAGCAGGAATTGAAAGAAGGTTCTTCCTGACCATATCTCCGTCTTTATTTCTACTGTTTACGATTCGATCACATATAGGGCAATACAGTGAAACCTCATTAACACGTTCCTCATTAGTACGTTTTATCGCTTATCACGTCGTAATTTTCAAGGCCAATGGGCGGGCGAGGGTTGCGACATAAGAGGTAGCGCAACTTCACTCGTCAAGCTGGTAAATACTGTACTGCATTTTTCAGTAGTACATTTTCCCGCTTTTGACGTCCAAAATTTTCAGTCCCTTCAAAAACGTACTCGAGGTTCCACTAGTCAACATCTTTCTATAAGCAAACTGCTACTGATATTGCAGATTTTTTGTATGAAATTTCTCAAAAATTTCTAATTACAATTTATGTAGAAACATAAATAGAAACATAAGTATCGAAAAAGTATCGAGCGAGTTTTCTGAAGTATCGCTCGATGTCGATACCATGCAAGTATCGAGAGTATCGAGGTATCGAAAGTATCAAGGACCCATCCCTAATGTATACACTTCTAGAAGTGTGTGTGCCATGGAATGGCATGTTTTTTACATGATCATTAATTTTAAAGGCTATAGTACATGTCCGTTAAACACCTGTTGTATTTTACATAAATCTTTAAATACATATTCATCAAATAAACTGATAGGCAAAAAGTGATAAGTGAATGGATGATTACATCAAACGATGTGTATATAATGTATTTTCATTTATTATGACAGGATAATATTAGTGGAATTAAATTATTCTGCGACTACTGTATTACAGTATACAAACATAGTGAAATATCTTGGCACATACTATGTAATAAATTGTGATAAAAGGCACATTTCAAATAGAAAGGAAAGCTGGTAGGATCAGACATAACAAAAATGATTTAGTTTTTTGAGAATTTATTCCTATCAAACTGCAATAAGCATATTTTCAAACCTTTATGGATGAGTGTCATGGAATTTACAGGTTGCACCAAAAGAAACAATTAAAATATATCTTTACAATTAAACAGAAATTGGTCTTGTAATATGAGTCGGTAATACAGCAGAAACTAATCAGTTAATTGCTATTACAAAATGCCTTACCTATTCCTTTTTCATGATGATCAGATTTTGCTATATTGTAATAAAATAAATTAAATAGAATTGATGTTGTGTTGACTTATGATAAGAAGATACTGTGAAGTATGAGACTCCGATGTAATCAAGTCCAATGTAATATGTTTAATTGGTGTGGCTCTCGACGTCTTACTGGCCTGAAACACTTCCTTAAGTTTCCCAGCTGGTCGAGTCCCAATGGTAGCAAGACCGGTCGAGTAGCGTAAAGTTGATGAAGAAATATATATGCTCAGCTTCACCGAAAGTTTCAAAACAAAAATTATTGTTTTGAAGAAAATTAAAAAAAAATTATGTTTATAAAAAAAATAATAAAAAAAAATTTTAATTTTATTAATTAATTAATTAGGATCAATTAATTAATATAGGGCTGTGAAGTTTTAAACAGTGTAATGCTCTTCTGAAAATTTTTATTAAAGTTTTAGTATAATTTAAATAATCTATCACCACTCATAAGACTGTCTGTAAACCAATCGATATTTGTTTACCTTTCTATTTTTTAGGTTATCTTCACTTACGGGTGGTAAAGTCCTTGTAGATTATCAATTAGAATTATATTATTGGTAATTAGTATTATTGAAGAAATAAAGAACTATTAAGTATTGAAAAGTATTAATGTTTTATTAAGTAACAGCAATATTGACTCTTATCGATTAGTATCGATTCTCAGGATATCGAAAAAAGTTACAAGTATATGATATAAAAATTATATAGGGTTCTTTAAACAGCCAGTTATTACCAAAGTCAGAGAAATCGGGCTAATATTTAAAAAGTATAACGTTACAATCAAATTAATAGTTATTAATAAACACAGACATTGAATAATAATTTGTAAATATAATAATTGTTTTCACCCAACAGCTGTGTCGAACTAGAAAGCGGGGTTCTGGCAATGATGAGACCAATATTGCAAATGGCTGCCGTGAAGTTAGTGAGATGTCATTCGTATATTGGACGTTCCAAATAAAAGATTTTCCTGTAGTATTCCTGTTCTGATGTCTGCGAATCTCTTGTAAAATGTTGTGTAGTGTCTAGTGTACTGTTTCTGAGTTGTATTTAGTGTATCCGTATAATTATTAGTTCAAACACTTTCCCCGGTTCCATCACTAATTTGGGTTAATGTATTACACAGTTTTCTTGTGTTTTGTGGTGTTTTTCAGAGTAGATTTATATTGTTCTGTGTTATGGAGTGTTACTTGATTGTTTCTGTTATAATATGATAGTTTTAGAAGTATTTTACAAGTCACTCGCGATTTCACAATAACGTACTATACACTCGCTTTGTATGTCTATTATAGGTTAGGTTATGCACGTTGCCAAACGTATGTCATGTTAACCGTTCAAAAACCAATAATTAACTAACTGTTTCCTCCAGTTTCAATTAAACTCTTAGCCCATATAATATTATCCTTAACATTGTTCAAATATTTTTCACATCCTGTATGCACTTTTACATTTTCACTATATGAATGCCTATACTTTGGTTATTTGTCAATTTTATTCACTAGATTTGATTTAAATTAATCTTTCAGTTCATTCTGGTTATTTTCAGATTAAATAATGCCATTTTATAGTGTTTTCTGTACAAAAAAATAGTAATTTCACTTTCAGTTTGGTATACTGTGAAGAGTCAAAACATCAAAATTTACTTCCTGTCATTATATAAATTCAGCCATTTTATCAGTTATATTTAATATTAATAATCCTATATTGTATTAAAAGGTTCCTATTCCCTTATTTTCTGGTAATTAATTGAATTAGTTGTATTCTGAAACATTATTCTGAAATATATGACTCCGATGTCTAAATTTCTGAGTTTAGTCATTTTATTTTTATTTATAATTCTGAATATAATTTATTAAAATCTCTCTAAATGGTATGTGCAATTATATGGCATGATCTCAAGTTTATTTTGTCTAAACCCCTTTTGTTTATTTGCATTTAAATGAGCAATTTCTCTGTTTTGATGAAGTTTGGTTTCCATTCTTTTGGCCTATGATTTTTTAACAATTTTTCTTACAAAATAATTTACAAACAATATATGATGTGTGATACCCTCTCTGACTTTTACAAATAGTATTATAAATTAAACATGCTTTCAAATTACACAAAAACAACTAGTATTGGCCACAATACAAACAATAGTCAAACAGAATAAAGAATATTTTTTTAAAATAAATGGTTGTCTTCAAATCAGACATTTTGCAACAAAATTCCCATTTCCAACATGGAAATATGGTTTACAACAAAGGTTTTTTACTAACTAACATCTTAATTACTCTCTACTATTTACAAGTGGTAACTATTTTTATAGTTCTGATGTTAGTTGTTTCAGACCCAAACAAATGGCCTTATATCTAAAACATTTTTAAACATTCTTGTACTATATACATAAAAAACCTTATATTTATATTCTTATTTCTAACTATTATTATAAGTAGGATTCTACAGTTTTTATACCGTCTTTTACATTGTCTTTGGGGAATTGTACCCTGGTCATTAACAAATAAATAGTATTAATTGTTCAAAAGGTATTATGAACTCTGTTTTTCTTTTTTCATGTAAAACAAAATGTTATTTTAAACAGATTCATGTCTTATGAACAACATTGTCACAGTACATATTTTAAGTCATTGAAAAATGCATATTTCATTGCATCCAATGTTTGTGATTGCCAAGAATGAAACACAAGGTTCATTTTTTATAATACCCAAAACTATCACTGGTTCACTTTGCACTTATTATTATGTTAATGCTAAATGGACGTATAGTCTTATTAACATAATAAATTGGTTAGCGTTCTTTCAATGGAGATTTGTTCCATGGGTACTATATTATTGTTTCGTTTTAGTTCACAGGAAACTTTTACTTTATACACTCCTCTCTCTTAAATTTATATACATGTGGTTTTTATTTCGTTATACTTTTGTTTTTTGATATTTATTTTGGGGATATAGGGATTTGGGTGTCTTTTATAAGAGCATGACATCTTCTTCAGGATGCTGCCCTCTTCTTCTTTCTTCAGTCTTCTTTTCTCCTGCCTTCTGGGACTGGTATCTTCTCCATCTTCTTCTTGTTGCCATCAGGTTTCTTGGGATCTTCTCCATCTTCTTCTTTATTACAGAAATACACAACCTGTATTGGTTGATCTTGGCTTATTTTAGGGTTTCTCTTCTATTTATTCTTCCTCGTTGTGGGTTTGGTCATATTGTGTACTGCTTTGTTATTTACTATTTTACCTTCCTGGGTTATACCTTGAAAACCTTTGGTTATGAGACTGGTCTTGGATGACTCATCACTAGTAACTCCTTTTATTTGTACTTGTATTTTCTTTGTAATAATGATTTCTTTCCACAGTTGCTATGAATTAATCTTTTTATATTAAACTTAGTGCTTTCTTCCAAATTTAAATATTATAACTTCATTATTCTAATGATCAATTGCCATTCAATATTATGCAAACATCTGTCACGCTACAGATTGCTCCCCTCCAGAAGTAATTATTTCAGACATGTTTATGGATGAAATAATTTCTTATGATAATTTCATCATTTCTTATAATTCATTTTCTTCTCCATCTTTATATCGACTTTTTTATAATTAGAGTTTTATTAATTTTATATATATGGTTACTTGTCTTACTACTGATCCTTTTCGGATAGTTAGTGTCTTCTGAGATATATTATAATTGTAATACATTTTCTTTCTATATCAACTTCGTGTTGTATCCTTGGGATATTAATTCCCTAACATTCCCTATCACATGGGCTGGGGCAGATCAGAGGGGCACTGTACGCTACTTCTCTGCTGGCCATACACCACTTCTATAAATTGAGTACAGGGGCATATCCATCCCTGCTCAAAAAAACATAATGCTGCTGGAATTATCTTCAGTCAGTCATCGAATAAATAAATAAAAAGTAGTCTCATTTTCGACTAATAAAAATATCTTTGGATTCTCCACTTCGTAGTCTCTCAGATTATCTCACATTTTCTATCTTAATAAATCTTCATAATCATTATTATACTCATTATATATATTTTTTCAAAACTCTTAACTTGTCTGATATATTTAATTTAATTATGGTTGAAAACCTTTCTTTTAATAATTCTGGTTACTGTTTACAGTGTAACTCTCTTTCTTCTCCATCTGAATTCTCTTTATACTTTCTTCTGGTTATTCATAGTATTAGCATGGTCTTTATAAATAGTCTTTCGTATTCATTATTTGAATGGTCTTAATATATTATATTTAATTTTTTAACATTGTATCATTACATTAGATATACAGGTTGTTATATTGATCATTTTATTTAAACATTTTGGTTCTTTCCTTTCTCTTAGAAAGTTATTAATCCGCCTTCGCATTCATTAACATTAATTCATTTATATCATATTTCATGTGGTATTTCTTCTCTTTGCATTTCATATAGGTCTTATTATTATCATTTGTTCAAAATCATCTTCTCCATCTGTTTGGTATGAGTTGTTCTTCTTCGCTCTTAATTAACTGTTTTCATTATCGTTTCATAGGTAATTAGTCTCGTTGCTTCCAAATTTTTTCCTTCTCTGGCATATTACACTCTTTTTTGTTATTCTTCTCTACTCCTTCAAATGCTATTGTGAATGTCTAGCATTTATTCTGGATTAAAATTAATTCTCTTTTCTGAATTAATCACTTTATTTTCTTCTCAATTCAATTATAATTGACACATAATTATTTTTTTTTTTTTTTGGAACTTGGTTATTTTTAATGTAAAATTCAAACTATTCTTTTTATTTAATTGAAAAATATTTCTCATAAATCCTTGTAATATGTTGATCTTATCTTGTTTCAAAGTACTGACGTTCTATCAACATTCAAATTCTGTTTAATTCATTTATTCCCAGAATTGTTTCATTCAGAATTGTTTATAGTAATGTGATCTTACTATTATTTCTGAATGTTTTGGTATTTCTCCAAATTCAAATTCTTCTTAATTATTTACCATAAAGTTTTTCTCATAAACTTAGTTATAGTAAGTTGGTCTTACTTTATTTTTAAATTTTTTGTATTAAGTTCAAAATTCTCTCTCTTTCTCTTTCTTCCATAAAGTTTTGTTCTAAATTATCAGGTTGTAGTAAGATGTACTTACTCAATTTAAAATTTTTATAAATAATAAGTTCAAAATTCTCTCTTTTTCTTCCATAAAGTTTTTTCTTCAAATTATTAGGTTGTAAGTTGTTCTTACATATTTTAGAATTTTTTGAAAATTATTAAATTAAAAAATTCTTCTTTTTTTAATTCTCCAGAATGTTCTTCTCAAAATATTAGGTTGTAAGAAGTACTTACATTATTTTAGGATTTTTTAAAAATAAAATATATATAAATTCAAAATTCTAAAACTCACAACTCATTCTTCATAATATTTCTTCATAGAAGCTTGATTGTACACTCCTTTGATTCTTCCTGAAACGATTTCCCTCAACTCATATGTATTGTTATGCTTATCATTTACCACAACATATGGGGTTATATTGTACTCTACACTGGCCCATTTTATTTATACTTTTGTAAGTTGATCTCCACTTTTTCTTTTCTTATAAATTTTCTTTTCTTTTATATACCCAGGAAGATGGATGATTTTCTTTATGTCACTGCATTGCTCATATTTTTATTGGTCATGTTCATTTTCTTACATAGTCTTCACTCATAAAACCCAGTTTTGTTTCTATGTTTATTCTTCGTATCATTTCCTTTCAATGATATTTATTTCGTCTCCTTCAACATTGTTTTTCGCCGTAGTCGGTTATCATGATCCGTCCCTTTTCTTGATGTCGTGTGGTATTTGTGTCAACCAGGTTCCATCATCTCAGTTGCTCTTATAAAATTTACCCTAGGGCGCGACACTCGGTTATTATTACTGTTATTATTTTTATTACTAAATTTATCATGATAGTCTTTTCGGTTAGGTTGGTAAGGTCTGTCATCATTATTGTTGGGATATGGATTTCTCTGACTGTATGGGACATTATTATGTTGGTATAAATTGTTTCTATTGTATGGATAGGGGTTGTTATTCCTATCGCCGTTAAAATTACCGATAAGTTGGTTATTACGCGGCGGGTTGTTAGGGCCGTCGTAATTACTGGGCTGGTTCCCTCTATCATCATATTGTATACACCAATACTTCTCTGGTCCATGTTTTGTGTTACCTGACAAATATATGTGAGGATCTTCATCTGGGTTATCACTTATTATTTGTTTATCTGAAACACCATAAGCTGGTTTACCATCACATATCCACTCTGAAGGAATATATTTTAGTCTAACCGTACCCTGGAACTGTCCTGGATGGCACACTAATGGAATACATTCTGGTGATTCATCTGTGCCGTCATTACAGTCTGGTACGATATCACATTTCCATTTTTCTGAAATCCACCGTCCGGTTCTGCGTTGAAACTGGTCTGTTCCACCTGTGGTATTCTGTTTACCTCTGGTCCTTTCCCAGTGATAAACTACTGTCTTGTGGTAAATTATTTCTGAAATTACTTCGATTCTCCTTCTATAATTCATAGAATTCATGATGTCTTTGTCATAGGTAATTGGGATATTATTGCCATCAATTAACCCATGTTTCATCATCTCCAACTCTTCCTTCGTTTTTATTACATTTCTTGGATACATTCTCCTTTTCCTTGGTTTAATATCTTCCTGGTTTCGGTTAGTTTCAATTCTAGGTAATACCATTACTTGTTTCTGCGTTTTATCATTTGGTACTTCTTCTGGTTCTGGTTTACTATTATATTTTATTTCTTCAGTCTTCTCCTTTCTTAATTCCTCTCTTTTTAATCTGTCCTCCCTCATTTCCTTATTCTCGTCATCTAGTTTCTTGTTCATATTATCTAGTATTTTATGCTGATCATCCAGTTTCTTCATTGTCGACTTGTGGCACTCATCCAGTTTCTTACTTAATTCTTCTTTCATTTTCTTATTATCTTCCTTCAAATTTTCTATGTTCTTGTTCACCCCACTTAATCCTTCTTTCAAAGACTGTGTGTCCTTCTTCCTATTCTCCTCCATTTTCTTGTTACTCTCCTCCATTTTGTCTTCCATCTTTTGTAGAAGTCTTTCCATGAATCTGTCCATTTTATCCTCTTCCGTTACTTTGGATTTTTCTACATGTCTTTCCTGGACATTTACTTCCTCTGTCTGTGTAGGCATCTCAGGTTGTTCCCCTGGTTGTTCATGTTGTTTGGACAACACTGGTGGCAACAAACTTTCCGCGTCTACTGGCGTTGCTTCCTTGTTGTCCATGTCAACTTCTATTTCTTTCTCGGCCTCCGCCGCCCGTTTCTTAGATGTTGCACGTCGTTGCATTTTCCCTTGAAATTCTCTGGCTTTGTAGCTGTTGCCTAGCTCCAACTAGTGATTGGGCAGAATGTATTGGCCTTCCAATCGCTAATTAAAGCCCCTAAAGTTGTGCGCCAATTTGTAATAAAATAAATTAAATAGAATTGATGTTGTGTTGATTTATGATAAGAAGATACTGTGAAGTATGAGACTCCGATGTAATCAAGTCCAATGTAATATGTTTAATTGGTGTGGCTCTCGACGTCTTACTGGCCTGAAACACTTCCTTAAGTTTCCCAGCTGGTCGAGTCCCAATGGTAGCAAGACCGGTCGAGTAGCGTAAAGTTGATGAAGAAATATATATGCTCAGCTTCACCGAAAGTTTCAAAACAAAAATTATTGTTTTGAAGAAAATTAAAAAAAAATTATGTTTATAAAAAAAATAATAAAAAAAAATTTTAATTTTATTAATTAATTAATTAGGATCAATTAATTAATATAGGGCTGTGAAGTTTTAAACAGTGTAATGCTCTTCTGAAAATTTTTATTAAAGTTTTAGTATAATTTAAATAATCTATCACCACTCATAAGACTGTCTGTAAACCAATCGATATTTGTTTACCTTTCTATTTTTTAGGTTATCTTCACTTACGGGTGGTAAAGTCCTTGTAGATTATCAATTAGAATTATATTATTGGTAATTAGTATTATTGAAGAAATAAAGAACTATTAAGTATTGAAAAGTATTAATGTTTTATTAAGTAACAGCAATATTGACTCTTATCGATTAGTATCGATTCTCAGGATATCGAAAAAAGTTACAAGTATATGATATAAAAATTATATAGGGTTCTTTAAACAGCCAGTTATTACCAAAGTCAGAGAAATCGGGCTAATATTTAAAAAGTATAACGTTACAATCAAATTAATAGTTATTAATAAACACAGACATTGAATAATAATTTGTAAATATAATAATTGTTTTCACCCAACAGCTGTGTCGAACTAGAAAGCGGGGTTCTGGCAATGATGAGACCAATATTGCAAATGGCTGCCGTGAAGTTAGTGAGATGTCATTCGTATATTGGACGTTCCAAATAAAAGATTTTCCTGTAGTATTCCTGTTCTGATGTCTGCGAATCTCTTGTAAAATGTTGTGTAGTGTCTAGTGTACTGTTTCTGAGTTGTATTTAGTGTATCCGTATAATTATTAGTTCAAACACTTTCCCCGGTTCCATCACTAATTTGGGTTAATGTATTACACAGTTTTCTTGTGTTTTGTGGTGTTTTTCAGAGTAGATTTATATTGTTCTGTGTTATGGAGTGTTACTTGATTGTTTCTGTTATAATATGATAGTTTTAGAAGTATTTTACAAGTCACTCGCGATTTCACAATAACGTACTATACACTCGCTTTGTATGTCTATTATAGGTTAGGTTATGCACGTTGCCAAACGTATGTCATGTTAACCGTTCAAAAACCAATAATTAACTAACTGTTTCCTCCAGTTTCAATTAAACTCTTAGCCCATATAATATTATCCTTAACATTGTTCAAATATTTTTCACATCCTGTATGCACTTTTACATTTTCACTATATGAATGCCTATACTTTGGTTATTTGTCAATTTTATTCACTAGATTTGATTTAAATTAATCTTTCAGTTCATTCTGGTTATTTTCAGATTAAATAATGCCATTTTATAGTGTTTTCTGTACAAAAAAATAGTAATTTCACTTTCAGTTTGGTATACTGTGAAGAGTCAAAACATCAAAATTTACTTCCTGTCATTATATAAATTCAGCCATTTTATCAGTTATATTTAATATTAATAATCCTATATTGTATTAAAAGGTTCCTATTCCCTTATTTTCTGGTAATTAATTGAATTAGTTGTATTCTGAAACATTATTCTGAAATATATGACTCCGATGTCTAAATTTCTGAGTTTAGTCATTTTATTTTTATTTATAATTCTGAATATAATTTATTAAAATCTCTCTAAATGGTATGTGCAATTATATGGCATGATCTCAAGTTTATTTTGTCTAAACCCCTTTTGTTTATTTGCATTTAAATGAGCAATTTCTCTGTTTTGATGAAGTTTGGTTTCCATTCTTTTGGCCTATGATTTTTTAACAATTTTTCTTACAAAATAATTTACAAACAATATATGATGTGTGATACCCTCTCTGACTTTTACAAATAGTATTATAAATTAAACATGCTTTCAAATTACACAAAAACAACTAGTATTGGCCACAATACAAACAATAGTCAAACAGAATAAAGAATATTTTTTTAAAATAAATGGTTGTCTTCAAATCAGACATTTTGCAACAAAATTCCCATTTCCAACATGGAAATATGGTTTACAACAAAGGTTTTTTACTAACTAACATCTTAATTACTCTCTACTATTTACAAGTGGTAACTATTTTTATAGTTCTGATGTTAGTTGTTTCAGACCCAAACAAATGGCCTTATATCTAAAACATTTTTAAACATTCTTGTACTATATACATAAAAAACCTTATATTTATATTCTTATTTCTAACTATTATTATAAGTAGGATTCTACAGTTTTTATACCGTCTTTTACATTGTCTTTGGGGAATTGTACCCTGGTCATTAACAAATAAATAGTATTAATTGTTCAAAAGGTATTATGAACTCTGTTTTTCTTTTTTCATGTAAAACAAAATGTTATTTTAAACAGATTCATGTCTTATGAACAACATTGTCACAGTACATATTTTAAGTCATTGAAAAATGCATATTTCATTGCATCCAATGTTTGTGATTGCCAAGAATGAAACACAAGGTTCATTTTTTATAATACCCAAAACTATCACTGGATCACTTTGCACTTATTATTATGTTAATGCTAAATGGACGTATAGTCTTATTAACATAATAAATTGGTTAGCGTTCTTTCAATGGAGATTTGTTCCATGGGTACTATATTATTGTTTCGTTTTAGTTCACAGGAAACTTTTACTTTATACACTCCTCTCTCTTAAATTTATATACATGTGGTTTTTATTTCGTTATACTTTTGTTTTTTGATATTTATTTTGGGGATATAGGGATTTGGGTGTCTTTTATAAGAGCATGACATCTTCTTCAGGATGCTGCCCTCTTCTTCTTTCTTCAGTCTTCTTTTCTCCTGCCTTCTGGGACTGGTATCTTCTCCATCTTCTTCTTGTTGCCATCAGGTTTCTTGGGATCTTCTCCATCTTCTTCTTTATTACAGAAATACACAACCTGTATTGGTTGATCTTGGCTTATTTTAGGGTTTCTCTTCTATTTATTCTTCCTCGTTGTGGGTTTGGTCATATTGTGTACTGCTTTGTTATTTACTATTTTACCTTCCTGGGTTATAACTTGAAAACCTTTGGTTATGAGACTGGTCTTGGATGACTCATCACTAGTAACTCCTTTTATTTGTACTTGTATTTTCTTTGTAATAATGATTTCTTTCCACAGTTGCTATGAATTAATCTTTTTATATTAAACTTAGTGCTTTCTTCCAAATTTAAATATTATAACTTCATTATTCTAATGATCAATTGCCATTCAATATTATGCAAACATCTGTCACGCTACAATATGCCTCCATAAATAATTCTTGATTATAAAAGTTACTAAAATGCTTAACTCTCAACACAAAGTATTTAAACTATTCAACATGAAAAGTTCATCATGTCACATATTCTAGTAACAAGGTAGGTTTTTGGAGTAGTGTTTTAGCTGAATTTATACACTAGGAGGACACTCAAGATTTAGTTTGTGTGTGTAACTCTCTGGTTAATCAAAGAGAATTATTTGTGTTATAATATATATATATATATATATATATATATATATTGTAACTAGACGCTGTATGCAGTCTTTACAAATAAAGATAATAAAGAAAAAATTTTATTTAAAAAAAAATTTTCAAAAAAAAAAAGTAAGTTTTAATTGATGTCTGTAATTGAGAAATAATTCTGTTTTAATGTTTTGATAAAAATTCTAATAATTAATAAGGCAGTTATTAATTATTTTGCACTTCTTGGAGATCTTAACTAAGTCCGGAGTTAATTAGATTAACTCCGGTCAGCAATCGATTTATGTTTTTTTGTGCTGGTCAAATATCTCCCTGTGTATAAATCTTTTCTTCTTCAGGAAGTCTCGTTGCAATTAATAAACCTTAAATTAGCATGTGAAAGAAGTTATAGATACAAACAATTGAAATAAATTGATTTATTAACACAATTAAGAAATGATCGATATTTAATCGATTGTGAGCAATTGTCGACTCCGTCTCAGGAAATAATCGATTTGTTCATACAGGTTATAAATGATTACAAGTATTAAAAAAGGTTCTTGGAGCGATTATATTATTAATAGTCAGAGAAGGGCAGTATGGGAAAGTATAACATTTACAAATAAAGTGGTTTCAATAATTATTATCTAACAAAAATGTGAATAAATTTTATAAAATAAGTAATATTGTTGATTTGTTAAACCAATACGGCAAGCGCTGAAGTCACTCAATGTAGTTGGCACTGGTGAGCATGTCCAAAATTGCCGCTCAAAAAGATGACGAGGTTATTTGCAATGTCGTCGTGTTAAAATCTCACATCAAAATTACGTTCATATATGTTTTAAATGTCCCCGAACTGGTGTAACTGGTCTAATATGTTGTTTGGTGTATTCTGGAATGGTGTTTAGTGATCACTGGTGTTAATTATGTTATATGTTTTTGGTGTTCACTTCTTGTGTTCGCTACACAAAAAACGGTTATACTGTTGAAGATGAAATTGTCACAAATATGTCGTTTTACTGGTTTTATGCACTGGTATTATGTAGTGTTGATGTTGTTTTCACTATTGTGGTTAAAGTTTTCTGTGATTTTGATTTTAAAAGTGTTTAATTTATGTAACTCTCGTTTCACTGATTTTATGGGTAACCTTAGTACACCATTTTTCTCGGTTTCAAGGAACGTATTCTCACATAAACTGCTCAGCTTGATCATTAACAAAGAACTAACTAACTTCCTTCACGTTAGTCAAAATCTGGCCCAGTTAATCTTTGAAAAAGTATTGTTAAAATATTTCGATTTCCCATATACATGATACAAAAATACATTATATATGGAATTTATTTAGTTTATTCATCACCTTCATGAATTATGAACCTTATCATTGATTTAATTCTCTCATTCTCTTTAAATTGATATATTATAGTCCATATCTGTTGACATTTTTGTGGAAATTACCAAATTTCTTTCTTTTTGGAAATCTAGGCTCAAAAACTGGTTTCCGCCTTCATATAATTTTTCTGCCATTTTAATTGTTATTAATACTATTATAATAAATTTCAAATAGTCATATTTCTCTTCCTTTCCTTAAATACATATAAATTGAACCTTTGAACTGGTTTTTTTTTGTGATAATCTCTGAATTTAACACTCCTCTTTAAAAATAATTAATTTATATGTTTCAAAAATTTACAATATTTTAAAGTATATTTCTATTTTATCATTTTAACTCATAGATTCCTTCACAGTAGTTGTCAACTGATTTACCTTACCTAAATCTTGCCAGTTTACAGGAATTATAAGTGAATTAACTGGTTTATATGGTTTCTGTGAATTCATTAAATGGCCTAGAGTTTAGAATTTTACATTTCTGGCTTTCTCAAATAAATTTAATCCTACTCCTCCTCTGACTTTACATAGTTATTAAGACATAAAAATAAAATGGTTTATCAACTTATTGTGATGTGTAGTATCCAATTAATATTACTGTTATATAAAAATAATAATGAACATTACTTAGCATTCTGTACAATTGGACATATTGCTGACATTGTTTGAAAACATACATTTAACTCTTTTTTTAATTAACACAGCATACCTACTGAAACATTATTAATGGTATGTATGCTGTTATTTGGCAAACATAATTTATTTTAAACACATATAAATCTTATTGACTAAGAACTCTTACAAACATATGGAGTTTATGGCTGTGAACAAACAGTCATTTTAAACCTATGAACATTTAAATGTAATTCCAGTCCTTTCTGGTCTAAACCATTATTATCTATTATCCCCTTATTGAGTAAACAT
Source organism: Magicicada septendecula (assembly GCA_034769895.1). Classification (NCBI taxonomy): domain Eukaryota; kingdom Metazoa; phylum Arthropoda; class Insecta; order Hemiptera; family Cicadidae; genus Magicicada; species Magicicada septendecula. Next base: position 81,554,287 of record CM068373.1, on the reverse strand, counting down.
GTCCACCCATACTTTGGTTATTATCATTTCTACAAATGTCTTGTAATAACAAAGTGACATTAAAATAATAAAATATTGGAAATCTTCCATTTTATTATTTTATGATGATGTCTATTATTGAATATAAAAGTTGTTATATAGCATATTGGTAAGTCATAGTATCACTACAACTTTAAGTTTATTGTATTTCCAAAAACACTTGCACTAGTTCACTTTCACTGGTGGTTCTGATATATTGAGTCTTATTATCTCAGACCAGACCTTTAGTCATCATGGACTGTTAAGACTTGTTTATTTTTTTTTATCACACAATAGCTTTAGTTGGTGCACCTCTTAACATACTATACAACACTTTTGGTTTATTAATAATTACATTTTTATAGGGTTTTGGGATGTTATACTTTCTTTAAATGTCTCTATGGGTTTGGGGTTGATGGTAGTTAATAATAGGTTATATAATGGTGTTTCTTCCATACTATTTCTTCCTCTCTTCTTGTCTTATTTCTTGTCTTCATTATTGTTTTCTTCTGGTCTTCCTTCTTGTCTTCACTCTTGGGTAAACCAAGGTACTTTGTGTTATCTTGACTGATGTTTGGTTTGGAGTATCTAATTTATTTTCTGATACTGACTTTGCTCTTTGTTAAAGGGTTCAGGGTATTGTTTACTTCCTGTTAATAAACTCTGCTCTTCCTTCTTCTTGTGTTTGGGGTATTTTGTTGTTTCACCACTCTTAAACTGATTCTTTCTTCTTGATATTGTGGTATCTAGTTTGGTTACTGCTCCTAACTCCCTGGGTAAATTCCTGATTTTATAATATGAGTTACTCTTAATTATTTCTTTGATTTTTAATAGTGGTAATTCTTATAATGTAATGAGGATTTTTATTTTATTGTGGTTTATTCCTTTGCATTCATTAAATTTCATTCGATATTATATTAGTATAGGTAATGTAATTATTGTTTATTATCTCATATGAATTAATAAGTAGTGGATTTTCTGTCACGCTACAGAATGCCCTTCTCCAGAAGTGATTGTTTCAGACTATACTTGCTTTGTCTGAAACAATTGCTTATGATAATTATTCTAGGTTTGTTATTATTCTTGACTTCCTTCCATTTTAAAAATTTTCTTATATTATATTTGAGCTTATATTCTTCTCATTTTCACTTGATCTTCCTTGATAGTAATAGTCATCTGAGTTTCATTTTTATTATTTTATTTTCATATTTCTTCTTAGTATTTTCTCCTTGGGATATTTCCTCCCTATCGTTCCCTACTTTGTGAGCTGGTTCAGTTCAGAGAGGCACTGTACGCTACTTCCTCTGCTGTCCAATACTTCACACATATTTGAGTACAGAGGCAAATCATCTCTGCTCAAAAAACATATTAATACTGCTGGAATTATCTACAGACAGATTAAAAAATTATTCAGAATAGTACACTTTTGTTACTATTAAAAAAAAAAATATCTTTGGGATACTTCACTTATTACTTATTATATTGCTCAGAGATTTTAATATTCCTATCTCAGTTGTTCTTCTGACTCTGTGACTTGATGTTTCATTCATTTGATATTATGGTAGGAAGCTCTTCTATTAGTACATTTTTCACCTTTCTTATCATATAAAGCTGTTGGTTATTAATTCTTTATTACTTTCTGGTTTTTTATTATAATCTGCATTGGTTTATAGTAGCATATTTTTATGACATTTTTTTGGTTGGTTACTCTGTTTTTATTTATTCCACTTGTTCTATGTTCTAGAACTTTCTTATTACTGTCATTATTACAATTGACATTTAATTCATTATCATTTCATTTTAATTTGTTTAATTACATATATCTTTGATATTATTCTCACATTACTCCTGTCATGGTTATTGTTCCTTCGAATGAATGTTTTAATTAATTTTATAATGAGGTCATAATTTCTCCTCATACCACTTCAAAGTTTTATTACCTTCTATTTCCACATAAGTTTTTGTATTTTATTATATTTAATCACTCAAATCGTATCACACAGTTTATTCCCTTTCGTATCATTTTATGGAAAGTTTTTTACACTTTATATTGAAATTAGTCATGATCATACTTCTCCAGAATTACTTGTTTTAATACTGAATTCTGTTTCCTTTATTCATCTCATCATGATCCTTTATAAACATGGTAAATATATTTTATGATTACCATAAATATGGTATTAATTCTCTTCTGTTTATTTCACTAAAGTGTTTTATAAATAATTGGTTGGTAAGCTGTGCTTACTCTTGGTTTGGAATCTTGATTTATACACAATTCAAAATTCATTCTTCTTATATTATTCCATAAAGTTTTCACAAATCTTTGTCTTGTAAGGTGGGCTTACATTATTTTTTAGAATTTGCATGATTTTTCAAAAATTCTCTCCTTCTTCTTATATTTATATTATTTCCAAATAAGTTTTTTCTCAAATAATTGTACGTAAGGTGTTCTTACAATCCTTTTAGAATTTAGGCGTTTCCTAAATTCTTCTTTTGTCCATAAAGTTTTTCAAATCCTTGGTTAGTAAGGTGAACTTACAATCTTTTTAAATTTAGATGATTTTTTCAAAAATTCTCTCCTATATTCTTGCCAAAATGTTTCTCTCAAATATTTAGTATGTAAGGTGAGCTTACACTTGTTTTAGAATTTAGGCGACTATATTCTAAATTCTGTTTTATAGTATTGCCAAATAGTTTTTCAAATCTTTGGTATGTAAGATGAACTTGCATTATTTTTGGAATTTAGATGGGTGAGTTTATTCAAAATATTTCTTCATGGATGCCTGGTTATAGACACCCTTAACTTTATAGGAACCCATCTCCTTAATTTCGTACGTGTTGTTATTATTATTTTTGGAGACAATATAGGGTCCAGTGTACAGAAGCAATAATTTTTTAGTTATCCCTTCTAAAGAACTGGGTAACTCCCTATTCTTCAACAACACCTTCTCTCCAACGGTATAAGTAATAATCTTACCCATGCTTTTATTGTATTTATTCCGCCGTTTCTCCTGATCTTCGGCCACCTTATTATAAAATTGAACTTTAGTAAAGATATATTTATTCTCTCTTGGGAACTCCAATATTTCCTCGATCTCTCTTGGGGGTTGTCTTTCGCACATGGCGGAGTATGGGGTTATTCCTATGGCTGGGTGGTATGCCAGGTTGAGGAATTCTTCAGTGGCCTCCAAATATTCTTGCCACCTCCTTTGCTGATCGTGGCAATACGTCCTTAATAGGCGCCCCACCTCTCGCAAGACTCTTTCGGCCGGGTTACTGCTCGGGTGGTATACTGATGTCTTATAGGTATGAACCCCCATTGACAGTAGTGTATCCCGCCATTTCCTCCCCTTGAATTGTGTTCCGTGATCGGTGATGATCGAAACTGGTTTTCCGACGTCTGGGAAGTACTGGTTGGCAGTATGTCAAGAACCTTATTTGTAGTCGCCCGATTCGCTGGGTATAGCTTGATGAACTTGGTAAAATGGTCCATCACGATGACGAGATATTTGTATCTGCGTCGGGCCCCCACTGCGGGGAAATGGCCCACAGATGTCCAGGAATACTTTCTCTAGTTTCGATTGAGAGGTTATCGGAATCATTTGCCCTTCTCTTTTCTCGTTGTTGGTCTTCACGAGTTGGCAAATGCGACAGTTTCTTATGTACCTTCGTACCTTCTGATTAATGTCTTTTATGTGACAGCTCTCTTCCAGGGCCTTTACCACCTTTAAGGCGCCCATATGCCCATATCGAACATGATAATTATACACTATCTCCTTTTCGATATGGGTTGGAATAATAACCTTCCAGTCCTCCTTATATAAAGATTGTCGTGAAAACAGGATTCCGTTATGGATTTTATAATATTGGGAGATAGTTTCGTCCCCTGCTTCCAATCTTGTTAGAATAGAGATTAACTTCGGGTCAGCTTGCTGGTGTGTGCTCAGGTGTTCCAAAATTGATTGTAGACCGGCGCTGTTGCTTAGAATATGGTATACTTTAAGTATACTCTCCTTTTTCCCCTCGAACGTTTGTTTATCAATGTCTACTCTAGACAATACGTCCGCGACGACATTCTTCTTTCCGGGGATGTACTCCCACTTAAGGTCATATTCTTGCAGCAATAGTATCCACCGTGTCAACCTTCCATGGCTTAACTTACATCTCTTTAGGAACGATATAGACTTATGGTCTGTCCGGACGGTAACGGAGTAACCAAGGATATAAGTGCGGAATTTTCCACACGCGAACATTACACTTAACAATTCCTTTTCTGTAACGTGGTAATTCTTCTCACACTGATTCAATGCTCTACTGGCAAAGCAGATCACGAGATGTTCGCCCTCCCTCATCCTCCTGATACAGTGTAGTGCCGAGGCTGATGTCACTGGCATCGCAATTAAGAAAGAAAGGTTTGCTAAAATCCGGATGGCGAAGTATGATGGGTTCAAGGAATTTTCGTTTAATTAATGGTAATATATTGTGTTGTTCATTACCCCAGATCCATCTATTTTTGGATGACAGTTGCGGCTGAAATCTGGCGGTCAGTTCAGAGTACTTTTCCTGGAACTTGCGGTAGTAATTACAGAGTCCCAGGAATGACTGTAATTGCCTTCGATTCTTAGGTGTAGGAAAGTTCTGAATCGCTTCGACTTTTTCAGCCGACGGTGAGATTCCCTGATCATTCAAGATGAAACCCAAGAATTGAATTTCCTTGGCGATAAAATGAGATTTTGCTAATTTTAGCGTAATATTATTTGCCGCTAACTTCTGTAATACGTGTTCCACACGGTAGCAGTGTTCCTCCCAAGTTTCTGAGAACACTAGCAAGTCATCAACGTATACGGTGGTGAACTGTAGTGCTTCTTGGCCAAGTATCTGGTCCATGCAGTGCACAAAGACTGCGACTGAATTTACCAGTCCGAAGGGCAACCTCTTAAACTGGTAGTTCCGCCCTTCAAATATAAAGGCCAGATACTGGCGACTCTGTGGATGTAATTCCACCTGCCAGTACCCGCACACCGTATCCCAGGTACTAAAGTACTTGGTGCCGTGGAACCGTTTCAAAATCTCCTCAATCTCACCGGGCGAAGTCCTGTCATTTATGATCATTTTATTTATTTCACGCGCATCTAGGCACAAATGGACTTGTCCGTTTTTCTTAGGAATAGCCACGATAGGACTTGTATATGGTTTTCTGTCTGACGACATCTTTCGTCCACTTCCCTGATCTGCTGGTTAACAACCACGACTTCCTGTTCTAATTTTTTGACGATGGATTTCTTCGTCTCAGTTATCTTTTTATTCAACTCTTCTTTCGCCAATTCGATCCTCTCGTCTAACTTGTTCATGTTCTCCTGGTTGACTTCCCTTAGTTCTTCTCTCAGCAGTTGATTGTCCTCTCTCAATTCTTCCAACCTTTCCCCCATCGTCTCTTCCATTTTCTTGTTATTTTCCCTTAATTCTTCTTTTAATTGCTGGTTGTCACTCTCTATTTTCTTACTGGTTTCTTCCATTTTCTCTTCCAAATTCTTATTATTTTCTTCCATTTTCCTTTCCATCTTCTTACTGGTTTCCTCAATCCTTTTGTTGGTATTTTCCATCTTACGGCCCAATTCTTCCTTTGTGGATCGGTTGTCTTCCTTCAATTCCTCTATGTTTTTGTTTATTCCACCCAAATCTTCCTTAGTAGAATCCATCTTCTTGTTCAAATCTTGCCTCAACTTCTTACTATTTTCTTCAATGTCCTTACTCAATTTCTGACTGGGTGATTTATTTTCTTCCTTAGTGGATTTTATTTCCTTACTCATAGATTTGATTTCTCCCATCATTTGTTGTAACATTTCTTGCATTGTCATTTCCTCTGGTTGTGAGGGTTTATCCTTCTCTGGGACATTGACTTCCCCTGTCTGCGTTGGTACTTCCGGTTGTTCCGCTGGCGGTGCAGGTTGTTTATGTTCCACCAGGGGTAGTACCCCTTCCAGATATTCAACAGGTGTTGCCTCCTTATCCCCCATGTCCACTTCCTTTTCGGCCTCTGCCGCCCTCTTCTTCGAAGTAGCTCGTCTTTGCATTTTTCCTTCTGTTTCTATCAAATAACCGCTGCCAGGCTTAACTTATCAAGCCCTCTAAGTTGGACACCAATTTGTAACTAGACCCTGTATGCAGTCTTTACAAATAAAGATAATAAAGAAAAAATTTTATTTAAAAAAAATTTTCAAAAAAAAAATGTTTATGTTTTAATTGATGTCTGTAATTGAGAAATAATTCTGTTTTAATGTTTTGATAAAAATTCTAATAATTAATAAGGCAGTTATTAATTATTTTGCACTTCTTGGAGATCTTAACTAAGTCCGGAGTTAATTAGATTAACTCCGGTCAGCAATCGATTTATGTTTTTTTGTGCTGGTCCAATATCTCCCTGTGTATAAATCTTTTCTTCTTCAGGAAGTCTCGTTGCAATTAATAAACCTTAAATTAGCATGTGAAAGAAGTTATAGATACAAACAATTGAAATAAATTGATTTATTAACACAATTAAGAAATGATCGATATTTAATCGATTGTGAGCAATTGTCGACTCCGTCTCAGGAAATAATCGATTTGTTCATACAGGTTATAAATGATTACAAGTATTAAAAAAGGTTCTTGGAGCGATTATATTATTAATAGTCAGAGAAGGGCAGTATGGGAAAGTATAACATTTACAAATAAAGTGGTTTCAATAATTATTATCTAACAAAAATGTGAATAAATTTTATAAAATAAGTAATATTGTTGATTTGTCAAACCAATACGGCAAGCGCTGAAGTCACTCAATGTAGTTGGCACTGGTGAGCATGTCCAAAATTGCCGCTCAAAAAGATGACGAGGTTATTTGCAATGTCGTCGTGTTAAAATCTCACATCAAAATTACGTTCATATATGTTTTAAATGTCCCCGAACTGGTGTAACTGGTCTAATATGTTGTTTGGTGTATTCTGGAATGGTGTTTAGTGATCACTGGTGTTAATTATGTTATATGTTTTTGGTGTTCACTTCTCCTTGTTCGCTACACAAAAAACGGTTATACTGTTGAAGATGAAATTGTCACAAATATGTCGTTTTACTGGTTTTATGCACTGGTATTATGTAGTGTTGATGTTGTTTTCACTATTGTGGTTAAAGTTTTCTGTGATTTTGATTTTAAAAGTGTTTAATTTATGTAACTCTCGTTTCACTGACTTTATGGGTAACCTTAGTACACCATTTTTCTCGGTTTCAAGGAACGTATTCTCACATAAACTGCTCAGCTTGATCATTAACAAAGAACTAACTAACTTCCTTCACGTTAGTCAAAATCTGGCCCAGTTAATCTTTGAAAAAGTATTGTTAAAATATTTCGATTTCCCATATACATGATACAAAAATACATTATATATGGAATTTATTTAGTTTATTCATCACCTTCATGAATTATGAACCTTATCATTGATTTAATTCTCTCATTCTCTTTAAATTGATATATTATAGTCCATATCTGTTGACATTTTTGTGGAAATTACCAAATTTCTTTCTTTTTGGAAATCTAGGCTCAAAAACTGGTTTCCGCCTTCATATAATTTTTCTGCCATTTTAATTGTTATTAATACTATTATAATAAATTTCAAATAGTCATATTTCTCTTCCTTTCCTTAAATACATATAAATTGAACCTTTGAACTGGTTTTTTTTTGTGATAATCTCTGAATTTAACACTCCTCTTTAAAAATAATTAATTTATATGTTTCAAAAATTTACAATATTTTAAAGTATATTTCTATTTTATCATTTTAACTCATAGATTCCTTCACAGTAGTTGTCAACTGATTTACCTTACCTAAATCTTGCCAGTTTACAGGAATTATAAGTGAATTAACTGGTTTATATGGTTTCTGTGAATTCATTAAATGGCCTAGAGTTTAGAATTTTACATTTCTGGCTTTCTCAAATAAATTTAATCCTACTCCTCCTCTGACTTTACATAGTTATTAAGACATAAAAATAAAATGGTTTATCAACTTATTGTGATGTGTAGTATCCAATTAATATTACTGTTATATAAAAATAATAATGAACATTACTTAGCATTCTGTACAATTGGACATATTGCTGACATTGTTTGAAAACATACATTTAACTCTTTTTTTAATTAACACAGCATACCTACTGAAACATTATTAATGGTATGTATGCTGTTATTTGGCAAACATAATTTATTTTAAACACATATAAATCTTATTGACTAAGAACTCTTACAAACATATGGAGTTTATGGCTGTGAACAAACAGTCATTTTAAACCTATGAACATTTAAATTAATTCCAGTCCTTTCTGGTCTAAACCATTATTATCTATTATCCCCTTATTGAGTAAACATGTCCACCCATACTTTGGTTATTATCATTTCTACAAATGTCTTGTAATAACAAAGTGACATTAAAATAATAAAATATTGGAAATCTTCCATTTTATTATTTTATGATGATGTCTATTATTGAATATAAAAGTTGTTATATAGCATATTGGTAAGTCATAGTATCACTACAACTTTAAGTTTATTGTATTTCCAAAAACACTTGCACTAGTTCACTTTCACTGGTGGTTCTGATATATTGAGTCTTATTATCTCAGACCAGACCTTTAGTCATCATGGACTGTTAAGACTTGTTTATTTTTTTTTATCACACAATAGCTTTAGTTGGTGCACCTCTTAACATACTATACAACACTTTTGGTTTATTAATAATTACATTTTTATAGGGTTTTCGGATGTTATACTTTCTTTAAATGTCTCTATGGGTTTGGGGTTGATGGTAGTTAATAATAGGTTATATAATGGTGTTTCTTCCATACTATTTCTTCCTCTCTTCTTGTCTTATTTCTTGTCTTCATTATTGTTTTCTTCTGGTCTTCCTTCTTGTCTTCACTCTTGGGTAAACCAAGGTACTTTGTGTTATCTTGACTGATGTTTGGTTTGGAGTATCTAATTTATTTTCTGATACTGACTTTGCTCTTTGTTAAAGGGTTCAGGGTATTGTTTACTTCCTGTTAATAAACTCTGCTCTTCCTTCTTCTTGTGTTTGGGGTATTTTGTTGTTTCACCACTCTTAAACTGATTCTTTCTTCTTGATATTGTGGTATCTAGTTTGGTTACTGCTCCCAACTTCCTGGGTAAATTCCTGATTTTATAATATGAGTTACTCTTAATTATTTCTTTGATTTTTAATAGTGGTAATTCTTATAATGTAATGAGGATTTTTATTTTATTGTGGTTTATTCCTTTGCATTCATTAAATTTCATTCAATATTATATTAGTATAGGTAATGTAATTATTGTTTATTATCTTATATGAATTAATAAGTAGTGAATTTTCTGTCACGCTACAATATATATATATATATATATATATATATATAAACTTTCACTATGAACTTACTTTATGGTTTTAGTTCCCAAACGTTTCAACGTGGTGTACGTCTCCTTCAGTGGGAGTAAATACTGAATGTCTTTACAGAGTAACAGTTATGGACTATAGGTGTGTGTGGTGGGGGTTGATATAATATAATACTAACAAAGACACAGACACATACAACAAAACAGGGGTTTATAAACTAAACTGCAATGATTGTCACCAATTCTACATCGGCCAGACGGGAAGATCTTTTTCCTCTAGATTTTCAGAACATTTAAAAGCCCTCATCACAAACTACATACATTCCACATTTGCCACACATTTACAAAACGAAAACCACAGTTACACAAACATAGAGCACAACATGGAAATGATACACTACTTACCTAAAAGTAGAAAACTAAACACAGCAGAAAAATTTGAAATATACAGATATCACGCACTACAACCAAACAACATATTAAATGAACAATTACATTATAGATCACACATACTTTTCGATACACTGATCCAAACACACAATTTGAACCACAGCGCCAATTCCCTCCCACCATCAATCCCCACCACACACACCTATAGTCCATAACTGTTACTCTGTAAAGACATTCAGTATTTACTCCCACTGAAGAACACATACACCACATTGAAACTTTTGGGAAATAAAACCATAAAGTAAGTTCATAGTGAAAGTTTATATATATATATTGTAACGTAACAGATTTGAGGTCCCCAACGTTACATAAAAAACGAAATAACTATGGTTTAGAACAATACCCAAATATTAAGGTTACTAAGTAATTAATACATCTGAGGTGTACATAAATTTAAAAGATGTAATAAATAATATGGGATGTAAAATATAAACATTGTATCAAATGGGAGGAGTTTAATATGTAGTAATTAAGTATAAAATACTATTCAAATTAATATTTAATGTGTTGCAAATTGTACTTGTTGTTATGCTGTAGCATGATATAGTGTTTACAGGATATTTATTTTATGTTTTGTGGATAGTAAGAGGGGAGCTGTTGTTTTATAGAAGTACTTAGTCAGTGGTACTCCTTTCACTTATGTTAAAATTGTCTTTAGACAATTAAGTATAACTACATGTGTTAGGTATTATATTATGTTAAATGTATTGACTGAAATTGATTAATGAAGGTGTTTTGAATTAATGTTTGTAAACTTGGCCAGGATGGCAATAAGTGTTAAAAAGTTGACAGGTAGTTCTTATAGTTATGTTATAAAATAATGAAAGGTTCAAGGATGAACTAATTAATATAATGAATTAAAACCAGGAAATATACATTAATGTAAGTAGCCATAAACCAATGACTATCTGTACAGTAGGTCAGGTAAAGAAAATTAAGTTAAAAACAAAATTATTATAACAGTTGTAAGAAAACTTATAGGCCTAAATTTAATATTTGTAAAAGGAAATTAATACCTTTTTAATAAGTCCAGTCAAATGAAACTATAGTAAAATATATACGGTTTAATAAGGTAGATTGGGTGAGAGTTTTAGGTAATTTGGTATAATTCCAAGCATGAAGTATTTTATTGAAAAAGAGTAGTAATGTTTTATAATTCTGGCTCTAGGATATCAAATATCGTCCAATGACAGAAAGTAGTGGTTGTTAGGGTAACTAAAATGTAAAAAATCTTGTTGATTTTCAATTATTCGATTGTTATATGCTCATGGGTTAACTTGAAATCAGACGAATCCATAAAAGAATTTATAAAAAACCAATATAATTCAATTGCTATATGCTGATGGGTGAAGTTAAATAAATACGGAAGAGAATTTATAAAAAACTAATAATTTCGATTGTTATATGCTATTGAGTTCAGATGAGTAGACAAATTTAAAAAGGAGGACACAAATTAACGAAAAATGAACCAAAATTAATAAATTAAAGTCAAAACCTATTCCTATAAAACAAACCGATGAATAATAAAATAAATTAGATTTCAAAAATATAACCATATACCTCCAAAAGGTCGAGGAATTCTTATTTCACTCGTCAAGATAATTCCTTTGGATTTAGTATAGAACCTGATATCCCATCTAACCAGGAGACTAATTGATGGAAGAAAAAAGCCTAAATTAATGGAATTATAGAAAAATATACTCAAGGCCCTTTGTTTCTGAAGAAATAAACCTCACTTTCAAGAAGGAAATTATAATACGACTCCAATTCCACCGAGACCGACAACCACAAGGATTGTAAGAGAAGAACGAAGATTAGAAGAGTTCCCATGGCCTTCCAGGACATCACACCGTCAATTTTATTAATAATCGGAACACTTTTTCTGGATTGATGTAACCTCAATTGTAAATCTTCAACCGTTTGCAGACGAACAATGCTGCCTTGAGAATCATCAAACCCGGTAACACCAGCTTATATTTAATTTTAATATAGTAAGAACTAATAACATTTTGTAATACTAAGTAACCTTAATTTTGCATTACCTGGCCTTACTAATCGTTAAAAGAATCACACGTACCCTGGGATAAGAGATAGTTAATATTATATTTAATTTGTATAAAATAAAAGGAGCATAGTCAACTAAACAATCGATTCATCATTGTATAATCGATATCACTCTATTATAATCATGAAGAGCACTGTTAGAAGTTGAAATAAAGTACAATATAAATAAAGAATCCTTCTTGTATATGATGATGTTTTATGTTATTGTAGAATAGGTATTATATGTTGTGGGTGGAGTAATTTACAGGTAAAAAGGTGATTAAAATCTGGCGAACAAGTTAACCTAGAAGCAAGCCAATTACGAATAATAGCGCTCATAGTCAACAGCTGGTAGAACGTGAGATTACCGAACTAGCGTGTTTCCTGCACAATTTTTGAGTTGATTTACACAATACGGACTGACTAGGGTTGGAGAGAATTCTTAATCTATTAATTAAATACATGAATTATAGCATTGACCTTGAGTAAACCTTGAGTAATTAGGTAAAACCGTGTTATAGTATACATAAAAATTATAATAACACAATAATAAATATATTTGTCTATTAAAATTGAGTTACAGGAGGTCACCTATAAGACTACATAATAAACATTTCCTTATAAACAGAGTTCTTTACAATTTAAAAGTAACAAAACCAGCTATTTGTTACAAATTGGTGAACCCAACAGTGGGGCTTTCAAACATACTCGAATATAATCGTAACACCCGCAACACATTGTAAACTAATTTCGTTACAAATTGGCGCTCAACGAGTGGGCTTTAGTTAAGTAAAAAATCGTCTTAATTATTACTTAACTCGAGCAGGCAACCATTAGAGGCACAGGAATGCATACGAGAGGTGTTACTAAAAGGATGGAGAAGGAGCAAGAAACAGAAGAAGATAGACGGGAAGAAGAAACAGAGGTAGTTACAGACACCGAAATGGAACAACAGGCGAGCAACAAAGAGGATGCCCAAGGGGACCAACCAGATAAAGCGGTAACCAGAGAAGAACCAAATTGGCAAGACATGATGCAATTTATGGCAGAACAATTTAGGAAACAGGAGGAAAACTCAAAGCAAACCAAGGAGGAAACTAATGAGAGTTTAAGACAAATCAAAGAAGAATTAGATAAAAAATTTGACGAAAATTCACAAAAGCTAGAAAATAAAATAGACAGTATAAATGAAAATTCAGAAAAGGTAGAAAATAAAATAGACAGTATTAATGAAAACTCAAAGAAACAAAACGAAATTTTGAGTGAAAATTTAATTAAACTGATGAATGAGAAGTTTGACAAAAATAAAGAGGAAACTGATGAGAATAACCAGCTGATAAATGAAAGCTTAAACCAAATTAATGAAAGGTTTGACAGGAACGATGAGAGCTTGAGGCAGATTCAGGAGAATCACAAACAGCTAGATGAGAAAATTGAAAACAGTAATAAGGAGTTGAGACAAATTATAAATGAACAAAACCAAATGTTGAGGGAAGGCATCAATGAAAGGGTTACAAAGGTCAATGAAACACTCAATAAAAGGATAGATAATAATGAAGAGGAAGTAAGACAGCAAATAACTGAAATTAAGGTGAGCCTGGAAAAGACAGATGAAACCATCGTACAACTCGCAATGGAAGTAGAGGCTAAAATTAACCAGGGGGAAAATACTAACCAAACTAGGATAAAGGAAGTACAATTAGAAACCCAAGAGAAATTGGACGAAGTGCAAATTAATATAGCTGGGAAAATTGAAATAGTAAATAACGAGATGACACAAATAAAAACCCAAGTGGTTCAAAATAAAGAAACTGTAGAAAATATGAAAAATCAGGAATTGATTAATATAAAAGAATCAATAGAAATTTTACAAAATCGACCCATGTATCTGGCACATCACATAGCCCCTGAGCAAAAAGAAAATATTAATTTTAAAATTTATAGAAGAAATCCTATAGAATTTCTGGAGAGAATAGATGAATGGTTTAGCAGGATTAAGGTAACCCGATGGAACGTAATAAAAAGTTTATTAGATGAATGTTTTAAAAGTATAAATGATAATTGGTGGTCAGCAGTCCAGAATGAACTTAATGATTATGAAGAGTTTAAAAGGACTTTTAGGTCAAAATACTGGTCGGATTCCGTACAGAACATGATTAGAGATAACATTACCAACGGGAGATTCAATTTTAATCAAGAGCAGTCACCAACTACTTACTTTTTGGGAAAGGTGTGTTTGGCGCGTCATTTGGAACTGCGAATACCAGAGGAATGTTTGGTAAATAAATTATCTTACCATTTTGAAGAAGAGATAGTTCGTGCCAGACGCAGTGGACATGTGAAGACAATAGAAGCAATGGAAATATTGTTGGCCAGTTACGAAATGGAAGACTACTATCAAAGGTCCCGACGGCACAGTGAATATTCCAACAATAGAAGGGAGGAGCCAAATCAAGAGTCGCGTACAGGAATAAATCGATTTAACCATAATAATTATCACCGAAGGGTGAATGACCAATTTACAAATAATCGTTATCGCAACAATCATTACCCAAGTAATCACTATATTAATTATGATAATAACCGATACAGAGCAGGCCGCAGGAATTTTGATAATGGGAGAGAGTATTGGAATAACAACCGTACAAACAACGACCAACGACATCAACCCAGTAATAGAAGTCGAGAGGAGGATCTACCTAGACACCAAGAAAACCATAGAGAATTTAGACCCGATGATGGCAACCCAGGAACCACTGCGAGGGACGATCGTCCGCAGGATAGGATGGAAAACTAAGTACAGCAGTGGAAGTATCAAGTAACCCCTCGCTGCTGGGATTGGAAGGGTATGTACAAACACAAAAAGAAAGCAACCAAATTATAAACATTACAAGGAACAATTATTTAAAGGACATACGAAATGATTTAACGGAAGAAGTGTTACCGTCAGAGAATAAAACTGACAATCAAATTATATATATAATGGCAGAATTACAGGGAGTTATGACAGAGATGGTGATTGATACCGGTGCGAACGTGTCACTCCTGGACAAGGTAGAATATAACCGAATAAGGGAGATGTATAAGAAAAATATACCAACATTACCAGTTAATAACATGGTAATTATAGGTGCTACTGGCAGACCAAATAAAACAATACGACAGCAAGTAATGATGGAAGTATCTAGTGAAGGTAAAACTATTCCTATGGTGTTTATGGTAGCTCAAGGATTACCATTTAAAGCGATGCTAGGGTGTGATACGCTGCGGCGCCACTCAGCTATTATTAATATGGGCAGAGGAAGAATAACCCTGTACCATGAAAATGGAGAATGGTCAAGTGAAATAGTGGATCATAAAAATGCCACTCACCAAAGACATTCTTTTACTCTAATGCGTGATGATGAAATGGAATATAGAACACCTTTTGAGGAATTAGCCTGTACTAAGGAGAATGAATGGAAAGAAAAATTGCAAGAGATTTATTTGTTTAAAACTGCCAGTAATAATAATGAAGTAACACCTGAACAAAAGGATCAATTAATAAAGATTTATAACAAATATAAAAAAGTATTTTCGGATTTGCCAGGAAAGGCCAAGAATTTTATTTGTGAATTGTCATTTAAACACCCCATTAACTTTAACCGGAAATCATATCCTATACCCCAATCCCTAAAGCCAGCAGTGAGAAGGGAAATACAGAGTATGATGGAACAGGACATAATTGAGTATAGCTCATCACCATACACCAGCCCTATAGTAGCCATAAAGAAAAAGGACGGTACTGTACGCTTATGTTTGGACGCCAGGGAGATAAATAAAAATATAATAAATGATAGAACCTCACCAGGGGAAATTGAAGAGTTAATGAAGAAATTTAAGAATTGCAGATATATGAGTATTTGGGATGCTGTTTGTGGATACTGGCAGGTGGAGTTACATCCCAACAGTAGAAATTACGTTGCCTTTATATTTGAAGGTAGAAATTATCATTTTAAACGTCTTCCTTTTGGATTAGTAAACTCTGTGGCGGTTTTTATTAAATGCATGGACCAGGTTCTAGGTGAAGAAGTGTTAGTCTTCACAACAGTATATGTAGATGATATATTGGTAACGTCAACCACATGGGAGGAACATTGCCAACGTGTGGAAATGGTGTTAAGCAAGTTAGAAAAGAGCAACATTACATTGAAATTGAATAAGTCAAAATTATTAACCAATCAATTACAATTCCTAGGGTTCATACTCTCTGAAAATGGAATATCAACATCCCCTGAAAAAGTGGAAGCTATTCAAAACTTCCCCAGACCTAAAAACATTAGACAGCTGCAATCATTCCTAGGAGTGTGCAACTATTACCGGAAATTCCAAAGGAATTATTCCCAATTAACAGCAAGATTTAAACACTTGCTGTCATCTAAACATAAATGGAAGTGGAAAGAGGAAGATGATGAAACATTCATTTTAACTAAGGAGAAATTTTTACAAAACATCATTCTGCATCATCCTGATTTTGATCAGAAATTTTTTATAAATTGTGACGCCAGTGATGTGAGTCTGTGTGCGGAGCTATATCAGGAAGATCAAGAAGGAGACCACCAAGTAATAAGTTTTGCCAGCAGGGTCTTAAATCAGTGTGAAAGAAATTACAGTGTCACGGAAAAGGAATTATTGAGTGTGGTATTTGCATGCAGTAAATTCCGCACATATGTATTAGGTTATCCTTTAACAGTACGGTCCGACCACAAATCCATATCATTCATACAAAGGTGCAAACTAAGCCATGGTAGATTAACTCATTGGATATTGGCTCTCCAGGAATACAACATAACATGGGAATACGTGCCAGGTAAACAGAACACTGTAGCTGATGCTCTATCTAGGGTGAACCTGGAGAATGGTACTTTTGAAATTGAAAGGGAGGATGTTGGAAAAATATATCTTGTAATATTAGCTAGAGAAGAATTAGTAGAAGTATTAACCAAAATTCAGGAAGAACAAGCAAGGGATCAGAGATTATCCACCATACGAGAACGTCTCATCAGTAATGATACTATAATTATGCAGTATTATCAAAATTATAAAGGGTTAATCTTCATAAAATCCCCTGTTGTAAAAAATAAATGGAAATTATACATTCCCAAATCTACAGAATCATTAATAATAAAGAATTATCATCAAATGTATGGACACATGGGTTCCATCAAAGTAGTAAAGGCACTGGAGGAGCATGTGTATATTAAGGGTTTGAACAAGAAGGTAAGGGAATTAATAAAACGATGTGGAATATGTCAAAGGGTTAAGGTAAACAATGAACGAAAGGAGGGGTCTTTAATAACCATTACTTCAGAAAGGAAATTAGAAAAAATGTTTCTTGACATTTGCGGGCCTTTCCCACGTAGTGGAGGCAGGTGCCGATATAAATATATTGTAATCATCTTGGACCATTTCACACGTTACACTAAGCTGTACCCTATCAGCAAGGCATCCACCAATGTTATCATCAAGGTAATCGCAGAAAAGTACCTCATAGATGTGGGCACTCCATATTCCATAATAACGGACCATGGAACCCAGTTCAAGGGTTGAAAATGGAAATTAGAAATGTCAAATCGAGGAATTAAAACCTACAAAACTTCAATTTATCATCCTAGTAGTAATCCAGCAGAAAGGGTACTCAGAGAGGTAGGACGAGTCCTTCGTACTTATTGTTATGACAATCATAGGAAATGGAGTGAATTCATAAATGAAACCGAAACCTTTTTAAATATTGCTCATCACGAAACCATTGGTGTTATACCATACCAGATGATGTTTTCAAAACTGCCACCTCGAGAAATTACCAAATTAATACAATTCCCTGAAGGACCTGAAGAAGAACTTGACCTTACCCATGTGTATAATAGACTACTCCACAAACTGGAAAACCGAAGGAAAAAAAAGGATGCTATCCGAAAAAAACATCATTAAATACACCATCAGCGAAAAATTTTTAATAAGAAACCGTCAGCAACCAAGCAGTTCTGAAGGAATAGCAAAGAAATTGTTGCTATTATATGTTGGACCTTTTGTAATAAGCCAGGACAATCAGAACAATACATACGTGGTATCTGACCCAATAAATAATAGAGTGAAGGGTACGTATAATCAAACGGAAATAAAAAAATATTATGAGTAAAAGGACAACCTGGTCAGGGACGAGCTATAAGTTCATTTTTACTAAACTTAGTTGAGCCAAAATAAACTTCTTTCGAAGGGGGAGTGTTATGTAATGTAACAGATTTGAGGTCCCCAATGTTACATAAAAAACGAAGTAACTATGGTTTAGAACAATACCCAAATATTAAGGTTACTAAGTAATTAATACATCTGAGGTGTACATAAATTTAAAAGATGTAATAAATAATATGGGATGTAAAATATAAACATTGTATCAAATGGGAGGAGTTTAATATGTAGTAATTAAGTATAAAATACTATTCAAATTAATATTTAATGTGTTGCAAATTGTACTTGTTGTTATGCTGTAGCATGATATAGTGTTTACAGGATATTTATTTTATGTTTTGTGGATAGTAAGAGGGGAGCTGTAGTTTTATAGAAGTACTTAGTCAGTGGTACTCCTTTCACTTATGTTAAAATTGTCTTTAGACAATTAAGTATAAATACATGTGTTAGGTATTATATTATGTTAAATGTATTGACTGAAATTGATTAATGAAGGTGTTTTGAATTAATGTTTGTAAACTTGGCCAGGATGGCAATAAGTGTTAAAAAGTTGACAGGTAGTTCTTATAGTTATGTTATAAAATAATGAAAGGTTCAAGGATGAACTAACTAATATAATGAATTAAAACCAGGAAATATACATTAATGTAAGTAGCCATAAACCAATGACTATCTGTACAGTAGGTCAGGTAAAGAAAATTAAGTTAAAAACAAAATTATTATAACAGTTGTAAGAAAACTTATAGGCCTAAATTTAATATTTGTAAAAGGAAATTAATACTTTTTAATAAGTCCAGTCAAATGAAACTATAGTAAAATATATACGGTTTAATAAGGTAGATTGGGTGAGAGTTTTAGGTAATTTGGTATAATTCCAAGCATGGAGTATTTTATTGAAAAAGAGTAGTAATGTTTTATAATTCTGGCTTTAGGATATCAAATATCGTCCAATGACAGAAAGTAGTGGTTGTTAGGGTAACTAAAATGTAAAAAATCTTGTTGATTTTCAATTATTCGATTGTTATATGCTCATGGGTTAACTTGAAATCAGACGAATCCATAAAAGAATTTATAAAAAACCAATATAATTCAATTGCTATATGCTGATGGGTGAAGTTAAATAAATACGGAAGAGAATTTATAAAAAACTAATAATTTCGATTGTTATATGCTATTGAGTTCAGATGAGTAGACAAATTTAAAAAGGAGGACACAAATTAACGAAAAATGAACCAAAATTAATAAATTAAAGTCAAAACCTATTCCTATAAAACAAACCGATGAATAATAAAATAAATTAGATTTCAAAAATATAACCATATACCTCCAAAAGGTCGAGGAATTCTTATTTCACTCGTCAAGATAATTCCTTTGGATTTAGTATTGAACCCGATTTCCCATCTAACCAGGAGACTAATTGATGGAAGAAAAAAGCCTAAATTAATGGAATTATAGAAAAATATACTCAAGGCCCTTTGTTTCTGAAGACATAAACCTCACTTTCAAGAAGGAAATTATAATACGACTCCAATTCCACCGAGACCGACAACCACAAGGATCGTAAGAGAAGAACGAAGATTAGAAGAGTTCCCGTGGCCTCCCAGGACATCACACCGTCAATTTTATTAATAATCGGAACACTTTTTCTGGATTGATGTAACCTCAATTGTAAATCTTCAACCGTTTGCAGACGAACAATGCTGCCTTGAGAATCATCAAACCCGGTAACACCAGCTTATATTTAATTTTAATATAGTAAGAACTAATAACATTTTGTAATACTAAGTAACCTTAATTTTGCATTACCTGGCCTTACTAATCGTTAAAAGAATCACACGTACCCTGGGATAAGAGATAGTTAATATTATATTTAATTTGTATAAAATAAAAGGAGCATAGTCAACTAAACAATCGATTCATCATTGTATAATCGATATCACTCTATTATAATCATGAAGAGCACTGTTAGAAGTTGAAATAAAGTACAATATAAATAAAGAATCCTTCTTGTATATGATGATGTTTTATGTTATTGTAGAATAGGTATTATATGTTGTGGGTGGAGTAATTTACAGGTAAAAAGGTGATTAAAATCTGGCGAACAAGTTGACCTAGAAGCAAGCCAATTACGAATAATAGCGCTCATAGTCAACAGCTGGTAGAACGTGAGATTACCGAACTAGCGTGTTTCCTGCACAATTTTTGAGTTGATTTACACAATACGGACTGACTAGGGTTGGAGAGAATTCTTAATCTATTAATTAAATACATGAATTATAGCATTGACCTTGAGTAAACCTTGAGTAATTAGGTAAAACCGTGTTATAGTATACATAAAAATTATAATAACACAATAATAAATATATTTGTCTATTAAAATTGAGTTACAGGAGGTCACCTATAAGACTACATAATAAACATTTCCTTATAAACAGAGTTCTTTACAATTTAAAAGTAACAAAACCAGCTATTTGTTACAAATTGGTGAACCCAACAGTGGGGCTTTCAAACATACTCGAATATAATCGTAACACCCGCAACACATTGTAAACTAATTTCGTTACAAATTGGCGCTCAACGAGTGGGCTTTAGTTAAGTAAAAAATCGTCTTAATTATTACTTAACTCGAGCAGGCAACCATTAGAGGCACAGGAATGCATACGAGAGGTGTTACTAAAAGGATGGAGAAGGAGCAAGAAACAGAAGATAGACGGGAAGAAGAAACAGAGGTAGTTACAGACACAGAAATGGAACAACAGGCGAGCAACAAAGAGGATGCCCAAGGGGACCAACCAGATAAAGCGGTAACCAGAGAAGAACCAAATTGGCAAGACATGATGCAATTTATGGCAGAACAATTTAGGAAACAGGAGGAAAACTCAAAGCAAACCAAGGAGGAAACTAATGAGAGTTTAAGACAAATCAAAGAAGAATTAGATAAAAAATTTGACGAAAATTCACAAAAGCTAGAAAATAAAATAGACAGTATAAATGAAAATTCAGAAAAGGTAGAAAATAAAATAGAATTATAATTAAATACATGAATTATAGCATTGACCTTGAGTAAACCTTGAGTAATTAGGTAAAACCGTGTTATAGTATACATAAAAGTTATAATAACACAATAATAAATATATTTGTCTATTAAAATTGAGTTACAGGAGGTCACCTATAAGACTACATAATAAACATTTCCTTATAAACAGAGTTCTTTACAATTTAAAAGTAACAAAACCAGCTATTTGTTACAAATTGGTGAACCCAACAGTGGGGCTTTCAAACATACTCGAATATAATTAAACCCAGTAACAACATAATTTAATTATTTATTACAAATTGGTGCAAACCAACGTGGAGCTTGATGAAACCCCGAAACCTAAAATAAATCTTATTGATCTATGAAGTTAACGAAAGGTTACAATATATATATATATATATATATATATATATATATATATATATATATATAATATTTAAAAAAGTGAACGAAGAGGATGTACCAACAAGATAATTATTTGTGTATAATCAAATTCAAATTTAGTAACACAAATCTACTTCCATAAAGGCCTGGAATGCTATGCATTAAAGAATTTTAACTAACTTTATATGGGGAAAACTGGTTTACATACATTATTTCTGAAAATAATAATCCTGAAATGTAATCAGTGCTTATATATCAACTTAAGTGCAATAATTAAATAGATTCTTCAACTTGCACATTGCAACCCCTTCAGATGCTAAGCCTTTATGTTACTTTATTTTTAATTTAACATCAATTTATGTTCGGCAATGATAAAAAGAACATGTTGTGGCTACTGACAAAGCGCACAGTGAGTGGAAGCTGGCTTAAATGAAGGTAAACATTTTATCTAATAACTAGTGTCCCATATTAGAAAACATGTGCAATAGCAGCAATACATATTATAAAAAGAAGGATATTGTTTTTTAATTACAGTAGGACCTCTGTATATCGAACTTCTTTATATCGAAAATCTCCATTTATCGAATTTTTTTTAAGTCCCGTGAAATTTCAATATAAAATAATTTCCATATATCGAAAAAAATGTCTATATATCGAACTTTGTAACTTCAGAAATGAGGGGAAAATTATCTGTGATTCACGTGACAGTGTGCATGTTCCTCACTCCCTCAATCTACAACAATCGTTCCCGCGCATTACAGTATCTCATCATTCGGTAGTACTGTATGTTATTAAGGAGTAAGGTTAACTCAGTTTCAGTCAGTCTTTATTTTTGTTTTGAGTTTATTTTTTATTTTTTCTTGAGTTCACGAGAATGTAAATGCTGTAATGTCAAAAAGGAAATCTTTGGGTGTTGCAAAAGGTGGCATTATTAAAAGATGTGGATAGTGGAATGTGAAAAAAAGACGTTGCGATAAAGTTTTTGATTCCGCCGAGTACACTGTCAACCATAATAAAGAATCGAGAATCTTAAAAACTCATGAAAATGTAGGAGCAGATAGAAAACGGTCTAAAACGTGGAAATATGATGACGTGGACGAAGCAGTTCTTAAATGGGTGACAATGGTGCGAGATAAAAACATGCCTGTCTCAGGACCGCTTATAAAGGAAAAGGCGGTAGAGTATGCTAAAGTGTTGGGGCACGAAGAGTTTCAAGCAAGTTCTGGATGGTTGGACAAATTTAAGAAACGTCACAGCATTAAAGAAAAAGTCATTTCGGGAGAAAGTGGAAGTGTATCTGAAGCAGACTGTAACCAGTGGAAAACTACAACTTTAAGGTTAATTTTAGAAGAGTATGAACCAGATAATGTTTTTAACATGGATGAAACCGGACTTTTTTTCAGATGTTTACCAAATAAGACTCTAACCTTTAAAGAAGATAAATGCTTCGGAGGTAAACATAGTAAAGAACGAATAACTGTTGTCGTGTGTGCCAATATGTCCGGAAAAGAAAAAAATAAACTGTTGGTGATCGGAAAAAGCAAGCAACCAAGATGTTTTAAAGGAGTGAAGTCTTTAGAAACCGACTACGAATACAATAAAAAGTCATGGATGACGAGTGAGATTTTTGAGAAATGGATAGTAAACTTTGACAAAAAACTGATAAAACAAAAAAGAAAAGTGGTTCTTTTTGTTGACAATTGTCCGGCACACCCTCCTTTTGTGGGAAAAAAGTTAACAAATGTGAAGCTGGTTTTTTTCCCTCCAAACACCACATCTAAACTACAACCTATGGACCAGGGAGTAATAAAAAATCTCAAAATGCTTTACCGAAAACAGATCCTCAAGAGGCTCATTTTTGCATTGGAAAACAACAAACCTATTGATGATGCGATTAATCTCAGACTGTGTATATCAGAGGTAGCAAAGGTGTGGCAAAATTATGTAGCAGAATCAACAATACAGAATTGTTTTATAAAAGCTGGCTTCTCTCAAAATACTGTTGTGGAAGAAGTTACTGCACTGCCACAACTTGAGGATTGTTGGAACCAGTTACAGTCAACTGGCACAATAGATCAAGACATATCACTCGATGAATTTTTAAGCGTCGACGAAGACGTTATTGTTGCAGAATATCCAACGGACGATAACATTTTAAGTTCATTAAAAGATACTGAAGATTTAGGTGAAGACAATGAGGCAGAAGAAATTGAAGTTCCTAAACCTTCTAAGAAAGAAATGATGGCAGCATTTGAAACAATCCGTCGAGGTCTTCAATCGGAAGAATATGTGCCTGATGATATTTTCCAGTCGCTCAACAAATGTGAACACTTTTATGAGGAATCTGCATCAAATTTGGTTCAGAAAGACATTCGAAATTATTTTACGACCAATTAATAAAATACAGTATTACTCATTTAACACGTAAGTTCCTACTTTTTTAAATACAAACAATTTTTTAAAGTAAATAAATAAATACTGTACTGTACACTAAATACTTTTTATTAAATAAATACGGTAATTTTTATTAAATAAATGCTTATGGTTTTCATTTATTTATTACCAAAATGTCGTTTTAATAGTATGGAGGCCTATACATGATTTTTTTAACAAATTCCAGTGCTTTTCCTAGCCTACGAATAATGATAAGAAACAGGTTTATGTATATCGAAATTTCTATATATCGAATTTTTTCTTAGGAACCATCAAATTCGATATACGGAGGTCCTACTGTATTTGCATCAAATAGTATTATTGTTTAATAAATGTCCTATCTAGATCAAATTATGTGTACATAGTTCTGGAAAAATTAGATAGGCATAAAATTTTGTTTATTGTAAACTTTATTATGTTTGGAAGTATCCCAAAGTTAATTTCACATTAATAATGTCAATCAATGGGCCCAGTCTAGTTTTTAAGGCTAGAATCCTTGACATTTTTGGAGCATCACTAGGTCATGATGGATCTAATAGTCAAACTTCAGTTTGCTGTGAAAAACTGGCAGATTTGAGTAATCACTTGATAAAGGATGGTGTTGTAAAAGCAACAATTATTTCAGAATTATTTTATAGCCCTGTCAGTCTGCAAATAACTATCATTCGTTTAGACCTTCAGCAGATTTAAACTTTTCTTATTTGTGTTAGCAATATATCATGTAAAACTGCTAGAAGTATGGAATACAAAGACAAGTCGAATATTTTACATTTTTAGGTTAGGTACACTCAGGGCCGGCCCTAGGGTAGAGCGAGAGGAGTGACCACTCTAGGCTCCTGGTGAGGAGCGGTGCCAAAATCTGATTGTGAAAAAAATTAAATTTTGTTGGCGCCTTTTTGCCACATTTCACTCTTAGCTACCTACATCCTATAATGAAAAATAATTATGTTATGAGTATCATTGGCGGCGTGGTAGCGGGGGCGCGGGACTCGGCCAGGAGTGCCAAAGCAAGGAGGGTAAATTTTATTTAAATTTATTTTTAGCGACATTTATAATATGATTAAGCGAGCAAGTTTGTATAAAATCTCGGTCTTCTTAACAACTGATGGCCTTGCACGGTCCCCTTTATAATTAGATACATAGAGTTTTTAGTATTTGTTTATTATTTTTATTATCATTATTACAGTAGTACATAAAATACTACATAGAATATCGATGTTCCTGGTTTTTTTTATTATGTTATCTGATTAGTTTTTAGTTTTAGAATTATTCAAACTGATCCAAATGGTAAATACCAAATACTAATTAATAGCAATTTTGTTTATGTTGCAGCAAGAGTGCAATATGAATAGCAACTTAATTTTGATTCAATAAACGTATTGATTTTTGAAAAGTTGATGTTTTACTTAACAGAAAGTTCTGATGAAATTTCTGTACATGTCATTTTTGGTCTCTCTCTCTCTCTCTCTCTCTCTCTCTCTCTCTCTCTCTCTCTCTCCCTCCTCTCATTTTTATTTATTGATATACATAAAAAATTGACACTCCTCTGTATGTGTCCACATTGCATAAATTTAAAAAAATTAATCCAAGAAATTAAAAAAGAAGCTTGTAAACTCTGAAAACATTTGTTCTAATACAGAATTCAAATTAAATAAAGAAAAAAGGAATTGTGTGTGTGTGTGTTTTAATGTAGACATTTTCCCACTTGCTCCTCAACCACTTTCAGAAAGTGAACAGACAAAACAATACCTGACCTGAAAATGGTCTTGAAACATATTTGTGATCTTGCAAAAGATGATCAGTCCTCTGTGTGTTTTAATGATAATTAGTTAATCAATGGACATGTCATGGACAACAAAATCCAAGAATTTATAAATGAATAATGAAAACACAAAGATTAAAAACTAATAAGAAATCATTCAATAGACATAAAGAAACAAATTAGTAAAATTTATTAATGAATCAAAGGAATTCAGAAATTCAATTGATAATATAGATTGATAATCACACATTAGTACATAGTGTTACTAATTTCACAATTCCACAAAATTTTTAACTATTGGACAATGGACATTGGATTTAAAATATAGTAAGGGTGCACATATTAATGTAAAGCATGTTTTCGCAAAAAGTGAATGGAAAAGAAATACACAATTTCAACTTGTTTAAACTGAAAACAAGAAATTCTTTAGAGTTAGTCTAATGTGTTGTGTTACTGTGAGACAGAGCAGTGCTGTTAGTGTCCTAATTAAAATGCATTAAATGTATAAATAAAGCTAAATGGCCTAATGAGTTATTCTTAGATGACATCATTAATCTTCTTGGTGATGGTGTACAAGCCTTTCCACAGTGGTTGGAGGTTCGAGCTGATTCTTTTCTTCCTTATCATGCTATAGAACTAAGCCTGGCAGCAGGTGTGAGCCCTGAATAAATTGCAACCACGCTGTACAGTCTTAATCTTTGTATTTGCCAAAATAAAATAATATATATAATACTTTCACTTATGAACTTACTATTGTCACTTCCCAAACGTTTCAAGATGTTGTTTCTCTTCTTCAGTGGGTTGAGTACTAACTGTCGATTACAGAATAACCGTTACGGAATGGAGTGTGTGGTGGGGGTTGATGGTGGGAAGGGATTGGCGCTGAGGTTCGAATTATGTGGGTGGATCAGTGTGTCAAATAGTGTATGTGATTTGTAATGTATCTGTTCATTTAATATGTTGTTTGGTTGTAGTGTGTGATATCTGTATATTTCAAATTGTTACAATTTACAGATATACAAAAAATACAGATATCACACACTACAACCAAACAACATATTAAATGAACAGATACATTACAAATCACATACACTATTTGACACACTGATCCACACACATAATTCGAACCTCAGCGCCAATCCCTTCCCACCATCAACCCCCACCACACACTCCATTCCGTAACGGTTATTCTGTAATCGACAGTTAGTACTCAACCCACTGAAGAAGAGAAACAACATCTTGAAACGTTTGGGAAGTGACAATAGTAAGTTCATAAGTGAAAGTATTATATATATTATTAAATTAATAAGTGAACGAAGAGGATGCAACAACAAGATAAGCCAAAATAAAGTTGTTCTGAGCCAGGTCATGTAAATTCAGGTTAAGCCAAATTGCTCATTAGACTTTGTCTATTTTAAAGATTATAGTGTTGATAAAGATGTTTAGGACCGTAATATAGTAAGGGTACACATATTAATGTAAAGCACATTTCCATAAAAAGTGAATGGAAAAGAAAAGAAATACACAATTTTAACTTTTTTTCTTAAACTGAAAACAATTCTTTTGAGTTAGTGTAATGTGTTGTGTTACTGTGAGACGGAGCTGTACTGTTAGTATACTAATTAAGATGTATTAAATGTATAAATAAGCTAAATGACCTAATAAGATATTCTTAGATGTAGTAATTCAGCTTAGATCAAATTGCTCATTAGATTTTGTCTAAATTTTAAAGATATAAAGTAAAATGTTGATAAAGATGTTTAGGACCGGTACATTAAAAACATTGTTTGCACATATGAGTAGGAAGCAGATGTATTAATATAATGTTACCCAACAAGATCAGGAACAATTATGTATATTAAATTAAGTAGTTAGTGGACTTAAAAACCTGCAGTAGGAACTCCAGTTTTTATAAAACAAATAGGGAGGGAATTGAAGATTTCTTGTTTGGAAATGTTATATCTCTTTTCTTCACAAGTAACTAATGGCAGGTTGTGATTTGTAATCATCTTTTCTCATAATGTAGCCTATGTTGTTAATGACCTTTTTTAAGAGTATGAAAAAAACAATAGATATCGGTATTTGAAAAAAGGTGAATTTTATTGGCATATACTAAAGTATAGAGTCCTATTTGTTTCTATTCATTAAAAAGGTCCGTACTGTAATAATTCTGTATGTAATATACAAGCATTCTTTAATATTTTTACGTGTTCTCCAATTTTATTTGCATTAATTCAGACGTAGTAACATAAAATTCCACTGTAACCCATTATTAATACTTAATCATTTGCGTGTTAACAGAAACTGCACATTGCTTTTTATTGCATTATGTAGAAAAAAGGATTTTCATGTGCTTGTTTGGTTATAGCCTATACGTTAGATTTACGTACAATCGTCTCTGTACGTAATCATGTGCGATAAATTGGAACTAGGTTTTAATTCCGGTACTTCGAATAAATACAGCCTTACCTTTTGAATGTACACTAACTAAGGAAATTATTGTTAAGTCTAATTAATTTTAAAAATGTAAAAGGTTAAGTCAGAGGGTGACAAGTGACAACTGACAACTTCAGTCTGCAGATTTAAGACCGCGAAACCACCCGGGTAACTTCGTTATTCGTTCGGCTACCTTCATTCACAGCTATTCCCGTACCGTAAAGGCTTTCGTAAACATTGGGCGTTCAATAATTTGTCGTAGTTCAGAATAGAAGTTAACAATCTTTGTAGGATTGTTAGTTTTGAGTTATACGTTTCATCATTTGTCTTAATTTCAACGGAATACAGATAAACAAAACCAAACTCTACGAATATTTAAAATCACCATAGTAACACAAAGAAAAGCAATCATTACAGACAGTCAGGTAAGAAAAATAAATATATCTTACAAAAATTGAAAACCAAGTATGAATTAAGACCATTTCATTAATACCAACGAAAGGGGGTAAATGCGGCTTAACAATTGTTTTCATTTAAACGTTGTTTCCAAAACGTATGCTGTTTCACAAGCTAAATCCGTAACCTTACGTAGTTGCTAGGTTATGTTCATGTTATTGTCACAGTAGTGACAGATTGTTACATGGTTTCGAAGAATAACTTATTTTTATTACTCCCGCCCTCAAAAACAAATATACAAAAACCCACCAAAAACTTATAGTACTTTGTACCAGCATAATTTTCTTTCTTAGCCTTATTGTTTGAGAGCCAACTTTGTGTATATTTGTAACTTTAAGTATAGTACTCGCTTGTATTTCATTTATTCGTAATACTACTTCAGTTTCCATTTCTCAAGGATGTATTTAAATTTTTGCTTTGAGTGGATTTACTTTGTGGCCAGGCCTTCCATCAGTGGCATATGCTGAGTTCGAGACCTGGGCTAGCTCACCTTAGAATTGAAGAAAATGCACTGGAGGGGGTTCCCCTCGTTCACATTTCAAGCTTTTTGAAGTGATGTGATTTTGTGACACCATGCCAATGCATTCTAACTTATATAATAATGACAGATACTTCAACAATAATTATGAAATGGCATCGTTAGAAAGACAAAAGCAAGCAAAGAACTTCAATAATTTATTTATTTATTTACTTATAGCATACATTTGTTCCGCCGAAGCCACTAGGTCCAGACGGCGGTAGTGAAACAAATAAAAGATTACAGAAAGCAAGAACTATATTATTACATCATGAGGAAATAATATATAATTATACTGAAGAAAGTTTGACTTATCGGTTAGTTTAAACCATCAAATAGTTCCTATTGGTAATGACAGAGTATACATTGTATAGATAGGTGTAAAAGATAGATATGAATATATAATACATAATAATATAGCACATAGGGCGCATTGAGTACTTCCATTAGAAACAGTGAGCTTATGAAAACAAAATATCATATAGAAATATGAGGAAAAACGACGAAAGTTAAATACCTGGTCAGTGATGTCAACAATCCACACAGCCACAATACAGTCCCAGCATTAACGTAAATAGAGTTAAACCGCGTGGGTTTAAACCATGTCCGTATTTGTTTACAAGTCGCTACTACGAAACAGAAGTAAACACGTGAGGGAAACACGTGTGACTTCAACGACGGCTCTGTGGTGACTTATTTGAACAATAACTCCATTCTTCTCTCCTTTTGTGTGAATTTCAGGATTACACTTTCATAAAATGTTTCTTCTGACCACTTTTTCATATTAAGAAGAATGTTTTTCTCAATAGATATAATAGCCAAGTTGCTTAACTGGACTTGTCCTTGTGTGGCTCTGAGGTAAGTCTTAATCCTCTTTAGAGCGGAAAACTTCTTTCAACAGTTGCAGTTGTAGATGGAAATGTCAATGTTAATTCTGCTAGTTTGTACACTTCACTAAACACTATGTCCAAATTATTGAGTTTCATATAAATAGTAATCTCATTCACTGATTTTTTCTTATACTCATCTAGAGTATAAAGCACATTTAGTTCATTTTTGAGGCGAACAATGTCAAAGTATGAACTATATGGTTCTTTCAGTTCTGTCATCAGATTTTGTGGGAAACTTTTACAAAATGTATCAAAATTGTTTGAATCCAATAAAGACACGAATTTAAGATCCTTTTGGGACTCAAACCTGAATTTTATCTGGGACATCACTGTGTCCAGAATTTCGTTAAAAATACGCTGCCATTTGGAACGGTCATCATTTCTCTGTCTTTTGTGTCTTGGTTCATATTCTTTATCTTCATATTCAGAATTACTTGTAGCTTCTGTCCATACAAGATCAGAATCCTCATCTCTAATTTTCTGCAGAGTATCATAGAATTCATTGACTTTGTTCATGCAGTAAGAAATGTCCAAACATTTTTTTTGCATTATGTCAAACAGAACATCAGATATTGCAAATATTTTGCTGAAACTAAGAAGAAGAAATCTAGTGTCGAATTTATGTAAAAAACAAACAAAGCCTGAAGCAGTATTCACTTCTTCACCTGTCCAGTCACCGGGTTCATCTTCTATTGATGAAAAGAACATGATAAGAGGCCTTCTATATTCTTTGGCAGTATTTACAAGCCTTGATGAGAAATTCCACCTTGTTGGTGCCACTCTCGGTAGTTTCTTCTCCATAAAGTTTTTTAGAGCAGTTGTGCGGACTGTAGAATGTGAAGAAAAGCTAGGTATTCCCGATAAAGTGATGAAAAACCGTTTACATTCTGCTACAAAATTTGTAGACTTTGACAAAACCAAATTCAGCCTGTGACTACAGCAATGAATAAAAGTTGCTGATGGGTACTTATTTTTCACCAAGGTTTGAAGTCCAGACACATGACCGGTCATATCAGCTGCTCCATCGAAAGTTTGGGCTATAAGTTTTTATGAACATTCTAAATCATCCACAACCTTGGTGACATGTTGGAACAATCCTTGTGCAGTTCGGTCTAAACTGATGTCAGTGAAGTGCAAAAATCATTCCTGACAGTTTCCTTCATTATCGACAAATCGTAAAACTGTTGATAATTGACTTTTATTGGTTACGTCAGTTGTCTCGTCAAGTAATATTGCAACGAATGTTGCATTAGATATTTCTGATTTGATTTTGTCTGTAATTACGCTACCTACTGCGTCAATTAAATCATTTTGTATTACCGGTGACGTTCCTCTAAAAATTGTTGCGGTTTTTAAATGGTTCGCTATTGTTTGCTCATACTTTGATAAAAATTCCAAAAGTTCTATGTACGTGCCTTTATTTGTTGAATCGCTAGACTCATTGTGGCCCCTAAATGGCCATTCTTGCTTCCCTAGGAATGTTACTGCGTCAATCAGTCTTCTTAAAATAATTCTATTTTTCTTTACTTTTTCATTATGTAGACTGTCAGCAATCTTCTGTAAATTAAGGGAATGATCGATTCTTTGAAAACCGAATGTCTGTAACGTATTGAATGCTTGTATATGACTAAGTGATTTTTTATGTTTATCACAAGCCGTTACCAAATAATTTAAATTATTAAATCCTGTCATATTCCATGGACTTGTATCAGTGCAAAAAAGCAAACACGCCTTGCAGTACAATTTATTAGTTGTACTCGATCCTGTTAACCAAGGGTATTTTTTGTAGTTGGCCTCACTAAAACATCTAGTATTCACTCTGTTCTTTTCTTTATGTTCACTTTTAAGTTCTAGAAGGGACGGCTGAGGCCTACCTATCTTTACAATTTGAAGCTTATCCTCATACGGAAGCTGAGCAAATTGTGTCTGTGTCAATAGTTTATTAACTATATCACTCATCTTAATTTATTATTCAAACTGCACAGCACAAAATATCATTCACAAAATTATAACTAATTTTAAAATGAACCACTGCTTTGTGTACCACACGGCCTACTGTCTCACACTGTTGGCTAGCTCTCCAAGGAGCGAAGCCTAGCCTACGCTAAACGTCATTGCCCCCACCAAGTCCCTCACCGTTGTCATAACAACGCCATTGAATCGTGCCTGAGTAAAGCAAGTTGCAGCGATTCAGGCGCCGTTATATGCGAAGTTGTATTGTCTGTAATTAGTAATTACGCTACTACGAAACAGAAGTAAACACGTGAGGGAAACACGTCTGACTTCGATAAAATGAACAATTTTATGCAAATTCCTAATAGATGTTTTTGTGCTTTAATCTTTGGGCTTCGCAGCTAGCCTAGAGCCTAGAGTATACGCCCCTGTCTTCCATGGCCTTCCTGCATGACAAGGGTGGGAAACTAAGTATGATTTTGACCAAGGAGCTATTCTATGCGTACTTAATTGTGTAAACAGTCTGATGATCTTAAATTTTAATGAACTTATTGAAAAATATCTGTAAGCCAAAGTTATAGATTATTATTAACATTTGATTAGAGCTCAACCTAGCCTACTTTGTACCAGTCAGTTGCTTTGATTAGTCCTGAAATGTTTTAGTAGGCCTAAAATGTTAATAATTTGAATAATTCTACTACTAAATCTTTATGATTTACACAACTAGAAATTATTATTGATCATTCACTGCAAAGTTTTCTAAACAGATTTCACAAAATATATTTGATTAATGTATGGTACCATGGCCTACTTGGTAATTCTGAGCAGTTTTATATCACTTCAGTTTCTTTCATATTGAAATTTATTTCAATTTTTGTGTTCTAATGACTTTTTTTATAAAAAATAAGTGTCAGAAACACAAAATAACTAAGTAATTTTGGAAAATAAACATAAACATACTAGTGCTAAATGTGTATTGTGATTGCATAAGTAGCACCTGCTAAGTTATGTGTGATTGGTTGGTGGCATATTGGTGTAGGTTGATATCTGCACAGTTTTGTACTTTTACTACTGGGTGTTATGCATAGCAGTTTACTGAATATTTTTTGGGCCCTAACCAAGAAACATCAAATTACATTCTTAAGTTTTTTATTGGTAAAAATGTTTTCATGCTGTAAGGGTAAAAATTTTACATTTTTACCAATAAAAACTCAGTGTTCTGAGTCAGTAATATTATACTTACAATTAGTTAATCAACGGACACGTCATGGACAACAAAATCCAAGAATTTCTTTTATATTTCAGATAAATAAATTATGACTTTCATTACTGAAAGGCCTACTGCTTCGCTACATGTGTCCTGCTCGACACTGGAAACTTTTGTATGCGTATGTTTCGATAATCGATATTATGAAATGGTGGTAATTGTAACTGGTGTCAGTAATGTCGATTATGATTTAAACAAGTTGAAATGCATATGCGCACACGTATTTATTGTTTGTGTGTATGTGTTTGTTTGTTCATGGGTGCCCACATAAGTGTGCTTGCATGCGCACTTGCTGACACATACACACACACGCATATTATAAAAACACAAAATTAATACAATTATCTAATTTGTTCAAAATACACAAATAAAGAAATGGAAATACGCTGCTTTCCCCTTCCATCTCCAAATTTTGTTTATCAGTAAAAATTTTTAGCTATAACTAAACTCTTTATATCACCATTCTAATTGGAGCTTATAATAAATTGTCGACAATATTAAACAGTTAAAAATAGTTGCACTGTCATTTTGTCACTCACAGTTTTTTGAATAGACAGTTTACTCAGTTTTAATAAATTATTACTGTCACTCACTTGAATAATTATTAATATCCAGTTAAAAACTCATATGCCGCAAACAAATTAAAAATTCAGATGTATAACAGCATACTTGGGTACATTCACAAACAGTATTTTTTACCTAAAGTTCTGTGCCTAAACTGGGCTTTAAAATTAATTTTAAGATTAACTTGATTCATACAAGCTAAAGGTAAACATACATATGGTTTCAAATTTAGTCTGAGGTTTTCACGGCTGGTGTCACTGTTAGAATAACTCCTTGCCATGCTGTAAGACCATGGTCCATAGTTGTTAAATACAGATGTTTTGGCCGTGCCTTTGACAGCCATCTTCAGTTCAGAAGCTGCAACACACTGACTGTGGTTACGTTGTTACTGACCACAGTACTGTGGTTAAGGCTGATGCATTCATGGAGCATCGCCTGTTCTGCTCGCCAGTAAATGCGTCTGGCCTGGGACTTGAAGATGGTGTTTTTTAATTTCAAAAAACGGGGAATAACCCCCCATGTCCCAACACCTCAGTAAAAATCCCAAAGAGCAGAGCTGTTGGGCCTTCTTCTTTCTAAGCCCTCAAACTTGTGGTCACTGACTACATAACCTCAGTCAGTGCATTGTAGCCTTTCTGCACTGAAGATGGCCATCAAAGCCACAGCTGAAAAACGACTTTGGACCACGACCTTACAGCCAGTCAAGGAGTAATTCTAACAACATACATATGGTTTAGTCTTTTCAGTTAATTGAGCTAGAGGAATATAGGCATATAACATGTAAGAAAGAAGTAAACTAATATTAATAGTTCCAATTGATTCTTAATTATTTCATATTAGATAAAAAAAATAAAATCACAAAAGAATGTAGATATATTAAAACCAAATATTAAATTAATTTTCTTTAACTGATCTGGGTTTTGGCCTGTTGTTGGGGTCTTTTGTGTGTTATCACTTTATTGAACTTTTCCAGTGATATGTGAGAAATATAATAATAATTCCAACTTTGTCACTATTTATTGCCACACTGCTAAATACTTTGTTCTTGACGAGGCCTTTCGCTGTCTCCACCATTTTCAGGTCTTAAACGACACACGTATATGCACGTGTATGCATGTTTGTTGGTACTTCAGCCATTCAGGATATCTACATTATTGCTAGAGTTTTGTCAATGAATTCAACTTCTAGACCTCGTTGAATAGCTCAGTACTTGTCTTCAGTATTTTATAATTTTCTGTTGCATTTTATAATTAACTTTTCATGAAATTATCTTGCCAACATTTTTTAACATAATGTTGGTTTTTGAATATGCTTGAATCATCTTGTTCTTTGCTCTTTCAAGTATATTATGACTGCTTTAGTAATTACACTTACCTTTTGTGTAATTGTAGTCTAGTCATAATAAGACTAGAGTATTAAAGCCAACTACTTTAATATGAGGCCAGATTTGTGTTCTGACTTATGATTAAATCTAAATGTGAATGTGTTTTACACAATTTAAATTTGATGGGGGGTGTGATGATTACAAGTAAATAATACTTCACACTTTCAGGTGGTAATATTCTCTGCCTTTGCTCTCCTTTGTAAATAAATTAAGGGAAGGAGGGAGATAGGTAACACAGTTGTTTAAGACTACCTTTGTTCTTAATGATTATTTACCACAAAAACCAATAGTAATTTAGTGTTTTCTAAGCGTATAACTAATATCCATCTTATACTTGGCCAGTATGACCTGATGGTCAGCAAAATGTAATATAAAGAACCTCCCATCTCCAATTGGTATACCACATTTCTTCCTCCAAGATGTCAGAGCTTCATTCAGCTAGATTTTAATATTAATTATAAGTATAATACTAGTGACTCGGAACACTACGTTTTCTATTGGTAAAAGTGTAAAGTTTTTAACTTATAGTCTGAACCAGTTTTCGCTTATTATATGCTTCGTCAGAGGCTGCCACTAGGAGCGTTGTCTGTCTTGTTCTTGGCATCGGCGCTGTTGTTTGAAAGATCGATGGTGTGTGTGTGTGTGTGTGTGTGCGTGCGGTGTGATATGTTTGATTCGTACGTGTGATTTGAATTGTGTCTGTTCGTTTAGGATGTCGTTTTTATGTGTTTTTGTGTGTTTGTATATTTATAGTTGTTCAAGAGTGTCTAGTTTTTGGCCTTTTGTGTGTGCGTGTAGAATGTCCATGTTGCTGTTTATGTGTGGTTTTCTTCAATGAGGTAGTTTGCAAAGGTGGATTCTGTGGTGAAGTGTAGTGCATTTGCGTGTTCAATGTATCTCTGTTTGAAGCAATGTCCTGTCCGGCCTATATAGAATTTCAACGGACATGTCATGGAAAACAAAATCCAAGAATTTTAACATTGTTTGAGCTATGCAACAGCCTTGTTACAAACCTTTCATCATTTTATTGAAAGTACCGGTACTTGACAAAGAACAGAATACATTAAAGTGACAATGCGGAATTTGAAGATCGTTGTTTTAACACCACCTTCAAATCTCTCCTCAAGTTAACCAGTGATTTTAATGCTCATTATCTTGCATGAAATTGTGTGTCTCATTAATCTTCAATGGGTGAATTAATGACTAATAAATTATGAATGCGTTCTTAATAGGAGTTAAAACATGTTCTAAATTTGACCATATAAGGAAGAGTTACAAGTTTTTAACTTGAATGAAAAAGTATAAGATTATAAAAGAACAGTTAGAAAGAATGTCAGATTCCAGACTGGCCAACAAGTCTGGAAATACAAACCTTTAGGACACAGGTGTGAACCAAGAAGAGATGGCTGGAGGATTTTGAATGCGTAACAGCCAGGACCTTGCCTATGCCGTGGTGTGAAGCTGATGGTGAAATTCTTAGTGTTTGTTGGTAGTGTTGCTAATTAATAACATGTAATAATATCTAAATAACAACCAAATGTTATTATTCAGTTGATCACCATGAATAAACAGACACATTATCATATGTGTGCTATCAACATGGCTGATATTGATGTAATGAAAAAGTGGCCGCTGTTATCAGATTGGTTATGACTGTCAGATTGATTGTAACCAATTAGAGAGCAAAAACATTGTCTATTTGCAAAAGTGGTTTCGAGTGCTTGTCCACTTCTTCCAGCAACTGATTTTACTTCCATCTTCTGTAAGGAAATGGAAGTATGGTGATTGTGAAAAAATCGTGTTCGAGATAAGGGGTGCTTTTGATTGTACTACCCTCAAAACATGAAGAAAAATAAATTTTCCGAAAAGCGTCTGTGTCTGTACAATTTTTTCTATGGCAAACAATAACTGCCTCAAATTCAAACAGAATCAAATAATTGTTGCATATGTGCCAAAGTTGTAGAGGACTCGAGGCCTGTTGATTTTGGTGAAGATCGGTTATGGGGGAGGGGTAGTTTACCTGCAACATTTTATGTTTTAACAAGAGTAAAGTACTTAATTTTGATAAATAAAGTATCCTGAACAGCGGGTCATAATAATCTACTGTAAAAAGGTAGATGAAATCTCTATAAAAGGAAAGTAGTTGAAGGAGGGGGGTAATTTTCTGAAAACTACCTTTTTGATGTCGAATGAAGTACTTCATTTTGAAGGATAAGACCTTAATCATTACATACAATGAAACTGTTACTCAATAAAACTGTAAATATCTAAAATGGAGTTGTTCGGTTGAAGGGGAGGAGTAGTTTACTGGCACTGTTTTGAGTAAGGTACTTAGTTTTGATAAATAAGTGCTCTGAAAATAAAGTCATATTAATCCACTGTAAAATGATAAATGAGATGTCTATAAGTGGAGAGGGTAGTTGAAGGGGGGTGGGTGACTTTTTGAAAATTACTTTGCTGATGTCAAGTAAGCTACGAGTATTTAATTTTGAAAGATAAGATATTTTAGCAATTACATATGATAAAACAATTACTCTATGAAAGTGTAAATATTAATGGTGGGGATCTGTTGAGGAGGAGGGATGATTATCTGTGTAGTTTAGTTTCTTTATAAGAATAAAGTACCTAATGTTTATAGATAAAGTGACTCAAAATATAAGTAGTGAAAATAGTTTGAGAATGGGGGATATTTTTGTAGAACCGAATTCAAGTAAATGATTTAGAATATAAATCTTAGAACATGGAAGTCATGTATTGTTCTCTATACCAATATATTCCTTTAATAATCAAGACTTTGGGTTTCTCTTGTGCCATGTATTTCCTCATCCTTGCATTTGGGATGCAGTATTTCTTCATCTGTAAACAATACAATAATAAATAGGTCTTTACTATTATTATTATTATTTTACTGTTGTAATTGTTATTTATTTTTAAATAAAACCAATTATGTTTTCAGATTCTGATATCAGGTGCAACTATTGACACAATGGAAGAATCACACGAAGTGTTTTTACGTATTCCAAATGTTGCAATAAATGAAGAATTTTATGATGAAAATTTACCAGACGAGGATCTTTTACATGAGGTATTTGATTAAGTAATTTTTTTCATCCTATCCACTATAACATTTATTTACTTTAGAAAAATACCTTCTTCATTGCTGCAGTACAGTTTTTTACTCTAATAAAATAACTATCAAATAGAAAATTCTCAGTAGGCCTGTACACTTTTGGCATAAAGTGGTCTTCCACACCAATTCTGTTGGAATGCTATTAAATGCCATTTCAGCATCTAGGAAAACTAGAAATATTTTCCCCTTAGTATTATTTTCAGTTACATGTTGTTTGATCATATCCAGTTTCAACCTTATCAATATTATTGATCCTTTTTGTAATATTATATTTTATATTCCATACACTCTAGATTATGTCTTGAATGTTCCATATTTTAATTAATCATTAAAGAAATAAAACATGCTTAATCATTTTGCTTCAAAAAAATGAAAGCACCATACAATAACAGTATACCATAACGTTACCATAAAGAGCAGTCACTGTGGTCTTAACCACAGCACTTTATTTCGGAATGTTTGTATCTTGTTCAAATTGCTGTATCTGGCTGTTTATCACATCACCATTAGTCACATTTACAGGTTCATACCTATTATACCTATGACCCGTGTGCGTAAAACCATAATTCTTATCAGAACAATCGATGTGTATTTCATTAATAACAAAATTGCATTTTCTTATGAAATCACTTTTATGCAGTTGCTGCTGTAAGGGGAAGTAGGTCACCTTTTGAACACAAAGAATTTATAGAATGTTAAATTTAAAAAATCTGATAAATATATGGACCATGTTTAAAGGCCTATTTGTATTGAGTGATGTGGTTTCTAAAATTATTGTCTTGCTTATGTGCACTGGTATACAGTAACAATATTTATTTATGTATGCTAGCTCTAGGAACACCTGATCTTCATCTTCAAACAGTAAATTGAAAAATATGTGAAAATACTCGTCTCTCAGTTCAAAGCATTACAACTACTGCATTTTAACAATCATGTCTCTAATGTCTAGGGGAAACTGAACACTGGCATCAGTGTATAGTTGAAGACTTCCAGCACTGTTTCAATCAGTGGGAACAATGTCTCCCTACAGTGGTTTCCTAAGGAACTAATGTAAAGAAGATAAAATAATTTTATGGTTAATGTATTAACAAAGAACTTTATACAAACTGTTTCATTACTTTTTAAATAATGTTCTGTGACTGAATGTAATTTCAGTATTCTCCTGTACAGTGTGATGAAATGTCAAAAAGTAAGTGTAATATTTTGTTTGTTTGTAGGATGTTCCGTCAATTGTTACTAAAGAAGAAGTAAATGTAGAAGAATCTTTAAATAACCAGTGTGTGGAGCAGGTATTGTACACAAAGCTGATTATTATTAAACTTAGTTTTAGACCACTTAGTTATATGGCTACTATCATATGCCAGTTGTCAACAGACTGCAGTTGTTTTCAAACAGGAAGCTGTCTTGGTCACAGCCATGTAGCGGTACATTTAGGCCTACCTGGGGTAATTTTGGGAAACATAAAATATGAGTAATAATTATGGGAAGAATAAACAAATTTTAGTTCATGAATTATATAATGTAGCAAGCAGCGAGTGGATTTGTGTCAAGGTCAGCTCCAGACGCACGCAGAACAGTTATTTTTAGATACATGACATGCAAGTTATGTAATTCAACGGGTCGTACGATCTGACGTCAGCTAAATACGTCACTTGGAATGTGGGGAGCGGCTAGCCTAGCTTCAGAAATTGGCGTAATAATACTAATAAAACAATGCAAATTGGTCACGTGACTCCCCTACCACCTCAGAAAATAATGCAGTTCAGCTCATCCCAGTTCAAATCTACTCTTTGTGCCAGCCGGTCACAAATAAAAGTTCAGGAACGAAATTGCAGAAGTCCGCACTTATAAAAAGTAAAAATGTGAATTCACGGAGTTTAAATGCTATTTCGATTGGAATAACTGTTATTTTGTTTAAAAGAAGAAGAAAAACGGTGAAAGAAAGTGAAATGTAAGGTGTAAACAAAAGTGCGTGGGACAGTGTGGAGTCATTGGACGATTCAGCTAAGTAACAAATGGGGGGTAGAACAAAATTGTAATAAGGGCTAAAACCAAAATTTTATTATTATTATATTTAAATAAAAAGAGATCTCTTAAGGGTATAGGGTAGTTGTGTGTGTGTGCGTGTGAGTGAAAAGTATGTTAAACATAAAAGTGCTGTTTTGTGGGTTAATTAGATAAATAATCTAATTGTCAGTTATATTTACGTATATTAATAAAAGAAAAATATAATAATCATGTCAGATTGATGGTTCATGAATGAACAAGTAATGTTTGCTTTGTGTTTTGAAGGGAGAGTTTAATGTATGATTGTGATGAAAATAATTAAAGGTAATAGTTTTTTGTGAACAAATAATTAATTCATTTACTAAATAATCCTATTCTGCTCTCCCAGTTCGCTGATCTGAACCCTGGTAAGTTACAAAATTTTACAGTTGGCAGTATGCAAGATGGCGTCTGAAATTCGAAGGTAAACATACCTGTTTGTTAGTATGTAAGGTAAACAAAAAATAGTTAAAGTAATTAAACAGTACAATTGGCGCTTCCGAACTGGGACATTTATATAAATAAATTTTATATAAATATAGGCCTACTTGGGAGAGCAAAATGGCTATTTGAGATAAAAAAATAATGTATAAATAAGGTACGTATGAGGTTACGAGAGTAACGTAAAGTGTTGGGTAAATAGAATACATTGTTATGTGATAAGTATATGTTATATATGTTAGTATTTTGATAAAAAAGTGATAACTTTACCATAAAAAAACAAAAAAAATGGAAAATAAGGTAATAAATCTAGAAAACACTCTTACTGAGTCAATGATTATGAGCGGAGTAAACGCTGAGTCGACCCCTACGGTCAGTAAAGTGTCATTAGATGACCTGTTCAATTTTATGAAAGCTCAAGATGTTAAGAATGAAAGTAGACTCAATGAAATAAAAAGTAATTTGAATAATAATAAATTGAATGAGCAAAATAGTAAATTGGATGAAATTAGAAACGAAATTAAACAACAGAATTTTGATTTTAATAAGCATATTAAGGAAATTAATACACGTTGTGATAGTATTAAAGAACAAATATTAGAATCAGTAAACCATAAATTCGATGAACAAATTAGTGAAATCACAGAAAATCTTGAAAGTAAAATTAATGATGTAAATGAACAAATGACAGCTCGAATTAAGACTCAAGTTAAAGAACAGTGTGTAGAGATAGAAAGTAAGTGTATAAATAAGATTAATGAAAATAATGATGACATAAAAAACAAGATAGTGGAGGTAGAGAATGTTTGTAAATAATCGATACAGGAAAGTGTAGGGGTTATGAATAAACATAACCTTCATTACGAAAGTAAATATGATAATAAACTTAGCATAATAGAACACGATATAGTAGAAATTAAAGATGAATTACATGTGGCAGTGAGCCAAAATTTAAATAATGTTGCGGAGTGAATATTATATACTCGCGAAGCAAAAGATGATATTGAACTTGAACAATTTGGTTGTGATAACCGGAGAGTACACCCGATGCAGTTCGTGAGTAGGGTAAGGGAATTTAACCGGTTTAATAGCAGTAGTTGGGAGGTAAAGTTATTAAAGATTCTGAAGTGTTTTAAGGGCA
This sequence comes from Magicicada septendecula, assembly GCA_034769895.1. Taxonomy (NCBI): domain Eukaryota; kingdom Metazoa; phylum Arthropoda; class Insecta; order Hemiptera; family Cicadidae; genus Magicicada; species Magicicada septendecula. Next base: position 81,512,292 of record CM068373.1, on the reverse strand, counting down.
GTTCTGAAATATGGGCAGAAGTACATAGAACAGAGTGGGATATTTATGAGAATTTCGAGGCAGCGTTCCGAAATAAATATTGGTCTGAAGAGGACCAGGAAATCTTACGTAGTAGAATCATGGGAACAGGGAATTTGGGGGGACATAACAACAACATAACCATATACGTAATGAGGATATTTAACGAGGCAAAATACTTAGAACCGCCATTGCCGTTTCGATCATTTGTCAGACGTATTAGTAAACACCTACCTAGGGAGGTACAAATTACATTAATGACTAGAGAGGTAGCGGACATAAATGAATTGGAAAATATATTATCCGTATTTCAGAACATTAGGGACCGTGAAATAGGTAGGCGTCCTAATCAATCAGGTATGAATAGTAGCAGTCATTATACGCCACAAAGAGGGTCACCACTGGGGCATGCATACGGTAAACAAGAAAATCATAGTCAAGACGGGGGTGGAAATGTACGGGATGCTCGGGAGAGAATTACGTCGGTAGAAATTTTTGTTTCAGGTGTAGGAAACCAAGGCCAAATCAACGGGGCGGAAATACGTCATCGCATAACAACATACCACAGCGGGCCGGAGATGACCGCGGGGGGACATCGGGGAACAATGGAATTAATAACCAGCACGAGAAGGGGTACCGGCAGAGCAGTACCACCGCCAGAACGGAAAACAGGCCGACAATGGAAGCAAAGACCCTACCATTGTCCACAGGGAACAACAGGGTCCAAGTAGCAGACGAATATCATAACAGTGTGATACAAATGGATATGACGAAGGAGTTGTTGGAAGAAGATGATACGGGAGTTATGGAAACAAAAACCGGATTGACGGAGGTAATCGTCACCATAGAAGGTAAGAATTTTAAAACATTAATCGATACAGGAAGTGAGATATCAGTAGTTTCAGAAAATGTAATGGGAGAATTAAAAGAAATAAATGAAAACATACCATCATTGCCAGTTGCGGGCGTAACAGTACTGGGGGTAACCGGAGTACGGAGTAAAAGAGTTACTAGACAAGTACAATTAAATATATTCCTTAATGAAACTGAATTTGAAAATACCTTTCTAGTAGTTAAGGGACTGAGTTTAGATGTAATCTTAGGAAATGATTTTTGGAGAGAAATGGGGCAGTAATAGATTTCAATAAAAGAATACTAGAATTTAATAGGGGGAGTGAACCAGTCAGGGTTAATTTTAAGAGGGTGTTAGATGAGGTTAGAGTTACGGGAGTAAAAATGATACAAAAGCGGGTAGGCGATGGAGATATAGAAACCAAAGTGAATATATGTTGAGGGAGTGAGATTGTAGAGAATGGTGAGGGAGAGCTGCATGTGAGTTATGAGAGAGTATGGGAAAATAGGGCGGATAAATTTTTTGATAAGGGTGGAGTTGTAGGGAGTCCCCAACGACAGGAGTTGTGGGCAGTTGTGGAGCGTTATAGAGATGTGTTTATGGAGTTGCCTAGAAAAGCCCGGAACTATGTATGCGAGCTGAAGGTTCGGGAACACTCACCCTACATGCAGAGGAGTTATCCAGTACCGTTTTCAAAGAGGAGAGCCGTGCAAGAGGAGTTGGATAGAATGATGGAGGGAGACATTATTGAGAGATCGATATCGCCTTACTCGAATCCATTAGTAGTAGTAATAAAGAAGGATGGAAGGGTAAGATTATGTTTAGATGCTAGAAAAATTAATCAAATTATAATACCTGACCGGGAGTCACCGGAACCTATAAATGAGATTTTTCAGAAATTTTGTGGAGTCAAGTACATGACATCTTTGGATTTGACAGCAGGATACTGGCAGGTGCCACTAGCAGCAGAGAGTCGGAGATATACTGCATTTCTCTTCAATGGTAAGAATTATCAGTTCAAGGGTTTGCCATTTGGACTTAACACTAGTGTAGCAAGCTTTATAAAATGTTTAGATATGATATTACAACCTAAGGACTTAGATTTTTTAACCGTATATGTTGATGACATTAATAGCGTCAAGAACATTCTCGGAATATTTAGAACATCTTGAATATGTATTAGATAAATTGCAAAATGGGGGTCTAACGGTTAATTGGGAGAAGTCGGAGTTTCTACAAACTGAAATACATTTTTTAGGTTTTATTATTACTCCAGAGGGAATTCTAGCTAACCCTGATAAAGTAGAAGCTATAAGGCGCTTTCCAGAACCGAAGAATATTAAACAGCTACAAAGTTTTTTGGGTCTGTGTAACTTTTATAGAAAATTTCAGAAAAGTTACGCACAGACGACATCAAGGTTAAGTGCCGTTTTACAAAAGAATAAACAGTGGAAATGGGGAGAGAAGCAAAGGGATGCATTCGATGAGATAAAGGAAACATTTTCAAATATGATAATGATGAATCACCCTGATTTTTTGAAAACCTTTTATTTGCAGACTGACGCCAGTAATGTCCCCCTGGGAGCGGAGTTATATCAGGAGGATAGCGACAGAGAACATCACACGATAGCTTTCGCCAGCAGATCCCTTTTGGCGGCTGAACGAAATTACACTACTATGGAGAAAGAACTGCTGAGTATCGTGTTCGCCGTAGGAAAGTTCCGCACATACATCTTAGGGAACCGGAGAGTCATAAGGACAGACCACAAAGCACTATCATTTTTGAATTCCTGCAGATTAACCCATAGCCGTCTAACCAGGTGGGTATTAACATTACAGGAATATAATTTTTCATGGGAGTATATTAAGGGGACAGACAATAAAGTACCAGACACTCTTTCCAGGGTAGATATCATAGAAAATAAAACAGGGAGGGATCTTAAGGATATAGAAATTTTTCGATTAACAAGGGAGGATAGAATTTTTGGTGAGGAATTAAGGGATATTAAGAATATGCAGAGATCGGATAATAAGTCAGGTAAAATAATTGCTAGTTTAGAAGCAGATACAGGTGGGTCTGAATATAATGCACATTTCCAAATATATCAGGGAATTCTGTTCAAAAAAGTAGAAGGGGGCGAACGTGATTGGAGATTAGTTGTACCAGAGGAGTTGATAGATAGAATTATTTGGGATTGCCATATAATGTACAGGCATTTTGGGGCAAAAAAGTGTACGAATGTTTTAAAAGAGTCATGTGTTTTTAAGAATATGGAGAGGCGAGTACGAAGGTTGTTAAGGGTATGTGATTTGTGTCAGAGGTCTAAGGTAGTGAATTATAGGGTAGAAGGGGAATTGAATTATATTAAGGTGGAGAGACCGTTTGATTTAGTTGCTGTAGATCTGTATGGGCCATTGCCCAAAGGTAGGGGTGGAGTAATACAGTGGAACTTGGTTATTACGGCCTCGGCTGTTACGTCAACTCGGGTGTAGCGTTATTTTGTCATAAGTCCGGTCAAACTGATATCTTTAACATTATAAAAATTTCCGGTTTTAACGTCACTAAATATTGTACTACTCTGTTATAGCGTCAAAAATTTCTCAGATATTTTACTCTAAATTCATATAAACGTATATATGTGCGCGCTACGCCCATGGCTACAGACATACATTGTATGCAAGCGATAAGCACTGTAACAGCACTATAACCACTGTTTATAGAATTTTATACGTAGGTCTACATTTTTATACAGTAATCATGGCAAGTTCTAGTACAAAAAGAAAGGTTCCGTCTATTCAAGAGAAAGTACGTGTAAGTAGATCATATGAAAGCGGACGTAAAATAGCTGATGTATGCCATGAGTTTGGTTTAGTGAATTCTACTGTAGGTTCAATTTTAAAAAACAAGGACAAAATTTTAAAAAAATTTGATGAAGATGGAGAAAAAATTAAAAAAATTAGGAAATGCGAACATGGTGATGTGGATGCAGCATTATTGAAATGGTTCAAACAGTGTCAATGTTCAGATATTCCTGTGAGTGGACCAATTCTGAAAGAGAAAGCTACAGAATTCGGAAAATTTTTTGGTATTGATTTTACATGCTCCAACGGATGGCTAGATTGATTTAAGGCCCGACACTCGATTTCCTTTGCAAAAATTTGTGGTGAGGCAAAATGCGTAGATCTGAACGTTACAGGCGATTGGGTGCGTAACACTTGGCCAGAAATTAGACGATCATATAAAGATGAAGACATCTTTAATGGAGATGTAGCCGGAATTTTTATAAATTAACTCCAGATAAGACTTTCAAATTTAAAAATGAAAAGTGCGTTGGTGGGAAGTTATCTAAACAAAGAGTTACAGTTTTTGTTGTGCGAACATGACGGGAACCGAAAAAAGGAAACTTTTAGTTATCGGGAAAAGTTTGCATCCTAGATGTTTTAAAAACATCAAAAAACTTCCTGTAAGTTACACTGCCAACAAAAAAGCGTGGATGACTTCTAGTATTTTTGAAGATGAACTAAGAAAGTGGGATAAAGAACTGTCATCGAAAAACAGAAAAATTCTACTTCTAGTTGACAACTGTGCAGCCCATCCAAAGTTAAATTTGACAAACATTAATCTGGTCTTCTTACCGGCCAACTGTACGAGTGTCCTGCAACCTATGGACCAAGGCGTCATTAGAAGCCTAAGTGTCACTACTGCAAGCAACTTAAAAAAAAAATTATTTTCTGTATGGACACGGCGCAATCTGCCACAATTTCACTCTTAGATGCAATACAATTCCTAGACGACTCTTGGAAGAGTGTAACACAGAAGACGATAGCAAAATGCTTTAGTAAAGCACAACTCGTACATGAAAATTTACCCGATGATGATGAAGACGACGACTTGCCGCTCTCGGAGTGGATTAAGAAATTCGACGTAAATGAATTTGGAAATGAACTTGATTCCTATGCATCAGTGGATGACCAAGTAGAAACGTTCCAAGTGTTGAGTGACGCAGAAATTATCGCGGAAGTAAAAAACAGAAGCAGAAGATAGTGTTGAAGAAGATGCTGAGCAAGAGGAGGATGCCGACATCGTTTGTCCGACAGTACACGAAGCAATGAGAGCCGCCGAAACTCTTTCACGATTTTACTGCTTTAGAGAGACGTCTGACGACACGTTCAATGCAGCGCAGCATCTCCACAGCACAACAGAAAGAATTTATTTTTCAGAAAGGAGCGTTCAAAAGAAAATTACAGATTACTTTCGACAGTAAGCCTAAATGTAAGTTACATGTACTTTCTTTTTGATCTTTTAAAATATTCTTCATGCTGTTTGTATAAATGAAATGCAGTTTGTAAACTTTAGAATAAATATCACGAATAATGTTAATAATGCAAAGATCTTTTTTTTTTATTTCTCCTTCCTTACTAGTGATTAAAAAGGGTCTTTTATAACGACTCTTTTATAACGTCACTCGGACATAACGTCATTATTTTTTTGGTCCCTTCAATGACGTTATAACCAAGTTCCACTGTATATGTTTTTGTTGTTTTAGACACTTTTTCTAAGTTTGTTAGGTTATATAGTGTGAAGAGAGTGACGAGCAGGGTGCTGAGTGAAAAAATAACAAGAGATTACATGATAAATGTAGGTAAGCCGAAGATAATTTTATCCGATCATGGACCCCAATTCATAAGCGGTAGGTGGAGACAAACTCTTGGATGGGAAGGCATCATACCCAAGCATACCGCAGTATACCATCCACAGTCCAACCAGGCAGAACGGGTGATGAGAGAGATTGGTAGGATATTTCGGGTGTATTGTCACACCAAGCATACAGAATGGCCATTATATGTAAAGAAAGTAGAAGAATGGTTGAATAGTACCACCCACGAATCCACCGGATTTACGCTGTATGAATTAATAAAAGGAACAAGGCCACCTAGAATATTGGAACAACTTTTTGAGTATCCACCAGAAAATCAAACTATAGACATGAATATGAAGATCCGACTAGCGAATGAAAGTTTACTCACTAAAGGGGAAAGGAGAAAGCAGAGGCATGATGCCAAAGGTAAGTGGACTAAATATGACGTAGGACAACTAGTATTGGTAAGGCAACACGATCTGTCTAGCGCACAAGATAAAGAGATAAAAAGTTTTTTCTATTATATGAGGGGCCATATGAAATTTTAGAGGTAAAAATGAATAATGCGTACGTGTTATGAAATCAAGCAACGCTGGAGATAGTAGGTACACAGAATGCGATGAATTTGAAGTTGTATTGGTCACAATAAGCAATTGAATTTTAATATATTATGTTATGTTTTTAGAAGGGACTCTTCCCCGTTTTCGGGCGGTCATGTCTTCACCATCCCTGACCGTGGATTTTGGCTGTTTGGATGCGGACCATGGTTGGAGGTAACCTCAACTAGGGGGTGAAAGCAACGATGGTCCTACTCCACAAATTGGTGCACAAGTGGAAATTTAATTTTGTTGTTGAACGGGGAGGGGGACCCATAAAGTTCGTGGATGAAAAAAAAACTTATAACTGGCAATTATCCACGAACACAGAACGGTTTTATTTTATTAAATAGAATCTCCAAAATTTAATGTAAATAACAGGTGCAACTCGTTAAGAGGCATTTCATTTCCTAAGAGAATGAGAGTAAGGAATAGCCATGCTCCTAGTTAATGAAATACAAATAAATAATTTTAAACAGCGGTCAAAGTTAAGAAGGAGTGAAAGAAGTAGCTATAATTTAGATTTAGAATTTAGAAAAATTAAGGTGACCAAATTAGCATTATAGTATACTTGTTGCACTTGTTAGAGACTATTATAAAAAAATAAGTTAGAACGTTTACATGTGTACCTAGTTTAACTCCAAGGGAGATAGTATTTTAAATATCAGAAATAGAGAACAGCAGACTAGTGTCTGGTGATAGTGTAAAAGAAAATGATGTAATTGTGAATAGATCAAATGTTGAGTGTAATCTCTAATGGAAGTGAAGTAGTTCCAAGGACATAGTAAAGCTATGATGATAATACAGAACTGATTAATGGACAGTAAAAATTAAATGATAATGTTTGTGAAATTTGTTGTAAAATATAATGGTTTTTTACTTTTTGTGAGTTGTAGTAACAATGTAACTTTTAAATGTATAACATGTCTTTAAATGGATTCCCCACTTTCGGGCGGTCCCGGCCTTACCAGCCCAGACCGTGGTTTTGGATGACAATCAGCTGTGGGCAGAATTATTGTAAAACTGACCATAGCTGGTTGCCTGTGAAATTGGTATAACTTAGAAATTAACAGAGGGTTTTCATCAGGGGCATCCACATAACTATGGAACAGCGGCTATCGCCGAAGGGGGTGATAGTGCCGTGTTAATGGCGTATGAATCATTATAGTAGGATTACTGGTGTCCTCGGACATCAGTAATGCCGAATTTTTAAATAACGCTGAAGCAAGAACAGGAGATGACAAAATTCCTCCTTAACTGCAGTTCTTGTGAATGCAAATGGGCGCTACAGTCCAACATCAGGAAACAATAGTGTGTGTGGAAAAGGAGCTGGCAGTTACAAGCCAGGGGCACAGATAACGCATCTGGGCACCAGGTAAATAACTAGACCGAGTGGCAGGTTATTTACCAAATTGTAACTGGGTTATAGGGGGGATATTAGATAATGATGGAGAAGGAGGTTACTAAAGTATTAATAACGCATTAGTAAATATTAAAATGAATTATGTTGAGGAGATGATGAGATAACTAAATGTGGTGTATTGAATTAACAAGTATTATGATAATTAACAATTTTAAGTAGATAATTTGTTTTGATGTAGTTGATTTAAATGTGTTTTGTTCTATATAAGAATTATATTAATGAATTTAATTGTTTCGAAATATTATTGCGTTAGTGTAAAGATTTATACTTCTTCTTGTAAAATGGGAAAGGCTTAATTATTGTCGATTGGAATCGAAAATTTTATAGAATATTTGGAGTGAAGTAAGAGAATGAAAAGTCTATGTAATAGATATAAGGTTATATATTACTAGATCAAGAAAACCAGTGCTTCTTAACACAAACCAGCACATAGCTAAGGGGAAACAGATCAGTTAGGGATATAGTATTATACAAGGCCACTATTTGATATTTTAATTTGATGTTTCAGAGTCTGGTGATGCTGTGGCGGCGGTCCTGAGCTGGCCAGCGCGTCAGAGCAGGAGCGTCAAGTGCCAGACTGGCCTTGCGGTGTTGGGATCTCGAAAGAGAAGTCCAGTAAGGTCATTCAGGTGTGGTCACAGTCACTGGACCAGGGGCAAGTAAACCGCTATTTTATAAACCGTAAAGGGGGTTGTGGCGACATATCCTGGATGATCCCTTTAGGAAGTATAAGAGCATCAATGAGAGTGTTTATGCTTCGGCATAAAACCTCTCATTGAGGGGGTATTGTAATGGGACGTTTAGGCCTACCTGGGGTAATTTTGGGAAGCATAAAATATGAATAATAATTATGGGAAGAATAAACAATTTTAGTTGATGAATTATACAACGTAGCAAGCAAGCGAGTGGATTTGTGTCAAGGTCAGCTCCAGACGCACGCAGAACAGTTATTTTTAGTTACATGACATGCAAGTTATGTAATTCAACGGGTCGTACGATCTGATGTCAGCTAAATACGTCACTTGGAATGTGGGGAGCGGCTAGCCTAGCTTCAGAAATTGGCGTAGTAATACTAATAAAACAATGTGAATTGGTCACGTGACTCCCCTACCACCTCAGAAAATAACGCAGTTCAGCTCGTCCCAGTTCAAATCTACTCTTTGTGCCGGCCGGTCACAAATAAAAGTTCAGGAACGAAATTGCGGAAGTCCGCACTTATAAAAAGTAAAAATGTGAATTCACCGAGTTTAAATGCTATTTCGATTGGAATAACTTATTTTGTTTAAAAGAAGAAGAAAAACGGTGAAAGAAAGTGAAATGTAAGGTGTAAACGAAAGTGCGTGGGACAATGCGGAGTCATCTGGACGATTCAGCTAAGTAACAAATGGGGGGTAGAACAAAATTTTAATAAGGGCTAAAACCAAAATTTTATTATATTTTAAAGAAATGAGATCTCTTAAGGGTATGGGGTAGTTGTGTGTGTGCGTGTGAGTGAAAAGTATGTTAAACATAAAAGTGCTGTTTTGTGGGTTAATTGGATAAATAATCTAATTGTCAGTTATATTTACGTTTATTAATAAAAGAAAAAATATAATAATCATGCCATATTGATGGTTCATGAATGAACAAATAACTTTTGCTTTGTGTTTTGAAGGGAGAGTTTAATGTATGATTGTAATGAAAATAATAAAAGGTAATAGTTTTTTGTGAACAAATAATTAATTCATTTACTAAATAACCCTATTCTGCTCTCCTGGTTCGCTGATCTGAACCCTGGTAAGTTAACAAAATTTTACAGTTGGCAGTACGCAAGATGGCGTCTGAAATTCAAAGGTAAACATACCTGTTTGTTAGTATGTAAGATAAACAAAAAATAGTTAAAGTAGTTAAACAATACAACCAATGATACACAAGTAGTCAGTTGTGCAAGGTTGCCAGTGTGTGCTCCCTTCCTTCCTTCCTTCTCATGGAGTGGCCAAATACCCAGTAGGTACGACATTTATAAATTGGTAAATGGATACCCCTTTAACAAAGATGTTTATACAATTTTTAAGATACTACTTAAATACAGAGAGTAAATCTTATCTTTAAGATAAAATTACAGATTTAATACTAATTTATTTTATTTACATTTAAAATGATTCTAGCTCAAAACATACATGTACCGTATTTGTAAAATTATACACACCCAAATATGCAAAAATATAGATTGATATAAGTTGTTTTTCAATATTCATTAAATTAATATTATTATATACATACCACCAAAAGCAGTAAAATTTCAATTTTGTTAAATTATTGAATAAGGCCTTTTCGAAATTATTATAATTTCATCGCAGTTCACACTAAAATGTTCTTGTTGTGATGTCTTCTTTTATATGTATAAATGTTGTTGTCTGTGTCCATTACATCTTACTGCACTTCATATTGTTATATGTATTAACCTTGTGTATCCAAGGATGTGATGAATCCTTGTGTAACTTCTAGGTTATTACATTTTTTATTAAATTTAATATTGTTTATTATTCTTTATAATTTTATGTGTAGTTTTAAGTATTTATAACATAATTTTACCTGGTCATGTTCTATTATTATTTTGCTAAACATTATGCCACTGATTTGTTATAATATTATTATATACATACCACCAAAATCAGTAAAATTTCAATTTTGTTAAATTATTGAATAAGGCCTTTTCGAAATTATTATAATTTCATCAAGTCACACTAAAATGTTCGTGTTGTGATGTCTTCTTTTATATGTATAAATGTTGTTATCTGTGTCCATTACATCTTACTGCACTTCATATTGTTATATGTATTAACCTTGTGTATCCAAGGATGTGATGAATCCTTGTGTAACTTCTAGGTTAATACATTTTTTATTAAATTTAATATTGTTTATTATTCTTTATAATTTTATGTGTAGTTTTAAGTATTTATAACATAATTTTACCGGGTCAGGTTCCATTATTATTTTGCTAAACATTATGCCACTGATTTGTTATAATATTATTATATACATACCACCAAAATCAGTAAAATTTCAATTTTGTTAAATTATTGAATAAGGCGTTTTCGAAATTATAAGTGTTTCTACATAGTACTGTGTGTATATAAATATAAGTTTGGAGCTGTTTAAAATGAAATATGTTCTTATAGTATTTAAATCAATTGTTAGATTGCATTGGGCATTCACTTCCGTAACAACAACTGACAAAAAGTTGCTGCTTGTAATGTGGAGAATGCCATTGTGCTTAAAGGAAAAAAAAACAAATTTATAAAATTGATTATAGCAGAAACATCATATAATATACCACCCTCGCAGTTTAGAGCTAGAAAAAGATATGTGTAATTCGCTAGTACTAAGCTCTCAACTCTGCTTGATGGCGACTCTTAAAATTATCTCAGGGTATCAAAAAAATGATTATTAACACAATTAACTTGAATGACTCCTAATTTTAATGAACATCTTCATTAACATATTACAAATTACATACAATATTAATGATTTACAATATTGAACTTATACTTCTCATCAATTATCATTGGAAAGTAGGTTCATAGACAGATTGAATTGCCAATAGTAATAGAGTTACAAAAGATACATGAATTAATATGAGTTTAATGTTCAAATTGGGTTACTTGTTGGTTGAATTCTGTTTGTTGGTGATTCCTTCCCTCGGAGTCTGCGATCCTGGAGATTGCGTTTGTCGGCGATTCGGACGATCCTGTTGTTGACACTCGTTCACACTAACAGTTCAATTACTTCGGTTTCACCTTCACTACACTGTTCACACGTACTTACTGATTCAGCATGTAACTAGTGTATACTACTATTTATTTTGATACCTTAGTAAATATGTTATTAATTGATACCAAATACACTCCAACGTTCCATAACTTCTGGATGCACGTATTAGATTATCGATAATATGAAGTTCGATAGTTTATCACCAAGTTATATTATATTTATTCTAATGATTACTTTGATTTTAGTATACTTCTTTCACTTAATACGTTTAACGCCTGACACGAATACTGTACTTATACTAATTTTCGTAAGTTTTAGTTATAAATCGTAATACGCGATAACGAGTCTGATAGTTGTAATGCTCTCCATTGACTCCCGACAATTTTCCCAACTACGTTTGTTATACACACGCAAACGTTACCCACACTCAATACTTACAAATCGCGTTCCCATTGGTTTCAAGTACCGCGATATTTGATTTCCTCCAACCCAACTAGCTAATTTCACCTGCTTAAAAAGTGAAGCTTCCTTTCATTCGCCAAAAAACAGTGCGTACCAAACTTATACCGCTATGGGGGGAAGGAGCCACCTAAGGTTCTCTCGCTTTAACCTCTCACTCTAAATTCTAACGGACTGTATTGTCTGAACACTCAGCTTTCTCTCGATTTCACTTAACTTTATTGCCCTTTTTTAATACAATACATTTATGATTTTTTCACCCTGTACGTGACTTGTTGTATGGTTTGTTCCCCGTCAGACCGGCGCCTCGATAAGGGTGTGTTTCTTTGAAAAACACCGCTAGGCTCGGTTCTAACAGTACTTCAGCTCAACATTACTTGCATGGCTTATTCTAATAAACAATTAATAATCATGATTCTATATAAAACCTGCGTAAAATTTGAGTAGCATTCAATTTTACGTTATAAATAATGCATGTAACGTGTTTATAACAAATGATAATGATATTGTGAGTTTTTACATGTGTATCAGACAATTTCCCAAAACATGGATTTTTTGAAAAGTACCGTAATTTCAGGCAACATTGATTTTGTTTTATATTTGAGATGTTTCCAACTTTGATTGTTCATATTTTTCATTTTTAAAATACATTTATGAAACTTTATAATTTGATTTTGTTACTTAAGAGGTAAATGTATCACAACATTTGAAGTACCGAGCATCTTATGGAATTGTACACACCAACAGAAACTGGTAGAAAATTGTCAGTTGTATTGTCAATTTAAATATGTTAGTATTTCACACAGCTTGAATCAGTACATTTAGTACTAATAATGAAAACTTCTTTTCTTCTTTATGATCTCAGCAAGTTGCTTTGTACTACTGGAAACAGTTTTTATATTGAAATGAGCACTTGTAACACTTAAATTTTTTTAATTTTACCAGACACTAGTCTATGGAAGATCAAATTTACAAAATACAAGACAATAACTATATTTTTAGGTGTAATTTGTTAAAGATAATTAAAATTTTGTCATATAAGATAAATGAGATATCCTCCTTCCTTTATGAATTATCTGTTTATAATTTATTTCTTTGAGACTTCTAAGTATAATAATTTTGACGCGACTGGGCTACCAGCCCATCACACAACCCCCAACCTGGAGGACCAGGTAATATGTAATCATGGTTTTCGTCCTTTAGCCTTTTGTGATCCAACACCTAACTGCAAGGCAGCAGCTTTACCATACCCTGGCAGGGGCTTTATCTTTAACTTAAGAGTTAGAGAGTTAGGGTGTCACCTCTTCCGGATCTGCCATACCAAAGTTCTTCTCCACCTTCACCTCCATTGTGGCCTTCCCTTAGCCGATATGTTCCAATTAATTATAGGCGCCAGAAACTCACCTTTTCTAAGGTTGTTGTTTTATCTTACTAACCTAACAATTTAACTGCTTACAATCAAACCATTCCCTTATCCAAAACAAAAGCTATGGCTTTTTTGGGGGCAAATCATATTAGAACAAAGATTGTCATTCAGGACTCGCCAATAGAACAGGTGCCAGATTTCAAGTACCTAGGGTGCAGCATCACATTACCAAGACGATAAGGAGGTTGAAAGCAAAATTAGTCTCTTCCAGTCACTTTATGGCTGTATCATTAAACACTTAAAAAACAAAACAAGGAAAGGGACAGAATTGAAAAATTATAATATAATGCCCATACCTCAACTACTGTATGGTAGTGAGACTTGGATTAGAAAAGCCAAAGATCTATTTAGAATACAAGGAGTGGAAATGAGGTTCTTGAGGGCTGTAAAGGGTTGTACGAGGAGAGATTTTGTCAGAAATGATCATATTAGAATGGAGCTAGCCATAGCTGAAAGCTTGAATAAGAAAATCTCCCAGTACAAAACGGAATGGTGGTTACATGAAGAGAGAATGGATCCAGCTAGATTTTCAAGAAGAGCCCTTGACTATCATCCAAGGGGGAAGAGAAGTGTGGGAAGACCCTATAAGTGACGGTCAGATGACTTCCATTGAGAGTGGAACAGGCTACTAGCCCAAGCCATAAGGACGACAACGACGACGATAATTAATTTCTTCATAGATTAGAAAGTACTATAACGATTCATATTAGCATCCTATCTGAGCGTTATATGAAAGTGTTAGACTGTACGAGTATAGCAGCATAAGCAAGAGAGAGAGCGTAAAATCGCAGCCATCTCACTTTAACCTCGTCACAGCGACGTCCGCTACCGGTACGAACATGAAACTTTACTCAATTCAAATTATCAGTTCAACCTGCAATAACTTCAAAACTAATAAATATACGGCAATTCTGAAAACAGCATTGTGTTCAGCAAGTAAAGCTCTACAAGTAGCCGCAATCTCAGTTAATATAATTAACAATTGAAGAAGTTATACGGAAGACAAACGCCAAAAGGAATAACAAGAGAATTATACTACGTAGGAATTAGGTGTTTTCACACACACACACACACACACACACACACACACACACACACACACACACACACACACACACACACACACACACACACACAGATAAAGACCTAAGCAACAATATTCTGTGGTCAGATCTTAGAAAACATGTTTGCAAATACCTGTAATCAATCAATTTGCAAATACAGGAAGTACGATTTTGACTAGAAATTCTCTGCCGTTTAAAACCTGTCATGGGGTGTTTGCTCGACCTGTTAGAGATTGTCGAGACTGGAAAAACGTATGATTTATTTGAACAACCAATCAGAAGCCCGTATTTAAAACAGACGCCAACTCAAACCGAGGGGTAGCGTTACTTTTCGTTCGGATCTGCAATGCGCTAGTCGTGTATAAATTACGTGCAGAAATTGTACAATCACGCAAAGTTGTATTTAAGTATGAAAATTTGAGAAGTAGTCCGCAGTAGAGGAACTAGTACAGTTCAACAACACTCGCTATGTAAAACAACACATTAATTAATTAATAATCATTCGTGAAGGACCTGAGCAACAGAAAGCTACAGCATCTGTAATTGCCAGAGCATCTTTCTACCGGATTGCTCAACATCATTTCTTCTGTGCTAAACCATCAAAAGGAGGACCTCTACAGATTCCTATCTTTGGTCGACGCATCAAACAGTAAGAAATAGATTCATTGATCAATGAAATAAGTACTAAACAAATAATAAAAACCAATAAACAATTTTTAAAAGACACTAAGAATCACACACTTTGTATTTAATGTGTAAGAGTAGCTATAACATAGTATAGGAGTGTAGAATGGAAAGTGAGGTGTAGTATTGGACGTGCAAATTATTGCAGACCTGTTCTTTAGCACTGGTTTAGGAGATATCAATCTCTTAATTAAACCAGATAAGAGCAATAGGTTGTTTGAACGTCTTAATCTTTACTTTTCATAGTCACTCGTTAATTATAAGAGTTAGGGTAGCAATAAGTCCTACAATTAACATTTTCAAGAAATTTAAAAATAATTAAAACGTTAATTAAACATACTCAAGCAAATTTTAAAGTGTTATTTGTAACGATTCCCCTTGAATCCACAATCACTGAACGAATCCTGAGAAATTTGTGACTCTATGCTCTGAGGTAAGCTGGAACCGTGTCATTAGTATCTGGGATCTGTTCTGGCGCCCAGGTAAAGTAATCTGACGGGTAAGTAACGTTTTATCTAACATTCAAAATATTAGATAATTGTGTTAGATAAAGGGAGCGTTGTATGAATTTGGCGCCCAACGTGGGGCACGATTAAACTCCCAAATTTATATATAGAAGTAAGTTATATATATGAATTTGGCACGGCCAACTAAGGGGCTCGATTAAACTCCCAAAGAAATAGACGAATTATATAAAGAAAGTTATATAATTTGGCGTTGCTATTACCCAAGTGATTAGTTAAATTGTAATATTAATTAATTAGAAACGAAGTGGAATTCAAGGTTACAAATAACGGTTGAAGGGTTAATAATAAATTAAAATAAATTTGTTAAATAATTGTTAAATTAATTTGTTAAAAATACAATTAAAAAATGGCTAAATCATCAGCAGTAGATATGGCAGCAATTGAACAAATGTTTAAGCAGTTGACCACTAAAATGGATGAAACTAAAACTGAAATAAAAGAAACTAATAGTAAAATCGAAAGTACAAGGAATCAATTATCTAGTGAAATTGAAAAAACTAATAGTAAACTATCTAGTGAAATAAAAGATACTAATAGTAAACTTGAAAGTAAAATTGAAGAAAATAATAAAAGTTTAGAAGAAAGTAATCAAAAATTGATAAATGATGTTAATAATAAAATTGAGCAAACTAATAAATACTTGTCTAGCGAAATGAAACAAATAAACGAAAATTTATGTAGCCAAATAGAACAAAGTAGTAAAGAAGCTACATTTAAAATAGATGAAGAAATATCTAATTTAGCTAGTAAATTAGATAGTACTAATAATAAAATAGATGAGAGTAATATTAGGTTTGATAAGCATACCGAAGAGGTTAAAACTACGTTAGAGGAATTTAGGAAACAAGTAAACACTAATTTTCGCCGTCAAGACGAAAAACTAAATAAATTTAGAAACGAATTTCATGAAAGGTTAGAACAAAAAGTAACCCTCATTAACCAACAATTCAGCGAAGTAACAGCTGAATTAAAAACACAAACGCTTCTAAATAAAGAAGAAATCCAGAATACTAGGGAAGAGTGTACCCAACTGGGTGAGAATATTAAAGAAGTTAAGAAACATGTAGAGAGTAAGGCTAACAGTGACGAAGTACATCAAAAGTTGGTACAGCAGTTAAAGGTAATGCGGGAGGATCTGACTAAGGCAATGAAGTCACAGCAAACCAAAGACGTGAGGTGTGGCGGCTATAAGGAAGAACCGGAAAACCTTGCATTTTCAGGAACCCCACATGAGAATTCTGTGGAATTTCTAAAGCTGTTTGAGGCTTATGTAGCTCGTGTAAACCCACTGATGGACGATGAGGACAAGAAGGACATGTTAGGCCGATTTCTCAAGAATTGGGCAGGTACGTGGTGGAAAGTCATCTCGGACAGAGTCCAAACCTACTCCGACTTCAGAGAGAAATTCCTGGCTCAATACTGGAATATTCAGATACAAAGAAGGGTACGCGATCATCTGGAATTTGGTAAATATCACCCGTCAATGAATATGACAACCACAAACTATGTGCTAAATGTAATGGCACAAGTCAAGCATCTAACACCACCAATAGAAGAGAGAGACCCAGTGTATAAGCTAGCGCATCATTTCTCAGAACGCACTAGAGTAGCAACCACTACTAGAGGAGTGGATACTCTTGAAAAGTTCATAATGGTAGTGGATGAATGTCAAGATCTAGAGAGGGACCTGCAGCGAGTAAATAATCAGCTGAGTAACTACTCTAGAGGCGATCATCAGGAACCATCTTTCTACCCGACAAAAAGAAGAGACAATGAGCGTCCGAAAGAAAAAAGGTTTACCCCATATCCGGGTAACAAACCACAAAATCGGCCGGAATTGGAAGAGAAGGGTAGAAGTAGGAGTGTAGAAACCCGACCAAATAAAGGGTATAAAGTATGTAAAACAACTATAACATCTACCGAGTCGCAACCATCTACTCGTAAATGAATACGGGAAACGGGAAGCCACTGCAGGTAGAAAAGAAACAAAACTAAACCTACCATTACCTGCAGTGAAACCACCCAAGAAAACAGGTAAGAAGAAAGTAAATAATATAAAACAAGTGAGCGATAGGGAGTTCTTGTTAAAAGAGGAGCAAGAAGTGGGTAGAAACCATTATCCTGAATGTCCGGAAATAATTTGTAAGATCAGTAATCTACTAGTACGAGCGCTTATAGACACTGACAGTGAAGTAACCTGTGTCAGCTCAAAGTTTGTAGAAAATAGTCAGTTGCGAAATTGTCCCAGACTACCTGTAAAACATTGTAATGTACAGGGAGCCACTGGAGCCAAAATGCAAAAGATAACTGAACAAATTTATTTACCTGTCAGTTTAAATGATAACCAAACCCAAATTGTAGCTCTAATAGTCCCGAAACTCGTTCATGATTGTATTATTGTGGTAGATACGTTACTTGAATGGAAGGCAGAAATAAATTTTAAAAGAAATACCATTACGATGGAAATTAATACTAATAAAATTAATGTAAACATTAAAAATATAAGCATTGGAAATCGGTAAGTGTAATAAAGAACTGTAAGCAGCTAAAGTCTAGGTGTAGCTAACTACTATCAGAAGTTTACAAGTAAATATGCGGAAAGTACTGTTCCATTGTTGAAGTTGTTAAACAAAGGGATTAAATGGAAGTGGACAAAGGACCACGATGAAGCACTGCAACAAGTGAAAAGTCTTTTTATAAATACTGTTGTATTAAATCATCCAAGGATAGGAGAAAGATTTTACTTGCAAACAGACGCCAGCAATATTGGTATTGGAGCACACTTGTATCAGATTGATGAGAAGGGCCAAAAAGCGGTATTAGGATTTGTAAGTCGCACACTTAAAGGGGCAGAATTAACCTATTTTACAACAGAAAAAGAGCTATTAGCGATAGTGCATAGCCTGTCAAAGTTTAGAAGTTATATTCTGGGTGCCAAACTTACTATAATCACCGACAATAAGGCGTTAGTATTTTGATTAAAGTGTAAATTGCTAGGTGCTCGTCTGACTCGTTGGATCTTGGCTATACAAGAGTATCAATTTGAAATACAGTATTGTAAAGCGAAAGACAACTTGGTAGCAGATGTACTCAGTAGAAATCCACCATCAGAAAACAACATGGAAACAGATAACATTAAATGTAGTAGCAATGATATTGGTATTTACGCGGTAAAGCATATAACAAAACCTGAAGTAGTTAGACGACTTAAGGAAATAGGGACTCATCAACAACAAGACCCTAGGATTAGTGTAGCTTGGAGAAGTGCAGTTACCAACACCAAACCAGGATTTTCTATATATGGAGGTAAGCTATATAAGCTATGTTCCCATAGGAGGAAATATAGATGAAATATTGACCAATAAAGAAATAATAGTTTGAGCCAATAAGGTATGTGAATCAAACGTGGTCAAGTAAAATAATTTTATAATTGTTTTGAATCAAAGTCAATAATAATAATAAAAAATATTATTTAAATAAATGTTAGTATTGTTGTTTAAATTACTGACGTTAATTGAGCCAAAATGGTGATTAAAGCATAATGGTCATATAAATTTCCAATATGTGTATACCATGTTCGGTTAAGTAACAAATTGTAATCTTTAGTTATAAGGTAGAGGTAAGGAAAAGTGTATTAGTGCAAGTTTTGTGTGGGAAACCAAAAGTGCAAAGTTTTAATTAGGGTAAAACGATACATTAAGAAAAAAATTAATGATTTCTTAAAAAAATCAATTTTTTTTATACCAAGTGGGGGTATATATAACGATTCATATTAGCGTCCTATCTGAGCATTATATGAAAGTGTTAGACTGTACGAGTATAGCAGCGTAAGCAGGAGAGAGAGCGTACAATCGCAGCCATCTCACTCTAACCTCGTCACAGCGACGTCCGCTACTGGTACGAACATGAAACTTTACTCAATTCAAATTATCAGTTCAACCTGCAATAACTTCAAAACTAATAAATATACAGCAATTCTGAAAACAGCATTGTGTTCAGCAAGTAAAGCTCTACAAGTAGCCGCAATCTCAGTTAATATAATTAACAATTGAAGAAGTTATATGGAAGACGAACGCCAAAAGGAATAACAAGAGAATTATGCTACGTAGGAATTAGGTGTTTTCACACACACACAGATAAAGACCTAAGCAACAATATTCTGTGGTCAGAACTTAGAAAACACGTTTGCAAATACGTGTAATCAATCAATTTGCAAATACAGGAAGTACGATTTTGACTAGAAATTCTCTGCCGTTTCAAACCTGTCATTGGGTGTTTGCTCAACCTGTTAGAGATTGTCGAGACTGGAAAAACGTATGATTTATTTGAACAACCAATCAGAAGCCCGTATTTAAAACAGACGCCAACTCAAACTGAGGGGTAGCGTTACTCTTCGTTCGGATCTGCAATGCGCTAGTCGTGTATAAATTACGTGCAGAAATTGTACAATCACGCAAAGTTGTATTTAAGTATAAAAATTCGAGAAGTAGTCCGCAGTAGAGGAACTAGTACAGTTCAACAACACTCACTGTGTAAAACAACACATTAATTAATTAATTAATAATCATTCGAGAAGGACCTGAGCAACAGAAAGCTACAGCATCTGTAATTGCCAGAGCATCTTTCTACCGGATTGGTCAACATCATTTCTTCTGTGCTAAACCATCAAAAGGAAGACCTCTACGGATTCCTATCTTCGGTCGATGCATCAAACAGTAAGAAATAGATTCATTGATCAATGAAATAAGTACTAAACAAATAATAAAAACCAATAAACAATTTTTAAAAGACACTAAGGATCACACACTTTGTATTTAATGTGTAAGAGTAGCTATAACATAGTATAGGAGTGTAGAATGGAAAGTGAGGTGTAGTATTGGACGTGCAAATTATTGCAGACCTGTTCTTTAGCAGTGGTTTAGGAGATATGAATCTCTTAATTAAACCAGATAAGAGCAATAGGTTGTTTGAACGTCTTAATCTTTACTTTTCATAGTCACTCGTTAATTATAAGAGTTAGGGTAGCAATAAGTCCTACAATTAACATTTTCAAGAAATTTAAAAATAATTAAAACGTTAATTAAACATACTCAAGCAAATTTTAAAGTGTTATTTGTAACGATTCCCCTTGAATCCACAATCACTGAACGAATCCTGAGAAATTTGTGTCTGTATGCTCTGAGCTAAGCTGGAACCGTGTCATTAGTATCTGGGATCTGTTCTGGCGCCCAGGTAAAGTAATCTCACGGGTAAGTAACGTTTTATCTAACATTCAAAATATTAGATAAGTGTGTTAGATAAAGGGAGCGTTGTAGTACTATAGAAACGACAGACTAACAACAAAATACACGGAGTAATTTATGACACTTGTAGCTCACTTCTTTTTCTATGGACGCAATACATAAACACTTTTTTATGTTTGAGTACAATTTGGGATGTAAATTGTGTAATTCGTGCCTACATTTTTTTAGCAAAAAGTAAGGAAATGTGCACAGTTTACACACAAAAATGTAGGATACTAGTTGCTAGAGGAGCCCCATCAGTTACTATGTATATGGACATTTTGTACTTTTATGGCATAAGTATAAGTTTAATATTCATGTTTAATCTGGTATCCAAGTCACTTGATCGAATTAATAAATTATTTTACCTTCAATTGTCCGCCTTGTGACTTCTTGTAAATCTCGTCTATGACATGTAGACTATGCGTACAGTTCATATGTAAATTTGGCATTTTTGTTATGTAATGGTCTTGAAGGAGTGATATAGTTTTATTTTTTATTTTAATATCTGATGATAGAGCATAGTCTCCGAAACGCGTCATAGACGAGATTTTCAAGAAGTCACAAGGCGGATAATTGAAGGTAAAAGTATAAGTTAAGCTCACATTCCACTTCATTCTTTACAGTGCTTTAACATTGTTACTGTGTTGCTTATAAAAAATATAATATTGAGTTGTCAGTTTGGTATATTGGTTGTGGTGACAGATTTAGTTCTCTTTCACATGTCTTTACAGCTATACCAATGCAGTAAGCTTAATTTAAATACTTAGGGTGGCAATCACGTCAATTGATGTGGTGACAAAACGTATATAGAGTGCCGATCACATCATTTGATGTGACGTAGTTTTACATTTCTTTAAATGTGGGATCACTTCTAATGACGTCATTTTCGGTGTTTGCATACTTGAAATTGCCAGAAGATGGTAGCTCAACCGAACCAAACTGAAACTACGAAGAAATTTTACACAAAAATTTCTAACTGCTATGTGTAAAAACCCATGCTTCAAAGTTTTTCATAAAAAAAAATTACACAAATTATTATTAGTTATACATTTTCTTATGTTTTGTGTTTCAACAATGAAATGTACTACTTCTAGGTAATTTAAAGTGATTTTATAATATTTTTAGTGTGCTATAACAGTTTTAACAACTTTTTTTAATAAAAATTGAGTATAAAAAAGTAAAGTTTCATTGACAGTGTTTATATAAAACAATAAAATTTTATACTTCATTATGAAGAGGAAGGTTCAAAACAATGTAAGTACCATTTTTCTATGTTATATTATACTTACACAAGAATTTTTTTTAAAACATTAAAAACGGCTGGCACTCTATAGAAGTACTTTGTGTCAGGAAAATATATACAAGAATAACTAACGTTATTTGTTATATTTAAATTATTTAGTATGATAAAATTTGGATTCAGGAGAAGCGTAGAAACTGGTGTTAAAAGTTTTAAGTGAATATCTGTACAAAATTACCAAGTACTTGACTAGCGATGAAGCATATGAAGATATTCACAAACTGTAAATCAGGAAGTGGAGATGATCTAACAGATGACGAACAATTAGTTCTATAGTTGTCTAAATCTAAGCTCTGGAGTTTGTTCTCTCAACTTGTTCATTCTAGTTATTATTATATTTTTTTTAATAGTAACACTGGTATTCTTGAAGATGATTATTAGCGAAGCCCATCAGAAGCTGGTTTACAGATTATTTGTATCATTGTTTGGTTGACCTTATTATCAAAGAGGATTTCAAGTATTTTGATTTGTAAGATCAAATTTGGAAGCAAAAGAATCCAGGATAAAATCAAAAGCAACACGTATTCTTGTGATAGTTTCTTTAAGTTCTGAGAATGGGTAAAAAATACAACAAACCTGTTGGACAACAAAACATTTCATGGATCAGTTCCATCAACAGAAATAAAGCAAAGTTGTCACGTAAAAAGAAGAAAGTACTAAATACACTCATGGGATAGATTTATTAATAATATAGAGGATGACTTACATGGGCGCCAGAATAGTGGCGTACAAATTAATGAAGCATTTCAACCGAGAAGAGGGGGAGACAGTGCATCTGAATTTGTTTTGAAAGGACAAATGGATGGAGCATATAATATAAAGAACTGAATGTAAACATAAATGCTGTAACAAAATCAGTTCTCGACAAACCTTGGACACCGTCGTACGTATCACGTTCATTAATAAGTGCCTACGAATTCATTTTTGTAAATAGTGGCTGTTTTATGATATTGTGACCACAAGTGCACTGTAAATGACCAGACTATGGTCCATGACCGAAATCGATCGTGTTTAAGAATGTACATTCATTTTATGTATAGTCTCCAGACCGCTGTTAGAACCAAATTTAAATAATTTACCTTATATTTAATACACTACAATAAAAACTTGTGATCTGTTGAAGGCTGCACACGAAGGGATATATTCTACACTCAAGACATTCGTAAGAGTTGAACATTTTTAATATCCAAGATCATATTGCAGAGAACAAAGAAAGATGGATTGCTCATGTGAATAGGATGCCAGATGGCAGGTTGCCTAAGGAAGTTTGGCAATACAAGCCTGGTGTTGGACAGCTAGGTAGCGTTGATGAACTGTATATAATCCTTTGGGGCTGGAACAGGTGATTCGCCCAGTCCCTGACAGATAAAGAAGACTAAAACACTCACACAGTGAACTTCACTTAAACTTATAAAAGTAAATGTTGTGAATGTTTTAAAGTTATAAACGCTTACAAATACAAGTAAATGTTTATATGCAGTACTGATGGTAACAAACAGCAATGCTACTGTGGTGAGAGGAATATTTTGATTAACTTCAGCTGGTAAGCTGTTACATCATTTTCAATATCGTAACATGACTCAAGAGTACCTTTTCTTTCCATTCCCTTTGTTGTCCAAGTGTCAGGTTCCACGACCACGTCTGATACTCCATTCTATTCTGGTTGAGACATTTGACCTCAAACATGGTCTTCCTCTCCCTCTGTCTGAATCAGAATACAATTATCATAATCCTGTCATATGATCATGTGACTTATGTTACTTACTTACTTACTTCCCTGGTGCTACAAACCTTGAGGAATCATGGCCTCCTTCAACATTGATTGCCATCCCACTCTATCCAGCACTGCTGTCTGGCAAACACGCACACTCCCAACATAGTCCGGGCATCGGCCGCCACCCCAGCCGTCCACCAGTCGTGGTCTACCAGTCCTTCTCCTTCTATAAATTCTCTCTCTTAGAACCTTCCTTGGAATCTCCTCTTCTGACATCCTTGACACATGACCATCCCAACGGAGTTGGCCCACTTTAATAGTAGGAACCCCATCCATATCCTTGTATGCATCCATTAATTCATAATTGGTACGCTGCCTCCAGTTTTGTCCCTCTTGTACTGCTTTGAAAATTCTTCTCAAGATTTGCATCTCAAATCTTAGCAGGGACATTTCATCATCCTTGTCAGCATATGGACATTCAGATCCATATGTCAGAACAGGTCTTATCAAAGTCTTGTAAAGTCATGTCTTTGTGGTTCTAGAGATATGTCTGTTTCTCATGTGTCTCTGAAGCCCAAAATAGCATCTGTTGGCGGCCAATATTCTTTGCCCAACCTCCAATTGAATTTCATTGTTGGCAGTCACTAACGTGCCAAGATATGGGAATGCATCAACACAGTCAAAAACGTGGGTGCCAATTACAACCTGTACACATCTTGTGTTTCATTTTGATGAAGTTGGGTGCGCATATATTTTGTTTTGGTTTCATTAACTACAAAGCCAACTTTTCTGGCAGCTCCAAGAAATGCATCACTCACCAGCAGCATAAGACCAGCATATGACTTATGTTGTCAACCATAACAAATGGGGAAAGTGTTAGCAGTGGATTACAGGGTTAAACACTTGAAGTAACCAGAAGAGAATGGTTCTTAATAACATTACCATTAGAAATAGTTTGCATCTTGTATATTGTAATTATTTAGTATTATATAAATTTGCTTTGTTAGAGTAACAAAAAAAATATGTATTGTAGCAGGTTTTTGGGTACATCCATGTATGTGATGTTTATATTGCCGATGTTTTGTAGGCATACATCACGTGTGTGATGTTTTGTACATCACATACACGGATGTACCCAAAACCCCGCTACAACAGATATTCACTGTGAAAGTCTTAGCATGAGCATATATATATATATATATATATATATACATTTGTTTTATATTGATAGCTGTTGAATAATATTGTGTTTTGTATTACAGTGTTCATCACAAGACATAACTACTGTTATTATAAAAGAAGAAAACGTCTTAGAAGAAACTGATGAACAAGAAGGTGCACAAGAGGTAAGTTGTATAGTTTCAGTCAGTGGCAGACAAAGGGGGGCAACAAGGACAGTTACTTGGGGCCCTTGAAAAGGAGTGGGGGTACATATAATTTCCAGCAAAGTTTCACTAGAATCATTGTCTTCATGCTAGTAAAACTTCCCTTGTGCCTTAGAGGAAAATTATTTTACAACGTTACAACTAGAAATTTTTTATTTGCTTTTGACCCGAGAATAGGTTACTTGTAACAAGAAAATTATGCAGAATTCACCCTCAGCTTTTTCTCAGTGAAATAAAAGTATCCTGATATAATCTGTATTTTAAAAGCTGTCTTGATGATGTCAGGTGTAAATGGAGGAGTTGAACAGAAAATCCTAAAGATTAACCCTAAAGCTTTGTTTACTCTGTGTACAAATCACTCATGAATCTTTGCAGAATGGTTTCCTTTTAAGTGTGACTTGTTTTGGTATTCTAGAGAGACTTCGTTTTTTTTTTATCCCTACCTACAATACGAAGTGATCTTGCAAAACATTATCTGAATTATCTGATACCTGTTTCAGTGCTAATTACAATTCTGTAAAAGCTTCAATTAGCTTGTCATTGTTCTGTAACTAATTAACACTGTCACTGTGGCACCCTAAATTATAAACTTGACTAGAGGAGCTAATTATTTTGTTGTTGATAAACTTACCTTTTTGACTTGAATATCCATGGGTATGTAAATAATGTTGTCCAAGAATTATTTTGGTAAAAGTGTGACGTCATTTTCTGTGGCCTGCCACCATACCATCCACTCCTGGTATGGATGTCTGCATGACTGAAATTACTTATCGTATATTATAAACACTTTGTAATATCTATTTCACTGTTTGTGTATATTTCATTATCACTTTGCATTGTATTATGTTTCTGAAATGTTTTACCACAACCCATTTATGTACCAAAGTCCGGCCACTTACAGAATTCGAACACACAGGACTGGTTCATTATTGTTGTTATTATTACTATTATTATTAATACTACTACTAATAATATGTAATTATTACTATAATTTTATTGTCTGTTATTATTTATTTTATTGTTTACAAATCCTTGTGGTACTCTCAAAACAGTTCCCAGGTATAGGCCAAGCTAGCAGCCAGAACAGTAAAAGGCCATGTGACAGTTTTATTTTTGACTGCTTTATAAAAATCAAACCCAACACCTTATTCTTTTTAGACAGTTCCAGGCATCGTGCTCTTCACTTTTTACGAGGTTATGTGCAACTGTATTACTCTTTAGTTTCCATGATTGTGTGGGGTTCCATGGTGGTATTTCTGTTTGGGAAGGGAGGGATTTAATAATTTTCAGTCTAAAGTTGCAGAGGGACATTTTTTATCTACCACTGGTATTCATATTGTATAAAATGTAGCTGTTGACCAACATCATTTGCAAAATCTGCACAAAGACTTTGTTCACATGGGTCACATGGATAATACTGCAAACTGGTTGGTACGGCCAACACCTTTCATGTATCGGTTATATTGGATAAGTGGCCATGGTTTCGTATGTTGACTGTCACGTTTGCAGTTTATAAAAGTGGCTAGTTTGTTTTAAAATTCTATTTATATATACATCACGGTTCGTTAGTCCTTCCACTTGCCAACCATGATCCCATCAGCGTACTTGAGATGTTTATAATAATTAAATATATTAATATAATAATATAATAACTCCCACCTACCTCGAAAGTTCGTTTTGTTTTGGGCCAGAATTCTTTCGTGCGAATGCTAGATACAAACATGTGTTTCATGGGTTATCGAAATAACTAACGCTACACATCTTTAGGAAGAGAAATGATTAACTTTAATGATCAGCTATTGAACTTATGGTTTAACAAATACATTTTTATGTCGTCAGATGTTGTGCAACTTTGTTCCCTACATATTACTTTTACATATACAACTTATACTAATTACTCACGCAAGATAGCCCAGCCTGCCTTTCACTCGCTACTCACATTCTATTATAAAGCCCCCATTACCCCGATTACCCGATTTACTGCATGATATGAATTCCCCGCCGGCAACGCGTTCTTCAGTGACCTCGTGGCCTTACCGCGGTAAGTCGTAAACGCCCCGTAAAATAAAAACTGAAACACAAATTCAGATTGGAATGTTCTGCCACTATTCCTCCATTATTACTGTCATTTGTTTAAAGAGTTTACGTCACTTTTCTATCAAAAACGGATGAAATTTACTAGAGCATATTTAACTCTCGTGTCGGCGCCGACACAGTCAGTGACGAACTGGGCCATGTGCTTCTCTAAACGGGCGGAACAGCGTATTCACGGCCACCTGCTTTGCGTCGTCGTTCATGCTTAATTTGCTGTGAGTTAGGAATTCTGTGCGTGGAACATAGTGTGGTTTTTCCTAGTGTTCTAGTACTGCGTGGTGACGATATTTGTATTTGTATCGGGTTTGTGTTGCTTCATTAAAATGGGCGGTCTTAAGACATTCTTTCCTGCCGTTCCACGACCATGTGCTCGTAGAGTTGCTTGCTTTTGGCCATTTTGAGTTTTACAAGCGCGTGGGTCGGCGCCCATGCGTGGTGGACGCGTAGGTGCGCTCTGCCACACTCTCGCATAGTTCTTGGAAATTCGTGGAGATGTAAATTCCTGGCTGCATTACTCAACAGCAAACTGCGTTTCGCTTTGTTACACCACTGTTTCTCAATATGTGTTCTGTTATAATGAACTAAATCATTGTCGTAAGATGAAATTTCACAATGTTTTATAAAACTCCTGCACAAAACGAAATGAATAAAAATACCAATGCCCCATACTGTAAAAAAATAAAAAGACCCAAAATTGACACGCTACAATACCCCCTCGATGAGAATTCTGCTGTTCACAACAGAAGAAATCTCATTGATAAAACCCCGAAGAGGACCGGTAAGGAACTGGTGCCAACAACCCCCTTGTTCTTAATCTACATGGGTGCATGACCCCCCTGGCTCAGCGACCATGGACTCATCTGAACGAGATCACTGGACTTCTCCGTAAGAGATCCCAACACCGAGAAATCGAGCAGACTCGTACCACGGCGCACCTCACCTTCTAACATGCTACCCCCCAAAATCCTCCATCCCTGGCTTGAATTATGCCAGATCCTCAGCCGATATGGTTCCCCTTTTTGTGCAAGTTGGGCTGCCTTTAGCAGATACTGGGCTCACACACACTCACATTACATGTTGACATAATGCATCGTAAAATTAAAAAATTCTTTTAAAATTTATGAAAAATTTAAAAAAGTTCAAAATTCAAAATAATATGCTCAAAAAAATTCTCTTCCTGTTTTTCTGTTTTCTACTTAAAATGCATTAATTTAAACCTTTCTCCTAATCTAAACACATCTTTAATCTAACATGTAATCACTTATAGTCTAACAGTACAAGGCAATACAATCGATCAATAAAATAAACATGGATAACACACAAATAATACAATAATCAATACTTCAAATGTTCAGACGCTCGCAGGCGAAAAATCCAGTTTTTTTTTTTTTTCAAAAAAATTACAATTTCCAAAAATTTTAAAATTCAAAAGAATTTAAATTTATTAAAGGTTTCCTTTATATGTAAAATTATTTAAAAATTGGTTCAAATTGATTAAACAAACAGACAAAACTGGCTTCCTACTATACAAGCTTAGTATGTATGACCTCATCAGCTGATAGAAACTAGGTCAAGTTCAAAACCCTTGACCTACATATGTTATGCACAATTTCTGTCTGAAAATACATTTGACATCTATAATATCCTAACTTGAAATACAACACATAATAGAACTAAATATTTAAAAAAAACAAAATATTAATATGAACAATAAACAAATTGACTTTCAAATTATTTAAAATAAACACCTTACATCTTTACATTATTAAATTCTCTCAAAATTTTGTCACTGGTTTCAAAAATAAAAAATTTTATATCTTCATTATAAATCATTCTCTTTATTAATAATCTTACTCTAATCTACTGTGGGTGATGTAAATTATTTATTCTCATTTAATTTACTCTTTGATCTGTATATACCTATATCAACTTTCTCCCTATGGCTCTACTACTAACAACTTCAACTCCCATGACACCCATCTCTATCAAAAGCTCTATCCCAAAACACTCTAACCCCAACTTATCATTTAACACAAATCGCTACCTTCTCTCTATACATATAAAAAATACTCTCTAACCCTTTGTACCTAGAATACGTGTTTCCCCGCCCCCAAAAACTCAATTCCCTTATTTGGCGGCCTGGATTCTACCTAAGGCGGCCCCTCCTCACTAAAATCGATACCAATTCCCGTCCCAACATATTTTGTTGCGGACTCCTACATTACACTACCCTCTAATACAAAATTGCCATCCCAAAAAATCTCAATCTCATTACCTTACGACAAATACAACAAATAACATCATTAATTATACACATAAATATATCACTCAAAACTCCACATAAATTCTCCGTTACTACTGTGTCAACATCAATACTTCACAAAACTACCTTACTTATTACATTATATCATCTCTACTATTTCAAATTTAACTCTGACTTCAATTTGGACAGATCTATATGTCCCACAAAATATTTATCACCCAAAACTATCTGTTGTTAGCTTTCACAAATTATTACTGTACTTCTCACTTTATCAAGTTATTTTTATCATTACTTCAAAACATCTGTAATACATCAAACATTACATTGAACATCAATTACTTAAAACATTTATAACTAATATACCAGTGACATGTTATTGCTTATCAGCTGATATCCTAACATAATGAAAACACATCTCAAATGTGAACGAATTACATGGAATATACATATTTATTTATCATTACTCCTCACCTTCTTGGTTCCCATTTCTCTGATTTTGATAATTCATATTGACTGCCTGCCAGACAATTTAATTATTGGCTTAGAAAAAAAATATACACACATACTGAAAACACGTATTATTATCAACACCTATATCTAACGTACAACAATAAAATAATACATTTAAAATTATAGTATGAACACCTTATATTAAGAGTCTGAGCATATAATTATTTGAACAGAGCACAAGCATTTTTGATTGGATCCAAATTTGAATTAAACAAAAAATTTTTTTATGTGGTAAAATTTAAATTCGTGGCTCATCTGAGCCACCTCCCGGCCACACACACTATTTCAAATTATGGAGGACTGTCCCGCCCTTTTTGCTTCGACAAAGACTGTATATTTTGGAGCAGGTTTTCCCTCTCCGTGTCTTTGCTTCCGCTATTACATTTGAAAGTATTGAACATCAACATGTTCTTGTCTATAATTACACACCCTTAATGCGGGTCTACCACCTGTCTATGCTACCCCCAAGCGGGCAGAGTGGCAGCCGCTGTTTCATAGTTCCGGAGATTTCCCCTAATTTCTCCCCCCATTGAATTTCTAATATGTACCAATTTCAAGTCAGCTTTGGTCAAGGGACTTGATATGACCATAGCTGGCCGCTAGCCAAATCCACGATTAGTGCTGGTAAGGCAGTAATCGCCCGAAAAGTCGGGGGAATCTAACTTCAATTTGACTGCCTGTTACAATCATTATTATGTGCGACACGGTCGTTTAGCAGTGTGTAAATTTTTTAATTTACACGAAAAAGGTGTGCCGCACACTTTCGCCATTTTGGCCTCCGATGGAGGTAACACTCTCTGTTACCCCCAACCCATTCCGCTATTTACGAGGGCACAGGCCACCCCCCGCAATAGCAGCTTACTAACTAACTAATTAATTAAAAAAATTTTATATACATTATCATATAATATTTTCCTCCCTAATCA
Organism: Magicicada septendecula; assembly: GCA_034769895.1. Classification (NCBI taxonomy): domain Eukaryota; kingdom Metazoa; phylum Arthropoda; class Insecta; order Hemiptera; family Cicadidae; genus Magicicada; species Magicicada septendecula. The sequence continues at coordinate 81,481,372 of CM068373.1, read as the reverse complement.
TTTAACCCATTCATAACCTTTTACCATTTGACTTTCTTGAAATTTTCAAAATTTATTATTAATATTTATCATATATCTTTCAGTTATTGTTAACATTTTTTCTTAATTACCATATTTATTAAACACAATGATTGCATTAAAATCTCACTATTGCATTAACACCTCAATCACACCTGTAAACATTTTTATTATACATGATTATAAAATTTTTTATACTTACAGTTTAGTTAACATGATATACACCCAAAACATAATCACCCTATCACAATACTTTTCACCTCACCTCTGAAACATTTCACAAAATTTATTAGTTTAAATTAAATAATTTGTCATCTCTTACCAAATTTCCAAATCTTGTAAAATAAATTAAATTCATAAAAAATTTAATTAATTAATATTTAAATAAGCAATATCAACATATTTAACATGTATCAAATTGGTTTAATTTAATTAATGACTGACAATATAAATTATATAGTTATCGAAACAATCACCATTAATCAATTATTGTTTTCAAAATTAATTCTGATATTTATTTAACTTGCAAATATTTCAATATTCTTATCACAACAATCATCTTACATACACACATTATTTATTTAACATTCCACCATGCAAACCAAGAAATTCACTATATGTTATTTACAAACTCTTGTTATTAATTGTTCAGTTTTTTCCGCACTTCATTGTCCAAATCTGCCATGTCAAGAAACCATAAAACATAATGTTTACACTGTCTTTTATTGTTTTAATAGTTTATCCTCCATCGTTCCAGATTAACCTTGGTTTTACATAGCATCGTTCAATTGTATTACCACACAAATGACTGTTTTGTGTGTTGTAACCATACAAACTAAACTCGTTCATCATACTCAAATACTCATGAAACCAGTCTACATTAGGTATTTTTGTTAAGTCTCCGTCATTAAATTCATTCACTATCGGGTTAATCATTTTTATTAAATCATTGTAATCATTATCATTCACATATACTTCTAAGCTTTCCTTCCATTCATCATACTTTCTATTTAAGTTATATACTTCTGTTACTTTCTCCACATACACTTCTCTGTTTAACTCTCTCTCATCACAATACCAAATCATACTTTCAACATCATTATTACAGACAGAGGGTACAAATTCAATTAAACCTTTCCTGACTTCTCCAGGAAAAACAAAAAACTTCAAAAAACAATTATTTGTAGCACACTTGTCTACACAATATATACGTGAAGGTCTTCCTTCACCCCCCCATTCTACCTCGTAAAAAATTTACCCTCTGTTCCATATCTATTATATAACTCTTTCCACTCTCTCTCCAACTCATTAACACACATTAACATCTCATAATCCCATTCTACAACCTCCTCAGTACTCTCATTATTTTCAACAACATCATTATTATTTATTAATTCTTTACCCAAAACAACATTGCCAATACAACTTTCGTTTGTATTATTCTTACTCTGTTCTACTTTATTCAAACTATTTCTTGTCATTTCATCGGCATTTTCAAGACATACATTCTTGTCTTGTATATTATTTATCAACTCATCAAATTTTACATTTATATTCTGCTGCAACTGCATATTCTGTTGTTCGAATTTTGAATTAAAATTGCTATTCTGAACGTCAAAACGACGGTCTATTTTATCAAATTTTTCGTCACTAGAGTTAAAACGGCTCTCAAATTTTTTTTCAATTGCATCAAACTTATCATTCAGTATATCAAATTTTACGTTAATATCACTAGACATAGTTCTCATGAAATTAAATAGATCGTCCAACGACAACCCTTTCGCTTTACTTGTTACAGGAGTTGATATCGCTCCCGGTGTATCAAGAACAGATGCTTCTACATTATACTCATTTATTGGCGTTAATTCTGTTTGAATACCGGAGTCAGCATTTACTTGCCTCTCGGTCTGACTGTCAGATAATTCATTGTTATCTGCCATTTCTTATTTTATACTCTATACTTGTATATAAATATAAAATAATCAATATAATGTATTACATAACCAATTTTGCATTAATAGCGCACTTTTGTTTTATTCCGCTAACCCCAAAAACATGTTTGTATCTTTACTGTAGGTACGGTCTTTAATATTTTAATTAATAAACTGTCCCTGTTCGGGCGCCATTGAGATGTTTATAATAATTAAATATATTAATATAATAATATAATAACTCCCACCTACCTCGAAAGTTCGTTTTGTTTTGGGCCAGGATTCTTTCGTGCGAACGCTGTGCTAACACATGTGTTTCATGGGTTATCGAAATAACTAACGCTACACATCGTTAGGAAGAGAAATGATTAACTTTAATGATCAGCTATTGAACTTATGGTGTAACAAATACATTTTTATGTCGTCAAATGTTGTGCAACTTTGTTCCCTACATATTACTTTTACATATACAACTTATACTAATTGCTCACGCAAGATAGCCCAGCCTGCCTTTCACTCGCTACTCACATTCTATTATAAAGCCCCCATTACCCCGATTACCCGATTTACTGCATGATATGAATTCCCCGCCGGCAACGCGTTCTTCAGTGACCTCGTGGCCTTACCGCAGTAAGTCGTAAACGCCCCGTAAAATAAAAACTGAAACACAAATTCAGATTGGAATGTTCTGCCACTATTCCTCCATTATTACTGTCATTGTTTAAAGAGTTTATGTCACTTTTCTATCAAAAACGGATGAAATTTACTAGAGCATATTTAACTCTCGTGTCGGCGCCGACACAGTCAGTGACGAACTGGGCCATGTGCTTCTCTAAACGGGCGGAACAGCGTATTCACGGCCACCTGCTTTGCGTCGTCGTTCATGCTTAATTTGCTGTGAGTTAGGAGTTCTGTGCGTGGAACATAGTGTGGTTTTTCCTAGTGTTCTAGTACTGCGTGGTGACGATATTTGTATCGGCTCTACTGACGTCATTAAAATGGGCGGTCTTAAGACATTCTTTCCTGCCGTTCCACGACCATGTGCTCGTAGAGTTGCTTGCTTTTGGCCATTTTGAGTTTTACAAGCGCGTGGGTCGGCGCCCATGCGTGGTGGACGCGTAGGTGCGCTCTGCCACACTCTCGCATAGTTCTTGGAAATTCGTGGAGATGTAAATTCCTGGCTGCATTACTCAACAGCAAACTGCGTTTCGCTTTGTTACACCACTGTTTCTCAATATGTGTTCTGTTATAATGAACTGAATCGTTGTCGTAAGATGAAATTTCACAATGTTTTATAAAACTCCCGCACAAAACGAAATGAATAAAAATACCAATGCCCCATACTGTAAAAAAATAAAAAGACCCAAAATTGACACGCTACATACTGTGCTGTGGTTTCCCCTTTTGTCAGTGGTTTTCAGATCACCTCCTTTGGGTTGTATTTTCTGTTCCACACAGTGTTCCTGTACAATAAGTGTTTTCTGCCAGTAATGTGGATGCCAGGGCCACACTGTTGTAGAAGTTGTCTATATTCAGTGAATGCCGATGGTGTAATGTTCCCTCCATGAGATGTAAACCACTTTTGTGGTATCGTCTTTCCCAGAGAGGTTAAGGATATCATCATGTCCCCCGCATATGGCAAATTTTGTATTAAGTACATTGGGCTCTGACAAAGTATACAAATTATGTGAAATTTATGTTTAGAATTAATATTAGGCAATTACCTGTATTAACTTCCGTCTTGTGACTTCTTTAGTTTTTTCCTTAAAACAACGCGTTTCGAGAATAAATTCTCATCATCAGGTTTTTTAAAAATTATAAAAACATCAAATTCACCCAAAAGGGGGTCGTCAACTATTTAAAATACACAAACACAAAAACACCACACATAATTAAACACCGACACAGTCACGGCACAGTCCGATGCGCATCGTCTCGCCGCCAACGACCAACTGTTGCACTTTGTCTTATACAACCGTTATCATTACCCGCTGACCCATCGATATCGATGGCCGTGTTGTACAGCAGATTCGATCGGAACGAAACTTTGTCATTAAGTAGCTGGTCCGTTTGTAACTTAGAAGCCCTGTATATCTCATATTCCTCCACAGCGTTCATGTATGCACCCTTTTTACAATTATGAAGCAGTTTAAAGTTTGTGTGGAAGTCTGAGTACTTATGATTATACAGCATTAAATGCTGAGCGTAACTGGATCTAGTTTTCGAGATATCACTTTTGGGCAGGTGTTCTTTAAAACGTTCGGCTGACGGCCTGCCCGTTTGTCCTATATAGAATTTGTCACAGTCATCGCATTCAAGCTTGTACACTCCAGTTTTCTCTTCAGCCGGGATATGAGTTCTTTGTCCCAAACGTTTTTTGATGTTATTTGTGGTTTTAAAGGCCACTGCTATTTTACGTTTTTTCAGCTCATTCTTTACAATGACTGGTAGTACATTTGTGTACTCAGTTACTATAAATTTAGTATCTTCTTTAGATGGGCCGGTTAATCTGCTTTTACTATTGATTTTTACCGAGTGTTTTCTTATAAGCTTGTCTATGATTCTACTGTTATACCCATTAGCGATAGCTATACTTTTGATTATATTAGTCTCTTCCACTCTGTCTTTTTGCTCAAGGGGAATAGCAAGCATTCTATGAACGAACGCGTTGAAGGCTGCCATTTTTTGGGAATATGGATGGTACGAATCAGCATGAATAGTAATATTTGTGGTGGTGGGCTTTCTATAAATTTTGAATCTAAAACGGTCATTATATTTGCTGATAGTGAGATCAAGAAAGTTCAGGCAGCTATTATTCTCCATTTCTAGGGTAAATTGGATTTTCATGTTTATGCTGTTCATATATCCTTTCAAATTTTCTATTTGTCTACTCGTTCCATTGAATATCATAAAAGTGTCGTCAACGTAGCGCACGTAAAATTTAATTTTGTCTCGCTGTTTATTAAGACTAGACATTAAAAATGTATTCTCAAAGTGGTTCAAGTATAGGTCCGCTAAAATCCCCGATAAAGGTGACCCCATTGCCAGACCATCCTACTGCATGAAATACTCATTATCATAAGAGAAATAATTTTGTTTGAGTATTGTTTTTAGCAGTTGCATAAGTTCATCAATTTCATTTCTACCTAACCTATTTGTATTAATTAAGCTATTTCTGAGAATAGTCATTGTCTCATCTACCGGCACATTGGTGTACAGATTAGTTACGTCAAATGAAGCCAACCTATAATGTGGTGCTGATTTAATAGTTTTAATTTTTTCAACGAGATCGTAGCTGTTTTTTATGCTGTAGTTATTTACTATGTCAATGTTCTCTTTTATGATTTTTACTAATCTTTTAGCCGTCCTATAACCAGGGGCAGTCGTGTAATTTACAACCGGGCGTATTGGCATATCTTCTTTATGTATTTTGGGTAAACCCGTAAGTTCTGGGGCCCTGGCATTTATGGGTTTTAAATAACGTCTAGTGCTTTCATTGAGGAGATTGAGGCATTTATTTATAGCGTTGTTTAATTCCTTGACATAGGCGCTAGTGGGATCCTTGTGTAGCTTTTTAATATTATTGTTTTTGATGAACTCCTGTACCTTATTGGTATATATATTTTTGTTAATAATAACTACCGTATTGCCCTTATCAGCTGTCGTGACGATAGCGTTATCATGTCGAAGTTTTTCGTAAACATTCCGTGCAATACGCGCGTCACGTTTGTACTTATTTTACAGGTTAGCGATGTGGGTATCCTTCTTAATAACTTTGTTTATTTTATTTGTTAACGAAATGACATTATTGAACAAAGGTTTGATGTATAACATTCCCTCGTTTAATAAGAACTTTATGATCCATGAAATAATATGCGCGGAAGCTGCCATAAAAACTATTGATAATATTTCGCATCAGGAGGAAACGCGTGCCATCATAAATAACAAAATAAACAAAGTTATTAAGAAGGATACCCACATCGCTAACCTGCAAAATAAGTACAAACGTGACGCGCGTATTGCACGGAATGTTTACGAAAAACTTCGACATGATAACGCTATCGTCATGACAGCTGATAAGGGTAATACGGTAGTTATTATTAACAAAAATATATATACCAATAAGGTACAGGAGTTCATCAAAAACAATAATATTAAAAAGCTACACAAGGATCCCACTAGCGCCTATGTCAAGGAATTAAACAGCGCTATAAATAAATGCCTCAATCTCCTCAATGAAAGCACTAGACGTTATTTAAAACCCATAAATGCCAGGGCCCCAGAACTTACGGGTTTACCCAAAATACATAAAGAAGATATGCCAATACGCCCGGTTGTAAATTACACGACTGCCCCTGGTTATAGGACGGCTAAAAGATTAGTAAAAATCATAAAAGAGAACATTGACATAGTAAATAACTACAGCATAAAAAACAGCTACGATCTCGTTGAAAAAATTAAAACTATTAAATCAGCACCACATTATAGGTTGGCTTCATTTGACGTAACTAATCTGTACACCAATGTGCCGGTAGATGAGACAATGACTATTCTCAGAAATAGCTTAATTAATACAAATAGGTTAGGTAGAAATGAAATTGATGAACTTATGCAACTGCTAAAAACAATACTCAAACAAAATTATTTCTCTTATGATAATGAGTATTTCATGCAGGAGGATGGTCTGGCAATGGGGTCACCTTTATCGGGGATTTTAGCGGACCTATACTTGAACCACTTTGAGAATACATTTTTAATGTCTAGTCTTAATAAACAGCGAGACAAAATTAAATTTTACGTGCGCTACGTTGACGACACTTCTATGATATTCAATGGAACGAGTAGACAAATAGAAAATTTGAAAGGATATATGAACAGCATAAACATGAAAATCCAATTTACCCTAGAAATGGAGAATAATAGCTGCCTGAACTTTCTTGATCTCACTATCAGCAAATATAATGACCGTTTTAGATTCAAAATTTATAGAAAGCCCACCACCACAAATATTACTATTCATGCTGATTCGTACCATCCATATTCCCAAAAAATGGCAGCCTTCAACGCGTTCGTTCATAGAATGCTTGCTATTCCCCTTCAGCAAAAAGACAGAGTGGAAGAGACTAATATAATCAAAAGTATAGCTATCGCTAATGGGTATAACAGTGGAATCATAGACAAGCTTATAAGAAAACACTCGGTAAAAATCAATAGTAAAAGCAGATTAACCGGCCCATCTAAAGAAGATACTAAATTTATAGTAACTGAGTACACAAATGTACTACCAGTCATTGTAAAGAATGAGCTGAAAAAACGTAAAATAGCAGTGGCCTTTAAAACCACAAATAACATCAAAAAACATTTGGGACAAAGAACTCATATCCCGGCTGAAGAGAAAACTGGAGTGTACAAGCTTGAATGCGATGACTGTGACAAATTCTATATAGGACAAACGGGCAGGCCGTCAGCCGAACGTTTTAAAGAACACCTGCCCAAAAGTGATATCTCGAAAACTAGATCCAGTTACGCTCAGCATTTAATGCTGTATAATCATAAGTACTCAGACTTCCACACAAACTTTAAACTGCTTCATAATTGTAAAAAGGGTGCATACATGAACGCTGTGGAGGAATATGAGATATACAGGGCTTCTAAGTTACAAACGGACCAGCTACTTAATGACAAAGTTTCGTTCCGATCGAATCTGCTGTACAACACGGCCATCGATATCGATGGGTCAGCGGGCAATGATAACGGTCGTATAAGACAAAGTGCAACAGTTGGTCGTTGGCGGCGAGACGATGCGCATCGAACTGTGCCGTGACTGTGTCGGTGTTTAATTATGTGTGGTGTTTTTGTGTTTGTGTATTTTAAATAGTTGACGACCCCCTTTTGGGTGAATTTGATGTTTTTATAATTTTTAAAAAACCTGATGATGAGAATTTATTCTCGAAACGCGTTGTTTTAAGGAAAAAACTAAAGAAGTCACAAGACGGAAGTTAATACAGGTAATTGCCTAATATTAATTCTAAATATTAGTAACGTGACTTGGAGACAATTAAAACAAAATGAATGAAATTTATGGCACTTTCCTTTTATATATTGACGAATAAATAAGCATACTCGCCAGAGCATCACGGATTTGTTGAGAGAAAGTTCTTTTTTGTGATAATATATAGAATTCATAATATTATTAAATCTGTCAATCAATTGGTGGATTTTCTGTAATCTTGTAACTATTCAAATTTTCGTAACTAGATTAAGTCCCTGTTTGCGCGTCATTTGTAACTCTTCACTTTTATGCGTTAATATCTTCTTTACACACTTACAAAAATGTACGACTTTTTCTTACCTTCGGGTTCCTTCCAGGGTTCTCTAGATGAAACAGTTGCAGAGTGATTATTTAGGTTTAAGTGGTGAAATAATAACGCTAGCACAAGATTCTGTTTTTAACAAATTACTTATGTTTTATTGAACAAGATCGGCTTTACTTCACTTCGTTATTCAATAACATAAAATATCAATATGTTTTACTGTCTCTATTGCATCACATAAAATCATATGGTTTTGTTATACAATCTTACATTCTATATTCCTAATTTCAAAAAAGCAAACAATATGTCAAAAACAACTTTCCTTAACTAATTTGTTTATTATGTTTCTATTAGATGAACCAGTACGTAATCTTTACATTTGTCCCCACACACACACACATACGCACTCTCTCTTTCTTTTATATTGATATTCTACTAAACCCCATATTGAGCTCGGGGATTATTTGATTTCTGATGGTACAAATTATATCTGTGTCAAAATTTTAGGCAATAGTTTATGTTAAATACTCATCCTTTCTCCGTCGTTCCAAGTTGTTACGCCATTACTGTCGACTCACTATATTCCATGCACAAGTTCCGTAATTTGTCTTCTTAAACCGTTTCAATATTTACCACTGTCTTGAACCGTTTCAATTGTGTGTTGTACTCAAATTTACATTACTGAAGTTATATTTTTTTAGTCGGCCGACTGTATAATTTCTCGAGCACTGGTTACTTTAAGACCGCACGGTCTGATGAATTTCAGTCGACTGGGCCCCCTATACTGGCGTTGGGGCGCACATTACGGGGTGTGAGACTGGTCACGTGATCACCAATCCGAGCTCGGATTGGTTGGTTTAAAATGTTCTAGAATCAAATTCTACACTTTCTTGCCGCCTGGTGAAATCAGCGTATTACCTTCGTATTTTCTGTAATTCACAGATGACACAAACTGTAGGTGATTGCATAATGCGTCTAGACTAACTGATGCCAGGCATCAACACAGGCTGATTTCTAATAATAAGATTACATGTCTCTTGGTTAAACAGAGGTTCCCCAAAGGTTGTACATTATTTAAGTTATCATTTATTAAAATTCTTTATCATCCCATTCTGTCCCTTTACAATCTATCTGCACTACTTTCATTATCTCTATTGAAATGGTGACAATATAAAATATTTAGAAACCGGTCCCTGTTCCTACATTCACCAAAACACTGAATATTGAATAGTTCGTCTTTTTTCTAATAGTCTTGCGACCTGTTCATGCATATTATCCCCATGTGTAATAACAGCCTAATAAAAACTCTTAATTCTTGCAAAATTAATTATTTATATTGCACCAACCGTCCCATGTAACACCAAACATAATTTTTGCAGCACATTGATTTGTCTCTTTTACCAAATTTTCTAAACATACATCACAAACCAACACTTGAAATTATCTAATGGTGTCGTGTCAGGCACAAAATGGTACTAATAGCCCAGGTTCCCCTGTAAAAGGTATTCATCTTAGTCCTCCTGTTCTTGGACACCACACAGATTTAATTTTGATCTCACTCTCTTCATCAGTTGGAGAATTGTCCTCACTGTCATCGTTGTCACGAGGATTATCAAAATTATCGTCAGTGTCATCATCACGATAATTGACATTAGACATGGAAGGCTTGTAAAAATTAGGACTTGAAATTGACGCCATCCTATGGCTTGAAACAACTGTATACACTAACAAATAACTACCCATAAATCACACTAAAATAATGAAACAGGAATAATAAATCACCAGTAGACATTTTACACTAACAAAAAAATACAGAGGAAGAATGAACCTCCCATGCCTGAGTCACGTGTAGTGTGCAGTAGGAATACTGCTTTGTCTGTATACACAAAAGAAACTACTGCTATGACAGTAAATTACAAAACATTAGAAAGGAACTAACAATTAAACACTAAAATACACACAACAGACACAACACAACAAAAAAGGCACAATAAACACAATATACCCGTACAACTACTGGAAACATGATAAGTACAAACCAAAGTCACAAAACAAAGAACAAGACTCTCAGGGAGTGATAATGCAATTGCAATAACTGTCCACGATGACTAAACTCACACTGACTCGATAATGTTTTGTTGACCATGTGGTAAGCCAGTGTACCATCCACAGCAAATGTGTTAATACATTATAAGAATTATTTGAGCTCTCAGAAGAAGATTTTTGCTAGATCGGCAGCTAATGTACTAATTGGACAACAGAGAGTAGTCGTAGTGAGTTGTAGAGTGTATTCGGTGCATGTGTTTATAGTGATTTAGTTTTAAGTGATTATTATGAATTATGAGCTGTCGCCTGTAATTAGTGATTTGAATTATTTCTTTTGATTGTATTAATTAGGTAACATTTATTGCTACCATTAGGTAGCATTTATTTGTTATATTAGTGTGTGATGAACAGTCTTAACTTGAAGATTTGTTGAAGAGGGGAAGAATTGGTGTTTTGTATGTTTAAACTCTCATACCACTGGTCTTACTCTATAGGACGGAGGTAACATCCTTAGAGGACATTTATCCTATTCAAAAGTCACAAAGGAACAAATCAGATTGAAATAATGGTTCTGGAAGAAAGAGTAGGATGCCATCTGAATACGATACCAGATGGCAGGTTGCCTAAGGAAGCTTGGGAATATAAGTATCGTAGTCCTTAAGTCTTCGACTGGTTTGTACCCTCCCTGCATATACCTGTGGTGCGTGTGGTACTGAGAATATAAGTATATTGGACAAAAAAGTGTAGGAAGATGATGGAATCGTTGGTGAAGTGGATATATTCCTTTGGGACCGGATCAGGTGATTTGCCTAGTCCCTGACAAAAGAAGAAGAAGTGTATTTGAGGAACTTGAAAAATAACAGATTAGTGGACTGGCTAATGGAAAGGTAACAATTCTGGAATGATAAAATTGACAGGGTAAGAGTGATGATGGTAGTCAAGAAAGTAGATTAGTCAAGTAGTAGTAGTAGGTAGTAGAGAGCGTTGATTAGTCAAGAAAGCCTGCAAGCTTCCAAAAGGTAAGAAAAAAATTGTATGCCCAGGAATGATGTGGAGAGATTGTATCAAGTAGTAAAGTTGGTTAGAAACAGTAGTATCCTAAATCAAGAGAAGAAGAAGAGATTAATTTTTCTCATTCTTTGTTTTTCTTTTCTTAATGGCCAACTGGCTCTTACATTTGAAATATTCCTTACTGTCTTAAATAAGATTACATTTGGATTATGTTTTGTTACACCTCTTCTTAACAGTGTATTGGTACCTCAGAACTTATAGTTCTGACACATATTGTCCCTTGTTTTTATTTGTGCTATTTTATTTTTGCCCAGACCTGTGTTAATACAAACAGCCAAAACAGAGACAAAATCCTGTGTATAAGGGAAAATTTGTAAACAGCAAATCATATTCAGATTACAAAATGTAATAATCCAAATACAAAATGGAATAACACCAAAAAATATACATTTATTCATAACTCATAGCCAGCTTTCACAAAAGAACATGTTGCAAAAAGTACTAATTTAAAGACGTGCAATATACAAGTCACACAGTGTACAATCATGTGCAAAATCAAGGACAAAGTCCCATATATGGGCAAATTTGCAAATAGCAAATTAATGTTCAAATTGCAATATAGTTCTATAACATAATGAAAGCAGCACACAAAAGTCAAAACACAAACTTCCCATATACGGGCAAATTTAATTACCTAAAATTATACAATTAGGCATAATTAATAGCTAAACTTTCATGAAAGAACACATTCACAAAAATACAAATTTCAACCAAGCATAAACCCAAACAACGCCTAAAATAACGGCAAATAAAAATGCCAAATGCCATACAGAAAGTTGATTTATACAGATTAGTATTTAGTATGTACAAACACACCAATAAAATTGCAACAACTCGCACTTAAGCGATGGCTAACACCATTGAAACAACTCAGTAATGGAAGTTTTGCCGATTTTAACGAGCACAATTAAGATCTGCCACATGACAAGAGAGTACCATACTGACTTAAGTATGTCACAAAAATGAAGACATGTTGGGGTATACTAAAAAGAAAACATGGATAGCAAAAAAATATGTGAACAAATTGTTTACCCCACCAGGATAAGCATATGGGTCTGCCGACAATTTAATGTATCATAATGTGATGCAAATTGAACAGCCTGAGCAATCAACCTCAGAACAAACACACCCCATTAAGACCATACAAACCATTATTTAAAAAAGGGTGGAGCTAAAAAAAATTGTTATTTAGCTCGAGTATAATTAAAAACATCTTACATATGTCACATGTTGCCTGCGATAGAAAAATGACATCCTCTGGTAGAAACTGTCTGGAGTTTTTTCAATTACATGAAACATGCTAACCTGTGTAATGTAAAAAGTAAAGTAAGGGGACTCGGAAACCCTATACTTCTCCATGTTAATACAAGGAACATTTTCTCAGTTTCTATGTGACATACAGTTTTCGAATTTTTACCAGTGATATATTGGGCTAATGTCTAATTTTTCACGGTTTTAGATTTATATAATACTTAATATTTTTTAAGACAAAAATGTTTTTGTGAATAGTGTTGGAACACTTCTAAAATTTCATGCTTTACAGCTAATAACTCTTAAATAACACAAGTATCTGTAAACCCTACCGCTGCTACATATAGTATCATTAGGTAAGTCTACCACGAAAATTTCAGCCCAATATCTTAAACCGTTTTTGAGAAAATGTTCCTTTTCATCAAAAAATAAATTTTTGGAAAAAAAAACAAAAAATAAATCTATGTTTTTTTAGTTACCTTTACATGAATACATCCCAGTTTCATAATCTGAATTGTCATCAAACTGATCTTCAAGTTTCTTCTTAAGATGTCCTTTTTGTTGTCTGGATTTTCTTTCAAAATCTGAAATTGATTTTTCACTATTTCTAATTCTTTCACTATCTAGTGGTTCCATCGCAGCAGCCAGGCTTCATTCCTAGTTTTTCAAGAACTTCACAATTCATAACACTGTATTTCCCTTATTAAAACAAGTTATTGCATCGTATAAACCTAATTCTAAAGTTTTTAATGTGACAAAAACATTTTTCGGTATCCTGGTCCATATAACACTGTTTACAGATTCATTGCAGTTTTGAGTCTTTCCATGCGTACACTTTTTAATAGATTTGGATTATAAAGGTCTCTGAATATGGGCTTTATTATATGCATAATAGCTTCAGGTATATTATTCTTGTGACTGTAAGGAAGTCAGTATGTTAGGTTAGATTAGATCGAAAATGCTGCTTTTTGCAGTGTATTTATCCTCTGCCTTGTTTACTTCAAACATTAATTTTTGCCATAAATTATTAAAAACCCTATATATATTATATAGTTTTGGAATCAGAAAATTCTTTACTATTAATATCTGTAACGTTGTTGTCTGCAACGTTACGATATTTCATAAATTCACACAAATACAGAACCAACAGAACCATGTACTCAACGCAACTATTAAGTGTAGTACACCGGCCAGGTCGCAGGATTTTTGTTTCTTGTTGCATCAAATATATGTAGTTGCACAATAATTAAATAAATTTTAAAGGGGAGTGAAATGTTGTTGACATGAAATAATTATTTAAAACCATTAAAAAATAATCATCCTAAGATTTATTCATTAATAGAAAAATATTCCAATAAAAAAAATTCAAACATTAGATAGATCAAATATCCACTTTTATAAGTTTCACAATTATTAGGCTGTTCATAACATCTAAAAACTAAACAATCATATACTATTATTCACTAAACAGACATGTTAAATAAGTCATCTAAATTTTTTCATTCTTTGTGTGTCTGACTTTGATTCAATCTTTACATTTACTTTCAAACTATTATTTAACTCTATTGACACACCCAAATTTTTAACATATAACAAAAGATTTAGTAACTTTCAAATTTTCTTATAAAATTAAATTATTGACTTTAACTATTATTTACATTTAAAATTTTTAAGTCTTACTGTTCATGTAAAATTGTCTTTCTGAAAGTTCTTTTCACAACAAAATTATAAAAATTTAGTCATCACCTGCATACTGCTGCCATTGCCATTGTGTGTGTGTGTGTGTGTCCTGAATCCTGAGAATTTTATGATGATGATGATGATGATGATGCTGTGTTCTGTCTGTCTCTATGAGTTGTTGTTGTTGTTGTTGTTGCTGCTCCTGAGTTCCTCCATACGTCTTGTGTGTGTGGTAAAAGTGTGTTCAGTCGATCGGCAGACCAGCAGCGTGACGTCCTTTGGAAATAGCTTATCAAACGGACATAGTGTCCTCGTGTAGAGATTAATTGAGTCTGAGAATGCCCCAAAATTGTCGGTAGTATTTATACTGGACTCAATCTGACATGTCCAGGATTGCTCTTGACATGTTAGAATTTGTAACTTACATGCAAAGCGTCCTTTTAATTACGAATCACTTTTTTGTTAATTTTAGCGATTTCGTAAACACACTTGTAGCATGTGCGATATCATTGTTTGCGTAATTTTTTCTGTTCACGCACGTATAACACACATGTTAATTACTCTTTAATTACACCCGTAATTACCATTAATTACTGAGCGTCTTTAATATTGCAAATTTCTGCAATATTTTATATATCACTGCATTAGTTAAGAGTTCCTTAATGCAATGGTGTTTTTATAATTGGCGTAAGTCTTTGCTTACAGGTTTAACACAAGTAATTAGTATTATAATCCTGTTAAGACATGATTACAGAAAACAATAAGTCGTTCGCATCACCCCATATTTTATGTCATAGCGTGCTCACACACACACTGTAACTTACGCTACCACAGCAGGTGTCCCTCTCGACAGGTTAGATATTGTCAATTCCTGCACAAAATTGTATAAAACTGTTCCTTATTCTATTTATACTAATTACAATATAAAACATACCGCCTTGGGCAAATATGCCAATATATGTATTGTTGCATATATTCCTCCGGTGGGTTTAAATAAAATTTGACTATTGTTCAAATTTTATTTACACAGGTATCTAGGTGTACCTTGTAATTACAATTACATCTTATTAACTACATTAAAAGTGGTTTTTAACTTGCCTTATAAAAGTAAATATTTTTTATCGGATATACGAAACATTCCCCTTTTGTGGCGGGTAACACAAATTCTTTTCCCCCATACAACCTACTTACATCCTGCTATTGTGTTTACAGACACCTTAGTTCACTGTACTTGTTCCGGTACATAACAATGGTCATTGTTATCTTTGTCATAACAATGCTTTATTGTCTTCTTTGTGTATAGTTATGCCGCTACATTTTTGTTGTTGACCTATTTGTACCTGTTTCCCTCTCTCTCTAAACGCACTCGTATAAAGCGAATTAATTGTACTACCAAGTTTTGTTTTTCCCTCTCCCTCCTCTGGCCTTACCTGCGTCCGGAGGGTCAGCTGTATTTTTCTCTTCTCTTAGTATAAAATTAGTTTTATTTCTGTACTCATGCGAAACATGTGTTCGGACTGTTTGAGTGAAGTTAACAATTCTTTGATCGTTTTAATTCCTAGTGTTTTACTGGCGAATCTACTATCTCTGTGAAAGTGATGTGCTAATTTATGTACCACCTTGTGTTCTGCCAATCTGGATCTTAATTATTTACTTCTTTCTGTGATGTTATTTATTTAATACATTTAGATCACAAAAATATTTCATAACATATTTATTTCCCACTTACCTTGTTCTGCTCAGGGTTACGTCACACGAACGTTGAAATGCAAGTGAGGTTTCAAGGTTATTTGAATAACATACGCTACTCACATTTATGAAGAGAAACAATTAAAATTTTATTATATTCTTCAAACTCTCAGATTTCAAATTACGAACTCTTCATCTTTACTTCTCATTTTATTAACGTTTTCATGTGGTTAAAACAAAACACAAAATACTCTTAAATTATGTCAATACAATTATCTCTTATCAATAACGTTTAGCTAAACCTCTTATATTATATAAAACAGCCCAGCCTGCTCGCACTTACATTCAGGCCATTGTTAAAAACCCCCTTTTATGTTAATTGATTTGTTAAACAAAAAAAATGAATTATTATGCTGGATTACCCAACCGGTGTTACTCCTTTCATGGCCATGTGCGTTTTAGTCCGAAAGTTTAATTCACATTTTTCACTTTACCGTGTAGTATTTTATAGATTTATTCTTCCGACCTTAGTCACTTTAATTTGTTCTATAATACTTTCACATCATAAATTTTAATTTAGTGCGCGCACGTTATTTTCTTAGATGCTGGCTGGAATGATAGTCTTATTTGACTGGGCAGAACGCTACTAAAATTTCTCCCACCAGCAGTTATGCATAACGGAAATTGCAATGCCTTAGATGTTGAATCGTTCGTCACTGTTCATTTAACACATGATATTTACGTGTGTTGGACGTCGACAAAATTACACTGCCTCTCTGCACGTCACACAAATGGGCGTGGTCTCTAATTATGTTTCCGCCCGCTTCTGAACACGTGGCCAACAAAATTCACAATTTCACCATATTGTTCGACTTGTCCCAAGACTGTTGGCGCCGTCTGTGCTGACGTTCGTGCGTTTGTGCACGTCACACAGTACTGAAGTTCTGGGAATTACATTGCGTTGTCGCATACATGCCGCATTCCATTGTACCGACTTCTTACACCACTTCACCTCACAGTTCCTTTGTTTGACGATACATGGGACTGGCCACACAGATGGAAAACAACTTTATGATTTTTAATAAAATACAAACCCCTCTCCTTTTAGCCCCATTACATTTCGACATGTTGGATTACATACTCCCCAACTGTGAGTGCATCTTTACCTTGATACTTACCATCTTCTAATTGGTCTCTTATTTGTTTTTTCGTGTGAATATTCCCATAGCAACCTTCAAACAATGAGTTTTTAAATTGCTCGTTAGCAGTTAAATTATATCAAACTCTCGTGTACCATCTTACAGCAGAACTTTGAAACTGTTCACTAATAAAGCTATTTTTCTCTTTATAAGTTAACACATTACCTGTTAAATCCATATCTCATTCCCAGTTCAGTAACAATTTTGTCCTTTCATCACTCAGTGTTGGATCCACCATCAACTTTGTTGCTTCCTTCTTCAATTCCGTTTTTAGACGTTTTACCTTTCCACGTTGATTTTTTGTCTAGTGTATCTATTTCACTGGAATATTCCTTTGTGGTTTTATTAGGCACGACTATGGCAATTTCCAACCTTATTACTCTGGCTTCCAACTCCTGCGTCTTATTGATGTTTTCATGGACTTGTTCACTGACTGCTTTTCTTTCCATACCCTGCTCCTGCTTTGCTACTATAAACTTCTCATTCCATTGTTCAGCTACTTGGTTCACACTATCTTTTAATTCTTTAGACCATCCTGCTTTTTGATCTTTAAACTCTAATGCATCTATGCACTTATCCGTGTCTACAATTTTATCTACTAATTGTGTAGTATTATCTAAGATCTCTTGTTTCAATTTGCCTTGTCTATTATTTAAATTCCCCTTTAAATCTTCTATCTCTTGTTTTGACTCACGTTTAAATTCACTTAAATTTTCTGTAATTTTTACATTATCTTGTTTTAATTCTTGTCTAAACTCATTTATACTTTCTCTTTGTTTTATACTCTCTTGTTTACATCCACTTAAATTTTGTGTTTGTCTATCTAGTTTTTGATTTAACTCCATATCAAAACCTTTTGATTCTGCCATGTTGAATTATTTTTATTATTTTTATTTTAAAATAATTATTATTGGTAATCCGCGACTATTGGTTTTTTAATTAATATTATTTATTTATATTTGTTATTATTATAAATCATCTCATACCAACTCTCTTCATTTAGTTTTGTTGAGCGCCAGTTGTGAAATACACAACAATATTACAATTACAATATAATAACATTAATAACAATACACTTATTAATTCTCAACCAATTTATTATGGTTCGTTAATTATTGAAGCATGCCAATTTATTATGGCTTCTTTTCATATCCTGCCACACGTTGGCTGCACCAATTTATTATGCAACGTTACGATTATTTCATAAATTCACACAAATACAGAACCATGTACTCAACGCAACTATTAAGTGTAGTAAACCGGGCAGGTCGCAGGATTTTTGTTTCTCGTTGCGTCAAGTATATGTAGTTGCACAATAATTAAATACATTTTAAAGAGGAGTGAAATGTTGTTGACATGAAATAATTATTTAAAACCATTTAAAAATAATCATCCTAAGATTTATTCATTAATAGAAAAATATTCCAATATTAAAAAATTCAAACATTAGATATATCAAATATCCACTTTTATAAGTTTCACACATATTAGGCTGTTCATAACATCTAAAAACTAAACAATCATATACTCTTATTCACTAAACAGACATGTTAAATAAGTCATCTAAATTCTTTCATTTTTTTGTGTGTCTGACTTTGATTCAATCTTCAAATGCTAATAGCAACTCATTTAAAAAGAAACAAAAATAATATTAAACTTAAGCATAAAATTGCTAGTTGCTATAGACAAAATAAACTAATTACATTTACTTTCAAACTATTATTTAACTCTATTGACACACCCAAATTTTTAACATGTAACAAAAATTTAATAACTTTCAAATTTTCTTATAAAATTAAATTATTGACTTTAACTATTATTTACATTTACAATTTTTAAGTCTTACTGTTCATGTAAAATTGTCTTTCAGAAAGTTCTTTTCACAACAAAATTATAAATGTTTAGTCATCACCTGCATACTGCTGCCGTTACCGTGTGTGTGTGTGTGTGTGTGTGTGTGTGTGTGTGTGTGTGTGTGTGTGTGTGTGTGTCCTGAATCCTGAGAATTTTATGATGATGATGATGCTGTGTACTATGTCTCTGTGGGTTGTTGTTGTTGTTGCTCCTGAGTTCCTCCATATGTCTTGTGTGTGTGGTAAAAGTGTGTTCAGTCGATCGGCAGACCAGCAGCGTGACGTCCTTTGGAAATAGCTTATCAAACGGACATAGTGTCCTCGTGTAGAGATTCATTGAGTCTGAGAATGCCCCAAAATTGTCGGTCGTATTTATACTGGACTCAATCTGACATGTCCAGGATTGGTCTTGACATGTTAGAAATTGTAACTTTCATGCAAAGCGTCCTTTTAATTACGAATCACTTTTTTGTTAATTTTAGCGATTTCGTAAACACACTTGTAGCATGTGCGATATCATTGTTTGCGTAATTTTTTCTGTTCACGCACATATGACACACATGTTAATTACTCTTTAATTACACCCGTAATTAACATTAATTACTGAGCGTCTTTAATATTGCAAATTTCTGCAATATTTTAGATATCATTGCATTCGTTAAGAATTCCTTAATGCAATGGTGTTTTTATAATTGGCGTAAGTCTTTACTTACAGGTTTAACACAAGTAATTAGTTTATTATAATCCTGTTAAGACATGATTACAGAAAACAATAAGTCGTTCGCATCACCCCATATTTTCATGCCGTAGCGTGCTCACACACAAGCTGTAACTTACACTACCACAGCAGGTGTCCCTCTCGACAGGTTAGATATTGTCAATTCCTGCTCAAAATTCTATAAAACTGTTCCTTATTCTATTTATACTAATTACAATATAAAACATACCGCCTTGGGCAAATATGCAAATATATGTATTGTTGCAGTAAAACAAAATTTTTTGAAAATAAAATTGTTTTTACCTTACCGGGTCCCCTTAATGATTTAGTGTATATTCATGTAGTGAGACTTGAACAAGTGGTGAGCTGTTAAAAATATAGATTCACAGATTCAGCTTACCTCTTAAAAGTTCTTTTGAGTTCCCAGCCTCAAAGAAAGTTCAAACATGGGGAAGCAGGTCTCTTCAGGAAAAAAGGTGAAAAGAAAATTAGGGGTTATGTGCGTCATAGAAAAATAAAAGAACTGACAGGTTTCTCAAATTGGTGCTGTGAAGTCCGTGTGTTAGTGAGCAAATTCCAACTAAATGCTGCTCCTTGGACAGTTGAAACTAGACTGAGAAAAACGTCCATGTGCACCTGACATTGCAAAGCACATGTTGCAATATAGGGCACGTGCTTATATATATATATATATATATATATATATATATTCAATCACTTTCTGCTACAGTCCGTTTCTTGATGTATATAATACATTTAATATTTATAATGAATTTACCTCAAGATATACCTTGTTTTCCTTATTAGGAACATGTTTCGGGTACCATCTTGTACCCATCCTCAGCCTTCCGGTTTTTGTGTCTGGTGAAGTACATATGTGTTGGTTGACTTATTATTATTGTGGCTTAATAAAACATAACATAACACAACATAAAACAGAAAACAAACTAATACCTGAACAAATACAATTCATTACAAAACATGACACAATATTCAAAGCACTTAACATCGAAAATACACAAAAACTAACACATACACCACAATCACACACAATAAAACCAATTTGAAGTACCAGAAGCCAACATGAAGCCACAATAATAATAGTCAACCAACACATATGTACTTCACCAGACACAAAAACGGGAAGGCTGAGAATGGGTACAAGATGGTACCCGAAACATGTTCCTAACAAGGAAAAAACAGGTATAGCTTGACGTAAATTCATTATAAATATTAAATGTAATATATATACACACACACACACACACACACACTCACACACATAAACATACTACTGACCTTCGTATGTTACAGTGGAAAACAAAATACAAGACACCAATGAAGTCACTAAAAACCAGATTTAATTATCACAAATAACAGTTTCTAATTAACTCGTATAATAATTCCAGTTAGATTTATCCACACGCAATAATAATGTCAATTAATAGAGTTCCACACAATTATTAACACAATAATTCTTCACTTTGACAAAACTCGATCCGCGCTAACGAAAATCGCTCACGTAACTGAACTGACAACCCAGCTGCTATGGCTTTATATAGGTCGTGCAGAGGTCCAGTACAGGTTTTCCCCCTTACTGCACGCCGGATTAATGCATTTTTCAAGCGTCTTTGACCACACTAGAACACCTACTTGAATGAGGCAACGCCTGCCACACTGGATGGGGGGAAGTGGAGAACGTTCTCAGCTGTTCTAAGTGGTTCGATACCGTACTTTGTAGCACTGCCCCATCCTTATGCCTGTTCATCCCGAACTGACAAACTATCTCTGAAGTAATACTTGGCCAGGCGACCTAGGTGGAAGACTTGCGAAGGATAATTCTCCAGTTCTTCGAATTCAGTCTCGTGTGATCCAAACATCAAGTTCCCAGTAACACGAGTCTTCCACTCAACCATTAGTTTTGCTGGAATCGCTCCCGTTGCATCATGTACTGATGACCTAAATACCACTAGCTGGTCCAAGTCTGTTTGGGTCTCGTCACCAAGCTCTTAGTAACTTCATCTTCAACAACTATTCCTCTGGGTGCTTCTATTAACTCAGGAACAATCAAGGGGTTTTTCTTGACACCCATAGTTAGCTTTCCAATCATTTCTTTTGTCATTACACTTATTTCTACTTCCTCTGCTAGTTCTTCCATTTGTGCCTGCAATAGCAAAGGATGCTCTTGACCAGACCTGTCAACTTCTTCGCCGGTCAATGCCACTTGCTTGATTGAATGGTTGGCAGACCCTGTCATTTTAGCCATACAAAGCTTTGTCTTTTCTTGTGCTACCCTCAGGACACTCTCTCATAAGTCCACAATGAATCCATAAGCATTCATAATGTCTGTGCCAAGAATCACCTCATCAACAATGTCTGCAATAAGCATTTGGTGGCTAAACTCGAGGAGACCCAGGCGTACACATACGTCTACTTGACATAATACTTTGACAGGGTTTCCAGTCACAGTCTGTATTGTGCAAGAGCTAATTTGAGGCTTGCGGTTGTTAAGTCAGGGCGCATGATGGACACTGTAGCACCCGTGTCAACTGTAAATGGTGTTGGTTTACCTTCGGCAAATCCATTAACGATCAAGTTTCTGCTGATCTTATGTAGCATGGAAACTGTGTGCTGTTCTCGAGCTTTATTTCTCCAAGTGGTGTGATCACTCTCCTCTCGGTATTTTCTTCTCCCCCAACAGGCTACCTGTAGATGACCATATTTCCCACACTTGTAACACTTTGGTCTTCTCTCTTTATTCTTTGGTTTGAAAAATTGTTGTTGCGCTGCTGACTTCTTAAACAGTTTTTCTTGAATCATCACTTTATTCCATCCGTTATGACGATACTGTGATATTGGATCCATTTGGATACAACATGATGACATACTTTGATTAATTTAGGTCGCCGACTTGGCAGCTTAAAACAGAGAGCATGAACAACAGTGTCTGAGCTATTCTGATGTCGTGCCATTCTTAACACTTTTTGTAATTGACAACCTCTGATACCGTCAATAAACACAATGTGAGCCATCCACGTTCGGGGAAGTCCTCCGATTTTTCAGGATAAGCCAGTCTCGTCAATCGGTGAACATTTGCTTCAAACTCCTGGAGGGTTTCCCCGGAACGCTGTCACTTCATTTTCAGTTGAACACGGTTCACTTCGCACAAATGCTGGTTATCATACTGTAATCCAGAGCTTTCGTTAATTCGGCATAGATGTTCTGGCTGTCAGATGACACTTTCAGTATTAGCTTTGCGGCAGGTCCTTTTAAAGCAAGAATGAGTGAAAGACCTTTCTCTTCTTCTGCCCATCTATTTAAGGGGACCATGTACCCGAAATTTTTTAAAAATTTCACTTTTTCTGTTTTTAAAATTTTCAGAAACTACAGTTAATTCTGAAAAAAATGATATAAAATTTGTTTACCTATGAGAAATAAAAGTTACAAAAATAAATAATTAAAAAGTACACAATTTTGTTTTGAGCGCTTGCATTTTCAGGCTTGGAAACTTTTAATATATTTGTTTTTTTTTCATATACAAAAGGGAATTTTTGTGTTATAGGTTAGGTTGGCTACTCTGTCATTATTACAGGTGAGGAATACAAACATGAGCATTCACTGCCTTTACCTGAGCTTCATAAAATAAAATATATTCAGGAACCTAAGCAATGAAACTTTACTGAGCAAGTGCCTTTTTGGTAAAACACAAAACCCGAATGAATCGTTCAATGCCCTAATTTGAAAAGGTTACCAAAGACAATTTATGTTGGGATAAATACAATTAAAGTGGGAGTGTATGATGCAGTGCTTGTTTTCAACAGCGGAGCTTACAGCAAATGTACTGTGATGGGGAAAGTAAGTGAGTCTTGTCGGGCACGGTTGAGACGAATCGATGAGAGGAGAGTAAAAGAAGCTGATAAGAAAATGACAGAGCAAAGTAAGGTAGAAGGTAAAATAAAAAGGCAAGAAAACAAGAAGAAATCAGAAGAAAATGAGGAAGACCCACAGTACAGCGCAGGACTATTTTAAATGTAGCTTTGTTGTGTAACTATGGTAACATTGACAATAAAGTAAGTTTTCTCAAAAAATGACTTTTTACCATATTTATGTACCTTTTTCTCAGCTTCTGTAAAAGATAGAAACACGATTCTTTTTTTAAGTTGTAGGGGTAATTACAGTGTATCTACTGAATCTCAATAACAGAAGAAGAAAGTAACCGAAAAATTATAAAAAATTATTAACTCTTTAAAAAAATTAAAATATTTAGACAATTTTTCAAAAAATTAATTAAATAAATGTGAGATAATAAAACATAATTTTTTTGGTTCAGATGGTTAAAATACCTTCCCAGAATATGCTGACCAAACCTCAAGTTTGTACCTTGAACAGGTTTTGAGAAAAAGGTACATAAAGTTGATTAATTTAACATGGGGAAGATAGGCGGGTACATGGTCCCCTTAAGCAAGCGGCAGCTTCAAATTAGCAATGAAAAGTTGCCCAGTGAGTGCTTTCATTAAATGTCGGGGCCTTTGTGAAAACTGGAGCGTCATATCAGTTTCATTTCTCTGATATTTTGAATCTTCTGCGGCATTTATTAATTGTCTTTCTTTATCAACTGTTTCTTTGTAATTAAATCTTCAAAACTTGACGTATTTGTTTTCATAGTTGCACAGATTTTTCTATTTCAGATATTCTGTCAACTTGTTTGTTCAGCTTACCTCATAACACAACGAATTTTGCAGTATTATCCTCTTGTATGAACGCCTTAATGTTATCTGCTTGACTACTAAATTCTTATTTTTCCCATCTCTCTGGTGTTTCATTTTCACGCATAAATTTTTCGTCTTGCCATTTTTCTGCTTCTTCTCTTTTCTGTCTTCGTTCATCTTTTTGTTGTCCCTGTCTTTACCATAGCATAATCGGAATGCTTCTGTCATCTGACTGGTATCCATTTTATTTTTATCAACTACCACTAACACCACTCTTCTATGAAGTATCCTCTGTTTCCACTGTTAACCATTCGTCCCGCTTCTGACACCACTGTTATGATGGACTAGTGATCGTCAGATGGTACAGTGGAAAACAAAATACAAGACACCAATGAAGTCACTAAAAACCAGCTTTAATTATCACAAATAACAGTTAACAGTTTATAATCAACTTTTACAATAATTCCAGTTAAATTTTTCCATATGCAATAACAATGTCAATTAATAGAGTTCAACACAATTATTAACACAATAATTCTTCACTTCGACAAAGACTCGATCCGCGCTAACAAAAATCGCTCATGTAACTGAACTGCCAACCCAGCTGTTATGGCGTTATATAGGTCACACAGAGGTCCAGTACAGCTTTATATTGCAACGATACAGCCATAGCTGTATTAGGCATTAATTTAAATAAATGTAAATTTTGTATAATTTGTATAAGTTACGGGTAAATGGACAGGTCTGAGATTGCAGAAATATTTCATTGTTAGATTAGGGTAGCAATTAACCTGTTCCAACATGCAGTGAACACCTGCTCAATTTATGTGTGTTACACATGTATCTTGTGTGTGTGAGTGAAGCAGGCATAGGCAGGAAACTCAGCAACCTGCCCCAAGTAATTAATAAAATAATTGTTGTAATTCACTGTGAGAAAACTAATTAATGTATGATCAAACCAAAGGCACCAAAGTGTGGGTAAAAATTATAGTTATCCCCAGTGAAAAGATGACGTTAATAGAACACGTTATGCGAAGACGGTGCAAACTAAACGTGCTAAAAAATACGCAAATTACCCTAAGACGCTCAAATTAATATAGTGAGTGATTAATCGAAGTAGCTACGATTTGTGCCATCTCAATTCTGTGCAAAACAGTGCTATTTGCTAATAATTGCAAATAGATGAAAAGGTTCAGTAGTGGGGGCTGTCACGAGATACGCAGGTATCGACAGGACGATTTTGGAGCCGACCAGCGCGGAATCTCGAGAGGGTATAAATTAAGGGTTCGACCAAAAACCCTTCTCTTCATTTCAAGACTCAGTTGCGGCCGGACATGCTGTCCATCGGCAAAACAGTTTATTTTTATTATTCTATTATAAGTCGCAGTAACAAACGAAATGACGTTTATGAAAGTCACGACAATATTACGGGAAAAGTAAATACAGCAATAGTTAGTCTGTCAAGAGTATATCCAGGAAATATGCTGTGGATCGACGCTGGACTCTAGACGTATCCAGGAAAGCTGCCGTAGATCGACGCTGGACCCTAGACGTATCCAGGACCACGCCAGGACAAGAGGAATGGAAAATTAACTCTAGACAACGCTGGACCCCGGACAACAGTCGTAAGATCATCAGAAATCGAGGTGACATGCTTAATGCATTTTAAATGATTTATAAAAACAAAAGAGCTCATAAAGACGATTTCAAAAGACAGTAAATTGAAACAAAGAAAGTTTATATGTAGCAATGATATGTTAAAATGTAAATAAATGTTTAGTCGTAAGAATGAGCGATCGTATATACATGAAAGCAGTAATCAATGAAAGAGAATTTAAAGTAAAGAGAGTAGAGTTTATTACCAAAATAAATAGTAAAGTAATTAGATATTTGAAGTATAGAAGATTAATTTAAAGTTGAATATTAAAACAAAAGCCAGTCTACAAGAAATTAATATAAAGTTAAATTGAAGTCAAAACATTGGTATAGACTGAGCTAGTAGAGGTCAGATCTGAGATAAGACAATTTATTTCAATATAAGAATATTTTAATTTTATAATAAATTAATAAAAATTATTTAACATGTTTAGATATAAGAATTTTTTTAAATATGTGTAATATTGCATATCGTAAGATATGAACATTAAATAATGAGCAATATCGTGACCGACAAATTAATGATGTTTATGAATAATTTAATAATGAAAAAATAATAAATATGAGTTTTTAATACTGATAATAAAAATACTCGTATTATATTTACACCTGAACCCCAAATACACGTACATGTTGTTAGTAATGTTATATAAAGTGTATGAGTTCAATTAATGTACCAATTAAATTGCACAGAATATATAATTTGTTACATTTTTGTCGCCCTTGACGTGTGACACGACACGCGTACATTTAATAACATTGTATCGTTGTATAAATGGCTCCCAAAGAACGTGGGGCTGTACAAATTAAATTATATATAAATTTGTATATAAATTATACTGTTGTAATATATATATTGTACTGCACTTATTTTTTGCTAGTATAATATTTATTATATTTGCACCACGTTGGATGCGTCATTAATTGTACTGTAATTATTTTAACAGGTATTGTAATTATGTAATTATGATATGTAACTACCTTTATTATGTTTTTTGTTTATCAGTACATGAAAAGAAACTCTCTCAGGGTTAATGATTATTAAGCTGTTTGATCGTATTTACGATTGTATATAATATTTTCTTTTCTTTAAACCAAACCAAATACAGTTAGTATGTAGTATTTTCAGAAATAACCATGTAAAAAAATAGATACCAAACAAATGTAACTTGACTGATTCTGAATTCTTCCAGCTGCCACGGGTTCACTTCTGGTTGATGTTTATTATTTTCAAAAGCAATATCAGGCTTGGCGATCCATTCCTTCACACAAATTTCTTATTGGTTTCACCGCTGAATGTTGTTTTCTAGGACGACTGCAACACAGATGTCTCCTTGGAATATTTAATTATATTTTATGGCCACTTAAACTATTCTTCAGTCCAGGATTTCCCTCTTCTATTGGCGTTCTATTAACGATATGTTTATATTTCTTGTAATATTATTTATTTATTGAATATTAGTTTATTTTACTAAACTCAATAGGAATGTTGAATCTCTCCTCCTGATTGTTTACTTTATTAAATTTATAATCAAAACTCTGGTATAACAAATTAAATTCCTTTACTGTTTTTTCTTTTTACATATGACATTAAACTTGATGATGTACAAATTTGATTTATTTAAATGTTAACAATTATTAATTTACATATCGCTCTTTTAGACTCTTCATGCTGTTACTATTAGATATAAAATTAGACTAATGATGTTACTTTTCTTAGATATGAATTTAGACTCTTCATGCTACTCTTATTCAATATATTTCAAGACTTTTGATGTTACTTTTCTTAGATATAATTGAAGACTAAAAAACATTTTCTTTCATCTCTATACAATACAATCTTTAACAAATTTGCCACTTTGATAATTCCCTACTTTCATTACATCTGTTTATCATATACCTATTAAAAACATATATCACTTTTCTATTTCTTATTAAACATCTTTATTTTATCTGTAATATTCGTAATTCTAGTTGGTATTTATTAAATTATAATTTTTATTACTATTTACTCTTATTATAACATTCATTCCAATTTCATATATTCTTTTCAGAACATATAACTTAATATTGTTTTATATCATATAGGAATCGACCTTTATGTTGACTGTGTGAGTCGATAGTCACGATGTTTTTGTTTACATTTTAAAACATATGTTCCATTTAATATTAAATTTGTGTCTTTTCTCTTTTAAAATTTATTATTTTCCTATTATGTGCTGTGTTGCATTTTAACAGCAGTACAATATATATATATATATATGTTGGAACAGTACAAATATATAAGGTACTGTGCATTGCACAAAGTAATTTAAATAAGTAATTAAAATAAATAAATAATGCATTTTGTTAATAATAATAGTTCAGCTTGCAATCTGAATTGTAAAAGGAACGCGTAACTTTCATGTTGATACAGGTAAATAACGCCAGCTGCTCTCTGTATGTGTGTACACATGTAAAATGTGTGTGTGTGTGTGTGTGTGTGTGTGTGTGTGCAACCTGTCCATTCCTGAAAAGCGCCACCTTTTCAGTAACGATATAAATTATTTGCATTGATTTAATTTGTAATACTTGTGTGCATAATAGCACAAAACTAAATACACCAAAATGTGTATTTAAATAACACGAATAAGTGTATAAAAATAGTGCAAAACGAATAAAAAGTAATTATAGGAAGTTAAAAATCAATAGTAATTATGTTAAGATGAAGAAAAACGGTTTGTGCCTGAAGAACACCTATAAATTACCGACCGAGTGAATATCGGGTAATGTGCAAAAGCCTTCGCAATTCGCGAAGACGAGCAAATTAATTGTGACAAGAAAGCGTGGCTTAGAAGTGACGCTATCGACAATATAAAACCTGCAGAATATTGTTGAGACGTGATTTTGGTGCCCTGGGTATAAATACTGGGGACGCGCTAACATCACTCTCTTAATTGTTCAACCACTGATGCAGCCGGAGGCTCTACTTGACAACTAGAACTTTGTTATCTTGATCGACTACTATGGCAGCCAGAGACTCTGCATAGCGACAACAACAGTACATCAACCACAAGCAGCAGTCAGGAACTTCAAGAATACTCATCAGTTCGAGTGAGCAGTTGCAACCTGAGGCCATGAAGAGGGACGAAGGAGCAACCGAGTACAGGCAGTAATCCAGAGTACGAGAATCCGATGGACGAAGGACTACAAGAACCCAGGAATCCAGGACGACAAAGGAGCATCCCGTATCAAGGACCGAAGAGGACGCGCTGCAGATGTACCACAAATAATAAGGTGACAAATAACCACGCACTTTAAAAACCGAGACTTAATCAAAAGGCAATAAGTAACAAAGAAAAAATAGACAATTCAATTCAAATATGAATCAAGAAATGGTATAACTGTAAATATGTTTTTGTACAATAATGAACATAATATGTAAGACTGTTTAACAATAATTGTTATCAGTAACTATAATTTGAAATCTAAATTTTTATTATTTAAATTGACAAAATCATTAGAGAATTTTATTAGAAAGCAAAGCATATGCAGTAATTAAAAAAGAACTTAGATAATATAATCAATATGATATAAATGAGGTAGCTGAGAGCAATATAAAAATTTATAACAATGTATTAGAATATAAGATTATATAATATGTTTGTGTGTAATATAAGACTACTAATTATGCGTAATAATTACGTGAAAATAATAATGATTTTGAATCGCAAAACAAATAAGAAATGCTATCAATAAATATTTAAATGATTTTTAACCAGATTAAGTAGCGTTATTATTATTATGATTACACCCATATCATCAACCACACACATTTAATGTGTGTAGTGTTACATAAAGATTTGTCGCACATTAAATAAATTAAACATTGTGTTGTAGAAATGTCGCCCAAAAATGTGTGGCCTGACCAAGTCATTTAATGATATTAAAAGATTGTAAAGTTAAATGAATGCTCTAAAGAAAAGTGTGTTAAATGCAGAAATGTTGTATTGGAATAACAAAAATATTATAGTAAATGTTATTTCAAATTGTTGTGTATTATAAGAACACAACTGGCGCTCAACAGGTAATAATTGTTAAAATGGAAGTGTAATCGTAATAGTAATATAATAATAATTAATAATTAAAATAATAAATAAAATATAGTAGAACCGAGAATCACCAATAATAATTATTTTAAAATATAATAAATAAAAATAATTCCACATGGCGGATGAAAGCATTTCAAAATATGATGCGAGCCAGGGTAGATGAATTAAGTATAAAACAAGCTGATAAAATGGAAGAATTAAATCGGAATATGAATAAACAAACGGAAAGTATAAATGAATTAAAACAAGATGTAAATGATAAATAGGCGAATTAAAACAAGACAGTGTAAAAATTACAGAAAATTTAAATGAAGTAAAACATGAATTAAAACAAGATAATGTGCAATTAAGAGAAGAATTAAAGCAAGAGATCTCAGATAGTACTATGCAGTTTGCAGATAAAATTATTGACACTAATACGTGCATTGATGCATTAGAAAATGAAGTTAAGAAAGTCCTGTGTGAACAGTCTGTTAGGTTAGAGAATAAGCATAAAGAGTTGCGTATAGAATGGAAAAAAGACGTATAGGGCAAATACAAATACATGGCGGGGTAAATGAACAAATGAATGTGACAAAGCATGAACAGGACAGTAAAATATTGAATGTTCATGATCTGCTTCAAGTGACCACTAGTAAAACAAATGAAATAGAATCACGCACAATTGTAATTGGGAACAAGATAGAAGAAACATCCAGGACTGCGAAAAATTGTTCTGGAGAAGTGTCCAATATGAAGGATCATGTGAAGAGTGAAATGGATCAACTTCATGAGGAATTACATAAATGTCCAGCACCGATGCTGATATATTCAGCACCAATGGAAGAAAGAGTTAAATGAACTTTTGCAGGAAATAAATGGGAGAACAGTCTTTAATTCTTGCCCAACTGCGAGAAGGAGATGGAAAGGATAGGTAGTACAATTGACGATAACGAAAAAATAAATTTTTTGTGACATTTTAAAGATTCAGCAGCACAATGGTATACAATAATACATGATAATGTTCCAAATTATCAACACTTCTGAGACTCATTCGAAAATAGATATTGGAATATCCATACACGTCAAATACATGATCAACTAGAATATGGTAAATATAATATTCATGGTCATCAGAGTATGGAACAATATACCATAGCGCAAATTGAACGAATGAAACATGTTAAACCTAAGTTTTCGGAATATGAGATAATATCTAAACTGGCTTACCATTTTCAGAAAAATATCCAACTCGCTGTGTACACCCAAGGTATTAAAACCATTGAAGAATTTTTAATACTTGTAACACAATCTGAGAACATCACTCACGGAGAAAACACACAACACAGTTATCAACCACAGAGTAATTATAACGTAATTACAGCCGTGATGAGTATAAACCAACAACATCACATACAATAAATAGATCACCAACGCAGCACATGGTAAATAAGTCAACTGTAAACTATGTGTGCCAACCAACGACACCACAAGCGGAATGCCGTGAACAGGTGGAACGTCGAAAGCAGCAGGACAATAGAAGTGAGAAAGGGGGTTACCTTTGGCCCAGTTCAAAGAAACTATTTCCGAAGCCATATGAAAGTGGGTGAACGTGGTGAAAATGCACAGTACATCAAAGAAGGAATGCACAGAGGAAGCGGCGAACACACCTTCGACGTCTAAACAATGACTGCGGAAACACGACGATATATGATAAATAATATATATCCGGTCGACATAAGAGACGAATTGCTTAGCACAGATGATGGTGTAAATCAAAACGAATGCCACACACAATGCCCTATTGGTAATGTATGTATTAACAAGTGTCTAATTAAAATGTTAGTGGACACCGGTAGCCAGCTGTCAGTTTTAAACGCTACTTGGGTTCAATGAAATAAACATTTTAAAAATATAGTGATGTTACCTGTAAATAATATGAATATTACACTGCTACAAATAAACAAGAAAGGGTTAAAAAACAAGCATATGTAACCATAACATATGAAAAATTAGCAATAGAATGTCCAATGATTATTATGGATAAGTTGATATATGATGGTATTATAGGAATTGATTTATTAAATGTGCTAGATGCTAAGATTGATATAAGTAATAATAAGATAATGTGTAATTATAAGGGTGTTCAACATAACATAAATATGAATGAAGAAGAGAGACAGTATAAGGTAAGTGAGACACCTATTTTCTTAACTAAACCAAAGGTTCAATATGCACCAACTCGATCTACAAGTCAGACAACTGAAAAGATCTCTAGACAGGAAGAGAGGCAGCTTCAAGAGGTAATAAATGAATATGAAGACGTATTCAGTGAAACACCAACGCAGACGACAGTCTACAAACATACCATAACTGTAACAGACCCAACAAAATTCGTCAGGAGGACATACCCTATTCCAATGCACTACGGGGAAGAAGTAGAAACGGAAATATGTCGCATGTTGGATAATAATGTAATAGAACGGTCCAACAGCAACTTCTTAAATCCTCTAGTTGTAGTAAAGAAGAAAAGCGGGGATATTCGTCTATGCCTGGACATGCGGGAGCTGAACAGTATTATAATGAAGGGTCATCACCTATGCGAGCAGAACATTGGGGAGGTGGAATTTGATCCATTATCAATTCAGGAAATAGAAGAAGCTATTAGTGCCCTCAAGAACAACAAGGCACCAGGTACAGACTTAATTCCTGCAGAATTGCTTAAAGCTGGAGGTACTGATGTGGCAGTCGCACTGCACTCCTTAATTGTGGACATATGGCAAACGGAACAAATGCCCATGGAATGGAATAAATGCATTATATGCCCTATTTATAAAAAAGGTGACAAACTTCAATGTAAAAATTACAGAGGTATTTCGTTGCTGTGCACCTCCTACGAGGTTTTTACATATATTTTGAACCAAAAGTTGAGACCCCTCACAGAAAATATAATACGGGAATACCAAGCTGGATTCTGACCTGGAAGGTCTACAATCGACCAACTCTATTCGGTAAAACAGATACTAAGATGCAAATGGGAATGTGATATTGATGTGTACCAAATTTTTGTGGACTTCAGGCAAGCGTGTGATTATTAATAGAGACAAACTACACCATAATGTATGAGTTTGGAATACCAGGCAACCTGGTAAGATTAACACAAGTGACCATGCAGCAGACTGAAGCCCAAAAGTGCAAGCTAACTAACAACCCATAAATATCACACGAGGATTAAAGCAAGGAGATGGATTAGCCCCAACACTATTTAATATTGCATTGGAATATGTAATTAGAGGCTTATCAATAAATAGCTCCAATCTGTTAACAAATGAAAGTGTACAGATAGCCGCATATACAGATGACATTAACATCATGTCAAGAAGGATCGCGGCAGCTAAAGAAATATTTCTGGAACTTAAAAACAAAGCCAAGGAAGTTGGGCTAGCCATAAATATAGATAAAACGAAAATGCTTATCCAAACAAGAAGGGACCAGGTTCATAACATTGAGATAGAGGAGGACACAATTGAAGTGGTGGACAATTTCACGTATCTCGGAGTGAACCTAGCAAAGACTGGATCAGAGGAGCCGGAGATCCAAAGATGGACCACCATGGCTAACAAAAAAAATCCTCAGACGCATTATAGGCCCAATACAAGAAAATGGCTCATGGAGACAGATACAACAATGAACTTTATCGGGATTCTCAGAAGTTTTAAAAGGATGTCAATTAACATCCATCGGCATCAAATTGTTAAAACAACTTAAAACTTACACAAATCTTATTTTTGTCTAGTTTGTTATGTTTTTAGTTTTTCACTAGCATATAACACTTCTATTTATTAGCTTTCTTCATCTGTTTCTGAAGAAGACAGTATTACTCTCATTTTCAGATTCTTCTGATGTACAAAGAAACTCCAGGTCTTTTCAATTTTCCAGATGGTGTGTATATATCGTCACTATCACACATCCTATGTGTATAAAGTTTTCTAATATTGCCATTAAAAGGTCCATTAACACGCACATCTAAAGGTTGAATTACGAATGTTAATCCACCAGGAATCACTGCCAAAACTGTTTTTGTTTCTTGAAGTCTTGCTTTTATTTGGTCCATCAGATGCACTATGTAGCTGTCAAAAACTACCAAGTTTTTATTCTTTAAGAGAGCTCCTGTTGTAAACTGTTTCAATCCAGTAAAAAACAAGCTTTTCTTTCATCCACCCTTTCTCCTGAATGTAAACGATTCCCCCCTTGGAAATTCTTCTGTAGACAAAGTTTTTCGCTTCAGAAACACTTACGGAGGTAATTTGTACCCATCGGCTGTAATCGCTAGTATAACTGTGCACCTTTGTTCATGTGTCCTGTTGATCTGACTGCCACAGCTTTTGTACCTTTTTCATCAATACTTGTGGCCGTTGGGATATGCAAAATGACCTTGTGTCTGCATTCCCAATTTCATACAAATCGAAATTGTTCATTTGCATCATTTGTACAATACATTGATGAAACTGAAAAACTTTATTTTCACATTATTGAGGTAAACGTGGAGCCAGAGTAGTTCTTATTTGAATTGAAAGACTGAAGGAACCGTACACACTAACCAAGACTGGCAGAGAATTACGTATTATCTGTTTCAAGAGTTGATCGAATTTCCTAGCTTCAATCTCTACAATTTCGGTGATAACAGTGAAAGCCCCACTACTTTTTTCTTTTATAAACTTGACTAGGTGCTTTTCTACTCCTGGAATAGCTTTTATACTATTGAAAAAACACCGATAGCAAGTAGTAACACTTAATTTTTCTTTTTGTATTTTCCACTCCTTAACATTAAGATGCCATTTGATAAACGTTATGTGATGCAGCATGAATACAATTTTCTTTTGCGAATTTGTTACGGATAAACAAAACCTTAGCCATATAGTATGAGCGAGATGTTCTTCCACTCATGAATTCATGATCTGATTCTTCACACACACTAACAATGACAAACAAATACAGTAACAGAATGCTACAACAGAGTACCATTATAAATCTACAACATGAACAAATAACTGACAGACAAGGATTGAGAACTGTGGACCAAATTATCGGTAACATTCATTTTACTATTACTACACTCAAACCTGCCAATTTTGAGCAATGTTACAATCTGACGGTACACGTGCAGATCTACAATTTAGCATGTCAATTATATTATTTGCACCCATATTTTTAGGAGAAAAATCTGGGACTAAAAGTGTGCAATATACATGAGAAATACAGTATACTTTACCTACAGTGAATAGTAGGTACAGTAAATAGTACTACAGTGATTCTTGGATAAGTTAATTTTTACAAGCATGATTGGAAGGAGGTTTGTAGATTGATTATGTTTTTAAATCCGGTTTTCTCATTTATTAATAACCAATGATTTACCATTGACAATTTTGTTCTCATTTGTTCCAGTTACAACCACTCACAACAATGCATGAAGACATGAAATCTGCTCAGATATGTGAACAACATACAAAATGTTCAGTACAGAATGAATCCGTTTCATCACTTTCACTTCCTGCAATAAAGCATTGGACACCAGTTCATAAAAATAAACTCCAGCATGATATTTGTTTAGATACATTTAATCCGGCTAGTGGTTTGACACTAGTACACCAGTACCAGTGTGACATTTGTTCAAAAACATTTACTCGTGGCAGTAGTTTGTCACGTCATAAAGTAATACATTCTGGCATTAAGAAGTACCAGTGTGACGTTTGTGGAAAACAATTTTCTAAGCGTACTAGTTTGACACAACATAATGTAATACATTCAGGCAGTAAGTACCAGTGTGACATTTGTGAAAAAAAATTTACTCAAGCCACCTATTTGTCACAACATAAATTAATAATACATGCTGGCATCAGGTACCAGTGTGACGTTTGTACAAAAACATTCATTGATTATTATTATTTTAAAACTCATAAAGAATTACATGCTGGCATTTCAAAGTACCAGTGTGACATTTGTGGAAAAAAATTTGCTCGTGGTTGTGGTTTGACACGTCATAAATTAATACATGCTGGCATTAAGAAGTATCAGTGTGATGTTTGTGCAAAAACATTTACTGATAGTACTAGTTTGGCACAGCATAATGTAATACATTCTGGAATTAAGAAGTACCAGTGTGACATTTGTGAAAAAAAATTTACACGAGCCGCCTATTTGTCACAACATAAATTAATAATACATGCTGGCATCAGGTACCAGTGTGACGTTTGTAAAAAAACATTCATTGATTATTATTATTTTAAAACTCATAAAGAATTACATGCTGGCATTTCGAAGTACCAGTGTGACATTTGTGGAAAAAAATTTACTCGAGCAATCAAGTTGTCACAGCATAAGAAAGTAATACATGCTGGCGACAAATTAAGTAGTAGTGCTACGACAGCTACTACAGCACTGTGACATTTGTACAAAACTATTTCTGCTATTGGTTTGTTACCATATTGATTAATACATCTGGCATTACGAACTACCAGTGCGATGTTTGTGCAAAAACATTACTCATGGCAGTAGTTTGACAGGTCAGAAAGTAGTGTAGTCTGGCATTCAGAATACTAGTGTGATGTGCAAAAAAATTTACTCGAGCAGTCAATTTGTCTAAACATACATTATACATGCTGCCAATAGGAACTTCCAGTGTGATGTTTGTGCAAAAACGTTACTCAAGCAGTCAGCTTGTCGCAACAATAATTAATACATGCTGGCATTAAGGAGTACCAGTGTGACATTTGTGGACAACAATTATTTCTGCTATTGGTTTGTCACTACATAAATTATTACATGGTATCCATTAAGAAGTACCAGTGTGGGTTTCATACAAAAACACCATGGTAGTCTATTTGTCAGCATGGGTTTATACATTCTGGTACTAAGAGAGACTTGTGTGGCATTTATACAAGAACATTCACTCTGGCTGGTGGTTTGGCAAGTCATATTAATACTTGCCAGCAATAAGAAGTACCACTCTGTTATTTGCACAAAACATTCTTATGTAGTTTTAAGTAATATATGCTGACATTAACTAGTAGGTACCAGTGTGATGTTTTTACAGATAATTTTATTCAGCTTGATGGTTTAACAGAATACAATCTAAGACATTCTCACATTAACACGTTCCAGTGTGATGCTTGTATAATTTATTTATGCTACTTGTCAGTATAAATTAGGACTACCGGCTTTAGGAAAACCCAGTCTGTTTATAACAAATCAGTGATTAATTATTTATGGAAATTGATAAAATATAACATTCAATCTTACCATTGTAATCTTTATAAGACAAAAATCTATACTGAGAACCATTTAATAACATTAATTAATACATGCTGAAACTGAAAGTGGTAGTTTGGTATTTGGTGCTACAAAGCATAGTATAAGCACTGAACACCATGAATATAAATGGCTTTACTCTATGAATATAAAAAGATTAATAATAAACTGTAAAATTATTGATAAAATCTGATGACTAAATAAGTTTGTCATATATTAATGATAATTAATTATACTAGAGATTAATCTATTATTATTAGCGAACCCCATATTCTGTGAATATATTACTTTCAATGCTCCAATTTAGACACACTATTCCTTGTGTTGCTGACTGGATGATTGGTCACTGCATGATTTTGTTAAATTGCAGTAGCATAGTGACATTCAAATGATAAATCCAACACTACTATTTGACCAGTGGTATCATGGAACAAATGAGGCATATCGGCAGTAGTAGGCCTTTTAATGCTTTTCCAAAACCTTTTAATGTTTACTAGTGTGAAAGGGAAAACATTAGCCAGTAAATAAGGCTCCTCATGTAGTTTGCATGTAGTTATTGGTTGGTTGGTTATTGTAAGCTTAATGCATCTTAAGATTCACATTGCTGATTGAATCTAAGAATCTTGTAAGTTACTAAAAAATTTTTTTATAGTAGTATGATTAAAAGCAATTGCCCATTCCAATGCTTTTTGATTCCCAACTTTTATAAAAATTAATATTGTGCAGGAAACCTCTTGACCAGTCATAACGTTTTATGGGAGTTTCCTGGGATGCGCATCATAACATTGTTTAATAGGATCTGCGTCTAAGCATTAGCATAATTACTTTTAAAAAATACCAAGTTTGCGTAGATTTCATTTCATAACTTAATTTACATTCATGAATTAAATATTCTAATGAGGCTCTTTGTCAGTCAAATAAAATCTGATTTTATATAAAATTGGCCTGAACTCTGCCTATCTACAAAATGTTTCCTGGTCAATATTAAATTTGCATTCAGCAGATCTCGTTACCCATTTCACATCTCATCATATCTGCAGATATGTGCAAAACCAATAGTTTCACTATCATCAGCTGTTCTGAATAATCATCAAGCTACAGTTGCAGGCTTTGTTGACAGTATCACTTTCTGTAAGTGGTTTCATAATTATTGTAGTCTAATTATTACTATTTGTCATATTTTACATTTGTGGTCAGGCTCATGTTTGTATGGTATCATGCTCAGTAATGATTTAAATATGAATACAGTAGATGCTTGTTAATCTGATACTTCTGTCTCCGATTAACAAAACTTCCAGATAACCTAAAATGCACTAATGGTTGTTTGTCAGTGTACGATCAAAATAATATACAACTTTTTTATAAAACAGCTAGGGAGTAATTTGCTTTAGAGTAAATTCATGATTGTTTCTTTCCTTTCCAGACGAAATGAAGTTAAAAATCTCATTTCTGTATAGGTAGATTATTTTTTGTCCATTTTTTAAAAGTTGCATTTTACAATCTGACCACCCATTCTCTCTTTCCCAAATTATTTAATATTTGTGTCTTAATTTCTTCATTTAAAAAATTAGCTGTTTTTAAGTGTATCCAAAATAAAGCATGTTTTTTTGTCAGTACAGTTGACATTTTTTAATGTTAGTTTGTGTTTTTGTTGTTAATTTTTGTATTTTGTGTGAACATGGATGAAATAAAAATACAACTTATGAAAGTTAGCATAGACAATATTACATGCTCATATATGTTATCTAATAAAGTTCTAACAAAATATACCTTATCTAGAGATAAGGCCAACAAAGTGTATTAAATGAAGAATAGAATCAGCTAGAGAATTAACTGCAATAAACAGATTAAAAGTCTATCAGAAGGTGTGACATCTGATCTGAAGGAATCTTATATAATTGTGAATAATGTTACTATAAGAAACTTGAAAAGTTACTACAAAGAACTATATATTGTGAACAAGTTTTAAATATAAATGATATTAAATGCATTATATAAAAAAAAGCTTTCAACATAAAGACAGAATTAAATGAGAAAGATATAGAAGAAAAATGAAACTTTTAAATATCATGTTTCTCCTGAACATATATGGCACTAATTTAATGCAGAAAATATTAACTATATCAATCACTTTTACATAAATAATAAATTTGAACCAACATCACATAATATTAAATGATAAATACAGTAACATCACCAGACAAGCAAGAAGAACATAGATATCCAAGCACTGTGGAAGGGAATACAACAGTGTGATGGGGCAAAAAGGGGGGCCTTTATTTTTTTTATATTCATAAATGTATTTGCTATCAGCGCAGCAAGTCCCACGTAAAAAAGGTTCTATTCAGACAATGAACAGTGACATAGCTTTGTGAGCAGGGTGTGGTAATAGAACACAATACTGTTTTAGTAAATCAAGTGTTTTGTCACGGACTAGTACGCGCAACACCAGCATGTGCGCCGATGCGACGCATACCACTTTAAAACGCCACGAAAAAATGGTGACAGAACCACTGCCTCAACATGTGCTTTGTAGACGGCGGAAACCAGTAAAGGCTCCTCCCCCCAAAGCCTCCTATATCGTCTCCGTGTAACAACACTAGCTCACAGGGCCCATGGACAATCCATACACTGTGTGCGACGACAAAAAATTTTTCGCTTGAAGGCTGTGCGTTTCCGTCTGCTTAACAGAATTTTAGTGGGGAACTGTATGCATAGTTGCTGCCCAGTCTAATTACACTTTCAAGACCGTGCGGTCATAAAAAATCAGCTCGAGCTTATTAGGGTCGGCCGACCAACCAAGTGTACCAGAGATGTGTAAAGCAGTCTAAATTAATAATATATACAGTGAAATAAGTGAAGATTTTAATACAAGTGAAACAACAACCTTTTTTGGACATTGAATCAGAGAACTCTGTGACGCGCCATGCGGTTGGTAGGAACGACGCTACACATGTAACCGTATCAAATCAAATATATATTCTTATTTTATATGAAAAGGGGTAATCTGTATGTGTGTGAGTGAATGAGCAAGCTGGGTAGCCTTCCTTAAATTAAGAATTAGCATAAGTAATAATGTTTCGTTTTGGTTAAGATTTAAATAGGAAAATAATTAAATGACGGTAACAGTTTGAGTAGAAAAATTGTAAAACAAGTAAAGCCAAAAGTAGTAAAATGAAAATGAAATAAAATTAGAGTTATATTACATAAATGAGAGTCGAGTATGTTATTGATATAACCTTGAAACCCTGCTTGTATTACGCCGTTCGTGTGACGGACTTTGGACTGGAAGGTGAGTTATCCTGGGTAAATAATAATTTGAATGTTATAAGTCTCTTAGTAATTTGAGTTAACACAAATGGCGCCTCGAACTTAGGACAAGTTTTATAAAGTAAAATTTATACATAAATCACACCTACAGGTAAATACAAGCGTGGGTTAGAGGTTGGGTAGGAGTGCGTATAAATTACGTACAGGTTATGTAATACCTATAATATTAAAGAATATTGTTTTTTAAGATTAAAATGTAAGATTAACAAATCTCATAAAGAATAAATAATGGCTACTAATGAAAATGAAATTGAGATAATTGTAGGCGATGAAGCCAAAAGTAAATTGATGTATGAAAGTAGAGAAAGTATGTCAACTGAATCGGCTGATAAGAGCGATTCAGGAATTCAAACAAGTGAAAGTAACTTTGACGAATCAAAAATAATACATGAAGTTGAAATTCATTCAACACCTATTTCAATTAATCAAAACAAAAAAGCGGAGGACAGTAGTATGTTAAAAGACTTGTATAGTTTAATATATAGTATGAAAGAAAGTTCAGAGAAGCAACACAATGAAGTAAATAACAAATTTAATAAATGAAGCAGTGACTTTGAGAGTCGTTTTGATATAAACGAAAATAATTTTTATGAAATTAGAAATGAAATAAAACAAGTTAATAAAAATGTTGAGAAAACCAATGAGAAATACGAAAATAAATTTGTTGAATTAGAAAATTCAGTAAAAAATATCGGTTAAAATTAATGAAATAGATAATAGAATGACAGAAAAAATTGACAAACAATTGCATGATATAACAGAGAATATTGAAACCAAAATAAATGAATTGTTCACTGACAGTGAGTATAAATTTAATTGTGTAGTTGATAAGATAAAAGAAGTGAGAGATAAAATTAAGACATATGAAACCAATACTGATCTTAAA
Organism: Magicicada septendecula; assembly: GCA_034769895.1. Classification (NCBI taxonomy): domain Eukaryota; kingdom Metazoa; phylum Arthropoda; class Insecta; order Hemiptera; family Cicadidae; genus Magicicada; species Magicicada septendecula. The sequence goes on along the minus strand of CM068373.1, from coordinate 81,439,643 downwards.
ATAAATGAAATAGAAAATGATTGCAAATTAGAAATACAAGATACAGTAACTAGTATGGATAAACGTAACATACAGTTTGAATGTTTAAATAATGATAAATTTGTGTCAATTGAACAAAGCATAGTTAATGTCAAAGAGGAGTTAAATGTAGAAATAAGTAAAAAACTTAGGAGGTGAATACCATTAAACATATAGCTTTAGCTAATGGTTACCAAAACACGTTGATTGATAATCTCATCAAGAAACAAAATTCGAAAATCCAAGCCCCCAATAGATAAGGATACAAAAATAACATTTATTTCTACCGCATACACAAATATAATGCCAAAGATTCTGACCTCCACATTTAATAAATTGAATATTACTGCTACCTTCAAAACAAACAATAGTCTATTAAAAATACTACGTCATAGAAAACCCATACCTTTAGAAAAGAAATCCGGCATATATAAATTATCATGTAACGACTGCAACAGTTTTTACATTGGTCAAACGGACAGAGGTTTCCTCAAACGATTTAAAGAACACACACCAAAACGTCACCTAAATAATCTCACTTTGTTAAATAATATCAAGTCCAACTTTGCCCGCCACTTAATCTTACACAATCATAATTATACTGATTTTAAATCTAATTTAATACCCCTACATGTGTGCAACAAAGGCCGTTACATGGACGCAATAGAGGAGTTCGAAATATACAAAGCATATAATAACATAAACAGCCGAGACTTCATATTGAATGACCACTTAAATTTTAAATCCAAACCGCTATACGATACAGCTTTGAACCTGCTTAGGCGTAATCAACTCAGATAATAGTTCAGTGTCCGATCGGCTTCGTCATGGTGCGCACCATTTAGGAAGCAAGTGAATTACATAGTGGACAATTATGTGTAACATGTGTTTTTAACGTTTAACGACCTCAATAGAGCGATTTTATCTGATGATGGAACAGATGTTCCGAAACGCGTCATTTTAAACGACGTAACGAAGTCACATGACGGATATAAGGTGATTTATTTATAATAATTTACTGTTCATACGTGACTTGGATACCAAGAACTAATATGCATTTTAAATTTTAAACATTAATAGATACAGGAAGCGAAATATCAGTAATTTCAGAAAACGTACTGGGAGAATTACAAAGGGTAAATAAACATATTCCATCATTACCAGTTGCGGGAGTAACAGTAGAGGGGATAACCGGGGTACAGAGTAAAAGGGTTACTAGACAGGTACAATTAAATATATACATTAGTGAAACAGAATTCGAAAATACCTTTTTAGTAGTTAAGGGACTGAATTAGATATAATTTTGGGAAATTATTTTTTGGAGAGAAATAAAGCAGTAATAGATTTTGTTATATTCAAATACATTTTAAAATATATAAAATACAAAAATACAGTTTCCACCTACCTGCAAGACTTCTATTTGGGTCCAAAATTCGATCACATGTACGTCAGATGCAAACCTGTGTTAAGGTTATCGAAATAACTAACTCGACACATTTTTTTTTTTTTTAGAGAAATTATGGTTTTTAATTATTCAGAATTATTTAAAATTTGGTTCAAAATTTTGGCTCATTGTTTTATAGATTCAGTTACAGTTTTCTTTGTTCGGTTTATTATCTGCTACATACTAACTTATTCTAACATCTTACCTTAGTGATCACAATTTAATACATATATACAGACAAAGCCCAGCCTGCAATTTTGCACACTCTCACATACATAGAATTTAATATTTTAAAATCCCCAGACCATTTTAAGACCCAACAGCCCTTACACTTTTGTTATGATGAAACCCGCCGGCAACGTGGTTTTCGCGCGCACTCATTGTTCTTTTAGATTTCTTGTTTTTTAGTGTCCGAAAAATATATAAATATGTTCTACACCTTTAATTGACCGTGATCACATAATTTGTTACTGTTATTTCACTCTATTACCAGTAAAATATGAATTTGTTTGTAAAGAGCCTAACTTGGCTCTGTGTCGGCCGACACAAACAGAAAAAGACTGGGGCAGCGTCCTTTTCGAGCGGTAGGAAGTTCATGTCCACTGCCAACGGATTTAGTCGCCGTTCACAGTTGAGTTGTTGTGGCTTATTGGTTAGGCACATGCTACATAGTGTTTATTTCGGTAATGTGTGCCGACGATCTCTAGGCACTGCTGGCTTGATGTCACCAAAAGGGGCGGTGCCTAATTTGCGTATCCTGCAGGTCGGCTTGTGGATCTCGCCCATCGTTTCTGCGCCATTTTTGACAGCGTCGTTTGATTTTCTTCGCGTCCCAACAGCGCGCATACCTGTGTCACTGCGCACAAGCACACAACCACACATAAGCAGAGTTCGTGGAAATTGAGGGTGGCTGCATACCTTAACTGATTTCGCAACGGAATATTGCGTCTTGCCTTTGTTCTAAAACTGTTTCGGTCAACACGTGGTCTGTCACAATGGAATTAAAACTTACCCAATATTTTTTATAAAAACCCCGAAATGAAATAAATTAAAATACAAATACCCCATAAATGCAATAAATAAAATTACCCAATTTTGACACGTTACAATACCCCCTCAATGAGAATTCTTCTGTCCAAAACAGAAGAAATCTCATTGATAAAAACCTTAAGAGGACCGGTGAGGAACTGGTGCCAACAACCCCCTCTTGTTCTTATCCTTCATGGGTACACGACCCCCCTGGCTCGGCGACTATGGACGCATCTGAACGAGATCACTGGACTTCTCCGTAAGAGATCCCAACACCGAAAAATCGAACAGACCCGTACCATAATGCACCTCACCATCTAACATGCTACCCCCCAAAATCCTCAATCCCTGGCTTAGATTATGCCAGATCCTCCACCGATATGTTTCCCCTTATATGCAAGCTGGGCTGCCTTTAGCAGATACTGGGCTCACACACACTCACATTACATATTGAAAATTGAAAACTTCTTTAAAAATTCGTTAAAATACCACTCACTGGTTGTTTCCATTTAAAATCAAATCATAAATTTTGTATATATTTTAAATTATTCTCTTCATTAGGTTTTTCTGTTAGTTAAAATAAATCAATTTAAACATTTCTTACAATTAAGAACATCCTTACCCTAACATGTGATTACCTAAAGCCTAACAATACAATTCAATAAAATAATTCCATAAAAATAAATATGGTTAGTACACAAACAATAAAATAATCAAAGCTTAAAAATATTCATTAGCTGGCAGGCGCAAAATCATTTTTTTTTTTTCAAAAAAATATTTTCCAAAAAATTTTAAAATTCAAAGAAAAAAATTTAAATTTATTAAAAGGTTTCCTTTATATATAGAAATTATTTAAAATTTGTTTAAATTGATCAAAAAAGACAAAAGTTGAATTAACTTCCATACTATTGATTTCTATGACCTCATTATCAGCTGATCCAAACTAGGTCAAGTCCAAAACCCTTGACCTACATACATTAGGTACCAGTTCTATCTGAACATACATTTGACATCTGTAAAATTCTCTCTTAAAATGTACAACATAATAAACAAAACATTTAAAACTAACAAAACATAATCAAATTGACATTTAAATCATTCAAAATAAACTTGACAACTTTACATTTCCAAATGTAATTCGTCAAAATGAATTTCTATCAAAATTTGTCACTGGTTTTAATTAAAAATTTTATATTCTTATAAATCTCTTTCTGTATTTGACAATCTTATTCTCCATTACTTTGGGTGATTTACATACTTATAACAATTTAACTTACCACTTGGTAGGCTTATACTTATAATCTCTACCCCTCTGACTCTAATACTCATCCACTTTAACTAACATGACACCCATCTTTATCAAAAACATCTCTCAAAACACTCTCTCACCCCAACTTACTAATAAACTCAAATCACCACCTTCTCTCTATATATATAAACAAAAATACTCTCTAAGCCTTTGTACTTGGGATACGTGTCCCCCCCCAAAACTCATTTCCCATTATCTGGTCCCTGGATTCTACCTAAGGCGACCCCTTCCCACTAAATCGATCCCTTCCCGTCCCAACCTTGTTGCGGACTCCCACATTACACTACCCCCTACTACAAAATTGCCATCCCCAAAAAATCTCAATCTCATTACCTCACTTCGACTACAACAAAATAACATCATCAATTATAAACATCAATATATCACTCACTACTCTACATATATTCTCCACAACTACTGTGTCAACATCAATACTTCTCAATTCTATAACATTAACTCATAACAACATTACATTATTTCCATCTCTACTATTTCAACTTTAATTTCAACTTGGACTGATCGACATGTCCCACAAAATATTTATCACCCAAAACTATCTTTTATTAACTTTCACAAATTATTACTTTATTTCTCACTTTATCACATTACTTTCCTCATTACTTTAAATAGCATCTGTAATACATTGAAACATTACATTAAACATCAATTACCTGGAACATTTATAACCAATATAACCGTGACATTTTATTGCTGATCAGCTGATATTCTTCACAATGAAAACACATCTCGAAATTGAACAAATTACATGAAATATATATGTTTATCAATACTTACTTCTAACCTCCTTGTTTCCCCTTTTTCTGATTCTGCTAATTTATGTGAACCGCCTGCAAGTCGATGTAATCATTTACTTAGTTTCAAAATACACACATTATAAAACACATATTTTTTATCAATTCTTATATCTAACCTACTACAATAAAATAGTACATTTAAAACATAGCATGAACACCTTATAGTGAATGTATGAGCATCTAGTTATTTATACAGAACACAAGCATTTTATTGGATCAAAATTTTAGTTAGCAATTTTTATGTTATGCAAATTTAAACTCGTGGCTCCTCTGAGCCACCTCCCATCCACACACTCTATTGCAAGTTATGTAAGACTGTAGCGCCTTTTCGCTTCCACAAAAACTGTATATTTTGGAGTAATTTGCCATCTCCGTGTCTTTGCTTCGGCAGTTACATTTTAACATTTATGAATATCAACATATTCTTGTTTATATTTAAACGCCCTTAAACGGGTCTACCACCTGGCCTTGCTGTTCCTACTCGAACAGAGTGGTAGCCGCTGTTCCATAGTACCTGGATTTCCCCTAAATTTCACCCCCCATTTAATTTCTACTATATACCAATTTCAAGTCAGCTATGGTCAAAGGACTTGGTATGACCATAGCTAACCGCTAGCCAAATCCACGATTAGTGCTGGTAAGGCAGTAATCGCCCAAAAAGTCGGGGAAATCTAACTTGCATTTCAATGCCTGTTACATTCATCATTGCTGTGTGCGACACGAGCGTCTATCAGTGTACAAATTGAATTTGCACGAAAAAGGTGTGTCGCACATTTTCGCCATTTGGCCTCCGATGGAGGTAACGCTCTCTGTTACCCCAACCCATTTCACTATCCACGAGGGCACAGGCCCCCCCCCGCAATAGCACCTTACTAACTAAATAATTAAAAAATTTTATATACATTCTATCGTAACATTTTCATTACCCATTTATCCATCAACATTCAAATCATTCATCACTTTCTACCATTGAACTTTCTTAAAATTTTCAAATTTATTATTAATAATTATTATATATCATCTTTCAGTTATTATTAAAATTTGTAACTATCATTTTTATTTAACACAATGATTTCAAATCATCTCAATATTGAATTACAATCTTTCCATCTGAGTTATACCTGTTAACATTTTTTATTATACTTGATTTGTACTATAAAATTTCTATACTTACAGTCCATTTAAAATGACATACATAAAATATATTCACCACACACCCCAATACTTTCACCTCACCTCTGAAACATTTAACACAAATGTTAGTTTAAATCAAACAATTTATCATTTAATTACCAAATACACCTCTTGTAAAATAAATTACATTCATTAAAAAATTTAATTCTACAACATTTAAATAATCAATCAAAATATTTGAAACATATCAAATTATTTTTAATTATATTAATTACTGAAAAATACAAGTTTCATTTCTACCAAAACAATTACAGTTAACCAATTACTGTTTTCAAAATTAATTCTGTTTATTTATTTAAATTGCAAAATATTATTATTATTATTATTATTATCACTTACCTACATACATACATTGTTTGTCTGACCTTCTACAATACACAAAAAAAAAATTCACTACATATTTATTTAAAAATCTGATTCATTATTTATTCAGTTATCATATTTCAATGTCCAAATCAGCTAGGTCAAAACCCATAAAACAAAATATTTATAACTGTCTTTTATTGTTTTATGGTTTAGCCTCCATCGTCCCAGATTAATCTTGGTTTTATATAACATTGTTCAGTTTTATTGACAAACAAATGGTTACTTTGTGTGTCATAACTATAAAAACCAACTTCATTCATTTTACCAAAATAATCATTAAACAAGTCAACGTTAAGCATTTTTGTTAAGTCTCCATCAGTAATTATCTTCATTATCAGGTTATTCACTTTTGTATTCTCAATCAAATCATTATTATCTAGACACACTTCTAACCTTATTTTCCACTCTTCATAATTTCTCTTCAATTCATACAATTCTGTTTCTTTGTTCACATACAATTCTCTACTTAAATCTCTCTCATCATAACACCAAATCACACTCTCAAAATTACTCCAGACAGAGGGTACAAAATTACACAACAAATATAAACAACTCCAATCTTCTACTTCTACGGGACTCTTGCCCTTCTTAAACAATACTTGTGAACACATTAAATCATCATCATAAATAATAAAGGGAAAATTTACCCTCTGTCCCCACTCTACCACTATACCATTTTTCCTCTCTCTCTCTAACTCATACACACACATTAACATTTCAATATCACATTCTACAAACTCATCAGTACTCTATTTATTTTCACCGTATCACTTCCTGATACTAACTCTTTAAACACATTACTATTCTCAATATTACATTCATTATTTTCGATATTATCATTATCATTTGTTAACTCTTTGTCATTATAATTTTCATTTTTTTACTTTTGTTTGTACTCATCACATGTACTCCCATTCGCTCAACACTCTGTTCTAATTTATTCAAACTAGTTCTCATTGTTTCATTAGTACTTTCTAAACATTTATTTATTTCTTGAATCTCTTATTTCAACTCATTAATATCCCTACTTTGTCTATCAAATTTGTCATTCAATTCTCTAAAATTACTATCTTGTTTTTCTAAACTATTGTACATCATATCATACAATCTTGTTAACATATTATCATCATCAGATTTCTTATTCTGATTTCCTAAAATAGGTGTTGAATGACTCTCAACTGTCTGTATTATTTTTGACTCCTCAAGACTACTGTCATTTGTTTGAATTCCGGAGTCGCTACTTATTTGACTCTCTATCTGACTGTCAGATAAGCTGACTTCATTATTGTCTGCCATTTTTTATAATTGATATTTAGAATATTTTAATTAATCTGGTTTTTTGTAATGTGTTTTCTATCATATTAACTTTGCGTAAATGCCACATTTTTATTTTATTCTGCTAACCCTAAAACACACGTTTGCATCTTTGTAGATGTGGAATTTAATTAATTAATTTATTAAATTCGTTCCTGTCACGGGTGCCAATGTTATATTCAAATACATTTTAAAATATATAAAATACAAAAATACAGTTTCCACCTACCTGCAAGACTTCTATTTGGGTCCAAAATTCGATCACATGTACGTCAGATGCAAACCTGTGTTAAGGTTATCGAAATAACTAACTCGACACATTTTTTTTTTTTTTTTGAGAAATTATGGTTTTTAATTATTCAGAATTATTTAAAATTTGGTTCAAAATTTTGGCTCATTGTTTTATAGATTCAATTACAGTTTTCTTTGTTCGGTTTATTATCTGCTACATACTAACTTATTCTAACATCTTAGCTTAGTGATCACAATTTAATACATATATACAGACAAAGCCCAGCCTGCAATTTTGCACACTCTCACATACATAGAATTTAATATTTTAAAAGCCCCAGACAATTTTAAGACCCCACAGCCCTTACACTTTTGTTATGATGAAACCCGCCGGCAACGTGGTTTTCGCGCGCACTCATTGTTCTTTTAGATTTCTTGTTTTTTAATGTCCGAAAAATATATAAATATGTTCTACACCTTTAATTGACCGTGATCACATAATTTGTTACTGTTATTTCACTCTATTACCAGTAAAATATGAATTTTTTTGTAAAGAGCCTAACTTGGCTCTGTGTCGGCCGACACAAACAGAAAAAGACTGGGGCAGCGTCCTTTTCGAGCGGTAGGAAGTTCATGTCCACTGCCAACGGATTTTGTTGCCGTTCACAGTTGAGTTTTTGTGGCTTATTGGTTAGGCACATGCTACATAGTGTTTATTTCGGTAATGTGTGCCGACGATCTCTAGGCACTGCTGGCTTGATGTCACCAAAAGGGGCGGTGCCTCATTTGCGTATCCTGCAGGTCGGCTTGTAGATCTCACCCAACGTCGTTCCTGCGCCATTTTTGACAGCGTTGTTTGATTTTCTTCGCGTCCCAACAGCGCGCATACCTGTGTCACTGCGTACAAGCACACAACCACACATAAGCAGAGTTCGTGGAAATTGAGGGTGGCTGCATACCTTAACTGATTTCGCAACGGAATATTGCGTCTTGCCTTTGTTCTAAAACTGTTTCGGTCAACACGTGGTCTGTCACAATGGAATTAAAACTTACCCAATATTTTTTATAAAAACCCCGAAATGAAATAAATTAAAATACAAATACCCCATAAATGCAATAAATAAAATTACCCAATTTTGACACGTTACAATTTTAATAAGAGAATAGTAGAATTTAATAGTGGGAGTGAACCAGTCAGGGTTAATTTTAAGAGGGTGACATGAGATTAAAGTTACGGGGATAAAATAATACATAAACGAGTAGGCGATGGAGACATAGAAACAAGAGTGAATATATGTCGAGAGAGCGAAAGTGTGGAGAATGAGGAGAGAGAGATGTATGTGAGTGATGAGAGAATATGGGAAAATAGGGCAGATAAATTTTTTAATGAGGGTGGAGTTGTAGGAAGTCCCCAACGACAGGAGTTGTGGGCAGTTGTGGAGCATTTTAGAGATGTGTTTGCGGAGTTACCTGGAAAAGCCAGGGACTATGTATGTGAGTTGAAGGTTCGAGAACACTCACCCTATATGCAGAGGAGCTATCCAGTGCCGTTTTCGAAGAGGAGAGCAGTACAAGAGGAGTTGGACAGAATGATGGAAGGAGACATTATTGCGAGATCGATATCGCCATACTCGAATCCATTAGTAGTGATCATCAAGAAGGATGGAAAGGTAAGGTTGTGTTTAGATGCTAGGAAAATTAACCAAATTATAATACCTGACCGGGAGTCACCGGAACCCATGAATGAAATTTTTGAGAAATTCAGCGGAGTCAAATATATGACATCTTTAGATTTGACAGCAGGGTACTGGCAAGTCCATTAGCGCCAGAGAGCTGGAAGTATACTGCATTTCTCTTCAATGGTAAGAATTATCAGTTCAAGCGTTTACCATTTGGATTAAACACTAGTGTAGCAAGCTTTATAAAATGTTTAGATATGATATTACAACCTAAGGACTTAGAATTTTTGACTGTATACATTGATGACATATTAATAGCGTCACGAACATTCTCTGAACATTTAGAACATATCGAATATGTATTAGGTAAATTGCAAAATGGGGGTTTAACAGTTAATTGGGAGAAGTCGAAGTTTCTACAAACTGAAATACATTTTTTAGGTTTTATTATTACTCCAGAGGGAATCCTAGCCAACCCGGATAAAGTAGAAGCTATTATGCGTTTTCCAGAACCAAAAAATATTAAGCAGCTACAAAGTTTTTTGGGCTTATGTAACTTTTATTGGAAGTTTCAGAAAAATTATGCGCAGGTAACCTCTAAATTAAGTGCGGTATTACACAAGAATAAACAATGGAGATGGGGCGAGATGGAAAGGGTTATTTTTAATGAAATTAAAGAGAAGTTTATAGATATGATAATGATGAATCTCCCGATTTTCAGAAAAAATTTTATTTACAGACAGATGCCAGCAACATGGCCCTCGGCGCAGAACTATACCAGGAGGGTGAGGATAAGGAACACCGGACAATAGCTTTTGCCAGCCGGACTTTGTTAGCAGCGGAGAGGAACTATACAACCACGGAGAAGGAGTTGCTGAGTATCGTTTTTGCAATGAAAAAATTCAGTACATACCTTCTAGGGAACCAGACCGTCATTAGGACAGATCACAAGCCATTATCATTTTTAAACACTTGCAAATTGACTCATAGCAGATTAACCAGGTGGGTGTTAGCATTACAAGAATATCACTTTTCATGGGAGTACATTAAGGGGACAGATAACAAAGTATTTGACACTCTTTCCAGGGTAGATGTAATAGACAACAAAATAGGGAGGAATCTAAAAGAAATAAAGATTTTTCTATTAACAAGGGAAGATAGAATTTTTGGGGAGGAATTAAAGGAGATTAAAAACATGCAAATATCAGAAAATAAATTGAGTAAAGTAATCGCTAGTTTAGAAGCTAAAGTGAATGGGTCTGAATATAATACACATTTCCAAATATATCAGGGAATTCTGTTTAAGAAAGTAGAGGGGGTGAACGCGATTGGAGGTTGGTTATACCTGAAGAGTTAATAAATAAAATTATTTGGGATTGTCATGTAAGATACAGGCATTTTGGTGCGAAAAAGTGTACAAATGTGTTAAAAGAGTCTTGTGTTTTTAAGAATATGGAGAGGCGAGTTAGAAGAGTGTTAAGAGTATGCGATTTGTGTCAAAAAGTCAAAAGTAGTGAATTATAGGGTTGAAGGGGAGATGAACTATATTAAAGTAGAAAGACCATTTGACTTGGTGGCTGTAGATTTGTATGGGCCATTGCCCAAAGGTAGAGGTGGAGTAGTGTATGTTTTTGTTGTTTTGGACACTTTTTCCAAGTTTGTTAGGTTGTATAGCGTGAAGAGAGCTACGAGCCGTGTGCTGAGTGAAAAGATCACCAAGGATTACATGATAAACGTAGGTAAGCTGAAGGTAATTTTATCCGATCACGGACCACAATTCATCAGCGGTAAGTGGAGACAGACTCTTGGCTGGGAAGGCATCATACCCAAGCATACGGCAGTATACCATCCACAGTCGAACCAGGCAGAGCGGGTGATGAGAGAAATCGGTAGGATATTCCGGGCATATTGTCACGCCAAACACACGGAATGGCCTTTATATGTAATGAAAGTGGAAGAATGGTTGAATAGTACTACCCACGATTCTACAGGGCTTACACCATACGAACTAATAAAGGGAACCAGGCCGCCAAGAATATTAGAACAACTTTTCGAATATCCACTGGAAGAAAGGACCATAGGCAGAAATGTAAAAATCCAGCTCGCAAACGAGAGTCTACTCACCAAAGGGGAGAGAAGAAAGCGGAGACACGACGAAAGGGGTAAGTGTACCAAATACGAGGTAGGACAATTAGTGTTGGTAAGGAGACATGATTTATCTAGTGCTCAAGAGAAAGAAATAAAAAAGTTTTTCCTGTTATATGAAGGACCCTACGAACTAGTGGATATAAAAATGAATAACGCTTATGTACTACGCAACCAAACAACACAGGAGATAGTGGGTACGCAGAATGCTACAAATTTGAAATTATATTGGTCAAGGTAAAGAATTTGAATTTTAATATGTTTTATTTGCTTTCAGAAGGGATCCTCCCCCATTTTCGGGCGGTCACGACCTTACCAATCCTGGCCGTGGGTTTCAGCACTTGGAGGCGGACCATGGTTGGAGGAGCTTCCTTCGGGTGGTGAAACGACGATGGTCCGGCTCCACCAAAATTGGTATGAAGTAGAAATTTCACTATACTATTGAACGGGGAGGGGGACCCCTAAGGTACGTGGTACAAAAATATTTTACACTCAAGGTGCACAATACCACGTACCAGCATTGCCTAAGAGTGCATGTAAATAATTTTAATGGAGGTAAATTTAATGAGGCAATGCATTCAAATAAATTTTAATAGTGTCATTTGCAAAATGCAAAATTAGCCAATGACAGTAGGTTCAGAGTAATAAAAAAGATGAGTTTTATTGTGGAGAGGGCGTGGACGAGCAGACGGCGGGTTAGGATAAATGGGAGAGTAAAGAGAGTAGATTTTGTGTTGAAGTAAGTAGAAAGAGAACGTGAATTCACGTAGTGTGTCTGGTAAGAATCCGGTAAGAATCCTGTTGGATTCAGGTTCACAAGCAAACTTTTGTACCATGGGCTTCGCACGCCGCATGGGTTTAAAATTAAACCAGTCCGAACTGCCTATCATGGGCATAAATAATTCTCTATGCCAAGCCAATTTCAGTACAAGGGTGCGCCTAAACTCACGCTACAGGGATTTCAGTTTGAATGTACACTGCGCTGTTCTGCCCAGAATTACAAATAACCTCCCTACAGAATCCTTTAACATGGCATCATTGCAAATTCCAAAAAACATATTTTTAGCTGACCCGCAACGTAATTATTCGTCACAAATTGACATATTACTCGGGGCACAGTATTTTTTGCAGTTGATTGAGCCGACTAAATTTGTTCGCAGTCCGCACTTTCCGATAATACAGGATACGAAACTAGGGTTTATACTCGCAGGGAATTTACCCTTCAATGTAGACATGACTAAACCGGTCTCTTCGTTCATGGCTCGTGACGACAATAATGCTATCTCGTTACAATTGAAGAACTTCTGGCAGTTGGAGGATGTTTCTTTCCCTACTCCCTCAGCAGAGGATTCGGAGTGTGAAAATCATTTCCTCACAAACACCTATCGTAACGCTAGTGGTAGGTTTGTTGTGTCGCTACCCTGTAGGACAGAGCACCTCGGCAATTCTCTCCCCGGAGCAGTTCGCAGATTTCAAACCCTCGAACTCAAATTTAGGCAAAACCAGTCTTTGCACAAAGAGTATACTAGTTTTATGCAGGAATATTTAAGCCTGGGTCATATGTCTCCACTCAATTCATATGATTTATCAATTAACAAGTCAAATATTTTTTATTTACCTCACCATGCTGTCATCAAGTCCACTAGCACAACCACCAAACTTCGCGTTGTTTTTGACGGCTCAGCCAAAACGTCAAACGATTTATCGTTAAACGACACCCTTATGGTTGGCCCTACGGTCCAGCAGGATCTTTTCACCATCATGGCCAGATTTAGAACGCATCATTACGCTCTCATTGCCGACATCGAGAAAATGTATCGCCAAATCTTGGTATCCCCAAGTGATTCTAACTTTAAAGAATTGTTTGGCGTGACGCTCCCCACAAGGAACTCAAACACTATGCTCTGAGAACAGTCACATATGGGACTGCCAGCGCATCATTTTTGGCCACTAGATGTTTAAAACAAATCTCTCAATAAAATAGTACTCAGCACCCCTTAGCCTGCTCGGTCATTGCAAACGATTTTTATGTCGACGATCTCATCACCGGTTCTGATAGCTCACACGTCCTGACCCAACTAAACTCTGACATTTCTGATTTATTAAGCCGTTACAGCTTCACTCTGCATAAATGGTCTTCTAATGACCGGAATATAATATCCTCACATACCAACTCGTCCCTGGACTTCAACAAGGACCAAACCGTCCACACTATAGGTATTCAGTGGGACGTTCATGCTGACAGCTTCGTATACAATATCCAAAGAGATCTTAAAATAGATGTGTTCAATAAAAGAAGGGTATTATCGGTCATCGCTGGAATCTATGACCCATTAGGGCTAATTGGACCTATTACATTCTGGTGCAAGCACTTTATGCAAACGCTATGGTCATCGGGTACAAATTGGGATGGCCCGCTGTCTGACTCATTATCAATTCAATGGGCCGAGCTTTACGCTCAATTAATTTCAGACACTCATTTTAGGATCCCGAGAGCTATTCATGTAATTTTCCAATCATTTCATTTCAATTACACGGGTTTGCCGACGCGTCAGTAAAGGGTTACGCATACTGTATTTATGTGCGTACAGTATATTCCGACAACAGGATATCATCTCACTTATTGTGTTCAAAATCTAGAGTCGCCCCTTTAAAGCAGATATCTTTACCTCGCCTTGAACTTTGCGCCTGTCTATTATTGGCTCAGTTGGTTTATAAGGTTGTCAACGCTGTGACCTACAATTTCAGCGAGTTGTATTTTTCTTCTGACTCTACGATTGCCTTACACTGGATTCACCAACAGTCGTCTAGGTGGAAGGTGTTTGTAGCCAACTGCGTCTCGGAGATACAGCAGCTCACTGCAAAGGGCACTTGGTATCATGTTGCCTCGCATGACACTCCCACGGACATTCTATCCCGCGGCTGTTTACCCCGTTTGTTACACCGCCACCCGCAATTGTGGCATGGTCCTTACTGGTTGTTAAAGGAGCCTTCAGCATGGCCCACCAGTCCTTTTGATTCCAATTCTTCCTGCAGTCATCCAGATCTGGACAAGGAAAAATGTAAACAAGGTCTACTCGCTCTGGTTACTGCTTCATCCTCTTCTAACTACGTTGAAGATTACTCTTCACTTTCTAGACTTGTCCGTGTGTTTGCTTATTGCCTGAGTTTCATTCGGAACGCTAAGTCTCCCGCCGCTAATAGAAACACTTAATTTTTAACGTTGCAAGAGCTACACAGCGCACTTTTGGTTTTTATATGCCAATCCCAGTTATCGTATTTCAACATAAAAATTAAAGTACTCAGGCACAACGCCCTGTACCTAATACTAGTAAAACTTTCTTGCTTAATCCATTTATAGACAACGCGGGTATACTACGTGTAGGAGGGCGCCTTCAACAGTCTCAGCTAAACTATAATACTAAACACCAGGTCATACTCCACCCGCAGGCTCATCTTACTAGATTAATTATAGAAAATGAGCATATTCGACTACTCCATGCCGGAGTACAATTAACGCAGTGCTCTCTACGCCAAAGATATTGGATTATCAATTACAAATCTTACATACGCTCCGTGATTCACAAATGTATCACTTGTTATCGATTTCGCGCAACTGGTTCAAGCCAACTTTTAGGACAATTACCCTCTTCCAGAGTCACTCCTTCTAAGCCATTTTCACAATGTGCCGTCGTCTATGCCGGTCCCATGTTTCTACGTCAGGGCGGGCAGCGGTCCAAATCATTTTCAAAGGCTTATATTTCACTCTTCATTTGCATGGCCACTAAGGCAATTCACCTTGAATTGGTTTCAGATTTGACTGCAGACGCCTTTTTGGCTGCCTTGAAACGCTTCATAGCTCGCAGGGGCATCCCTGCACAAATATTTTCCGATAACGGTACAAATTTCCGTCGTGCTGGCACTATATTACACGATTTGTACAAACTTTCAGCAGGACGAATTTCGACAATCCACTCAGGACTTCGCCAGTTCACGGGGGATTAAGTGGTCTTTCATACCTCCGTCAGCGCCTCACGTCGGCGGTCTATGGGAGAGCGGAGTCAAAAGTGTTAAATTTCATGTACAGCGCGTTATCGGCAGTACGCTTCTCAACTTTGAAGACTATTACACTGTTTTGACTCAAGTTGAGGCTTGTCTGAATTCGCGTCCCTTGTTCACTGTGTCAAATGATGCTGGGGATCCCGAACCTTTGACTCCAGCACATTTTTTGGTTGGTTCTCCACTTACTGCACTCCCGGAACCCGACTATTCGGATGTAAAAATGGGTCGCTTGGGGAGATGGCAGCTTCTGCAGAGATTTACCCACTCTATATGGAAGAGTTGGTCTAGAGACTATCTGCATCAGCTGCAACAACGAAATAAATGGAGAAAGGATTCTAAAAATTTGTCTCCAGGACAACTCGTCCTCATTTTGGAAGACAGTACGCCCACCTTTGCAGTGGAAACATGGTATTGTCACCCAGATTTATGTAGGTCAGGATTCGTTAGTACGCGTAGCGGATGTCCGTACTACACATGGCATCCTGCGTAGGCCTATCCACAAGCTGTGTCCACTTCCCGTGGCATCAGACTAATTTGCATTATCATGCATCATGGTTCCAAACATTTATCATGTTTTTTATTGGATGTGTGTATTGTATTATTTTTAAGGATTTATTATTGGGTTCCTGTGTATCATTATTATGTTATTGATCTTTTTGTGACTGTTGTTATGTTATTATGTACTATTAATTATTATGTCAATCGTTATGTATTGTGTATACTCACATTATGCATTTTGCATCCTTTCAGATATGTCTATCTTACTGTTATGTATCATTGATTGTGATATCATTGTATCAATACTATGCATGTACTTTATTATGTTTTTTCTCTATTGTATTTACTATGGTTCTGTATCTTTAAATTATTGGTCTATGATTACTGTATTTGCTATTATGTCGTTATTATTGTATTATTATATTTAGTCAGTTTTTTGAGAATGTTTTCTTTATATAAATTAAAGGATGTCGCTTATTTTCTGTTAAAGATTAAATGTATGTATTTACCAAACATATGTTAATGCTTCAATGAAGATTATGTTAGTTATATAAGCACTTTAGTTTTAACATGAGCTTTAGGTTGTATCTTTTCAGTACAGAAATTGCTTGTTTTACTTTGAGTTTGTTCTGATAGCTTAATTAAATTTGTTATTTACGAATTTCTTATGTCAGAGACTATTTACATTAAGCAAGGGTCAATTTATGTAATGTGTAAAGCTTTCAAGTTTTTTATGTATTTTATTTGTATACAACATTTGATTAATAATGTATTTACATTTATTTATATTGTATTTGTATTTATGCTATCTTATGGGCCATCTATCGATGCGCCAATATTCATTATACCATGTATTATCACATTTTTCAGGTTTGCCACTTATTAATGTATAGGCCTACTTGTATATTTTCAAGCAACCTTGTTTTTTACTGTAACCTATGTCAGAATCGCCCAATTTTGGGCGGGCAGTATGTTAAACCTTTGTATCTGTTTACATGATCGCACGCAATCAGCCCACGCACTTATGTCATTCGCTTAAAGTACAGCTCGCTACGGCCAGCTGCTATGATAGTTAGTTAAAACTCAGCCTCTCGTCTGTTCACTACACTCTTCCATTTGCTAGCCGCGGCATTGGGAATTTTATTAATGTAACTTCTCGTTACAATTTTTCTCTCTTCTATTCATTATGTGTCTTGGCAATCTACGCCACACGTAATTGTATCTTGGCAATGTACGTCACACGTAATTGCATGGGCCTGCGCTTCTTCATATGATGTTTCAATAAATGCTATTTAACTCAATTTCATACAGTCCGCTTCTTCATTCAAAAACACAGTTCCGATTCCTATACCAGCAGCACTTCGCATTGCAATACTAACTCTAGAAATTCTCGAGCGTTGAGCATGCAACAGGGGGAATTAAGAAATGACGTAGTAGGAGGGTAACTGAAAAATCAGTGAGAGGGTGACGACATCTGTAAACAGAGGGCAATCAATTTCACTCCTCTATAGAGAGAGTTGGTGGTTGACGACCCAATTTCCTATTCAGTAACAGTTGCTATAACTATGACTCGATGATTAGTGATGTATTTCCCTTATGAGAGCAAACGATTTTAAGTACTAGATACAATTGTAATGATTTCAGATAACATTTTATGATGATAACTATATAATTTTGTGTATTTGTGTTAATTGTATGCAGTATGTTAGGGGTAAGGATTATAAACATGTGTACTTTGTATAATTTTTGAAATGTATCTAGAGAAAGGTCATTCACATGACAGTGAGACATCAGCTGACTGCTGGGGTTATATATGTAGTATGTCACTTACAAGTGATTTGCAGATTTTATCAATATAATTAAATGTTTAAATAATGAATTTTCAATGTGTTTAAAATGTTTTAAGTTAAGTGATGAAATTAATTCGAGATAGATGTGAATTTTCAATGAGTAATAAATGTTAGAGTTTGGGTGATAAATATTTAAATAAGGAATTTGAATTAGTCAGAGTTAATTTTAGAGGGGTGTTAAACAGAATAAGATTTTTGGGAATAAAAGTAATATAGAGAACTGAATATTAGTAGTGACACAACAGCGATAGTGAGTATATGTAGAGTAATGAGAGTAATGTAATGGGAGAGTAATTAGATGAGGAAGGAATTTTGTAGTGGGGTGGTGTGATAAGGAGTCCTCAACGAAAAGCGTTGTGGCGGGAGGTGAACCGTATGTGCGTTGGCGGGGTTACCATTGGGGATACCAGGAACCAATAAGGGAATGAGAATAGGTGAGGGAACACACGTCCTAAGTACAAGGAGGGTAGAGAGTATTTTGTTATAAGGGTAGAATGATGTGAATGGAGTTAGAGAATTATTGGTAAATATTTTGAGGGATTGTTGTCATCCTATGTAGGTCTGTGAGTGATTGTTAAAGTCAGAAAGGGGGTAAGGTTATATTTTAATGCCTTTTCAATGAAGTAGATCTTTGTGGATAATGGGGGATCACCCAAACCAATTAATGATGAAAACATTAAAGAGAAAATCAGAGTTAAAATGTAATAATAAATGAAACAAGTAAGAGATTTAATAGAATTTGAAAATAAAATAAAGCTGTAAGGTGTGTAAATTTTGATCAAAATTAAATGTGAATTGTTTATTGTAAAGTAATAACAACAAGGTTAATTATGAGTGTTCTATATTTTATTATGTTGTATTATGTTTGAATGTAAAAACTATAAACATGTGATGTATTTTACTTTGTATAATTTTTTAGATGTATCTAGGGCAAGGTCAATCACTTGACCCAGAGAGATCAGCTGATGACTGATATTTGATATATAGGCCTAGTATGTTCTTTACAATTGATTCATAGATTTTATTTGTGTATTCATACTGAAATGATTAAAGAATAAATTTTGTTAACAGAATGATTCTTTTTGGGGAATCGAAACTTTTTGAAAAAAAAAAAAAATTTGCTTGAAGTATAGATTGTGTTTTTGTGTCCAGGATATATTGTTGATTATATGTTAATGTGTTAACTGATTTATGTTATTCATATAATGTGTGTTAAAAACAAATATTAGGATAAGTGAATTTATGATTTAATAGGGTGTTCAGTTTATTTTGTCTTTTATGATTGTTAGTAGTTAGTGAAGAAGAATTGTAGATTCAGGTAAAAGATTTTGGGGTTTTGATGAAAGTAATGGTAATATAAAATTTTGATATTGGACTTACATTAATTTTGAACGGAATTTAAATAATTTAATCTGATTTGTTCGATTTATTTTGATTTGAAAAAACAACGTCAAGTAGATGAAATTTGAGAAAAGAAATTGAAAATAAAACAGAAATTATTTTGAAATTGGAAAGCAAGAAATGGAATGTAGATGTTATGATCAGTAATAATGAGTATGTGTATGCACCCAGTACTTGCTAAAGGCAACCCAGTATGCATGTAAGGAGGAACATATCGGTTGAGGATCTGGTATGGTATAAGGCCAGTTTTTGATTTTTTTGTGAAATGTTAGAAGGTTAGGGGTACTATGGTGAGTATCTGTCCGATTTTATGGTGTTGGGATCTCAAACAGAGAAGTCCAGTAACCTCATTCAGGTGCAGCCATAGTCGCCGAGCTAGGGGGGTAGTTTACCCATGAGGTGTTAACAATTAAAGGGGGGTTGTTGGCGCCATATCCTCACCGATCCTCTTGGGGTTTAGCAATGAGAGTTTTTCTGTTTCGGCAGAAAACCTCTCATTCGGGGGGGGTATTGTGATGGGGCAAAAAGGGGGCCCTTTATTTTTTTATATTCATAAATGTATTTGCTATCTGCGCAGCAAGTCCCACGTAAAAAAGGTTCTATTCAGACAATGAACAGTGACATAGCTTTGTGAGCGGGGTGTGGTAATAGAACGCAATACTGTTTTAGTAAATCAAGTGTTTTGTCACGGACTAGTACGCGCAACACCGGCATGTGCACCGATGCGACGCATACCACTTTAAAACAACGCCACGAAAAAATGGTGAGACAGAACCACTGCCTCAACATGTGCTTTGTAGACGGCGGAAACCAGTAAAGGCTCCTCCCACCAAAGCCTCCTATATCGTCTCCGTCTAACAACACTAGCTCACGGGGCCCATGGACAATCCATACACTGTGTGCGACGACGAAAAATTTGTCGCTTGAAGGCTGTGCGTTTCCGTCTGCTTAACAGAGTTTTAGTGGGGAACTGTATGCAGAGTTGCTGCCCAGTCTAATTACACTTTCAAGACCATGCGGTCATAAAAAATCTTAGCTCGAGCTTATTAGGGTCGGCCGACCAACCAAGTGTACCAGAGATGTGTAAAGCAGTCTAAATTAATAATATATACAGTGAAATAAGTGAAGATTTTAATACAAGTGAAACAACAACCTTTTTTGGACATCGAATCAGAGAACTCTGTGTGATGCGCCATGCGGTAGGTAGGAACGACGCTACACATGTAACCATATCAAATCAAATATATTCTTATTTTATATGAAAAGGGGGTAATCTGTATGTGTGTGAGTGAATGAGCAAGCTGGGTAGCCTTCCTTAAATTGAGAATTAGCATAAGTAATAATGTCTAAGTAAACGTTTCGTTTTGGTTAAGATTTAAAAAGGAAAATAATTAAATGACAGTAACAGTTTGAGTAGAAAAATTGTAAAACAAGTAAAGCCAAAAGTAGTAAAAAGAAAATGAAATAAAATTGGAGTTATAGTACATAAATGAGAGTCGAGTATCTTATTGATATAACCTTGAAACCCTGCTTGTATTACGCCGTTCGTGTGACGGACTTTGGACTGGAAGATGAGTTATCCTGGGTAAATAATAATTTAAATGTTATAAGTCTCTTAGTAATTTGAGTTAACACAACAGGTCCACATAAACTCTCTGAAGTAAACTGTAAGATCTTTGAGAAAGTAGTTTCTGTTAATGTAATAATTATATTATATAACTGTGTCTGTGTATGAGTATGCGTGGGCACATGCAAGCCCATATGTGTGCATACTCCTGTCATATGTTTCACAGAATGAGTTTCCGCATTGATAGATATTGAACATAACAGCATTTGTTGCTATCGCAGCAATTGTTAATAGCAGACCAAAACTGCAAATTAACAATAGCAAAAACCAAATACATTCATCCCTGCTTTTCTATGCATTAAAGGCTCTTCCATCTTAACTTATTGAGATAATCCCTTGACCCACAGCCTGGAAGCGTCATGCACTGTGAAACATAAAAATTGGAGGTAACCGGACTCTAATTCTGATAGTGTGCAAAATTCCATTGCTAAGACATCCCATGCATCGTCACTCAGAAAGTTTTTTCATTCTCCTGAGGAAGACATCACATCAGTTGTTAAAAGTACCTACAGGTTGAATAAGAAGTTTGCAGTCACAATCCAGATAGCTAACAGTACTGACACTGCAATCCCCAAAAGAATTGGGGTAGCCACCCATGGCACCAAACTGAAGTAAAAAATTTGGCTTTTTTGAAATTTTGCCAAACTATATGAATATTTTATATTAGTTAAAATCAAACACTATACTGCTACTATTGTTAACTAGTCTTGTACTGAAATTAATGGTCACTCCAAGGTTAAGCAAAAATTCTCCCTCTTTCTCGTAGTGCTTATTCCACCAAGCTGAAGAACATTTAAAACTGAAAAGATCCATATTTTGTAACAATTTCTACATTGTTATCTTCAATATTTATTTATTTTTATTTTATAGGCCTATATGCCAAAGATAGGTTTACTATCTGCAATTATGTTCAATTTATTTTGGCATCACTGTTTTTCTACATTTCAGTGTATTAGTGAGGAGCAATATAAACAAATACTTAATACAGCTGTGGATGCCTGCAGCAAAGGTCCCATAAGAAACTGTGTAGTGTGCCACTAGTAAACTGATTCATCTTGGAGCACCAATTATTTTCAGCTGTGGATTGCCTGTATACTGCCAGATATTTATAAAAATTTTAAACAGCATTTCCTATATCTTTGTCGACATCCTACGGAATTTTGTTTTGCTACTACATTTCTCCATTCTGGTACCAAATTGGAGAAACCTATGATACCTTGTTTGAGTTATCCACAGATTGAAGAACTGATGTATTCTGGAAGAACACTGTTTTAAGTTTGGCTCCAAGATAACAGAATTTAAAATTCATCTGTGCCTATTTATATGACACACAGTTCTTACAAAAATGAATCTCATCAACAAACTGTTGTAGAAAGAACAAACAGATATATCAAAAAACTGTTGATCTTGATGCTAATGAGAAAAGTCACCAGAAAGTAAGCTAATTGCAATCACAGAAAGGTTTTAAGATGACACTTGTTCAAACGAGAGAAAATCAAGAAGTCGTTTTAATTGAATGAGCATTTCCAACTGAATCACAAGAGAAATTGATGGGAGTCGCAAAAGGTTTTCAAAAGCGACATCAATTTTTATATACCGGATTGTGCCACAAAATCATTGGAAGGTTGATTTCCCCAACTTCATTGTTACAATGACCTTTTATAATAGAACTTGAAAACTTAGGAACAGGACACTGTTGAAGAAATATGGCTTTACAGATAACATCAGCTACCATTGTGATATACAAGCGTTTCAACTACATCAAGACCTTTTGGTGCTTCTTTCCAAATTGTTTGACAAATGAGCGAGGGTGGCCACCAACAATGACAAAAGAAATCATAACTGTCTACATGAAATTTCCCAATATTCCCATAATGTGTAGAATCAACTCCCCCCCCCCCATGATATATGACTTCCGAAGGAAGATGTTTCTCAAAGCTGAATTACTTAAGAACTATTTAAATTCAACAGTGTCTCAAGAACATTTAGTAGGTCTATAAAATGATATCTACAGAATACAACATCCACAAAGATCTGACATTGAAGAAATCAAATGCTTTGCAAAAGACCCCACAAAGTTGTATTTTACACTATCATTTAGTTCATAGTTTCAGTTTATTTCAAATTTTAAATGAGTTACAATTTTTACAAATGAATTATTTTAAGTTTATTATTGTTTGATGTTTTATGAATTCCTGATAATAGGTTTGTGTATGTTTAAAATATTAATTATGTAACTCAAAATAATTATGAAACAAACAACAAAATTGGCCGCCACAGGACGCCCGGCAGATGTGAAACACCAAAGTTGATGGTAGAATTTATAATTAATGAAAACCAATAAAGAAATATGGAGTAAAATAAAAAAAAAAAATACCTTCTCTGCCGTGGGCTAAAGTATATAACAGTTTCAATAAATCCGGCCACCCAATTTCATTAGCACTTAGTGTCATGAATGCAGTTGGCTTTCCTATCTGTCGTATTATTGCAAATAAATCTCTTTTTTTCAGACCAGTACCAGACAGAATTAGGTATTGATCGTAAAAAAGCTAAATTAGACTCAATGCAATTATTAATGTATTCTTCAGACTGCACCTGTTCCTTGGTTATGTTAGTATCCGTACCAACATGTTTAAACGCTATAGTCAAGCTGTCACGAACTCGTAGTCTCATTATTTTTACAGCCATATATAACAAATGGTATGGATCTACTCCTCTGCGATCTTGACGTCGTAGTTCGCTAGATGCCATCATAAATGGTGTAACTGTGACTCCATCTTTAAATTGTCGAAATTGTCCTATATAAATACTAGGAAATGACAATTCTTCAGCATGCTCGTCGAATAGTAAACTCTGTGGTGTGTTGTGTTGTCCTGGCGCTAGTCTTAAGTATTTTTCTTCATTCCATATTAAAGTTTGTTGCTGCGCAGTAAGACTTTCTTCAATATCAATATTCTCACTAAAATCATCAATATTTTTTTGAGAAATATGTGGTATATCTTGATTAAAAAATGATTTGTTGACTGTTATTTTATAATGTTGATATAAAGGTGTAGTAAGCAAGTGCTGTAGCCACAATTTAATTGATTTGATGTTAACTAATCCATGAACAAAACTACTTTTATGAATTTTTTTTTTAATATGTACATAAATGCTATGCTCATCATTGATATTTCTTGGAAGAGAATTTACCATTGTATCAACTGTAACAGGAACGTTGATTATTTGTCCATATATTCCAAATTGCCCATGAACATGCCTCAATCTCCTTATTTGCATGAAAGGAATACGAGGAGATAGAAGTCTTTTAGTAACAAAATCAAGCGTTGGTAAACACTGCGGTTTTTCAGGATAGCGGAAACCATTATAAACCGAGAAATTAGGAATTTTATTTTTATCAAGAGCCGATTTACATGTAGAGCAAATTTTAAGTGTAGAAATATCTTGTATATCTGTTATTCTGTTAATAATATTTTCATGTGCAGATGTAGGTTTCTTCAAATCTCTCTCAAACCAAAGTCTATCACAGATTGAGCAAGCGTGTCTGAACTGATTATTTTTAAAGTTATCGATAAAGTATTTGTGAGTGAATTTATGTAAATGAAAGTTACTGTAAGAATTAGAATTTTGACCTTCTGTTGTCTGAAAAGCTGCTGTTGTTGTTTGAACCCTGTAATTTTGTGTTTCTTCAAAATGTTGTGTATTGTGTTGTTGTGGAGTGCTGGTGAAATTCTGTGCTATTTCTTGTATGATATTATCACTCGAAGAATTCAAACTTTGTTGGTCATTTGGTGTTGCTTTCGTAATTTGTTCAATAGCGTCTATGTTGTTTATATTACATTCTGTATGTATTCGCTGTACATTTTGTTGATGTAGCCTGCTGTCTCTTCTCCGCTCATTAATTTCTTGTCTGTTTCGCTCTCGATAATTACGATTACGTTCAGCAGCGGTAGCAGGAATTGACTGTGAAATATTTTGCTTTAGCCTACTGTCTCTTTTGCGCTTGTTTATTTCTTCTTTGTGCCTTTCATAATATCGTTGTTGTCTCTGTGTATGTGAATTTTAACTTAGTTGATTATTCGATGTTGCTTGACTAATTTGTTCAATTTCGTCTGTGTTCTGTACATTAGATACAGTATGGATTTGGTGTGAATTTTGTTGACGTTGCCTGATGTCTCTTCTTCGCTGATTGATCTCTTCTCAGTGTCGCTCTCGATACAAACGACTACGTTCAGCAGCCTTATTGTTCACTCTAAATTACAAATATAATATTTTTAAAATAATGAAAACATTACTAAATAAATATTTGTAATAGTAAAATGTAAGATAAAAAAAATATCAATACCTCACTGGTACGATATGCCTCTAATTAGATGTATTTTGGTCATTGTTAGTTTCAATTTAATATCACCTATCTCTTGCGTTGTTTGTGTACTGAAAAAATAAAGTAAAATTTTATTAGTTTTAAATTTTTATAAAAATAGAAGCCACACACACAGAGAAAGGAGTTAAAACACGTGGATGTATATATCTCACATTTTGTTTATGCATACGCAGAAAATAAACCGCTTGTTGACATCAGTAAACACATTTCTAACCTCAAATGAACAAATAAAATAGAATAGTAATAAAATAATATATTAACAGATGATTTACTAACCTTTGGTTTGAATCGGTAGATTGTGTTTAGTAAAGCAAACGTTGTGCACACGTATTAGACATTTTACTGCAGCCTGCACTTTGATCATCATTAATTATTTGTTTCTTTTTGGTCACTTGATCGTCACTGTCACTCATATTTTGATTCAATAATATTGTCACTGATTCGAAAACTTTTAAGCACTTAACAATGTCCTTTCAAAAACAATAATATTAAGGCCAAAGAAATACAAAGTGTGTATACAAGCGGTGAACGCGTCAAGTATACTATAGTCGAATAGAAAGGCACACGCAGTACACAACTCGCACAGAGAAGCAATGAAGTGTATAGTATACGCGCACGCACACACAAGGGAGTCGAGAGCGGTGGCATAGAGGGAGCATGACGGCATAAGAGAGCGTCATGCCGTTTGCCATCACGGCATACGAGTCGGTTTTACTGCCAAGGCGCGCCAATAGATGTTTCACATCAAAAACTTACGGGTTTAGACATGCTAAATTGCAGTTCTTAGAAAGAAATTATAGTTTTACACTTGAAACTATGAGAAATTACTATTCTTATGTTAAAACGTTTAGTAATGAATGGGAAATTGGTTCACTGATGAATGGGATATACTTATCAAAGTATATGTCTTAATAATTAGCACAAGAGCGTTGTGTAAACCCTTTGTTATTCTAAATGCATAGTGTATTTTCTGATTTACAGTATAGTATTATGTATTCATTAGTACTTTTATCTGTATGATAAAAAAAATAAATTTCAATCTGTTATTTGTGCAAATGTTACATTTTAGTTTGTGCAACAAATACTGCTAATTAGTAAATACAATCAGGAATAGTTTTTTCGTCAAGTTTCTATCCACTTACCAAAAAAAAAAAAAATGTATGGGGAAGTGTGTTCTTTTTTTAATCAGATTAACTAACACACTTAAAATTTTGAAATTGAGATTGTCAGTATGAAAATATGAAATGTTAATATTTTTATTTGTGGAGTGGTGTGAAGAGGGGTAGGGGTACTAAAAAAGCCAGTTGCCTGGGTGAAAATTTTATATTGAGCTGCCCGTCAATATAACAATGCACACACATACACAATAACAAATATTAGGAACAAAATGTTATAACAGTTGAGATTATGAAGAATTTGATAAAGCACTAATCTAATGTGTGATTTACTGTACAGATAAAAGTTTTGCAGACTATTAATATTTTTAGGATATTGTTAAAATTATTTTCTTCCGGGCTGTTTGGCTGTGGTCCAAAGCTGTTCATATCAGCAAACGTTTCAACCGGGCCTTTGCCGGCCATCTTCAGTGCTGACAACAAGCTAACAAACACTAATGCAGCCATCACATTAGTGACCACAGTACTGTGGGAAAGGCTTAACTTTAGTGAAGGGGGGATTAGTGGTGTAGAGGTCTTTCTGCCACGTCTAGTATGTTTCTGAATGTCCAGCTTTTCAGTGATAATTGATTTCCTCAATTGTAAAACCTGAGGAAATGTAATTAAAAAATCCTAGATATCAACAATTCACTGAATGTCATAACCTCTTTCTTTTACTTTTTCTATCAGTTTGTCTGTCATTACATTTGGCCACTCACTATGCCGTCGTCATGGATATTGGTTCAAACAAATGGTATTAACATCTACTTTCACTGTCATTTATCATATTGGGACAATAAATCACACAGCGTTCTTTATGAATTTCAATATCAGTATTGTATTTTAGAACAAATCTTACATACGACAAGATTGTCTATTACAGCCCTATTGTGACAGGAACATTATAATTACAGAAAAACAAGTAAGAATATAGTGTGTGTTCACCCCCACTTTTCTACTCACAATAAGTAATATCAAACAGTGCTGTCTGCTGAATGTAAATGCAGGGTGTGTTGTCCTGTAAAGTCCTCCAGACCACGGTTTAAACACTCTGTAAAAGTAATTTGTAAGCTTTGTATAATCAAGTGCAATAATAATTGTAACGGGGCAAACCAAGAGGTTTATTTTAATTTCATAATAATGGTAATAATCTGTAGTAACCCACGCTGAGCAACATTTTTGATCACGAAAGCTTGATCACATTTTTGATGGGAAAGTAAAAGAAATTCCATAGCCAGACATGCGATGGAAACAGCCAATCAGTACGAGTTGACGGCAACGCCTAACGCCTGGCAGGTAGGCAACTACTCGCACGAGGTTCACACAGTCGTCGCCGAGCAGTTGGACACCACTCATTAAACAGTACAGTCGTAAATATAACGCAGCCTCGGAATTTCGGTAGAGCGACGTGAATTAAGTAGCCAAGGTCTACCGAAATATGTAACAGTGTCAGAGAAGAAAACCAGGAAGAAAAGTGTCAGTGAAATCTACATAATACGTAAACGGGCAGAATTAGAACAATGTTTAGTGATGAAAGTGAGAGTTAAGTAGAGAGATGGCGGGACTAGACGGATAACGTGAAGGTACAATGTAAAAGTAACTATTGCAACTCTAAATGAAGTAAAATTATAATTATCAATGAGCTCATATAAGAGGGGGTAAAGAAATGTAAAAAGAAAGAGTGAGAGTGTGTGTACGGAAAAGTAAAAGGGGAAAATAAAACAAAAGTACTGGTTTATAAGTAGGGGTTATTATAATAAAATACTATGTAATAGATGTCAGTAGAAAGAAATATAAAAGTAAGAGAAAGAAAGAAGTGATTAAATTTGAATAAAATAAATAAAATTTGTTTTAACGGAATAAATGTGTCAGAGTAATTATTTCGCCGTTACCATTTCCTAGTATTCTGTGCTGAAAAACTGGTCTAACGTTCCGGGGAATCTTCGGAATTGTGGGAAGTCAGATAGCAAAATTGTCCATTGTTTTAATTAAGGAAGAGTGTAAAGGGTTCGATGTATAACCTAAAACATCGTGGCGGCCCTGAAGTTTCTTTTTGGTGTTTAAAAGGTAAGTTTATGACAGTAAGTAATATTCTGGCAGCAGTGAGTTTTATTATTTTTTAATGGTAAAAGGTGAATACTGTTACAAATGGCGGCCCTGCTAGGATTTTTATATAACAATTTTTTTATATTAAATAGACCTTTTTTAAGCACAGAAAATAGGATTTGGGTAACGGCGTATTTGTGAATTGATTGTATATGTTAAACGTATATTTTATGGTTATGTTTCGGTAGCGTAACATACGAAATTATTACGTATTGATAACAATTTTATGTAGGGGGTATTTGTAGTTAATGTGAATAATTATTGTAGTTTTTATAAAGGGGTATTATATAAAAAATTTCATAAGCATGGCTCATGTAAGAGAAACCGAAGAAAAAGGGTGTTCAATGGCTGATGTGATGAATCTTCTGAAAACAATGTTTGATCAGATGAATAAACGTTTTGACGAGAGTGACGAAAAATGGGATAAGTTGATAGATTCAAAAAAAACAAATGAACAATGATTGTAGTAATGGTAGTGTAGTGGTGGTAGAAAATGGTGAAGAGACAGATAAATTAAACGAGAATACGTAAGTCAGGTAACATATAATAAGGTAAGTAGTGGTGAGAATATTGGTGATATAATTGAAAATGTGGTGTTAGAGAGTAAAGTTGTGAATAATGATAGTGGTGATGAAGTTTTAGTGGAAGTAGAAATTAATGATAAGATATTGGTTGATAAGATTGAGAGAGTGTGTGATGAGAGGTTAGGTTGGCAAAGGGCAAACTTTCCCTGTTGTTTAAGTGGAGTAAAGACTCTACTAGTGGTTTACGAGGACAGAGTTCCCTCTAGAAGTTGTGTGGAAGACGAGGTGTCTTCAAGTAGTCCCTTAAGTTTTAGTAGTCGTCCTGGAAAAGCCAGGAGGTGTTATGATATTGTAGTACCCTTTGTGTGGAATGAGAGAGAAAAAGTAAGATGGAGTTGTGTAAGCGATTTTGAGAGAGTGAGAGAGATAGAGTTGTTCAAGTTAAAAGGAGGTTATAAAGAGTTAATAGAGAAAATAAATATGGAAATAACCGATAGTTATATTGTTAATAATAAAGACTTACCTTATGAAGTAAATAACAGTAGCAGAGGATGATTATTTTGAGGGTATTGATAATAACTACTTACCTGGGTATAAAATGGGTATACTGATAGCAGATGATGGCTATAATGATAAAATGGTAAACTATTTAAGTGTGACAAAAATTACTAACGGAGGCAGGACTAAAATTACCAATGTAGACGGATTTTATGAGTTAATAAGGGGGAGTAATCCGGTGAATTATTCTTACGGTATAGGGAATAAACCAAAAATAAAGGGTTATTATATTAATGGTAATAATATAATGAATGTGAATAAAAATGAATTGTGTTATATTAAAACGAGATTGATTTTCGATGATGGTGGTTAGATATGTAGTGAATGAACATTTAATTATTTGAGCTAATGATAATTACTTGGCTTACTTATGTAATGAGGTGTGGTAAACAGTGAAATGATATGACAAAAAATTGTAAATAAATTTGTATTGGTGTTAAATGTATTGTGTTAAGGGTATGTTGTTACAATGAGATATCAACTGATACATGATGTTATGTGTATATTGTATTTTATGTAGTCAATTTATAGGTTTGTTTGAGGTCATGTTAGTATTAATATTTTGTTTGAATTGAAGAATTAACAGTATGTAGTCATGAATCTTTACAATAAAAATTAAATTAATGTAACATATTTGAAAGATCGCAATCTTAGTAGACAAGTTGAAAGTTTTTTGATTTGAAGATTATAAGAATGATAAATGAATTTTATTATGAAATAAAATAAATGCAAGATGAAGTCAAATGAATTAAAATTGTTTTGAATAATGTAATCAAAGTAACTTAGTGTTTTAGAAACTGATGGAATTAAATAATTTGAGATTAATTAATTAATTTAAAATGTTGTATAGATGAATTTTGGTAATAAATTTAAATGATTTTTCTGAGATTTAGACTTTATAATAAATAGTAAATGATAAAACGTAAAATGTGTTTAGGTAGTGAGTTATATTGTTATTATAAGGTATCAGAAGGTACATATGGTTATGTACGTTATATTTGTTGCGATAAATGTTTATAGTTTTGAGTCGATGACAGTAATCATGTTTTTATTTGATTGAATGAATAATGAAATATTTTTATATGTAAGTATGAATTTTATAATGAAATTGAACTAACGTAAAATGTTGTAATAATGCAATTAATTTGAGGTAGTTATGAATTTTCTAATGTAATTTTCAATGATTAACTTAATGTAAAATGTAAAAGATGGAGTTTGGGTGATGATTATTTCAATAAGGCATTAAGTCAGTCAGAGTCAATTTTAAAAGGGGTATTAGACAAAATAAGAATGTTTGAATAAAAGTAATACAGAAATGGGGTAGTAGGAGGGACACAGTAGCGAGAGCGAATGTATGTAGAGAAAGCGAGAGTGATGAAAGTGGAGAGTAAATAGGTGAGAGCAGGGTACATAAATTTTGTATTGAGGGTAGAGGTGTAGGGAGTCATCAACGCAAGGCATTGTGGCGGGAGGTGAAAAGTTTTAAAGAGGGCTGCGGAGTTACCTGGAAGGACCAGGAACTAATAAGGGAATGAGTATAAGGGAAGGGAGCATATCCTATGTACAAAGGGTTATCAGGTGCTTTGTTCTGAGAAGAGGTTCAAGTAGAGTTAGAGAAAAGATTAAAGGGAGATATTATTGAGAGATCGGTGTCACCCTATTTAAACCGTTAGTGATGGTTAGAAGGAAGAATGTGAGTAAGGTTATATCTAAATGCCCGTTCAATAAATCAGATCATTATTAATGACTGGGAGTCACACGAACCAATTGAGAATGAAAATACTTAATGAAAATTCATAGTTGAAATTATGATGTAACAAGTGAAAGATTGAATAGAATTTGAAACTAAAGTAAAGCTGTAAGGTGTGTAATTTTTGGTCAAACTTAAATTTGAAATGTTTGTTTTGATGTAATAATAGCAATGTTCATTATGAGTGTTTATTATGTTATATTAAGGATAAGGATACTAAAACAATGTTATATGCATATTAAAAGATAAGATAGGAAACCAGTACTTTGCTAAAGACAAACCAGTACAACTAAGAGGAAACCAAATCAGTTGGGGATATGGTATGGTGAAAGGCCAGTTGTTGATGTTTTTGTTTAATTGTTACAGAGTCTGGTGATACTGTGGTGATGTGCCTGTCTGACTTTATGGTGTTGGGATCTCGACGAGGGAAGTCCAGTAAGGTTATGCAGGTGCAGCCGCAGTCACCGGACTAAGGGGGCAAGTTACCCATGATTTTAATAAGGATTTACGGGGGGTCAGTGGCGCCATATCCTAGCTGGTCCTCTTAGATTTTTAGGCAATGAGAGTTTATCTGTTTTGACAGAAAACCTCTCGTTGGGGGGGTATTGTAACGGGGCAAACCAAGAGGTTTATTTTAATTTCATAATAATGGTAATAATCTGTAGTAACCCACGCTGAGCAACATTTTTGATCATGAAAGCTTGACTTTTCGGAACACCCGGTAGTCAGCACAGTACCAGTCCGGGTAAGGCACCAGAGCCATTAGCGCCTTGGAATGTGTACGAGCGCGCGTGTGTCACCTTTTGCGACGTAGAAATGACCACGTGGGAAAGTAAAAGAAATTCCATAGCCGAACATGCGATGAAAACAGCCAATCACAGAGTACGAGTTGACGGCAACGCCTAACGCCTGGCAGGTAGGCAGCTACTCGCACGAGGTTCACACAGTCATCGCCAAGCAGTTGGACACCACTCATTAAACAGTACAGTCATAAATATAATGCAGCCTCGGAATTTCGGTAGAGCGACGTGAATTAAGTAGCCAAGGTCTACTGAAATATGTAACAGTGTAAGAGAAGAAAACCAGGAGGAAAAGTGTCAGTGAAATCTACATAATACGTAAATGGGCAGAATTAGAACAGTGTTTAGTGATGAAAGTGAGAGTTAAGTAGAGACTAGACGGATAACGTGAAGGTACAATGTAAAAGTAACTATTGCAACTCTAAATGAAGTAAAATTATAATTATCAATGAGCTCAAATAAGAGGAGGTAAAGAAATGTAAAAAGAAAGAGTGAGAGAGTGTGTGTACGAAAAAGTAAAAGGGGAAAATAAAACAAAAGTACTGGTTTATAAGTAGGGGTTATTATAATAAAATACTATATAATAGATGTCAGTAGAAAGAAATATAAAAATAAGAGAAAGAAAGAAGTGATTAAATTTGAATAAAATAAATAAGATTTGTTTTAACGGAATAAATATGTGTTAGAGTAATTATTTTGCCGTTACCATTTCCTAGTATTCTGTGCTGAAAAACTGGTCTAACGTTCCGGGGAATCTTCTGAATTGTGGAAAGTCAGATAGCAAAATTGTCCAGTGTTTTTAATTAAGGAAGAGTGTAAAGGTTTTGATGTATAACCTAAAACATCGTGGCGGCTCTGAAGTTTCTTTTTGGTGTTTAAAAGGTAAGTTTATGACGGTAAGTAATATTCTGGCAGCAATAAGTTTTTAATTATTTTTTAATGGTAAAAGGTGAATACTGTTACATATTGTTTTATAGTTATATGTACCTTAACGCAAAATATACTGTACATATACAATTTAATAAAATCAATTTGCTTTTATACAACAAGTAATAATTATTAATTACATAGTATGT
Source organism: Magicicada septendecula (assembly GCA_034769895.1). Classification (NCBI taxonomy): domain Eukaryota; kingdom Metazoa; phylum Arthropoda; class Insecta; order Hemiptera; family Cicadidae; genus Magicicada; species Magicicada septendecula. Next base: position 81,406,309 of record CM068373.1, on the reverse strand, counting down.
TATAATTGTGTTTGAAAGGTCACAGTGCATCACCTAGCAAGGAGTGAGTAGTTAAGTACCATCCACTTCTTTCTATTAGCCCGACTCACCTCGTACCATACCTTATAATAACATGAATATATATTAAATTTACCTGCATTTACTTGAACATCAGTTTACACTCTTCTTTCCTGCATCATGAACATGTCAATGACAGTATCATAAAATTACAGTTTGTTTGTTAAGTTAAACAACACATCTTTTTCAACTGATAAAAAACTTTAGTCACTCAACCTCTCTTGTGCCTGCATGCTTTGAAGGAAAGTACTGATACGTCTCAGGACAGAAAAGGAACACTCACTGGAGCTTATAGTACAAGGAATGAGCTTAGCAAGTACAAATACAGTAGTACAAGCCAGTGTGAGCTTAGCAAGTTTGTACACTTCACTGAATCCAGTAAAGAGATCATTTTCACTCATAAAACTAAGGAGTTCATGAACATGTTTTCCATAAAAGTCTGGAGATAATTAGAGAATAATTAATTCATTTTTCAACCCAACATTATCAAAAAAGGTAAGAAACTAAAATCTTGTTCAGAAGTGAGCCCAGAAATTGTGTCTTATATTCTTCAAATTTTTCATGATATAGTAACTGAAAATATTCCAGTTTTCTAACTGAGGAAACCTACAATCCATCTTATAAACTATGAAATCAATTATTTCTGTACACAGATGCCAATAATTTTGTTCTTGTTCATTCTCACTGGGGAAGTGTCGTATAGGTTTCTGTTGGGCCCGATGCTTCTGGGCTAAAACATTAGCCCACATTGATGGAAATTATTGTTCTCTACCAATTTGTAAATCATCACTAACATCCTTACTTCCTTGCTACAGTATAATATGTCGAAATCCTTTATTTTTGCAGAAAATTGTACAAGTCTAATCAGTGTAACTGAACAACTTCAAATATAATTCTGACCAAAATACTAACTCAAATTTGTTAAGAAATTCCAGAAAGCCACAAGATTTTATTATCACATTGCTACCCCAGTTATGTGGATATTATATAACATTTATGATGAACTCGCAAAGTTGACATTCACATTCTCTGACTGTATGCAAAAGTCTATCATTACATCTGGTTGGTGCAACTATTTGATAGTTTCGTCTGCATAAATTCTTGGAAAGCATGTGTTCTTTTAAAAGATTTAGAGAAAAGGCAGAGAGGCCATTCACGGTTACAAAAAATATGTATTGCACTTTCTGATTGTAGACAAACTCTATATTTCAGAACAAGATATAAAAAGTGAGCATAACATTGTATGAAGCAACACACTTTATGTATATGATGCAACAGCTTTGTGAACAACTTTAGGATATGATGCAAGAACTTTAGACGGTATGCTACTCGTATGACCACTCATTACCAAGCTCCCATCATAAGTTTGTCCTAGTAATTTATCTGTAATTCTGAAATCATTAGTCACATGTTGTTCATGAGAAAATCACCCATCAGAAGTTCTGTCAGTACTACCATCTGTAACCCAAAAAAATTTTCACATATTTTGCTTGAACTATATGCAGTGCAGAACTGTAGATAATTGGGATTGAAATTGAATATCAGATGTTTCATCAACCATTTCTGAAACAAATGTAAACGAATTAATTTCTTCTCTTATTTGTCTTAACAGTATCAGAGACAGCTTTTATAACATCATTTTGAATGGTTGCAGATGTTCCTCTAGAAACATTACTTTGAGACATAGAATGCTTTACCTAAGCAATATATAAATGATGTAAACCTGCAAAACCATCTCTGCTTCAAACTTTGCTTTTGTTGGAACACACTAAGCATGCCCAACAAAACAGTCTGTTTGATGTTTCGCATCCTGTCAACCACTGCACTTTATCACATTTGGAAATACAAAAATGTTTAGTATATTATATGTTTTTGCCTTTATGCTGCACAACTAAATTGGGTAGTGGTGAAGTATGTCAATCTTTACTCATTAATTACCCATCAAGTGGATGCATCTAAAACAATGTTTCTAGAATTTTTCCTTAGAGTAATATTTTTTGCCATGGCACTGACAAAACTTAAAACTGCTGTATTATGGAAGTATTGAAATTTTTTGCTCACAAGTAAAATAAACACATGAATCACTTAAGAATTAACAAAAAAATATGTACTGCTCACAAAGTAATGTAACACTAACTTGAAAGAATCACAGTTTGATACCAACTTGGCCATGTGCCTAGCTTGTAGCAAGCAAATGCCTTCCTAGCTCAAACACTGCAACCTGCAGCAGCCAGCATGCGTGCTTGAAATAGTCCAGCATGTGACTACTGAAGTGTTCTGTGAAATTGAAGCAAGCCTTGGCTTGTATATTATTGTTGTTGTATTGTGGGTTGCATCATTGTGCATACACTAAAGCAAAAGTGTCAGGCTAAATGGTATAATAACAATGAAATTAAATGACAGAGATTATGAGTGCATGAATACTGAAATGGCTAAACTAAAAAGATTAAAATATTTGAATTTTTCAGTTTGAACTAGGCATGCTCTACACACCATCACACCTTGAATATTCACCTCCAATATGAAAATGGACCTTAATTTGTGGACACACCTTTTATTATACTAAAGTAGTACCGATACCAGTGACACGCTGACACAGCTGCAAAGTGTGCGGTGTACACAGGCACCAGGATAGTAAAGGTGCCAACAATTTCAGGCGTGGAGGAAATATTTGAAAAAAAAAATCAGTCATTAAGTTAACCTTTTCAGTACTCTAGATGGGTATTCTCGCCAAATTTTTATGTCTGTATAAGGCTTCTGATGTGTTAAGTCACACGTCATTTTAAATTGGTAAAGTGCTCAGAACAGTGGTTGAGCAGAATTGATGTTATAAAACCTCTTTAAAGTATTTACCTGAAGTGTATGAAGCTTTTTTTGAAATTTGTACTGACTCTTCAAAAGTGGATGAACATTCCAAATATCAGTCAAAATGTCTAGGTGAAAAAATTGCTACATTTACATTTATTTGTTGTATTAGAGTTAACTATGATAGGAGTTAGAGATATGATATTTTAAATAAAGTGAATTTTGTCAGCAAAAGTTTGCAGTCTCCATCTATGTATTTCCAACCTACTTTAAATTCATTGAATGATCTAAATCAGTTTCTAAATTATTATAGTTCTGATAAAATTTCAAAGAAATTCTAGAAAGAGCAAAATTAATTGCAGCAAAGTTTGACACAGAATCTGTATTTTTCAGTAGTAGATCACTGAGGAGACATAAAAAGACATCACAATTATATTACGAACATGAACATGAAAATATAGTAGATCCTAAAACTTCATTTAAAGTAAATTGTTTTTCTCTACATAATAGATCAAACTGCAGCATCTTTGTAGGAAAGATTTACTCTTTTAAAAGAGAATATAAATTCATTTCAGTTTTTGTATTTGTTAAGTATTTCACAAAATAAAGAATGTTTATTATCTTGTTATAAAACCTTATAACAAAAATTAACACATGAGAATCATTCAGACAGTGATGCAGACAATTTATGTGAAGAAATTTTACAGTGTCAACCATTTATTTCTAATTTTGATAATGATGTACATCAAATAATTCAGTATATTTATTCAAACGACCTAATCACAGTCTATCCAAACTTTACAATTGCTCTTGGGATTCTTTTGTCATTACCGTTAACTGTGGCATCTGCGGAACGATCCTTTTCTAAACTTAAAGTTATTAAAACTACTTGCCCTCCACAATGGTACAAGGCAGACTCCCAATTCTTGCCATTATATCAATAGAGTCAGCTATTTTGGATCAACTTGGTATACACGATATTATTTAAAGAATTTTCATTAATGAAAGCTAGAAAGTTCAGTTCATTAAATTATTTTTCTTTCTGTTTAAATATTTACTTACCTATTTCTGTACTAAATAATGTTTGTAATACATTCCTATTTTATATACTTGTAAGATTCACTGTTTCTTACTTATATGGTATCTATACAAAGTATAAACGTCAAAGTGATTTTCTTGCCAAATAAAATATAGTAATTTTAATTATATAGCCTACCAAAAAATATTTATTAGTGCAAGTTCATCTGTTAATTTATGTAAAACTATATAAAGTGCAACTGGCAAATGATTTTTTTGACAAATAACATAAATTACTTTATTTTCTTCTACATTATTTTGGATGCTTTTGGTTTTATATCCTTGTATGCTTACTGCTTCTTATATATATTTTTGTAATTCCTGGTTTTTATTTAATAAACTTATAATTAATATATTTTGTATTTCAATTGTACTCACTGATACATTTTTATAAAGTTATTTTTTATTGTGGGGGGGTTATATTGTGGGTTATATTTTATTGTCGCTCATGCCTTTCTCTCCACAACATGCCAGACGTATATCCACTAGTGAACGGTTTTTGGAAGGAGGATTGCCAGGTATGGGGACTTTTCCCCACAGTGGCAAAATTTGAAGGTCAAAATCTATGTGGAGAAATGGTGGGGGAATCTGATGGGGATTCCAAATAGTAAAAATTAATAAGTTATATTTTAATAACTATTCCAGTAAAAAATATTTTTATTGCAAAATGCGTTGCACTCTGTGATTTTGTGAGCTATATATTGCCATAACAGAACTGCTAGACTCTACCCAAGATTTAATAATACACACAGTCAGACATGTGCACACACACACACACTTTTAGTAGAATTTAAAAAGACAAATTTCAGGATTTCCACAAATTTGCAGAAGTTAAACATCAGAAGTTGTTGAGGTTTTGGCAGTGTTGAAGAGTTTTATATCAGTAATCAGAATTGCCATTTATTTCCAAGGTAGGTACTTGATTTATGATAATGAAAAATTGATTTTTGAAAAGCTAACTATTCTAAATAAATGATACCTTCTGTCCTTTGAGCATCATCTCCCTATTTTAATGGAAATAAACCTAGAATTTCAATCGGATAAGCCGAAGATTCTATATATCTATAGCAGATTTGAAACAGTTTATGGGACTAACTTGAATATTTACGTTGACCCAGATTATTTACATAAGACATATGAGACCAAGCTCCAGTACAGGAATCCTTCAAATGTTTATGAATATAAACATCAAAGTACAGAATTTGTAAATGTTTATGTAAGTACTAAGTGCTATGATTTTTGAAAGTAAAAACCCAAATCTGTCATTGAAAGGAATACAAACTTTTTAATTGATTAAACATTTATGCAGGCCCGGCTCCAGGCAGGGGCGAACCGTACCACCGCCCAGGGCGGCAGATTCCGGGATGTTTACTTTTGAAATTGAGGGATAATATAAAATTATTCACTTAATTTCATCACAATATTTATGATCAGTAAGAATTACTTTATGTATAAAGCCAGCGGAGTTTAATGAAGAGTCGAAAACTCCTGAACGAGAGAAAGTAAACCTGACTTTTTCGAAGCTCAAACTAATTAAAACTTATCTCAGATCGAGTATGTCCGAGACTCGCCTGAGTGGCTATATCTACAGAACATCAGTTAGCTGAATCACTTGATTACAATGAAGTCATAAAGGAGTTTGCCAGTGCAAAAGCTAGACAAGTATTTTTTAACGAAGGTATATGATACATTACTTTTGTTATATTTCAATCACAATGAATTTTAGTTAGTATTGGAGTTTTGCGTTTTTTTTTAACGATTTTTACCCCATTAAATTTTTGTTTTTCTCCCTTGCTGTTGAGGAGACCAATCTAAGAAAGAATAGGGTTTAATTTTAAGTCATCGCATAGGCATACATTTTTATTGTTTCATGATTCCTTGTATTGTCTCTACAATTTTTATTGTAGCCGTTCGCAGATCGTAAACGTGAAAAAGTTCTAGTTATTTGATAAACACAACATTCCTAGTCATCATTTGAAGGCAATCGCCGTATCTTTAGAACAGGTCTAGTGTGGGTGTATGTGTTCAGAGTTATAGGGAGGGGGCGGCACTCATAAATACTACACAGGGTGGCAGAAGCGCTGGGGCCGGCCCTGTATTTATGTTGAATGTGCTCACCAAATTTATACCCAATCCTCTTTCAACAGTGACTATGTTCAAAGTCTCAAACATTTGTATTTTATCATATTAAAATTTTGGATCTTGGTGGCCACGGGATGCAATTTTATTCCCTCCACAAAATTATAACGTCTCACCTACGTTATAACATCGGGAACCTGTGCGTACTTACCTCAGATCAATTGCATGGGCTGCCATACTCATAATTAACTTTTAATTATTAATTAAACCAGCTGTAGTTATAACTAAAGGAACCTTTACATGGGGGTCTGATGATTTATTCACTCAGTATTTTTGTGTAAAGTAATGACATCTCTTTATTAAACAATTACTACAACAGCTCTACATAAATATTTCCACATAAGGTTTTCTTAATAAAACTTTACAATTTATAAAATATCTTGTGAAAAGGGGGGGCCAAAACATAAGTATTTATATGTGCTAGCATTATCCACGGATCCGGGACCTTAAACTTGTTTGTGAGTTAAGCTCACTTATTCATATTCTATCATACTATTTGGGGGGCCATTTGAAGAATGGACTTAATCTAAAATTTTTTGTATGAGTGAAGCTTTACATATATACATAAGCACTACTTGCTACTACAAATATTTTTGATTCGTAAGATATACTACATGTTATAAGTGATTATCATTAAAGTCTTTGTATATTTATTTAAACTGTCTTTAACAATTCATTTGTTAGAATTTTAATTAATCATGGAGGACAAGTCTCCGTGTCACCTGTGATATCCAGATGTTTACTCGATGTCCGGGTCCTTGGTCCTTGTGGTGTTCGTCAACGGTTGATCTTTAGTGGAGTTTACTTTCCTGTTGAAGTTCCTGAAGTGATTAATTCATAATGAAGTAGGGTTGCGGTCCTCAGAAGTCTAGTAGTTAAGCATCGTTAGTAGTATAAGTGCCGTAAATGTTCTTGTTTGTCGCAGAAATGCACGTCACATTATTGTTTATAAAAGTTCTCACTTTAGGTACCTCGAACATTATTATTTTAAACCAACATTGAGATCTTACAAATTAGACAAATGAGATGTCATCCCTCACACAGTTATTTATTCCTTTTGGTTTTATAGATTACATTTAAACTTATTAGCACACTAATTTGCCACTACTTTTCGCTGCACATTGTTATAGCAGTACTCTAAATTAAAAAACATATTGTCGTACTTTGGGACATGGTTCAAGCGTGTGTTTTCTACGAGAGCGCTCCATCTCGATTGAATTACTATGTTAGGACGGGTAAGTTAACTGCGAGGAGTTTACGCATCGCAACAAAATAGTTCCACCTTTCTTCTCTATTTAAGGGATTCAAGTTTGACCTTTTAATTATCCAAATATATTCTTTATTACAGACTTTATTATAGTACACTACTGTGTTCTTGTTTATTTATTTATTTAATATCAATTTACAAGGATTATTAGTTTGTTTATGGGTCGGTAATCAGGTTAATTCCGGTTAGTGCATGTATATGCAGGGTAAAATTAATAAAGGGTTTCCCTATCTTTACACTCGCATTACTTTTTGCCATTTAATCTCTTTATTAAATATTATTATGATTTATGGTAGTGATATAAAATTAGTTTAAATGTGCGATTTATTCAAATTTAAATTTCTCAGCCTTTACATTTCCTATTTTATTATTTATTTTATTTTTTAATTAATGAAATCATCACATACTCCGCCACTTAAATAAGACACCAGGTGGGGGAAATAGATGTGTTATTTGTTCAGCAAAGTATTGGGAGTATGCCTGGGGATTACCGTGTGAAATTTCTCTCACTCGTTTCTCTGTACAAAATTATGAGGTGCATAAGTCACTCTCGACTTGCTTATTCTTATTATCAATATATATATAATACCTTACAAACTAACTCTTATACTACATAAAATTCACACTTTATAAAATATATCGAAAACATACTAAATTCTTCTTAAATCTACTACTTATGACTACTACCGAGTTTTTCTTTAGTTTGTGAGTTACTCTTGTTATAGTATCACTCTTTAAGTAATTTATTACTTAATTATTACTTATATTCGATGTCAGCTGACTTCTCACTTTTCTCTACTTTCGATGAATAGGATTCAAGGTTGATCAGGCCTCGTACCTATTTATACGATTTTAGGTAAGCAAATGGTTACTCACGTACTCTTTAGCAGTAGAGTACAAAACATATACCTTTTTTACTACATTTAGTTTGCTTGCACTCTACCATTTCCTTTTTCATGACAACGCTTTATCTGCGAAATATGTGTTCTTCGTACATATTTTTGAGTAGAGGGTTCGTACAGGGCTACAGTTACTGGAGTTAAGTATTTGTGAATTTGATAAGGACCACACCATCGGTATGATAGCTTGGAGGTGGTCTTATCGATTGCACTACGCGTAGGGTGTGTTTTATACATTACTAAGTCACCGATTTGGTACTTTACTACATTGTTGTTATTATTTCGCTCGTGATATTTCTGCGATTTCGTTAAGTTTGCTCTTAAATTAGCGCGAGCTTCATTCCAGATTTTCTTTATATTTTTATCCCTAATTTCTAGGGGTAATAACTCATGTATTTTCCACTTAGTGGATAATGGGTGGTTAGGTTTGTATTTAAACAATAATTCAAATGGTGTAGACTTATGTCCTTCATGATAGGCTGAATTAAAGGCGAATTGTATCCAGGATAGGTTCTGGTCCCAAGACGTATGGTCGTTTGCATGGTAGGCTATTAAAGCAGATTTTAGGTTTCGCAAATACCTTTCAGCTATATTACCTTGCGGACGATACTCTGTAGTGGTAATGTGGTCTATCCCTAGTTTAAAACACATGTTCCTGAATTCCTTTGACTTAAACTGGGGTCCGTTATCCGACACTAGATGTACGGGTGTACCGAAATCTTTAAATAATCTATTCTGTAATATACTTACGGTGGTCGAAGCTAACGCTTGCCGCATGGGATACATCAAGACAAATTTGGTGAAAGAATCTACGCAGATGAGTAGCATGGTATTTCCTGATTTAGAACGCGGGTAGGGTCCTGAAAAGTCTAAATAAATTTTGGAGAACGGGGTAGCAGGAATTTATGAAATTAATTGACTTATTTGGCTGTTTCTCGCTGGCTTGCTGAGTGCACACAACTTACACCTTTTCACGAAATTACCTATCTCACTGTTCATATTTTCCCAGTGATATTCTTTACGAATTCGATGTATTGTTTTATTTATTCCCATATGTGCTCCAATGGTAGAAGAGTGGTAGTATTCCATAAGCATTGGTTTAATAATATCCGGGGCGATTATTCGTAAATATTTTCCGTTTGCTATTCTATAACATAATACTCTCTTACTCAATATGTATTTTTCTGATTTATTTCCCTTATCGAGTTGTTCTATAATTGGTCTTAAACGGGGGTCTTGTTGTTGATACTGAGCTATGTCCGTAAATGCAAGAGGAAATTCGGTAATTAAAGTATTGATAATCGGCGTTTCTCTACTCTCCTTGTTTTCAGAAGTTTCACTAGTCGGCTGGAACATACGTGACAGTGTATCGGCAACTATGTTTTGGGTACCTCTAATATGTTGTACTTTAAATTTGTAACAATTTAACCTTAATACCCATCTTCCGATACGACCTAACTGTTTTGGGTGATTTAGTAACCAAGATAATGCTTGATTATCCGTTTCTAACAGAAACTCTTTATGTTCTAAAAAGGGTTTGAACTTCTCAAAAGCGAAAACGATAGCTAAACATTCTAATTCGTAGGCGGAGTATTTCTTTTCTTGGTCTCTGTCAGGGTGCGTGAAGCGTAACTAATAGGTAGTCTAGAGTTATCTACTTCTTGATATATTACTGCACCTAGGGCTACACTTGAACTGTCTGTCTGCACTACAAACGGTTTTGTAAAATCGGCTAATTGTAATACTGGGGGTGATATTATGCTTTCTTTTAGTTTCTCGAATGCAGTTTGGTGTTGCACATTCCACTCAAATTTAGCTCCCTTCTTTCTTAAAGCATTCAGAGGTGCTGCAATTTCGGCTAGATGAGGGATATCCTTGTGGAAATAATTTATCATTCCCAAAAATCGGGCTATTCCTTTCGCATCCCGCGGTGGTAAAAATTCTCTGATCGCACGGGTTCGCTCGGGGTCTATGCTTACCTTTCCGTTGGGCTTTGCGATGTGACCTAAAAATGAAAATTGTGTGACAGCAAAATTTACTTTACTGGGGTTTACGGTTAATCCAGCTTTCTCTAACCGGGATAGTACTTCACGTAGATGTTTAAGATGTTGGTCAATTGATTCGCTGTAGATAACGATGTCATCTAGGTAGTGATACAAATATTTAAATTTTATATCATGAAATAATTTTTCTAATAATCGGCTACATACAGAACTACCTTGGGATATTCCAAAGGGTACTCTCGTAAATTGGTACAGGTTGAAAGGGACGGCAAATGCGGTTAGACGTTTTGATTCTTCCGAGAGGGGTATCTGGTGAAATGCCTGATTTAGATCCATGATGGTAAAAACTTTCGCTTTCGTAAAATAATGAAAAGCACTGTGGATGTCGGGAAGTGGTATAGACTCGAATTCTATCCGTTTATTTAGTTGCCTGTAGTCCACAACTAGTCTATGTTTGTCGTGACCTTTTGGTACATTTGGTACCAAAAAACGCGGGTGATGAATAAGGTGAAGTAGAGGGTTCGATGACTCCTTGTTCTAATAATTTGTTGATTTGGTTCCTCATTACTTCCATTTTTGGAGGTGATAACTTGTATGGGACTAGACGTATTACTTTATTGTCGCTCAAATTGATTTTGTACTCTATCAGGTCCGTCAGTCCTAACTTTGCAGTGAGCACGTTGGAGAACTGTTCTATTAGTGTCTGCATTTTCCGTCTATCTTTACTTTCCAGATGAGCTAACTCAGACTTGTGGTGTTCTAGATGTGTAGAAGTTGTTCCAGTACTTTCTTGGTTATTTGTATTATCATCCAAACTATATTTTAGTGAACGATCGAATCCAAAATAATACTTCTTATCGTGGATGTCAAGAATTATTCCTGTTTTACCGATAAAATCAGCTCCCAATATTAAGTCAGGTCCTAACTCGTCGCATACCAACATTGGAAAATACCACGTTAGATTTTTAATTTTTACTTTAAACGTGATGATAAGTTTTATCATTAATAAATTTTGTTTATTAGCTGTAGCGCATCTAATATTCACCGTTTGACTGCGTTTAACTAAGTTGTGTTTAAATAATTTATCGGCTAGCTGTTGACTAATTAAACTTCGCGTTGATCCGGAATCAATTAATCTGAGGGTGGATGTAACACCGAGGTCTACTTGTATATACGGTAATTGACACTTACTGAAGTCACATTTATTAATAGCGTTACATTTATCAATGAATTTTCTAACATAGGGGTCTAATTTTCTTTTGTCATTATTATTTTGTTTTAATTTGTTGTCTCTCAGGGGTTTACCTGTTTTCACGATGCTGCGGAAGACACAGGATTTCGGATCTCCCTGCCTTACATGTTTTTTGGATAAGGGGTTTTCTGATAGTACTGTTTCCGTTTACAGTTTCTACTGATGTGTCCAGGTTTCCCGCAGTTATAACATACATTTTCTTTACGAGGTGTCTCACTGGTTTCCTGTCAAGGTTGAGGCTCCTTGGATTTACCATTGTCATGAAAATTGGTTGGTCTACGAAATGGTCGTCTTTCGCGCTGTGTTCTTGCATCTGTCACTAGGGCTTGCGTTTCCTTTCTACGTGGTGCAGTGGGTAGCGATGCATGTCTGTTCTGATCCGCATACCATACGTTTGAAGAGTGAATACTACATTGTTCTAGATCTGCGAAAGTGTGGGGCCTATTTATTAATGCTAATCGAGATCGTTCTTCCGGAGATAAACCTACTAGAATGGTATCGACCAATTGTTTCTCACTCCAGTTGACTTGCAGTAGTCGGGAAGACTCTGATGTCTGCAATATAGTGGGCCAGTCTCTCATGGGCTCCTTGTACTCGAAGTACGGTGTTTCTTTTGATCTCCTCGTAAATTCCCGTGGGAATAAAATGTTTTATTAGGGTAGTATGAAGTTCTTCTACTGGAAGAGTCGAGCTTAATGATTCCAGTACACGATCTCGTAATGGTGGTTTAAATTTGGGTAGGATTACTTGCAAGATTTGCCAATCGTTCAGTTGCTGTAAATCTTTTATTTGCAGGAGGTATCTGATGAAATTTAACAGTTTCGTAATACTTAAGCCATCAGTGTAGGGAATTTCTGTAATAATTTTTTCTACTGGGTGTGTGGACCTTTCCGTAGAATTCTACATTAAAATTTACATGGGGTATACATCTAGAAGTACTTGTTGCTGCGTTAGGCGTCGTAATCGCATATTAACTGGTGCGAGTATGGTGACCACTAGGCTGTGGGGGTTCTGATATCGTTAGGGTATTTAATTCTCTACTTGGTAGCTGTTCATGAGTCAGTTGTATCTTCGATACGAGGGGTGATTCGTGATTCGCGGTGGAGGGAGGGTGTTCTAAAGTAGGAGATTGAACTGGGGAAATATATAATTTTTGTAAGGATTGCTCAATTTCCTCCATTCTAGATGAGTCGGACTTTCTTCGCAATTCGTTGATAATTGTGGGTAATTGATGTAATGCCTCATCCGCAAATATTTGCACATCGGGAGGGATTACGGTGACATCGGGCCAGTTCAATAAATTCTTCAACCGGCGGGTTAAATGTTCTATTCTTTGCGTGATGCGCAATATTACTGCAGGCGATTTTTCGTCGTGAAGGTTTTGTGATAATAACGTCAGTTCCCTATACTTAGCATAACATGTTTCTCTTTCGCTGTCATAATCGAGTTCACGTAATCTATCTAACTGCGAGGGTATATCTGATCTACTTTCGCGTAACGATTTGCGCAATTCAGAGACCGTTACATTCGCGTGAGGTAAACTGCGTAAAATAGATTCGTAGCACAATTCATCTTTTAATAATAGATCGGGGTTAAATAAAGCCATTTTTTTTTTTTTTTGAAATGTGAGTCACTATAAATACTTATTCTACTTGTGCCGGCCGTTTTACGTACCGGCGATTAAATACGAAAAATAAACCGTAATACGGTATATTATTTTATATTATATAAATAATAATTAATAACGCGCAATCGTCTAGCTGTTTCTGTGTTTAATGTTTAACGGAACGGCGAAATTTAGTTCGCCGTGGTACACGCCACGCACCCTAGCGGTCGCCTGGAAGCAGCAATTGAGTAAAGCGCATTTCAATACGTTTTTCGCTTGTCTTGCTTGGTCACCCACATAGTTAACATCACGTGCCTCTTCGACAGAGCGGAGTCTATTTTTGTAAGGATTCTATCATCTACCATGGGTAGATAAACATGCACAAAACTGCGGGCCCCTGGTCTTAGACGTGGACGCTGGCTCAGGATGATCATCTCCGCCTGAACGAGTAATTTAGACTCTCGACTTCGGCTGTCGTAGGGGACAGCAATATGATCACGTCCAACCAACACAGACCCTGGAAGTAGGAACTTCAACATCACCAGGTGACCTCCAACCATTTATTATAATTTGTTTGATCTACACAGACACCCGCACCTGTGCTGTTAACATCTTATAACATTTGTGGAGCATGAGTGATACACTGTCACATTTTGATCATCTTTAAAACGTTTTAATCAGGCCCCACTTTAACTAGACAGAATTGTGCGCGGAGTTTGGGGGAACTTTGTTGATAATGTACTAACTTGGTATTAAGTGTAAGCCCGGGGGCTGGCATGCATCCAAGGCCTATTACATTTAATTCACTCTTTATTTTCTTTCAAGTTTCCGGTAAAAGGGGGGGTATTTCAAGTATTAGGGGTCTGGTATTTCCATGTATGTAAGGGGGGAGTTCCGTGTGTGACAGGATGAAACCTCACCGGTTGGTAGGGTTTAGCTGTAATTCCTGTCAACTTAGTTCAGACAATCACTGTCATTTCACATATCTAAATTACATTTTTGGGGTTTATGTAAGGGTACTAAGCTTCTAATTCAGTAACAATCCGGCCCCTGCTTAATCCTGTATAGGCAGCCTTGTATGCAGACATAGGCATGCTCCAGGCTTAGGAACATGTTGGTTCCCGGGCCAATCCAGTTTTCTTAAAATATTACATAACTGATCAGGACATATTATTATTGTAAATTTTTAAACGCTATCTTTCAAATATATTTCTCACAAAAAATTATAAATTATTATCTCAGCAAATTCACAATTACAGTTCCGGCCAAGGATAGATGGTGGCTTACCGTCTTTCCTATTTATTATCCTCAGTTATAAATTTTCTGACTCATTGATTATTATCTTACCAAGTTTAAGAGCACTTTAATGTTACATCTGGCATTTTGGCCAGCCCAGATTCGTGGGAGCACTAGTGATATCTTTATACTTTCGGATGTCTGTAGAGAAATGTCAATAAAGAAAAAAAAAAGAAAAGTGGGTATATAGGCGAGTGGCTATGTTTTCAAAATTATAAGGGTATCGGTTATTGATATAGTGAGACTTATAATGTGGATGTGGTGGAGATATATATATTTATATGTGTATTTATGTCAATTATGTATGTGTCACTTTTGTGGGTTATATGTGGGCAAGATTTATTTATACAAAAATATTTGCATTCTAAAAAACAAAAAGAAAACAATTGTTACACACATATATATATATATATACTGTTTATGTGATTTATGTAGGTGTTACTTTTGTGGGTTATATACGGGAAGATTTATTTATACAAAAATATTTGCATTCTAAAAAAAAAAACAAAAAGAAAACAATTGTTACATATATATATATATATATACTACTTTTGTGATTTATGTTTGTGTTACTTTTGTGGGGTATGTACGGGGAAGATTTATACACAAATTTACATTTATAAAAAACAAAGGAAACCAATTGTTACACGATATGTTACACACTCAAGTACTCAATAAATGTTATCATGTTGATTATAACAGAGAGTTTAATTGCAAGTCCCGTCCCACTGGACCCAGCACATTTTTGGCTTCTCTAGGCTTTAGCCTAGTTTTAAATTACTAGTGGCCCCTCTTCAAAAAAAAAAAAAACTCAAAAAAAATTTTCAAACAAAATTTTTTTTTTCAAAAAACAATTTTTTTTTATAAAGCATAAAACATCTAAAGAGGGGTTACATTTTGGGCCATGCCAGCACATTCTGGTGTTCGCCTGGTACCGGGTTGCGGTACTGCATTGTAACAACCGTCTTGTTCTGTCTCGCTTCGTCATTCACATAGTTAACCAAATGTAACCCCTCTTTAGATGTTTTATGCTTTATAAAAAAAAATTGTTTTTTGAAAATTTTTTTTTGAGTTTTTTTTTTTATCACCTCGTAGGATACCCAATTCTGCGGTACTGTGTTCTTGCAACTGTTTCTGCATAACTTCAAAGAAAGCTTCCGTTTTATCTGCTTCTTGCTTACGTTTTTCATCCTGTCTTTCTTCTGTTTCTAGCATTAGTGCTTTCTGACGTTCCTCAGCTTCTTCTCTTTCTTGTCTTCGTTCTTCTTTTTGTCGTCTTTCTGCTTGCAACAGCAGCGCCTGTAAATTTTCCATCATCTGACTGGCATCCATTGTTTATCGATTAATTACGAATCACACTCGTCTTGTACAAAGTGTCCGCTGTTTCCACTGTTAACCGTTCTATCCCAGTTCTGACACCACTGTTACGACGGTCTACTCGATCGTCGTAGGTACAGTGGAAACACAATAATTACAAGACACCAATCAAGTCACTAATCACACCTTTAATTGTTATAGTAAAACAGTTCGTAATTAACAACACAGTGTCTACAACAAATCAAATGAAAATTGTTCATACGCAATAAAATGTCCACTAATATTAAAACTCAACTGTATTACAATTATACCGTCCGAATATAAAACGCAACACTTCACTAATAACTACTTGAACGTACACCGTAATAACTCGAACCGCTCTGTAAATATATCGCACTAATACTCTCGAACCGCACAGTCAAAAATCTCGCATTGAACTCAAAAACTAAGGCCGCTACCCGATGTATTTATAGTCACGCTCACACACCAGAAGCTTCCAAACTGCGTCTTATCTCTCGCGAACTACGTAATTGCTACGGCCTTGACACAGTCCGAGCGCCCGAGCGAAGGCCGGCACAGTCGAGAAAATTTTCGCAAAATGCATCTAGTAGCACGTACACCACACGCTTACGTCGAGATCTTTCTGGCACATTCAATAAACGCGTAGATTGTTCTGTGCTGTCGTAGCAATATTGATAACTAAATCACAAGAACAGTATCAAGGCTGAAACAGAAATCCACAGAGTAAATGAAAATGGTTACCAAATCCACAGTAGGTACCAACAGCTGAAGCCAAAATTTCCTATACGGTATAAAGTTAATGTCTCACTGTTCCCACTCCTCCCCTACTACGCGCTGACTGTTTCTCTCCCACTCTAGATAACATACAAACCATATTCCCCTCGTACTACCTCGTGACAATTCATGGAGGTTATGTCTAAGATTAAAAATCTAACTTAACTAAAATTTCCTTTATTAGTGTACATTAAAAGGCTGTATTTATTGGAAGTACAGACATTAAAAACTAGTTTCCATTTATCGCACATAATTACGGTACAGAGACGATTTTTGGAGGTTGTGTCTACGTTTAACAATCTAACTTAACCTTTTAGATTTTACGATTTTACGTAAATCTAACGTATAATCAAACAAGTACATTAAAATCCTTATTTCAACATAATGCAATAAAAAGCAATGTGCAGTTTCTGTTAACACACAAATCATTAAGTATTAATAATGGGTTACAGTAGATGTTTATGTTACTACGGTCTGAAGTAATGCAAATAAAATTTGAGAATCACGTAAACATATTAAATAATGCTTGTTTATTACATACAAAATTATTACAGTACGGCCTTTGTTAATGAATAGAAACAAATAGGACTTTATACTTTAGTATCTACCAATAAAATTCACCTTTTTTCAAATACCGATATCTATTGTTTTTTTTATACTCTTAAAAAAAAATGTCATTAACAACATACATTATGAGAAAACATGATTACAAATGATAACATGCCATTAGTTACTTGTGAAGGAAACAGATATAACATTTCCAAACAAGAAATCTTCAATTCTCTCCCTATTTGTTTTATAAAAGCTGCTCCCGGTTCGGTAATGATACCCAACGCCTTAATGATAAATTTTTTATCTTTCACTAACATTACGTAAGAGCACGCGGGGAAATGATATGCGTGTTCCATCCAAGCGTTTTCTCCACGTTCCCATTTGTTTAAACCGCCTCCACAGCAAAAACGAATCACTCTATCGTTGCATCCATTGTAAAAGAAACCTGCTTCGGCAAGTTCTTTAGGCGTTATCTTCAACGATATCGGCCAGTCTTTAAAACTCTTTAAACGGTTTTCAATTCTTTTGTAACGTGGGTACGGCGATATGATTTTTTGAATCAAGACGACTTGTACTTCTTTATCGTCCGGTGATACGGACTTGATCATCGTTGACGGTTCACCGCATTGTCTGAAATAGCGATTGTTGTTGGGATTGTTATCGTCATCCTCGTGATCGTGTGAAAGCATCTTGTGCGCCCACTCACGACTCGTGCTGTTGAAACACTGAGCGAAGAATAGAGGAGGGAGAAGACGTTTTCCCCTCCAGAAAGAGGGGGAAGAGGGTTACAGGTATTAAGAAAATAAAGTAGGCCTACTTGAATATTGATTACATTTTTTTTAATATAAAAAAACATACACATGAAATACACACATAATATTCTAAAAAGCAACATATTATTTACAGCAAAAAAAAACAATAATATACAGACTGACTTTAATTGTGTCTGCGCACTGTGTTGGACAGCGGAGTGTACACGTTGAGCGCATCGTGCAGTATCAAGCAGTAGGCCGCGGTCGTGGGGAAATTGGTTGATGACTCGAATTCCAATCTGACATCAACCGGTGAAGACTTGAGCGATTCGTCCTGTCTGCTACAATCGAAGACGAATAGCGGTACTTTCGTTATGAACTCAGTCGGTGTTAGAAGTACGTTGGGTTGAGTTCTATGGTAGTACGATTTTTGAAATCGCGTATACATGTCGTACAGCAGAGCGTAACGTCCGTTATCGATATCCAGGTTCAGGTTATCGTATGGGTAGTATTTGTCGTTCAGAAAGAGTCTCGCGTTGGTCAAACTTGCAGTGATCGAATTCGTCCGCGTGTTTCTTTAGATTGTTCTTTCTAGCGGTCTGGAAGGTGAGTATCACGTACCGCGGTTTCTCAAGTTGTGTCGTGGTTTTCACCGTCCAAGTCTGTCTGTCAGTCAACGGTAAAGCCGGGTACTCGTGCAGTTGCCAACTGCGAAACGGTAAGAATAGTGGTAGGTCCTTGCGTACAATGTCCAACAGTCGTATCTTCACTTCGTTGTTCACGTACACGAACGGAATCATCCAAGAGTTCTTGGTCAGTTCTTTATCAGCGTTAGCGGGCGTATCCGTGGATGAGAACAGTGCGTTAACGTCGGTGGAAGTGCGTAACAGTATCAGTTCTTGTTTCATGTTTAATATAACGCGTGAAATCTCGGCGAATCCCATCAGCATCCTCAAGGGTATACAAAAGTTGAATTCTCCATTATTACCGGGCAATGTTATCTCGTTAGCCGCGGGGGCAATCCAACCGGCGTTTTTCATCGAAACAACATCTTGCGCACCGACGGATAGCATGGTTTTAATAGTGGACGCGATGCCGACGCTCTTGGTGCGATCCACTTCCACACCGGCCAGTTCGTAACAGATTTCTTCGAAGAGAAACGCGATCGCATTGTTGGCCATTTTCACGTTCGTGGTATCGGCACTGCCGGTCTTCTTGCTCAACTTGCCTTCGATGTACAGGAAACTTTCCATCGGTAAAGTGAAGACTTCCTGTTGCAGGATAGGTATACGTATCTCATCGTTATTTCCATATCGTGACGCCGACGCGTACGGTGCGTAAGGATGATATTCGTAATGTGTGATGTTGTCTTTAAAAAACGGCTGTCGTTCGACCGATAAGACGATACCGCTGTCCACCATGTTATTGTTTTTCTTGAGTTTGAATCCTAGTGAAATCAGGTAGCGTCGGTTAGTTGCTGTTAACCGTGTCAACGACGAACGTCTACTGATACCCTTTCCGAAAGTGTTGTCCTCTTTTATCTTGTGGTGCGAGCCGCCGCTCTTCATCACCGGTAAAGCAGTGGTATCGGTGAAATAAAATCCCATGATTACTACGCACGTTTCAGATGTATACGCGGGGTGATGACTTCGTCTTGAAAATTCACGATATCGCCGTCCTGATCGTGTACGGACACTAACGTTACGCAAGTGTAGTACGTTAAGTGGAAAATAAGTGACGTTTCTGGGCGTTTCCACTATCTTGCATCATGGCTCGACCGACGGGTAGATCGAGTGCAGTATATGCTCGTTTCGTCCTGCCTTGTACGAACCTTGTACAACGTTACACCTTATCTCCAAAACGTTCACTTTGTTAATGTTTACGGGCGCGTCCGGTGTGTGTAATATATACGCTTCTAACTTGCGGTTCTTGGAAAAACCCAGCATGGTACCGATCGTGTGTTCCGTACGTCCGAAATCGATATTGTACGAACAATAATGTTTCATATTTCAGCGTGTTGTTGTTGGGTCGTAGAGTAAATTTTGGGTCTAATAGTGCTTGTTTCAGATACGTTTCGATATCACTGATTTCGTACACATCGGTCGGTATTTTGACAAGTTCGAACGTTTTACGTGGTCCCTTTAGTACGGGAAAGACACTGTTTCTTCCGCTTTCCACGTTCGGTATATAGTTGTACGTCGTAAAGTCCAGCAGTCCCGCGTACCATTCACCGTCCGTCAGTTCGAGCGGTGGAAGAAAGTCACAAACCAGTGCGCTCGGATCCGTACCCGTGACGGTGACCGTAAGCGAAGACATCTTGTTGTTTACTGATCGTTCGATGTCAAAAACTCCAAACATAAATGTCCGCAGACGACTGTGTCCGGTAGCTGTTTCCGCACGTAATTGTAACGAACGTCGGTCACGTTCGATCCAAAGTACCGTATTAGCTCGACAGGAGGACGTAGATTGCCGAATCCATCAAAGTACGTGACTCTGTCGCGTCGCTTCTTGTAGCATACCCAATGCGTCCCCGGTCCGGTAGCGTCGTCCAGAATCACGACTGCGCTTTCGTTCTCCCACGGTGATGTACGAGGAAGTGCGTCGCGCATGTACACGCCTCTGAAATAAGGTACACGCAATCGTTTCGCGTACTCGTACAGATCTCGATCGGACAACGGACGCACGGGTATTTCGATTAGTTTTTTCGGTACGGGCGAAGGTAGAGTCCAGAAGCCTTTTTACCACCGCTGCCGGTCCATCTTCGATGTCCTGTCCCCGTCCTCCTCCTGATTATCGTGCGTCGAACCGACTTGCGACGACCAGTGCGAGGACGACGTTTACGCACACCACCACTGCAGCATAGTCCGCTGCCTAACGCCGATTTCGCCTTCATCGCTGCCACTACGGCCGCCGCGTACGCTCTTTCGCTGATGCCCGAATTCAAAGCTTTCACTTGATCCCACGCCTTGCCGGCTAGCACACGATCCGCTATGCGTCTTCGTTCGTTGTCCTTGTACTTAGCGTAAGCGATATCGTGTTCGCGACAGGCTTCGTCCAACTCGTTGATTCCTCGATCGCCGCGAGCCAATCTCTCCTCTAGTTTCGTTCCGGGTCCACAGAACCTGTAGCCGGGCAGATGTAGTTCCACCGGTAATACGTCCACTGCTCGATTGATCAGTGTAGGTACTGACTTTGTGACGAATGGTACCGCGCTTATAACTATTTTTCCGATGAGACCACGCCCCTTTTTTTTATCAACACGAGTACGTAGTTGGTACATGTCTATTGTTTCAACTGATGCCGATAAAGGGATCTCCAATCGTGCTCGTCCTTGGATTTGTCCAGATCACTAATCAAGTCGTTCGTCTCCGTCTTGCTTGTAAGTAGTAATTCTGCCTCTTTGGCACCAAGTGATGTACGCGCTGCGTGCGTATGCAATTTATAGATATACGATACCACTTTCTCCCAACGGTGTTTCACTCTTCGCGTACCGCTTCGTGTCCTCCAATTGACGCGCGTTCACTGCGTCCGTGGGCCGTTCGCCACCGTCGCCGACGTTCAGAATAGCCTTCCTTGCGTGTTGAAATAAGTGTCGTTAGTAGAGGGAAAGTGATGATTCTACCCACGATGAGGGGGGTAGAGGACATGATTTATGGCTCTGACGTCACAGATTCATGACATCACAGATCCCTCTACCCCCCTCATCGTTGGCAGAATCATCACCGTGGTAGAGGGAATGCGACGAGGCGTTGACGGGTTCCGTTGGCTCTGACGTCACAGATTCATGACATCACAGATCCCTCTACCCCCCTCATCGTTGGCAGAATCATCACCGTGGTAGAGGGAATGCGACGAGGCGTTGACGGGTTCCGAAATTTTGAGACGGCATTGAGCAAGGTGATGGGTACCGTTACACGAAAAGTTTGGGTTACTTGACGGTTCCCGAAATTTGGTGGAGAGACAGTAGCGATGGTCTTACCGGGATTTGAACCCGGTTCACAAAACCGACATGCTATAGAAAACACTTCCGGGTTCCAGTTCATGACATCACACAGAGGCCGTGGCAGCTGGTGTCCGAATGTTAAAACACTTCCGGGTTCCAGTTCATAACGTCACACAGACCCTAGTCGATGGTCTCCGTGCACGTCCAAAATTTGGTAGCCGAAAACAATGTGTAGCGGTACCCGGAATTCGGTGGTTGACGAGGTCCTGGACGAGCCGTCACGGAGAAAATG
This sequence comes from Magicicada septendecula, assembly GCA_034769895.1. Classification (NCBI taxonomy): domain Eukaryota; kingdom Metazoa; phylum Arthropoda; class Insecta; order Hemiptera; family Cicadidae; genus Magicicada; species Magicicada septendecula. The sequence continues at coordinate 81,384,257 of CM068373.1, read as the reverse complement.
GTACCGTTACCCGAAATTTTTGATGTTCGAAATTTGGTACACAAAATATTTAAATCAACGGATGGGGGGGGTACGCCCTAAAACAAGTCCTGCATCACGTCACACAGAGGACCTGCTCTCCGAGCGTTCCATATGTGTCACTGTCCATAGAGGGCGTGGTGTCCAATATTTGACACCCGAAATGTTTAAATCAACGGATGGGGGCACCTCGAAATTTTTGTATCTGAAATTTAGTACTCGAAATGTTTAAAACAACGGAGGGGGTAACCCGAAATTTTGGAGTGTCCGAAATTATGTTAAAACACTGTCGTCCGACAACGGGTGGGGGTACCCCGAAATTTTGTGGTGTCTGAAATTTAACCTGCATGTCTAGAGGACGTGATGTCTGAAATTTGACACCTGAAATGTACGCCCACATGACGCATGTGTTCGAAAGTAGCAATGGGTATATTATGTTATGTCATTGGTGTCAGTGGCTTGTGGTTCCTATTGGATATTAATTTGTACATAAAAATAAATTATAGCCCTCCCGTTACCCGAAATTTTTGGTGTCCGAAATTTGGTACACGAAATATTTAAATCAACGGATGGGGGTACCCGAAATTTGAAAGGTGGGTACGCCCTAAAACAAGTCCTGCATGTCTAAAACACTTCCGGGTTCAGGTTCAGCACTGTGCCGACACAGAGGCAGTGGTTTCTGCAAGGCGAGGCGGTGTGGTGTATAATAAGGTACCGTTAAGCGAAATTTGGGTCATCGGGTACCCCCACACTCCGCTTAGCTCTGGACGGGAGGGTAGTGTACCGATACGCGAAATTGGTCGGTTAAAATTTGCTAACAGAAACACTTCATTTTTAACTTCACAAGAGCTACACAGCGCATTTTTGATTTTTATACGTCAATCCCAGCTATCGCATTTCAACATCGAAATTAAAGAACTCCAGGTACAACGCCCTGTAGGCTACCTAATAGTAGTAAAACCTTTTCGCTTAATCCCTTTATAGACAACACGGTGATATTATGCGTGGGCGGACGCCTTCAACAGTCTCAGCTCAACTATAATAGTAAACACCAGATAATACTTCACCCGCAGTCTCATCTTACTAGACTAAATATAGAAAACGAGCATATTCGACTACTCCATGCCGGAGTACAATTAACGCAGTGCTCTCTACGTCAAAGATATTGGATCATCAACGACAAATCTTACATACGCTCCGTGATACACAAATGCCTCACTTGTTTTCGATTTCGCGCAACTGGCTCGAGCCAGCTTTTAGGACCCTCTTCCAGAGTCACTCCCTCTAAACCATTTTCCCAATGTGCCGTCGACTATGCCGGTCCCATATTTCTACGTCAGGGCGGGCAGCGGTCCAAATCATTCACAAAGGCTTACATTTCACTTTTCATTTGCATGGCCACTAAGGCAATTCACCTTGAATTGGTATCACATTTGACTGCAGACGCCTTTATAGCTGCTTTAAAACGCTTCATAGCTCCCAGGGGCATCCCTGCACAAATAGTTTCCGATAACGGTACAAATTTCCGTCGCGTTGGCGCTATATTACACGATTTGTACAAACTTTTTCAACAAGACGAATTTGAACAATCCACTCAGGACTTCGCCAGTTCACAGGAAGTCAAGTGGTCTTTCATACCTCCGTCAGCACCTCATTTCGGTGGTCTATGGGAGAGCGGAGTAAAAGCGTTAAATTTCATTTACGGCGCGTTATCGGCAGTACGCTTCTCAACTTTGAAGAGCATTACACTGTTTTGACTCAAATAGAGTCATGTCTGAATTCACGTTCCTTGTTCGCCATTTCAAGTGATTCCGGGGATCCCGAGCCCTTGACTCCAGCACATTTCTTAGTTGGTTCTCCACTTACTGCGCTCCCGGAACCCGACTATTCGGATACAAAAATGGGTCGCTTGGGGAGATGGCAGCTTCTGCAGAGATTCACCCACTCTATATGGAAGAGTTGGTCAAGAGATTATCTGCATCAGCTGCAACAACGAAATAAATGGAGAAAACATTCAAAAAATTTGTCTCCAGAACAACTCGTCCTCATTTTAAAAGACAATACCCCACCTCTGCAGTGGAAACGTGGTATTGTCACCCAAATCTATATGGGTCAGGATTCATTAGTACGCGTAGCGGATGCCCGCACCACAAACGGCATCCTGCGTAGGACTATCCACAAACTGTGTCCACTTCCCGTGGCATCAGACTAATTGGTTTTCAGTGCTTCATGCCCGGGACATTTCCGGATGAGCACATGCTCTACGTACTACTAAGTACAATGTTAAATGTACTTATTTATACATGTATATTTATATTTATGCCAAATTAATGCACGCTATTTATATGTGCATTAGTAAACATTTTAAGTGTTCTTTTTTCGTCAGTGTGATGTCAGTTATTGTGTACTGTTTGGTGCAGTGTTTATAATTATCATGAATTTTTTGGGTATATTTCTATTGTGCTATTATTATCATGAATTTGTTGGGTATACTTCTGTTGGGCTATTATTATAATGAATTTTTTGGGTATATTTCTATTGTATTATTATGTAACCTTGCTTATTATGAACTTATTGTCATGCTATTAGTATTGCGTTCTTTGGATTTCTATTAGTTATTGTGTAATGCTACTTACTATGTGTTATTCATTGCATGTATCATTGTCATTGAATTTGGGTATATTGTTATTATTATTATGTGTCATCAGACATTCTAGCATTTGTATTTTATTATTATATATTGTTCGATGAGTATTGATCAATATTGTATTTATATTTATGTATATTGTATTGAATATTGTATTTGTATTTCTGCTATCATCTTTCGATGCGCCAATATTCATTATACTATGTATTACCACACATTTCAGGTTTGTAACTTGTTAATGGATACTTGAATTTTTTCATGTAACTATACTGTAACCTATATTACTGTAACCTATGTCAAAATCGCCCGATTTTGGGCGGGCAGTATGTTAAATCTTTGTATCTGTTTATATACCCGCGCGCATTCGGTCCGCGCAATTACGTCACGCTCAATGTACAGGTCGCTAATCGCGAGCTGCGATGTTAGTTAGTTAAAACTCAGCCTTCATCCGATCAGTACTCTCTTCCATTTGCTAGCCGCAGCGATGTGAAATTTAATAATGTAACTTCTTTATACAATTTTTCTTTCTTCTATCGGTATTTATCTTGGCAATGTACGCCATACGTAATTGGATGGGCCATGCGCTTCATTATATAATTATTCAATAAATGGCTAGTTAACTCAGATTCATACAGTCCACTTCTTCATTTAAAAAACACATTTCCGATTCCTGTACCAGCAGCACTTCGCATGACAAATACTAACTCTAGAAATATTCGAGAGCGTTCAGCATGCAGCAGATAGGTATATTGCGGTATCGTAAAGCGGGTTTGATTTAAAATTTAAATGATCGATTAGCACGAAGTCACGACTGTGTACGTCATTGTACGCCCTATATATCTCAAATTCTTCCAAGGCGTTCATGTAAGTGCCTTTATTACAAAAATGCATGGGTTTCAATTTGGAAACAAAGCTTGTATATTTATGATTTTCGTTTATCAAGTGACGTGCATAGTTGGATTTTATGTTTGATGGTGTTGTCTGACCCTTCAGATTGTGCTTTGGTGTGTGTTCAATAAAACGTTTTTGGAAACCCCTTCCCGTCTGGCCGATATAAAAGCATTCACAATCGTCGCACGATAATTTATACACCTCCGTTTTCTTTTCTAAAGGGTTACTATATTACGAAGTATGTTCATAAGATTATTGTTGGTTTTAAATATTACGGTTCTATTGTTATTATTTAACACACTAGTTAAAATATTTGACATTATGTTGGTGTACGTCGTTGAAATAAAAATAGTTTTTGTGTCTTTTTCTATACTTAACCTTGTCGTTCGGAAGTGTTGTGTGAGATGTCACAACCAACGAGAGAACGCAAGGCTTGACTGACTTCATTCGGTCTTCAGTGAAGGCCTCACTCCAACGCTTCAGCAGAAAAACATGGAACTTATTTTCCTGCGTTTGCGGGCAAGCTCCACTGTCCTCCAAATCGATGACAACAGCATTTTCAAATCTTGTGTTCAACAATTCCATGGAAAGTACGTCATACTTGCACTTGATCTGCAGTGACTGCAGTTAGTGACGATGGTTTGCATGATTCGGCTAACGCTAAAACGGTAACGATAGCACTAAGAACGTCAACGCTGAAAACGTAAACGTTAACGCAAACGCTAAAGTTAATGCTAACGCTAAGAAAGATGACCCTAAGAACGCTAAAAAACGCTAACACTAACGATAACGTTGATCTGGTAGTAATAGTGTTAGTGATGAATGATTTGCGTGATTCGGCTAACGCTAAAACGGAAAACGTAAACAGGAAGTACGCCAACGCTAAGAACGTTAACGCTAACGCAAACGCTAAAGTTAATGCTAACGCTTAGAAAGCTGACTCTGAGAACGCTACAAACGCTAACGCTAACGATAACGTTGATCTGGTAGTAATAGTGTTAGTGATGAATGATTTGTGTGATTCGGCTGACGCTAAAACGGAAAACGTAAACAGTAAGTACGCCAACGCTAAGGACGTTAACGCTAACGCAAACGCTAAAGTTAATGCTAACGCTAAGAAAGATGACCCTAAGAACGCTAAAAAACGCTAACACTAACGATAACGTTGATCTAGTAGTAATAGTGTTAGTGATGAATGTTTTGCGTGATTCGGCTAACGCTAAAACGGAAAATGCAAACAGTAAGTACGCCAACGCTAAGAACGTTAACGCTAACGCAAACGCTAAAGTTAATGCTAACGCTTAGAAAAGCTGACTCTAAGAGCGCTACAAACGCTAACGCTAACGATAACGTTGATCTGGTAGTAATAGTGTTAGTGATGAATGATTTGCGTGATTCGGCTAACGCTAAAACGGAAAACGTAAACAGGAAGTACGCCAACGCTAAGAACGTTAACGCTAACGCAAACGCTAAAGTTAATGCTAACGCTTAGAAAGCTGACTCTGAGAACGCTACAAACGCTAACGCTAACGATAACGTTGATCTGGTAGTAATAGTGTTAGTGATGAATGATTTGTGTGATTCGGCTAACGCTAAAACGGAAAACGTAAACAGTAAGTACGCCAACGCTAAGGACGTTAACGCTAACGCAAACGCTAAAGTTAATGCTAACGCTTAGAAAGCTGACTCTAAGAACGCTACAAACGCTAACGCTAACAATAACGTTGATCTTGGGGCAGTGATTTTCTTTGTTCAACACTTGTACGAATAGCCGTGCAACAGTACAACCTCATCATCAACAACGATGACAAACGATGAACTTTTTTTTCCTTGGAGCAGCAGACAAACGTTGAGCAGTTCAGGGACAAATTCAATCACTTGGAAAAAAAGGGACTCTTCCCGTTATTATGTAATTTTTTGGATGCTATCAACAAGATAGGGTCTACGGGCGCTGTCTTTGCTGGACGTGAGCAAGAGACTTTTGACAAAGTCCGGAACGAATACCTTCCTTGTTAGCTAGTTCCTCTCCTATCCCTTTTTCTTCTGGGTATATTCTACTGTCTACTTTAACGGCCGAACCGTCAGGGTGAGCGTCGACGGGTCCTGTTCTAAATTCCAATCCACCCCGCCGCCGTACAGCAGGCTTTCATCTTTGGCTCCGCTATGTACGTACATCGTGTAAACGAAGACATGTAGGAGTATCTCCAAGAAGCGTTTTCCCTCTTCGCAGACGACGCTATGCAACATTGAAGCTCACTGTTCCTACAATTTGAGAACACAAAGCCACAGAGGCAGTTGGATTGGCTAAGGAAGTGGAAGGTGACGATCAACACGTAGAAATAGACAAAAATTAGTATTAGGACAACGAACCTGAGGGCAAAAACCAAAAAAGTGAACGATTATTTAGTGATTAAAAGCGTTATTCTAAGCATAAAAAGACTAAAAAATAGACCTCGAACCTCGAATAAGGTACCATTCTCTTCCTCTCATCGTCCTCTACAAGATTCATTGTTCCGAAATTAGTATTGACTCACGGACAACGAACCTGAGGCCAAAAAATTTGTACGATTATTTAGTGATAACAAGCGTTATTTTAAGCATAGAATGGCTAAACAATAGACCTACAACCTCGAATAAGGTACCATTCTCTTCGTCTCATCGTCCTCTACAAGATTCAATGCTCAAAAAATTCGTGCAGCCAAAAAACTTGTAAAAGTCATTAGGGACAGTATAGATATAGAAAACAACCACATTATTGCAAATCTCACTGACTTTATAAATAAGGTTAAGAATGTTAAGTTACCCCCTAATTATAAATTGGCCTCCTTTGACATTATCAACTTGTATACTAACATACCAGTTAGAGAAACTCTGCATATTCTAAGGAATAACTTGTTTGAAAGTAACAAATTAAACGCCCAAATGATAGAAGAGCTAATGGGCCTACTTGAAGTCATTTTAGGACAAAATTAGTTTACTTTCAATGACCAATTTTACAGTCAACATGATGGTTTAGCAATGGGCTCGCCGCTGTCTGGTTTGCTTGCTGACATTTATTTGAATTTCTATGAAAACACATTTATGTTTTCTAACAACATTCACAGGAATAATATCATATTTTATGCACGTTATGTTGATGACACATTTATAATATATAAAGGTACTTTACGACAGAATGAAAATTTTAAAAACTTTATGAATAATATAAATAAAGACATTCAGTTCACTCTTGAGACTGAAACAAATAAAACATTAAACTTTTTAGATTTAACAGTTACTAAACACATTGATAAACTGAAATTCAATATTTATAGGAAACCAGCCACCACCGATGTAACCATACCTGTCGATTCACAATTCCCCTATTCGCAAAAAAGAAAATGGCAGCCTCTAATTACTTTATACATAGACTTTTAACAGTACCTCTTGACGACGAGGATTTTAATGACGAACTGAACACAATAAAATACATAGCTGAAGCCAATGGCTACAATAGTTCCTTGATTGACAACCTCCTCAGAAAACAAAAGCACAAGCTATCTAAACCTCGTATAGAAAAAGACACAAAAACTATTTTTATTTCAACGACGTACACCAACATAATGTCAAATATTTTAACTAGTGTGTTAAATAATAACAATAGAACCGTAATATTTAAAACCAACAATAATCTTATGAACATACTTCGTAATATAGTAACCCTTTAGAAAAGAAAACGGAGGTGTATAAATTATCGTGCGACGATTGTGAATGCTTTTATATCGGCCAGACGGGAAGGGGTTTCCAAAAACGTTTTATTGAACACACACCAAAGCACAATCTGAAGGGTCAGACAACACCATCAAACATAAAATCCAACTATGCACGTCACTTGATAAACGAAAATCATAAATATACAAGCTTTGTTTCCAAATTGAAACCCATGCATTTTTGTAATAAAGGCACTTACATGAACGCCTTGGAAGAATTTGAGATATATAGGGCGTACAATGACGTACACAGTCGTGACTTCGTGCTAATCGATCATTTAAATTTTAAATCAAACCCGCTTTACGATACCGCAATATACCTATCTGCTGCATGCTGAACGCTCTCGAATATTTCTAGAGTTAGTATTTGTCATGCGAAGTGCTGCTGGTATAGGAATCGGAAATGTGTTTTTAAATGAAGAAGTGGACTGTATGAATCTGAGTTAACTAGCCATTTATTGAATAATTATATAATGAAGCGCATGGCCCATCCAATTACGTATGGCGTACATTGCAAAGATAAATACCGATAGAAGAAAGAAAAATTGTATAAAGAAGTTACATTATTAAATTTCACATCGCTGCGGCTAGCAAATGGAAGAGAGTACTGATCGGATGAAGGCTGAGTTTTAACTAACTAACATCGCAGCTCGCGATTAGCGACCTGTACATTGAGCGTGACGTAATTGCGCGGACCGAATGCGCGCGGGTATATAAACAGATACAAAGATTTAACATACTGCCCGCCCAAAATCGGGCGATTTTGACATAGGTTACAGTAATATAGGTTACAGTATAGTTACATGAAAAAATTCAAGTATCCATTAACAAGTTACAAACCTGAAATGTGTGATAATACATAGTATAATGAATATTGGCGCATCGAAAGATGATAGCAGAAATACAAATACAATATTCAATACAATATACATAAATATAAATACAATATTGATCAATACTCATCGAACAATATATAATAATAAAATACAAATGCTAGAATGTCTGATGACACATAATAATAATAACAATATACCCAAATTCAATGACAATGATACATGCAATGAATAACACATAGTAAGTAGCATTACACAATAACTAATAGAAATCCAAAGAACGCAATACTAATAGCATGACAATAAGTTCATAATAAGCAAGGTTACATAATAATACAATAGAAATATACCCAAAAAATTCATTATAATAATAGCCCAACAGAAGTATACCCAACAAATTCATGATAATAATAGCACAATAGAAATATACCCAAAAAATTCATGATAATTATAAACACTGCACCAAACAGTACACAATAACTGACATCACACTGACGAAAAAAGAACACTTAAAATGTTTACTAATGCACATATAAATAGCGTGCATTAATTTGGCATAAATATAAATATACATGTATAAATAAGTACATTTAACATTGTACTTAGTAGTACGTAGAGCATGTGCTCATCCGGAAATGTCCCGGGCATGAAGCACTGAAAACCAATTAGTCTGATGCCACGGGAAGTGGACACAGTTTGTGGATAGTCCTACGCAGGATGCCGTTTGTGGTGCGGGCATCCGCTACGCGTACTAATGAATCCTGACCCATATAGATTTGGGTGACAATACCACGTTTCCACTGCAGAGGTGGGGTATTGTCTTTTAAAATGAGGACGAGTTGTTCTGGAGACAAATTTTTTGAATGTTTTCTCCATTTATTTCGTTGTTGCAGCTGATGCAGATAATCTCTTGACCAACTCTTCCATATAGAGTGGGTGAATCTCTGCAGAAGCTGCCATCTCCCCAAGCGACCCATTTTTGTATCCGAATAGTCGGGTTCCGGGAGCGCAGTAAGTGGAGAACCAACTAAGAAATGTGCTGGAGTCAAGGGCTCGGGATCCCCGGAATCACTTGAAATGGCGAACAAGGAACGTGAATTCAGACATGACTCTATTTGAGTCAAAACAGTGTAATGCTCTTCAAAGTTGAGAAGCGTACTGCCGATAACGCGCCGTAAATGAAATTTAACGCTTTTACTCCGCTCTCCCATAGACCACCGAAATGAGGTGCTGACGGAGGTATGAAAGACCACTTGACTTCCTGTGAACTGGCGAAGTCCTGAGTGGATTGTTCAAATTCGTCTTGTTGAAAAAGTTTGTACAAATCGTGTAATATAGCGCCAACGCGACGGAAATTTGTACCGTTATCGGAAACTATTTGTGCAGGGATGCCCCTGGGAGCTATGAAGCGTTTTAAAGCAGCTATAAAGGCGTCTGCAGTCAAATGTGATACCAATTCAAGGTGAATTGCCTTAGTGGCCATGCAAATGAAAAGTGAAATGTAAGCCTTTGTGAATGATTTGGACCGCTGCCCGCCCTGACGTAGAAATATGGGACCGGCATAGTCGACGGCACATTGGGAAAATGGTTTAGAGGGAGTGACTCTGGAAGAGGGTCCTAAAAGCTGGCTCGAGCCAGTTGCGCGAAATCGAAAACAAGTGAGGCATTTGTGTATCACGGAGCGTATGTAAGATTTGTCGTTGATGATCCAATATCTTTGACGTAGAGAGCACTGCGTTAATTGTACTCCGGCATGGAGTAGTCGAATATGCTCGTTTTCTATATTTAGTCTAGTAAGATGAGACTGCGGGTGAAGTATTATCTGGTGTTTACTATTATAGTTGAGCTGAGACTGTTGAAGGCGTCCGCCCACGCATAATATCACCGTGTTGTCTATAAAGGGATTAAGCGAAAAGGTTTTACTACTATTAGGTAGCCTACAGGGCGTTGTACCTGGAGTTCTTTAATTTCGATGTTGAAATGCGATAGCTGGGATTGACGTATAAAAATCAAAAATGCGCTGTGTAGCTCTTGTGAAGTTAAAAATGAAGTGTTTCTGTTAGCAAATTTTAACCGACCAATTTCGCGTATCGGTACACTACCCTCCCGTCCAGAGCTAAGCGGAGTGTGGGGGTACCCGATGACCCAAATTTCTCTTAACGGTACCTTATTATACACCACACCGCCTCGCCTTGCAGAAACCACTGCCTCTGTGTCGGCACAGTGCTGAACCTGAACCCGGAAGTGTTTTAGACATGCAGGACTTGTTTTAGGGCGTACCCACCTTTCAAATTTCGGGTACCCCCATCCGTTGATTTAAATATTTCGTGTACCAAATTTCGGACACCAAAAATTTCGGGTAACGGGAGGGCTATAATTTATTTTTATGTACAAATTAATATCCAATAGGAACCACAAGCCACTGACACCAATGACATAACATAATATACCCATTGCTACTTTCGAACACAAGCGTCATGTGGGCGTACATTTCAGGTGTCAAATTTCAGACATCACGTCCTCTAGACATGCAGGTTAAATTTCAGACACCACAAAATTTCGGGGTACCCCCACCCGTTGTCGGACGACAGTGTTTTAACATAATTTCGGACACTCCAAAATTTCGGGTTACCCCCTCCGTTGTTTTAAACATTTCGAGTACTAAATTTCAGATACAAAAATTTCGAGGTACCCCCATCCGTTGATTTAAACATTTCGGGTGTCAAATATTGGACACCACGCCCTCTATGGACAGTGACACATATGGAACGCTCGGAGAGCAGGTCCTCTGTGTGACGTGATGCAGGACTTGTTTTAGGGCGTACCCCCCCCCATCCGTTGATTTAAATATTTTGTGTACCAAATTTCGAACATCAAAAATTTCGGGTAACGGTACCATTTTCTCCGTGACGGCTCGTCCAGGACCTCGTCAACCACCGAATTCCGGGTACCGCTACACATTGTTTTCGGCTACCAAATTTTGGACATGCACGGAGACCATCGACTAGGGCCTCTGTGTGACGTTATGAACTGGAACCCGGAAGTGTTTTAACATTCGGACACCAGCTGCCACGGCCTCTGTGTGATGTCATGAACTGGAACCCGGAAGTGTTTTCTATAGCATGTCGGTTTTGTGAACCGGGTTCAAATCCCGGTAAGACCATCGCTGCTGTCTCTCCACCAAATTTCGGGAACCGTCAAGTAACCCAAACTTTTCGTGTAACGGTACCCATCACCTTGCTCAATGCCGTCTCAAAATTTCGGAACCCGTCAACGCCTCGTCCCATTCCCTCTACCACGGTGATGATTCTGCCAACGATGAGGGGGGTAGAGGGATCTGTGATGTCATGAATCTGTGACGTCAGAGCCAACGGAACCCGTCAACGCCTCGTCGCATTCCCTCTACCACGGTGATGATTCTGCCAACGATGAGGGGGGTAGAGGGATCTGTGATGTCATGAATCTGTGACGTCAGAGCCAATGACGACATGAATCGGTGACGTCAGAGCCATAAATCATGTCCTCTACCCCCCTCATCATGGGTAGAATCATCACTTTCCCTCTACTGTCGTTTACCGCAGTGATCGTGTGCCGGTTCAAAAATTCCAAGTTCATAGCGTCCTTGTTGTTGACGGGTGGCGCTAACTGTTTTATTCGCACGTTGCCGACATTAGGTTAGAGTTCGTATCCTTCGGTATGATCTTCGCGTCCACGTATCCTTTGGTCGCGGTGTCTCTCGCACGAATCAGTTCCCTCAGAGACTGTATGCGATGGTCCCGCGCGTCGATGACAGTACCGTTCTTCTTGTTCGGTACCGTCGTGAAACGCAAGTACGTGTAGTCTACGTACTGCTTGTTGACAGCGTCCGTGAGATCGACGGGAGCGCCGACGTTGCCGAGCTTACGACCTTTCACGTCTATCCTCGCGGAACCTTGGACGAATCGACGATCAGACAGTGGTCTCGCACGAACCGCAGTGGAACAGCATCGTTACCGTCGTGCGGTTCGCCTACGTTGTGTATTTTTTTCCCGCTACGTCGAAGTGTCCATCCTCGGTCATCGCGATACCGATATCCTCCCGCAGACTGCGTCGCGTCTCTCTTCGCACACTAACGGTGCTCTGGTGTCTGCCGAACTTGTCAACGCTCATCTCGCGAATGAAGCGCGTCGACCGCTGTGCACGATATTTTATACGCTGATATTGGCTTCACGTAGTTCTTCCTCTATGGAAACGATTTCGTTCGTGTGTCCACCGTTTCCGGTGCGTTGTGACGCTATCAACAGTCGCAATCTGTCCACCAGTTCGTTCGGATCGTCCCAGTGCACGTAATCGATTTTGTCTTTTTTTCTCGACACCACCATATACGTTTTGTCGGTAATATTATGTCCGTGTACCGTACGTTTCGGTGGGAACAACCGTGATATTATCTGTTTATACTTTACACCTCTGTTTGTTTACCTGCGTGTTCACTAAATAATGATGCTTGTGCGCGTTGGTAGCACGTAATATATTTTTGTACGCCTTCAGATCCATCTCGTTGTAATCGTTCTCTTTAGGGTGCTTCATGAACATTAGTTCGTATAGACCTGGTGTACCTTTGTATCGTTTACCGTTGATAAAGATTGAATCGTCTGTTTCGATTTCCAACGGTGAATCACCGATCATCCATTTTCCGCTTTCGTGTCTTACGCCGTACGTATAATCCATCAAACGATCTCGTTCAGCCGACACGATCATAAGCATATACTTATTCGCTAACGATTCACTGTCGTATTTGTCCTGAAAATATCTACGCGCTTCTCGCCTTCCTTCCGGTGTGTCTACTATTTTTCGATGTTGAGACTAGGATCGCCCTCGTCGTCGTCATCGTCCGATGTTTCACCTATCACAGAAGTTTTCAGGAAACGTGGTGTCAACTGCTGTTGCGGTGACGGACGGAGCGGTGTTCCTACATCGATATTACTACTACTTGAACCCATCAGATCCTCCTCCTTCCCACGTTTCATCTGTCTCGCACTCGTAGGCTTTTCATTTGTTGTTTTATTTTGTTTTCAACCAACGCTTGCGAAATAGTTTGTAACGGTTCGAGAATCGGTTTGTAACTTTCGGTTAACGTTTCTTCCTCTTCACGGATCCCATGTTTTAACGCACGGTATTTCTTCCGTATGTCATCGCTGATCGTGTCGATATCACGGGCTAGTTGTTTCTTCTTTTCGTCCATCTTGATAAACGGCAGTACACTGACTAACGTCAGTGACTCCGAGACAACTGTATTTACCCGAACGGTCGACAACTGTTTTAGTTAACGGTGAACAGCTGTTACGTGCATTTATGCGAACAGTCTACAACTGTTTTTCCAGGACATGTGTATTGTAACACCACAAAATGTTACATAACCTAGACACTCACCGGAAGGGTAAATAATTACACTAAAGTGATAAAAGTGAATCATTTATAATGAATGTAGCAAAGAAGAGAAGGACCAGCAAAGAAGAAAGAAGAGGAAGGATCCCAAGAAGCAGTGATGAATACACTGCATGACACTACAACAAACACAATGACTGACTTTAACTAATGGACATGCAAAGTTTACAATAAGCTGTCAAACGAGCCAGTCCATGACATTAATGTAGAGTCATGTAAAGGTAAAACTAACTAAATAATGACCAAAATAATGTAATAACAAGAACAGCATTTTGGCTGAAATTAAAAGAACCATGACCAATAAATGACAAAGCCTATGACTAAGACTAGCTATGGCCACAAAATATATTAAAACTAGTTTACAAGCCCAGATGTAACATTAATGGATAAAAATAGTTATAAAAGGAAATCTTATATGTATGAGCAACTTCCTTGTTAGACAAAATGTAATTAGAAATAACTATTAAGGAATAAACATGGTGCTAAGAATGTGTCTAGCCCATGCCTAAACAAATGTATGTCAGTAAGTTAATAGGGAAACAGGACTCCTAGTGAACATTAAATTTACTGAACAATAAATAGAATTAAACGAGATGTGAAATACCACCACTCAATTATTAATGTATAACTTAAATTGAGTAGGCCAGACAAAATGTATTTAGAGAATAAGGATTTTTTATAATAGCGTATTACCATAATTATGTTAAGAATTAATATTGTACAGATATAAATAGCTTTTAATTGTAATCATAGATGTATTAGTGTTCAAATAATGACGTTCTAAAGAAAACGCAGTGTAAATAACTAAATGTAAAAAGATAGAAAATGATCGCATTATGCATTGCTAGCAGACGACAGTGAGAAACCATGTTTCAAAACATTATTTGTAAGCATTGTCAGAGAAAGCGAGGTTAAAACCAGTGTTAAGCCATATCAAATTAAAGAGCAGAGACTAAACTTTAATTTGATGGTAATAACCTCGAGATCGGGATTATAATAAGTGCATAGTGCGTGTTAGCATCATTTGTTATTAAAATTAAGAAATTGTCAAAGTAATACGGACAACAACGACAGTTGAGTACAACGATCGCTCCGGTGGCGGTTAGAAAAAACAATACGCCATCGTAACGGTTATCAGAGCCAATCAAAAAAGAGTTTACTAAACGACTTTTGTCTCTAAGCGCGATGCAGCGAAGGGGTATATAACCAGCGAGGCTGAGAAATTCGTTAGATTCGCTACCTCACCTCGAGCCATTAAGTCGCCGCTCGCCAGCGTCATACATTTTTATGACTTAATACAGTATAATAACAGTAAATATTTCAAAATTCTTCAAAACAGCCAACAGTACAGCGATTAACCACACGGAAAGTGCTTCGACAGTAAAAAGTGAATATTTTTAATTAGTGCGTGTGTTCGGAACGAGTGAGAGTATTTTAACCAGGAATTTAACTAGCCCAGTTTTATTAAGAAGAGGGCATATTCCTCGTTCCAAGTGCGAATAAAGTGTAATTAACCAGTGATCATTATAATCCGATCACTGAAGTGTTTTAAATTTTTAATCTATATGATTAAAAAGAAATAAGGTAATACAGTGACCATTTTATTGTTTATCTGTTTGCACTGATCATAATTTTCAACAATATTGTACTGACGCAAAGACAACCAAACTTTTAATAACATACACCGGATCGATTTATTCAGAGGATTAGATAATCCAACGTAAGATATTTGTGTTAGAATAAAGCATCATAATATTTGTTAGTATATAAGTATGCGCAACGATCGCTAACCTTAAAAATAATTACGAGTTTTTTTAAAAAAAGGCCAAATACGAATTATCATTATATTAACGTCTGTCAAGGCAATTAATAGTATTCTATTTGTATTTCAAAGAACCTACCCGTGAGGTAAATTATATATTAAAAGTAAAATTTGTTAACAAGTATAAGAGTTTTTTTATTGTTCTCAATTGAGCTAGGCCATATAGTAGATGGGCAATTTAACATCAAGATTGTATAAATGTAATAATTGTATTTTTATTTTTGAGTTGTTTTTAAAGGGTAGAATAAACCCACAATTTTATACAGTATAAACTTTGGTTACATTTATTTCACTTAGCTAAGTAATACTCAGTATAGAGTACAGTGAGATAACTTTGAGCAGAAACATTACAATACTATATTTGAATTGTTGTAAATGCCTTAAGCATTTAAACGAGATAGAAAGAGAACCTATACAATTTTAAAATTTAACAATTTGTTTTTTCATGGGAATCTTTCATAAAGTAAACCCATGTGGCGCCCATATTGCCTACAAGGAGTAGTATAACCTTGTTTATAAAGTGTAAGCTGGTCATAAGAAAATCTTGACAGTTTATTCTGGGTAAGTGAACGTCAGAACTTCCAGTACTACTACCAGGTACGTGAAAGTGTTTTTATTTTAAATTATTTGTCCAGACGATACTTGACAGCACGTACACTGACGACATTTAACCAAGAAGAGGAGTTCCACTGCAAGATCGACGCTACGGTTACATTCATTTACCGACCAGCGATTATTGTATTATCCATTAAAATTATCACACTTTGATTACATAAATAATATTTACCATTTATCACCAAAGAGAATTACTGCATACAAACACGAGAATCCTTTACACTACAATCGATATTTAAATTTTAATTATATATTAATTTAAAGAGGGGGATTCTTTTAGTAACAGTATTTACCCGAACAGTCGACGACTGTTTTAGTTAACAGTGAACGGCTGTTACGTGCATTTATGCGAACAGTCTACAACTGTTTTTTATTTTACCCAAACGCTCAACGACTGAGTTAGTTAACAGTGAACAGCTGTTACGTGCATTTATGCGAACAGTCTACAACTGTTTTTTATTTTTCCAAGACACTTATATTTACCTGAACGCTCGACGACTGTTTTAGTTATAAGTGAACAGTTGTTACGTGCGAACAGCCCACAATTGTTTTTTTATTTTTTAATCGTTTGGTGCGACTACTATGAAACGGTCAAAACCGACTTTGTACCTATAGAACTTTGTGCCGGTGTCGATAGAAGAATCCTTGTCCACGACGAGAAAGCCGTAACGATCTTTCTACGCCTCAGCGCACATGTTCTTAAACGTGTCATATTTCATGTCCGTGTTGACGTGATCGTTGTACGCATGCTTTAATTTGAGATCGTCCTGTTTGAACAATACTATTAGATTGGCTTTGTCACGAACCAACTATTTCGGCACTTGGCTGTACGTCTGACAAAGGTAAAACGCGTCCACACCGCTGTGTCGTCCCATAGAGAAATACTTGCGTATGTTGTGTTGTCTTTCACAAGACACATCGTCGAACACCATAATAGAATCGGGATCGACCTCGTCGGGAGGCGGTACCACATCGTTATCGTTATAGGCGTGATAACCCATTCCTTCGTCGGTAAGTCGTGTCATCAGAGTCTCCAGCATCTGATTTTGGGTTGAAACAGTGATTTAGAAAACACGTATAGGTTCGCGAATCTCAATCCGTTCACATAGAACAACAGGTTGAACATGACGTTAGTCTTGCGCACGCGGAAGGTCCGCAGATGATCGAACGAACGGTATCGGGCAGAAGCGTCATGTTTACGTTTTTTCTGCCACAACCACCGCCACCACCATCGCCACCTGACTTTCACACGATCACCTTTACGTTGTACGATCTTTTCTACCAAGTACACGTCACCAACGTTCGATTTACTGATTTCGTGTTTGTAAAAACCACCTTTCAACACTTTACCCGTATGATCCTTTAGCGAATAAGTGACGGGTACGCTGCCGGTACGTACTGTGTGAACGATGAATATCTCGTTTGTCCAGTTGGGCATGTATCCTTTGGCGAACGTCATTTTGTGTTTGCTTTTACGCACACGATCACCTACTTTGAACTTTGGTCGTTTATAGTCGATGCTCCTCGCTGCGTTCTTGTGAATCCGGCGTAGCACCATGCGTTCGTTGGATTCGTTCACCTGATGCGATTTCATTCCGATCGTTCTGTGCACGCTGTTGTACGCCTTGACCAGTTCCGGTAAGGTATCCAACCAACGGCAATGACCTTGTTCATTGAAAGCGCGATACATGCGCGTTTTCAACGTACGATTGAAGCGTTCCACAATGGACGCCTTTTTCTCAATATATGTGGAATACAGTGTGACACCGTATCTGCTTAGCAATGTTCGTACGGCGCTGTTGTAGTACTCTTTCCCGTTGTCCGTCTGCAGATATTTCATTTTACTAGCGCGCAGAATCGTTTCCAGAGCTCGTGCGACCTCTACACCTGTCTTTGTTTTCAACGGAATGGCGTACGCGTACTTGCTAAACGCGTTAATCATTGTCATGAGGTACTTGAATCCCTTGTTCACCTTCGCGTGCGGTATCATCTCTACCAGGTCCCCTTGGTACAAGTCATGAAGTCCCTTCAACTCGACCGCTCGTCTCGGAAAATTCCTTCTTACCGGTCTGTGCAACTCCGTCGCGATAGTCTTGCGAACGCTCTGCTGTATGTTTTTCGACTGACGTTTCATTGTCACATTGTCGTGGTGCGAACCGTGATTCACAATACGCTGGAACGTAGTAAACCGTCGGCTCGGTGCTGAACGTAACTCTCGACGCTACCGTTCCGCCACGTCCGCCTTCCATCACATAACTGTTGTGACACTGCCGCTCCACATCCAATTATATCAACTCGACCGAGCGGAAGAACAGTGCGTTCTTCTTGCGATGACGCAAGTACGTAAGACGTAAGCTAAACTGATTTTCATACACCCATTACGCACGAGACCTATTCCGCTGTAATATCTCATGAGCGCGTGTTGTTTCGTGTCCATCGCTCGTACGGTCTTGACGGAATTCATGTCTTTGAATATGACGCTACGTATAACGTTGTCTTTGTACTCGTGCATTTCTACGACTACAACATTATCATTCTCAGGTAGGCGCTTGCACATGTGTTTAGCTTTGAGTTCGACGATCGGATGCTGACTTCCTGAATCCGTGTGCAGGTGTATCAGGTACGAGATCAACAACCAAAATTCATCCACCATAGCGCCTGTGCACCGCTGTCACTGTTCGTACAAACGTCGGTCTTTCACCGTGTACCCTTGTTCGTGCGAATACCGCAGACCAAAGTATTCACAGTACTCTCGGAGTGTAGGCAATACCTCTTTCAGAAAGAGTACCGAAAACAATCCCTGCGCCTTGTTGTTTACCAACGCGAACTGTTTGCCTCTCGCTAGTGTCGGTAACGAGGACGGTGGACAGTGCACATCAAAACTTACGTTGTAGTTAGGATCCAATGCGCACTTTGGCGCTGTCACCGCCGCGCTTCTGTATATTTCAATCGATGTACGTATCGGAATAGTGCGCTCCGTAATGACAATGCAAAACGAAGCGTGAGGGATTGAACTTCCGTAGGCGAGCATGTCTGTGTACACTGTAGCGTAGTTCATCTGTCCGTGCGAATTGTGTAAACCATGCACACGTTGAACGGCGTGATAAAGTTCGGAAATCGGACGGAAACGCGAAAGAAAATTCCATCCATGACGTACGGTACACTTGAACATATTCTTTTCGTAAACCACGAGTTCTAACGGTACGTTGTTTATTTTACGCTCTTCGATAAATTCAAGCCGTCGTGATTTGTTGTGTATACGATCGGAGACTATCATCAACAGCACGATCGGTGGCAGATCACTGCTACGTTTTTTTATGTGACGCCAACAACGTCTGTGATATCTGTCAACACCGAACTTGTAGCGTGTACAGTAGTTATCACAAAATCGTTTTTTCTTCACAAAATACATGGAACACAAGCTGGAGCGTATTGCGCTTCGTAACGGTTTTGTTATCGCGAAATGTTTCCCATCGTCGTATCGATAGACGTCCATCATGTCAACGATCCGTGATGCAAGTGATACCGCTTCGACATCGACACGATATTTAAACTGTATACGTATAATGTTTGTGGAATTTTTTTTATTTATTTTTTTTTTATCATGGGCACCATCGCTCAGACATTGAACTGTTTACACTCATTTAGTAGTAGTAGAAATAGTACTACACATTGTACTAACACATAGTACTACCCAAACGGGTCTGTATGTGAGTATATGCCGGCTCTGAAAAGAGCCGTTTTTGCGTGCGTCGACTTCTACAAGTGCTCGCGGACGAAATCACATGTAGGCATTGACGCCTTATGGACTTGAACGGGATAAAGTGTATGCGCATATGCTTTGTGAAATTTTTTTTATTTTTTTAATCATGGGCACCATCACTCAGACTTTGGACTAGCTACTGTCGTTTAGTAGTAGTAGTAGTAGTAGTAGTAGTAGTAGTAGTAGTAGTAGTAGTAGTAGTAGTAGTAGTAGTAGTAGTAGTAGTAGTACTAACACATAGTACTTCTAGTACTACCCAAACGGGTTTGTAGGTGAGTTTATGCCGGCTCTGAAAAGAACCGTTTTTGTGTGCGTTGACTTCTATAACCACTTGCGGACGAAATTACATGTGGACATTGACGCCTTATGGACTTGGGCGGGATTGTCGCCCGCCTCCCAATCCATAATTCTTATTTTGCGTACGCAACATATTACATCACCGTCGCCTTCATAAAATAACCCGGCTTTGGCCAGCTCTTACAGTTTTACGTTCCCATGCGGATATATAGGAATGTAAAATTTAATATGCCCACGACGTTGGATATTGTAATAGCTGTTCAGACGTTTTGTAAAAGAATATGCGTGTGCGTTCATATCTGAAGCAAGAATGCTCGTTTGCTTCGATACATTCCACCTCCACAAGGATAGCTGCGCGCGCAACCGGTAGTGGGAGAGGTAATCACTGATGGTGGGGGGAGAGCTGCGCGCGCAGTCGGTAGTGGGGATTGCTGTCACCAATAGGTCGGTATAAAATAAACCATGGTAGTGGGAGCGGATAGCTGCGCGCGCAGCCGTCATAGGTAGTATAAGTGGAGCGGCGATCGCCGCCAGCGTTCACTTTGTAGTTAACCTTCGAGTCTCGTGCAGACTAACTTTCTCGTGGTGCATATAAAGTGCTGATTATTTTCTAACTTCGTATCAGTCTTACATTGTTCCTCAAGTGAACAAGTATTCGTTTTGCTTTTATCGTTTCAAGTTTATTTTTGTGTTGTTGTGATTAATAGTACCAAGAATGCAGTCGTTTGCTGTTGCTCGTAAACATTCGTTGCATATGGCGCGTTGGTCTCCTACGTTTACACACCTGTTACGGAGGACGAAGGATGTGTCAACGATGTCATAACCTTTTTTGACGAAATGCACGATATGTTACGTACGGACATTCTGAACGAACTGACACGATTGCTTACTATAAAGTGGCATATAACGGTTAAAGCGAGATTTGTCAAGTACATTGTAAACGCTGACACGGACGAGGACGAAGAAGTGACGACCGAAGCCTATTTTCACGGACGATGTCATACGACGCTGATCGCTGACCAAGACGTATTGCCCGATCATTTAGAAGCTTCGTACGAAAAAATCACCGAATCGATTTATAAATTCACACGTGAGGGTAGCGGTTGGGCGTTGGACCACATCGTTTCCTTAGAACTCGTTCTCTCACGGTACCGTACCGCTGCCCCCCCCCGAATTGTCTCATACTAAATCCATCATCAACGTGAACAATACAGGCGATCAAATGTGTTTCGTATGGTCAGTGTTGGCCGCTCTGTTTCCTCAACACTCACACAACGATCGCATATCCAAATACAAACCACATATCCACAGTATCATTACTTCTGGTATAACTTATCCCACCCGACTATGCGACATTGTGAAGTTCGAACGAGACAATTCTGACGTTTCTATAAATGTTTTCGGTTACGAAGAAAATGAAATTTACCCGTTAAGAATAACTCCCTCCAGCGGCATACGACATCACGTTAATCTATTACTTCGTACAGCTGACGACCGAAAACATTACTGTTTAATAAAAAATATGAGTCGCTTACTGTCTTCACTAACCAAACACGACGGCCCTTCTTTCTATTGTAACTACTGTCTGCATAGATTCTATGAAGAACGACTCCTTACCGAACATGTCCCCCACTGTTCACCGTATGGCTAACAGAATTCGTTTACCCATGAAGGAAGAGGAGAAAGTGATGTGTTTCAAAAATTACACCTACTGCCATAAGGTCCCTTTTGCGATATACGCAGACTTTGAATCATTTATCTTATCGTCCCTTGCCATCGCTGCGACGCTCCTCCGCACACATCGTCCACCACAACGGAGTAGTTACATCTTCCTTCAGGTTTCTCCTACCTCATAGTCGACCACGAGCGTAATATTTTCAAACCTCAGGTCGTTTATCACGGTGAGAACGTGGTAGGCACCTTTCTCGATAGACTGTTCGCTGAAGAGCGAGAACTGTTCAGGGTCATGCGTTCCATCGTGCCCATGACTATGAGTGACCATGATGTGTTATCTTTCGCAAAGTTTGATATGAACCAGTGCGCGGTCTGTCGCCGTACGGTGTACACCTCTAAACCGTTGTGCGCGCTATTTATATGTGTATTCTTATTATTTTGTTTTATTTATAATGGTGATTAATATTTTTGGAAATATTCGACAACTATACCATCGCACGATGGGATAAGAAGAAGATTTTAAATTCTGATGATGGGACAAAGTCCCGAAACATGTAAATTTTAACATCAAAATAAATTTTGCTGTAAGTCACAGACGGTAAGATATACATTACTAATTGCTTCAAATTGGCGTAGCTACGTCGCCCAGCGACTGTTTCCATCAAAGTTTGGAGCTTTGACATGAACTGCTCCAGCTGCAGGCGAAGTGACTTTCTCTGTTGTCTCTCCTGTTTTTATCATTGGTACAAGATGTTCAGTAATTTGTTTTTGTTGCATCTTCACGAACTGCTCAACTTCACTTTTAATTTGTTCTCTTATGTTTCCCGTTGAGTTTGCTACTGGATATATTTTATTTGGCATTGATTCTTCTATGACAGATATATTTGTAGACATTGATTCTTCAACACTCCAGATTTTTGTACTTCAGCTATTTTTAATGTCACTGATTCTTGTACCTCCAATATTTTAGTAACTTGTTTATTAAGCTCACCTCATAGGAGACCCAACTCTGCAACGATTTGTTCTTGTGTCTGCTTTTGCTACTGTACTAACTCTTTGATATCTTCTGTTTCGCGCTTCTGTTCTTCTGCCTGTTATCCTTCCGACTCAACCATCAGTACTATCTGCTGTTCTTCAGCCTCTTCTCTGACACCAATAAAATCACTAAAAACCAGCTTTAATTATCACAATTACAGTTTGTAATCAACACGTTATTCAACAAGATTATACGCGTATAATAATTAAAGTTAATTTTCCCACACTAATAATAATGTCAACTAATAGGGTCCTGCACAATAATCACTAATACACAACTTGAACGTACAGAGTAATTGCCCGAAGTAAACTTCGAACCTCACTGAAATCAATCGCCACTCAAACTGAAACTAAGCGTCACTGAATGCTTGTACAGTTTTGTATACAGTATTTATACCCAGCTGCCATGTATATGCCCACAAACGGGAACTAGCACAACCCTTTAAAAAGCTGAAAGCTGTATTATCTTTTTTCCAATAAATAATTTTTTATTTTACTTATTTTTATAGTTTTTACAAGTTTAAGCACTTTGTACAGTTAATTTTTAGTTTTTTACAGTTTGAATAATGTCTTAGACTCACCTTCGTTTCCGTAGTTGTATTGAGACACAAATAATATTATTTATGATAATAATATTATTACAATGTATAGGCGCCATTGTATGTACAACTACCGGGTACTTAGTCATTTATTTATGTGGCTCATAAATATTACTTATTTGTTACAAGACAAACAGGCTGTAACTACATAATTGGCTATAGTGACAAGAATTGCACTCGAAAACAACTTCTTTCTAGCTATAAATGACTAAAAATCTTTACAATCATTCAATATATAGGCCTACAATGACAACAAGAAAGGCATACAAGAGGCCAAAAACACAAATATGGGGAGTGAAAATTGGGAAAAATAATAAAAATTGAAAAATAGTTGTAAAAAATAAAGAAAGAAAAGTAAAATCATACAAAGAGACTGGCTCAGGGGCATATCCAGGATGTCATTTTGGGGAGTGATTGAAAGTTTAGGTAAAAATTGCAATTTTTAATTTATTGATTAAAATAAAA
This sequence comes from Magicicada septendecula, assembly GCA_034769895.1. Lineage (NCBI taxonomy): Eukaryota > Metazoa > Arthropoda > Insecta > Hemiptera > Cicadidae > Magicicada > Magicicada septendecula. Next base: position 81,360,425 of record CM068373.1, on the reverse strand, counting down.
TTTAAAAGTAAGAATTGGCTGAAAAAACACTACATAGAAGAATACAAAAATGTTGAAATACTCAATTCATGTTCATTTATAACATTCAAACAAAACATAAAAACATAAATTTGTGTTACATTACAAAATAAAATCAAGTATTCGAGTTTGTTTTGGACTAGTTTGTCTAGAACAGTTTCTGGAGCCACACAAATGTCTCTATGCATAGACATCATAGCTAATCTATTGACTTGATTGTGTCCTGATTAAAAGAGTTTGAATAGAATTATAACTAGTTGTCACAGACAGTGGAAGTGTTGTACCAATTTTTAAGAATTTATTGACAGCTGGAAAAATATACTCTTGTCACACTCATCAAAGCATGACATGAAGTATTTTGGCTTTGGGCCAGGGCTTTTCAGCCACTTTATCTTCCTCATAGAAAGTTCCTCTGTAAATGTCAAACTTGAATAGTCACCATCATCAGGCCAGAAATCAGACAAGATTCTGCAGATCTGTTTCATATCATTCTCTTTGAAATAATAATAATGCTGGGAAAAAGGTGACTCCAATCCTGCTGCTGCAGGAAGTAATCAAGGAATGGGACGCAGAGTGGCAGACAGCAATACTCCTCTGACGTAGTTTTGTATCTATAGGCTTGACTTCCACTTCCACGTCTTCTGGGGATGTCGACTCGTGTATCAGTGGTTACACATACATCGGTTGCTTCCACAAAAATAGTATGAAATTTGATTTTTGAATTTTTTCTTATATCCTCTAGTTCTTTCTTCAAGTTATCAGCATGTTTCAGGAACTAAATATGGCTAGAAGAACCCCTTGGAAAGTATGCCATCCTACATTGAGATTTTCAATTCTCCTCCTTCCCTCTGCATTTGATAGTTTCATATGTTTTGCCTTTTCTTTGTTGACATAGAGTCCTGTTTATGCTGTCAAAAGTTTATAATTGATAAAAAGGATTTGTTTATAACTGATAATTTATCAATTTATCCTTATATTTATAAGGATTTGTTTATAGTAAGTCAAAGTCGAAAGACAAAAGACGAACAAAGTTTTGGCACGAGGAGTTTGTATCAAACACAATTTTGTAATTCTCAAATGAGAAATTCTACCTTCTCCACATCTGTCCTAAGGTAGTGGTCGGCAGTGAAAACTGCTATCACAACTTCCTTAGCTGAAGAGGCGAATTGAAGCCGAAACAGAGACAAGCAAAGACTGCTTTGAAGGACAACCGTTTGACAAATTAGTCTTTCGGACTCCAAACTTTGCAAAAAGGGTTACCTTTTGACAAGATTGCATTGACAAACACAAACACATTCTTTGAGCATTACGCTCTGGTTACTTTTGCTTGTCTCTGTTTCGGCTTCAATTCGCCTCTTCAGCTAAGGAAGTTGTGATAGCAGTTTTCACTGCCGACCACTACCTTAGGACAGATGTGGAGAAGGTAGAATTTCTCGTTTGAGAATTACCAAATTGGGTTTGTTTATAATTGATAAAAAGGATGGGTAAGTCTAATCCATGTTTGAAACATTTCTCAAGCTATTGCCTCATAATGAATATTTGATCTACTGTGCTCCTCCCTCTTCTAAAACCACTCTAATACTCTTTTACTCGTTCAAAATCTCTTCAGCATATGAATTCAAACTTTTCAGGAGTACATTAGAGAAGACTTTATATGCACAACTTAGCAGAGTTATACCTCTGTAGTTACTGTAATTGACTTGATTGCCTTTCTTGAATATTGGACACATTAGTCCAATATACCAGTCTTTTGTCATTTCTTCCTCCGACCATATCTTCCATATTAGTCCACATATTTTGTTTGTCAGCGCTTCCCTGCCATATTTAAGTAGTTCTGCAGTTATGGTGTCTTCTCCTGGAGCTTTGTTATTTTTAGTTGGTTTATAGCCTCCCTTACTTTTTCTTTCACTGGCTTCTCTATCAAAGGTTCTGGGCCGAAGTTCTCTTTGAAGAGTTACTTTTACTTGCAAATAAATTGCAAACAACTTTATTTATTACCCATTAGTAATATTTAAATTTCCCCAAGTTCCAAAATGCTTACCTGTACAGGGTCCAGGGTCTTTCACGCGAACTCGTGACCTGCAAGTGTGATTATGGGTTCGTATTACTTAATAAACTCGACTCTCATTGATAGCATTCAAACAACTTGTTTATTACTCAAATTCAACATTTTTTTCTCTTTATTTTTGTTTTACTTTACTTATTAAAAATCAGTGTGGTCTTATTTCTGATACATTTCTTAGAAGTGGTTTATAAACAACTGGTTGACCTGACTTTTGGTTTTACATAAAGTATGGCTTATGACTTAATAAACAACAGGAATTAATTAATTATATGTCTTAACTTCTATAAAGATTATATATATATATATATATATATATATATATATATAGCAAGGCAACCCAGTACTTCACGCATTCATGCTTACCGCTCACACTTTTTACCCCCCTTTGGTTTAGAGCTCTTTTGAATTTTTTATATTTATTTAATTAGTTTTAAAACAGTTACTTTCCTTTGGTTGTGTCCGATACGTGGTGGCAACACTCCTGTTTTGTTTCTTGATCACGTTGTGTGCTGAAATATGTTTTAACTGGTTAAATTAATGTTTCACTGTTATAATAGTACTCTACACCATTTTTATTGATAGTTTCTTAACATTTTGTCGAATTTCGGCCGGTCGGTCTACATAGTGCGAAAAGTTGTTCACTAACCGCGCGCCAACGCACCTGCGCGGTTTCGAGTTTTGACGCCAACTGATGCTTACTGAGCCATTTTCAAGATGGCCAGAATCCCTCTTGAGCATGGCAACTTGCCTTCTCATTGGCTAAGAGCATTTCCCGCAAAATCTCGCTGTTTAATGTCGTCTCGCAGCCGGTGACTAGGGAATCTGTACGTGCTCTTCACAATGTCAAAATTGGCACACGCGCGCTCGGACACATTCCGATGTTCCAGGTTTCGTCGCACCTCGCTTGGCTTATTGTACAAACTGACAACTGGGTGTTTCAAAAGTGAGCTTCGATTATTAAAACGGAGGCTCTGTGTGGGTGACTCCCCTTATAACATTTGATGAAAAGATAAAATAAATCACATCCCATATCTTTGTACCGTTACAATACCCCCCAATGAGATGTTTTCTGCCGAAACAGAAAAACTCTCATTGCTAAGAACCTAAGAGGATCAGCTAGGATATGGCGCCAATAACCCCCCTTACATCCTTACTAAAATGATGGGTAACTTACCCCCCTAGTCCGGTGACTATGGCAGCACCTGAATGACATTACTGGACTTCTCTGCTCGAGATCCCAACACCATAAAATCAGACAGGCACTCGCCACAGTATCACCAAACTCTGTAACATTTCAGATAAATCGTCACTAAATGGCCTTACACCAAACCAGTTCCTCAACTGATTTATTTCCCTCTTATACGTACTGGATTGCCTTTAGCAAAGTAATGGTTGCGTATATATGTGTTTTCTTAATATAAACACATAACATTCTCATTCTACAAAACCTAACCTCAAAACACACATCATCAATTTCAAGTTAACATAATCTACAATGCCTTAGCTTTATACTTTTTATTTTAATTTCTATTAGTCAAACACTTTAACTGTTATAATAATCACATCGTCGCTGTATGTTGTAGTTTATTCTTACTTGAGTTACTACTGTTTCAATCTTTACGTATCTTTTATTTTAAAAAGCCACACGTTGCTGTCGCCACTTCTATAATAATTAATCTTCCCCTCTTCCTCTCTTACTATTGTTTTATAACGTTTACTGGTTGTTGATTTTAACACTCGCGTTCATTAAATATATTCTTCAACTATTTTTTATTTATTTGTTTAATTGTTTAATTCAATTATGATGTTTTTGTTTATTTATATTTGAGTAATTATTTGGTTGTAGATCCGTTGTTGAATGTATACAGTTGCGTAGATCTCTTGACGTTAGTTCACTCTGTTGAATCGTGTCATCTGTGTGTGTCAGTGTATAGTCTAGACAAAGTTATTTTATATAAATTAAACCTTCACGTACCTGTGATGTTGTACTGGAAGTTCAGTTGGTCACAGGTGGTTAATAAACTGTCAAACTTTTGATCAAACAGTATATTAATGCTGTGAAAGTTTTTTGTGACCACTTTTAAATTTTACTTGGGCGCCATATGGTCTTTCGAGAGAAATGTCCCATAAAAAGAATTCTTCTGAATAATTTACTAATTAATTCTGATATTTTATAAATCAATAATTGATTAAATAGTTAAATCAAGATCAGGCATTAATTTTCTGTTTATTTGTTTACTATAAAAATGCAACTCATTAATTAGTAATACTGATTAATTATTTGTTGAAATAATTGTTGACAATTGTTGTTACTTTACAATTCAGTTATTCATGGATTTCGTTGTCCATGACGTGTCCGTTACTTACCTAAATATCACTATTGCATTAACGACTCGGAACACTAGGTTTTTTTTTATTTTTTTTTTATTTTAAGTAAAAGCATAAAGTTTTACCTTACAGCCTAAACCGGCTTTCTCCTTTATAAGGCTTCTTCAGATGCTGCCGTTGGTAGCGCGGTCCGTCTTGTTGTAGGCGACGGAATCGAGTTTTGAAAGATCGATGCCGTGTGTGTGGGGTGAGATATGTTCGAATAATGCGTGCGATTTGAATTGTGTCTGTTCGTTTAGGATGTCGTTTTTATTTGTTTTTGTGTGTTTGTATATTTCTAATTGTTCTAGAGTGTCTAGTTTTCGGCCTTTTGTGTGTACGTGTAGAATGTTCATGTTATTGTCGATGTTTTTATATGTGTGGTATGCTTCAATGAGGTGGTTTGCAAAGGTGGATTCTGTAGTGGGGTGGAGTGCTTTTGTGTGTTCAACGTATCTCTGTTTGAAGCTACGTCCTGTCTGGCCTATGTAGAATTTATTGCAATTGGAGCAATTTAGTTTGTATACACCAGGTAGATCGAATTTGTTTTGTGCTTTGTGTGTTCTGTTTTGTTAGTAGTTTTGTAAGCGATTCTGTATCCTGCTTTTTTGAATTTGTGGGCTATTTTTTCAGTTTGTTTGTTGATGTATGTTAGTGTTATGAATTTGTTGTTTTCTGTCTTTGTCTGTTGTTTGTTTTGTTATTTGTGTAGGAGTTTACTGACTATTGTTCTGTCATATCCGTTAGATTCTGCTAGATATTTTATCGTGTTTAGTTCGTCATTGTAGTCTTTTTCGTCTAAGGGGATGTTGTTAAGTCTATGTATCATGGTTCTGAAGGCAGCTAGTTTGTGTTGTATTGGGTGATTGGAGGTGTTGTGTATTAGTGTGTCAGTTGTAGTTGGTTTTCTGTATATACTGAATTTGTGCCTGTGTTCTAGTTTTGTGATGGAGAGGTCTAAGAAGTTTATGGTATTGTTGTGTTCGTATTCGCCAGTAAAGTTTATGTTTTTATGTATTTTGTTTATGTGCGTTAGTAATTGTTCACATTGTCTTTTGTTTCCCTTGTATAGTATTAGAATGTCATCAACGTATCTGTGCCAATATAGTATTTTATGTGAGTGTCTGTCATTGTTTGTGAGTATTTTTGTTTTTTCTAAGTGTTGGAGGAAGATTTCTGCTAGAATGCTGGATATGGGGGAGCCCATGGGTAAGCCATCGTTCTCTGTGTAGTATTTATTGTTATAAGTAAAGTAGTTTTGTTTTGTGATAATGTTCAGAGTTTCTGTTATTTCGTTGATAAGTTCGTCTGGTGTGTTGTTCTGTTTGAGTTTGTTTTGTAGGATGGTGATTGTTTCTGAGATGGGGATGTTTGTGTACAGGTTTTTAATGTCAAAGGAGGCTAATGTGGCATTATGGGGGATGTGTATGTCTTTTATTTTTGTTACTAGGTCTGTGTTGTTGCTTTTACAAATGTGATGTTGTGTTTGTGTGCCTTTTCCCTCAGTTTGATGGTTGTGTGTATTTCTGAGTTGTGGTTGTTGTTGTCAGGTGTCTTATGTGCTCCTATTATATTGTTTATATTATATCTTAGTCTGTCTTGATGTTCAGTTTTTCATTGCTCGTTCTAGAATAAATTCAATGAAATATATTCGATTTATAATAACAAACGGATTACAGATCATCGAGTTTTTTACTCTTCTCTAGCTCAGTTCGTCTGCAATGAATACTCTAGTTTTAATTGATAGATTATTTATAATTATTATCTATCTCAAGGGTGACTTCTTTTAATTTACAGAATAGAACGCCACAGCTTTACTTTACAATGCTCTTATGATATATTATATTGTTAGGTTAGACGCCTTTAGCTATTGAAAACTAATAAACGAAAAGTTCGATTATTCTGAACCAGTTTAGGTTAGTTATAAGAACGTTAACACATGAAATCTTACGTCGGAATATGTTAATTCCTCTAAATAACTTTAAAACAGTATTTATTACTTATTGTATTATTGTTTCTTGCATCAGTACACATGTGTATTGTACTACACTGTTAATAGCTAAAATGTAAACAATGTAAGTATTTGCACCGTACTCCATGGTGGTTAATCGCAATGATTAATTATTAACACTTCTAACGATCTGATTCAATGATCGTGGTTACACTTCACTTAATTTCGCACATGAACGATTTTATTTTCTTCTTCATAGGCTACTGCCTTGGTTATGTATGATACTTAACCTCGTTCTTTTACACGCACTTCTTGTAAAAGTTTCACTACTATTGTCGATGCACTGATTGAATTATACTTCTTCCTTCTCGTTGATTATTAAATTTTGGATGATAAGTTGCCCTGGATTTGTTGTTGTTAGTTGAGTGAAATTAGACAAAATGCTTTCCTGTTTACAATTGCAATCGTTTATATACATTTTTTAGAATCCCACTTGGCGCTGTCGGCACTCTTCTAAAGTCGTCCGTGATTGGTCTGAAAGTATGTCATGATGATGTAATTCTATTTATAGGCATTACATATTTGTATTCTGAGCGTCACTTTCGTTTTTGTTATTATTTCTTCGTATTTATTCGAGATTCACCAAGTTTATGATGCTAACGTTTATATCTCAGTTATTACAATTCCAATTCAGGTTCTATTACTATAATTGTAAAGCTTGTTTATTTATCTTTGTTTTGACATGGCTTGATGCCAGTTTGGTCATAGTTTTCATTAACATTCTTTTATTTTAAACTAAGTAATGCATTGTTTACATTCGTCGTCTGCTAAATGTTGCAAATCCGACTAATAACCTTTTTCCTAATATTTGCTTAATTATTCTTAATTTCTTATTTGAACATGATTAATTGATTAAAAAGAATACCTTATTATATATAAGTGCTGCATTCAGCTGAACAATATTAATTATCTATTTACATTTGTTGATTTTCTAACATAAACTTCCATATTTTAATATTTTTACTTTAACATGTCCTTCTTATCTCTTATTCTTATAACATCACACATGTGATGGTGCTTTACATTCTTTTTATCATTGTCATGATTTTACTTTATTATGCTTGGTAGGGTTTCTATCTGATACTTATTTCCATGACTTATTGCTCATTCAGGGTTTTTTATCATTATTTTACAATGTTTTGTTCCTTGACTATTATTACATTTCTGTACACATTTTATCTACTTATGATGTTACCTAAACACATTCAGTGTTTACATTTATAGTTATTCTTAATTCATGATAATACATATTTGGCTTTCACATTATCTTTTACAGTTTGTGATTATTTCTAGTATGGTTCTCTATATATTTGTCTCTTTTAAATCATTGCTTTGACTTGGAGCAGCTAATGTGCTGTTTTTATTTATAATATATGGTACAATAATATTCAAGTCATTTGTTATTTTACTTATTCTATTTGATTTTATTTATCTAAGGTTTTTATTGAGCTCACTTAACAGTTTATGTGGGAAACTTGTCTTGTCATTTCGTCTTTGTCATTCTGTTTATTTATGTTGTAGTGTCATTTAGTACAGGTAGTGGATTTATCACTGTTTATTTGGATTCCTTCTCTCCTTTCATTCTTTATTGGTTAATTATTTTTACTGTTACATTCTTCCTGGTTACTCATTTATAGTTCTTTTAGTATTATTCACCCTTTGTAACGGTACAATATTGTGGGCTACAATAGTTTCAATTTCAATCCAGTTTTAATTTTTAATTGCCAGTATTCACCTGTGAGGTGCCCCAGTGCAACATACAATGTTAGCATAAACAATTGATGTCTAAGCAGCCAGACTAGACGTATTACATAATAGCCCCCAGCAGCAGTCTTTGTGAATCACAGTATGCAGGGTATCATCATAGTGTCAGCATCAGACAGTAAAGAGCAGTTTTGACAAGTTCGTTAATCAAAAACAGTGGCCTCAGCCGTGCAAGATAGGCTAAAAATAAAACTGGCCTATCTAATAAAAATGTAAAAAAGTGCTCAACTGCAACTTATGGCGTGCGGTCAAATAATTAAAAACGTAAGAGCTCGAGCAACTGTGTGAAACAAAAGTCGGCCGACAAAAAGAAGTTTGTAAAAGTGAAAAGAAATCGTAAACTATGGTAAATTAAGTAAGACGGAGTATGTCGCGGTAGTGCGAAAGTTCATGAACTGTGGAAATAACATTTGTGACCAGAAACAGCCAACAACACGAGGTGGTGAACGCCGTGGACTGCTAAGTACTCTACATAACACTATCAGAACTATTCCATAAATACAGAAATTAAATATAAACACAGAGTTTTAATCACCGGGTTTTAAAAGAAAAAAAAGAAAAAATAAAAGAGTATGAGTGAGAGAGCGTTGAAATTGCTGTTTAAATTATTTTTATATTGCGTTATTGCCAAGTCATTTTCATATAAGTCTAGATCAATTGATTAAGTATTCATGCCTTATTGTTTTTTTTATTGTATTGAAAGTGTAATGTAAAAATAAAGTGAAAGCAAATATTGCATTAAAGAAAGCTAGTTGTTTTAAAATACAAAAATTGGTGTTAGCGCAATTATTTCAAAACTTCAACCCAAATAACCTTGTCTGCAGCTGAGTTTCGTCTGTACGACCGTGGAAGAGAACCCGAAGGTAAGATAAGACATTATAAATATTAATTCAAATAAATTGAGTAGTTTCAGTGGCGCTCGAGAACAGGGACTCGAGAGTATTTTATAATTTGATAAACTTATATAGTTTTAGCGGCCCCCGAACAGTGACGGCGAGTGTAATTTGTTATTACATTCGCCAGACCTAATTAAGCTGCAGAACGGGTTATTTGGGAAGTGAGGGCGTGTTTGTCAAAAATATAAATGTTTTATGACGTTTTATATAGTGAATTTAAGGAATCTGTAATTGTGTAGACAGTTTATTGTGTAGTTAAATTAATTGACAAAGATGGAAAATATTGAATCAGTGGTAGCGAATGATTCGGGGCTGGAGACAACTCCAAGCCGAATAGATGAAGTTAATTTAGATGAAAATAATTTGACACAATCTGTAATAATAAATAATGCAGAAGCAAAATCCACTCCCGTAGTAACTAAAATAAAAGAAAAAGAATTGTCATTAGAGGACATATTTGATTTTATGAAAACTAATTTCAGTAAAATGAATAGTAATTTCAATAAACAAAGTAATGATTTTGATGAAAAATTTGATAAATTAAGCAATGACTTTGATATAAAATTTGATGAACTTAAAATTGATATTAATGAGGTAAAAAATAAGTGTGAGAGTAATTTTAACGAATTGAAATATGAATTAAACGAAAAGTTGAGTCATTCATTAAAAAGTATGAATAATAGAATTGATGAAATAGAGAGTAGTATGACAGAAAAAATCGATAAACAAATACAGGAGGTAAATGAAAAGTTTGAATGTCAAATAAATGAATGTAATGCTGGTAGTGAGTATAAGTTCAATTGTAAAGTTGATAAGATTAAAACATATGAAACTAATACCAGTTTCAAAATAAATGAAATAGAAAGCAATTGTGAAATCAAAATAAATGAATACAGCGCTGATATGGAGTATAAAATAAGTGAATGTAAATTGACTTTTGCAAACAAAAGTGGAGAAATTAATAACAAGGTGAGTAATACCGATGATTATAATGATGTGTTAACAAGTGATAACAATGATATTAAAAATGGTGATGTAATTGAAAGTGGGGTATCAAAAAGTGATACAGTAGATAATAGTAGTGATTATGAGAGAGAGGAAGATTTGGAGTGTTTTAAGCTAAATAGAGGTTATGGAGAGTTGATAGAGAAGATGAATATTAAGAAAATTATGGTAGATAATGTAGATTTACCTTGTACTGTAGTAAACAATGTGTATATTGATGATAAATATTTACCTGTTGGGAGAAGTAGTGTACTGGTAGTAGCACATAATTGTGATAATGATGTAACTCACCTGGGTGTAACAACAAATACTTACGGAGACTTGACAAAAAACAATAATGTAGACATGATTTATGATAACGTAATCAAAGGGGGTAACCCTAGGTATTATTATTTTGGTACAATGGAAAAAATAAATTTTTATGGTTATCACACCAAGGATAGCCAGATGCTGTGTATCAATAAAATTGAACAATGTTACGTGAAAATAAGACTAATTTTTGACGATGGAGGTTGATTAAAAAAATCGGTGAATGGACATTTTAAATATTTTAGTTTATGGTTCTGACCTTGCTAATCTAGGAAATGAGGTGTGGTAAACTGAAAAAATAATGATAAAAGATTGTAAATAAATTTATAGTGAAATTAATTGTGTGTGTATTGTAAAATGTTTGATGTAACCATGTGTGTATGGAGTAGAAATTGATTTTAATAATAATAATATTTTATTTTGTTAATTAACAATAATAATTAACAGGAGGTATTAAGGAATTTTATTTTGAATTGTGTGTTTGTATTAAAAGTGCTTTAACTAATGTAACTAAAGCTAAATTGTTTTGAATGAAGGTGAAATTAAAATAATTTAAAAAAAGTTAATTTTATTAATGAAGTAAAATTAAATTTGATTCGAACTGTAACAAATAGTAATTGATAAATATGTTAACATTAAAAGATTTATAGAAACTGAGAATTGAAGGAGGTGATGGGTGGTGATGTAATCAGAATGTTGAGACTGAGTTAGTGTTTATGAAACCAGTCTTGCAGACAACTGTTGATGTAAACAGGTATGTTTACAGGTTGATGTTTGTTTCATGCTCGAGTTGACAAACAACAAGAATGTTGTATTCTGTTGAATCATTGCCAGTAGTAAAATCTTATCATGAAACCAAAGAAATGAAGTTAATTTTTTCCAGATAATATAATAATGAGGTAATTACCGTAACTCAGAGTTTTGAGAAATTAAATTAAATGAAATTCGTAATTAAATTAATTGAAAAGATGAATTTTAATAATGAAATTAATTTATAGTTATAATAATTCTTAGTTATAATTGTTTTGATTTAATGCTATTTTGTATAATTAATGTGTTGTTTTGGATGGGTAATATTGTACTGGGAATAATATTTAATTTGTCTGGAATGCATATGTACTAAGGCTAGGATACTGTAAACTTATATGGTTCTGCTAACTTTGTACCTTTTAGGGTTAAGCTATATTGTTGGGTGAAACCAATGTAATTTATTTAAGATGAGTCATTGTGATAGTGTATGCGTATGGACTTGATGATTAAATTCAAAGTAATCAATGTAACCGATGGACAATTTAGAAGTTATATCGTAATGTAGCCAAATGCATATTATACTTTGTAATAAACATGAACCAGTACTTTGCAATTAATGTATCAGTACGGCTAAGAGGAAACGAATCAGTTGTGGATATGGAGTAATGGAAGGCCCGTTGTTGATATTTTAATTAAATGTTTCAGAGTCAGGCGATACTGTGGCAGGTATCTGCCCGAGCTTATGGTGTTGGGATCTCGAGCAGAGAAGTCCAGTAATATCGGATGGGTGCTGCCACAGTCGCCAGACTAGGGGGGTAAGTATCCATGATTTGAGTAGAGAGTTCGGGGGATTGCGGCGCCAAATCCTCACTGATCATCTTAGGTTTTAGGCAATGAGAATTTGTATGCTTCGGCATCCAACCTCTCATGGGGGGGGGAGGTATTGTAACGGTACAATATTGTGGGCTACAATAGTTTCAATTTCAATCCAGTTTTAATTTTTAATTGCCAGTATTCACCTGTGAGGTGTCCCAGTGCAACATACAATGTTAGCATAAACAATTGATGTCTAGACAGCCAGACTAGATGTATTACGTAATAGCCTCAGCAGCAGTCTTTGTGAATCACAGTATGCAGAGTATCATCATAGTGTCAGCATCAGACAGTAAAGAGCAGTTTTGACAAGTTCGTTAATCAAAAACAGTGGCCTCGGGCGTGCAAGATAGGCCGAAAGTAAAACTGGCCTATCTAATAAAAATGTAAAAAAGTGCTCAACTGCAACTTATGGCGCGCGGTCAAATAATTAAAAACGTAAGAGCTCGAGCAACTGTGTAAAACAAAAGTCGGCTGACAAAAAGAAGTTTGTAAAAGTGTAAAGAAATCGTAAACTATGGTAAATTAAATAAGACGGAGTATGTCGCGGTAGTGCGAAAGTTCATGAACTGTGGAAATAACATTTGTGACCAGAAACAGCCAACAACACGAGGTGGTGAACGCCGTGGACTGCTAAGTACTCTACATAACACTATCAGAACTATTCCATAAATACAGAAATTAAATATAAACACAGAGTTTTAATCACCGGGTTTTAAAAGAAAATAAAAGAAAAAATACAAGAGTATGAGTGAGAGAGCGTTGCAAAGTGCTGGTTAAGTTATTTTTATATTGCGTTATTGCCAAGTCATTTTCATATAAGTCTAGATCAATTGATTAAGTATTCATGCCTTATTGTTTTTTTTATTGTATTGAAAGTGTAATGTAAAAATAAAGTGAAAGCAAATATTGCATTAAAGAAAGCTAGTTGTTTAGAATACAAAAATTGGTGTTACCACAATTATTTCAAAACGTCAACCCAAATAACCTTGTCTGCAGCTGAGTTTCGTCTGTACGACCGTGGAAGAGAACCCGAAGGTAAGATAAGACATTATAAATATTAATTCAAATAAATTGAGTAGTTTCACCTTCTGGTGTTCATTATTAATATGGAACATTTTGTGATATTACATATACTGCCCTCTCAAAATTGATAATTTGAGAAAAACAAGTTTTTTGGTTTGATGAAATTATCATCTTAACTTGGTTCAAATTATAAAACTACTGTTTTCTTCCTTATCTAACTTAATGGTTTCTTGGTGTATTGGTTTAGACGATGTTCATCATTAGTCCTATCTTCAGCTTACAAAAAATGGTCAATGAGATGAGTGATTCGTACCGTGAGGACCAAAAAATGTTGAGTATCAGGCCCGAGTGGACCTGAAAATGTTTAGTAAAAAGACTGTTGATTGTGAAAATTTGTATTTAGTTGCTTCGCCAGGATGCAGAAATGATGAAAAGAGTGGACTGTATTCAATTCATTTATTTGAAATTTTAAAAGTACATTAAATATGTAGTTAGCAGTTGTTTTTGAATAACAGGTTGGCTAATGAGCATGACGTATATAGAACGTATCAAAAATTTTAAATTACATTAATAACGGGCCTAATGGGCCATAAATAAAGTGTGTTGGCCTAAGGCCTACATTAAATGTCGCGACAAGAAAATATGACAGTGAGGCTGCGGGCGAGCCGACCGCCGTTTACAAGCGTTTGAGACGTACTGTACGGCGAACCGACATGAATGATCAAATTACAACAAAAAGTAAGGAGCAGATTAGCCAACCTATAAAGTAAAATTATCGCGCTACTGCACATAAGCTGCCTGTCAAAATCAATCGATTTTTTACCACCTTTTTAGTAAATTATTATACATTTTTGTAACTTAGTTCATAACATACAGTCTTCTTAATAATGAGAGTTAGTTTCAAGGCTGAGTTGAACCTTGAGTTATAATATTAGATAACAGCTGTACGTTAATGGTTTAGCGATAAGCTGAATAAGATAAGCCTTAAAGATAAGCGTTTGTAAGCCAAGGTTGGCGAACAACTGATTTCAAACATGAACAAAATGTATCCGTTGGCAAGTGTTGCCGTCATACTGTATGTGTACAATATCGAACGTTATGAAACATGAAAAATACATAATTAGACAATGCTTAATAATGTATGATCGGAAGCTCATCACATGATGGCCCGATAGTTTGTAACCCTATGCATGTCATAGATGGTTACCGTGAAATAGTTGAGGCCAGTAGACCTGTACAGAGAATTATTTACATGAACAAAATTGCCACAAATTACATGTTTAAGCGTAGATTTAGCATGGCGTCATGTATTGGCCAAGTCATGCTGTTCCTGAAGTTTCAGGAACTTACAATATGTAGTTGTGTAAGAACAAGCTATAAATAGCTGACTGAATGCAAGCACATATATGATGACATGTATGTCATAATTTAAACAGAAATAATAATTGTGCAATGCTTAATCACAAAATATAAATACAATATAACAATACAATATAAAATAAATCTAGACGTGGCATGGTTACATGCAGTAGACGCAAAAAAAAGATAGGTTTTACATAAATGCAAGTTATATAATGAATATAATAAACAACAATTTAGTTAATTACAATCTGAATAATCGCAATGGCATAAGTAACAAATACGATACTGTGATTACAAATGTAGTACAAGACTTGAACAATCGAAAAGATATTCACAGAACAATAAATCACACATATTAGCAACTGTGTAAAAAATGCATGCATGGTTGCGCAACTGCAAAACATGCAAATATTATAACAAATTTTTATGAAATAATACCACCAAAAACATGACACATACCCAAAACATCAAAATGTAAATGTGTAAGACATAGTATGCCACACAAAGTTAACATACAAATACAAAATAGTAATATACCACCATAAAACTATGATGATTATAGAAGCACGCAATGGCGCAAAATTGATATGAAAATGTTGTGATAATGCATCACAATTAAGTTGACCAAATGGTCATAATAAGTAATAAGCCAATGGCTGAGTAAAATAGCATTGTGCTAAATGATCATAATAATCTTGTCAAATCTCGTCCCGCGCTGGCAGCAGACATAACTTATGTACTGGTCTCCGCAAAACACCACTTGGTGTGCGAATGTCTATGACTCCAATTAAGTTATCTGGGCCGGGAAATGTGGCGGTAATTACACCAAATTTCCAGGCTAATGGAGGTAAATTATCCTCAATAAGTAAAACTAGGTCACCAAGGAAACATTATCCTTAGCGAATTTCCATTTGTGACGCTGTTGCAACTGGTGCAAATAGTCGCGAGACCACGCCTTCCAAATGCCTTGGACAAACCTTTGTAGAAGTTGCCAACGCCCAAGACGAGAGATTGGAATGTGAGATAAGTCTGGGTCCGGTATCGCCGTTAATGGTGCGCAAATCAAAAAATGGCCAGGTGTGAGTGGCACCGGATCATTTACATCCGAAGAGATGGCAAATAAAGGTCGAGAGTTCAGACATGCCTCTATCTGAGACAAAACTGTCGTAAACTCCTCGAAGGTGAGTATAGATTTGCCTACCACGCGGCGCAGATGAAACTTCAAACTCTTTATGCCGCTCTCCCAGAGGCCACTGAAATGAGGTGACGAGGGCGGAATAAATGACCATGAGATCCCCTGAGAGGACGTGAATGACTTGAGTGATGAGATGGCATCCTTATTATGCCATAGGTTGTAGAGATCATGTAAGATATTGCGGGCCTTCCTAATGTTTGTGCCATTATCGGAGTATAATTGACTGGGTATGCCCCTGCGGGCCATGAAACGACGTAATGCAGCTATAAACGCACTGGCAGTAAGGTCGGAAACCAATTCCAAGTGAATGGCCCTAGTCGCTAAGCAAATAAACAAAGACACGTATGCCTTAGAAAGAGTTCTGGATTTCTGCCCGCCATGACGGATCATGAAGGGACCACCATAATCAACCGCGCAGAATAGAAACGGCCTTGAGGGAGTGACTCTAGGAGATGGTAAAATGCCAAGCCTCTGAACCTGCTGTTTGGCACTAAACCTGAGACACTTGACACATTTTCGAATGATGGAGCGAATGACTATCCTGGCATTAACAATCCACCAACGTTGACGCAGTGAGTGATGCACGAGTTGAGCACCAGCGTGAAGTAAACGAATGTGTTCGCGTTCAATGATGAGGCGAGTAATATGCGCCGATGGGGGTAAGACAATAGGATGTTTAGCGTCGTAAGGTAATTGCGACTGCTGTAATCGCCCGCCCACGCGTATCACTCCAGAATCATCAAGAAACGGGTCGAGAGAAGCCAACTTACTCCTAATGGAAACAGAAGAACCGTTACGAAGACAATTAATTTCGGCTGCGAAGTAGATCGACTGAGATTGTTTTATGAAGAAATTGAGAGCATGATGAATTTCGACAGGGGTAAGATCGCCCGTAAATTTGTCAGCACTTGAGAGTCTAATATTTCTGATGAACCGAAAACAGTAAGCGTATAGGCGCGTTAGACGATGCAACGAGGAAAAGTCCATAGAAATGTCGATAGCCAGGGTAGACATTAGAGAGATATTATGGGTTTGTTTCTCTTCCGCAGTGACTTGAGAAGAAGACTGATTAGAAGGTAAAAAGGGTGGAAAAGGATTTGACTCTGACGATTGAGACAAACAAGTGGGACCATGCCACCAAAGCGAACAATCGCGCAAAACGTCAGGGAGACACCCCCTGGAGATAATATCAGCAGGATTGTGTCTAGAATTGATGTGATGCCAAGTATAAGTTTGCGTAAGACGCTGAATTTCAGCAACACGATTAGCGACGTATGTTTTCCACCTCGTAGACTGGGCAAGAATCCAGTAAAGAGACACCATAGAGTCAGAATACAAATGAACACTATCAATGAACGAATAAAGAGCAGGAACGACCTTAAATACGCGTCGCGATAACAACAAGCAAGCGCAGAGTTCGATGCGAGGTAATGACACCTGTCGTAAGGGAGCTACGCGAGATTTAGAACACAGGAGATGGCAGGAGGCCGATGAATCTTGATAAATGACTCTGACATAGATACAACACCCAAACCCCCTTTCAGAAGCATCCGAAAAACCATGTAATTCAACTGTACTTGCCTCAAGCTTACAACGAATAGACCGTGGGACCACAATTTTACTAATCAGACCCAATTTGTCGCACAAAGAATGCCAATCCGAACGTGATTGGCCGGCTTGCAAAGCCAGAGTTGCTGCATAAACTGTTTGTACAAAAAGACAACGTGACCGATCAGTCCAAGAGGATCGTATATGCCTGAAATAATCGAAAGAATTCTCCTCTTGGAGATGCTTGATTCAACTGGGAATGATTTAATGTCAAACAGAAATGAATCGGCAGTATTATTCCAGAGAATGCCGAGGGTACGCACATTGTCCTGTTTGTTTAAGGGGCGTGATAAATTGTCATGATTTGCGACCACTCTGGGTTCATTAGATGCCCATTTATGCAACGTGAAACCATATTGACTTAATAACGCACCTAGATCAGATTTCAGCTTGGTCAGATCAGAGATGGTGTCCGAACCGGTAAGCAGATCGTCAACATAGAAATCATTCGTTATAGCTAACGCCGCATCAGGAAAGGAAGCTTTATGGTCCCTACCAATTTGTATAAGACATCGAGTGGCCAAAAACGAAGCACTAGCCGTGCCGTAGGTTACCGTTCGCAATGGAAAATGTTTAAATGGTTCGAGAGGAGAATCACGCCACAGAATGCGTTGATAGTGACAATCCCCTTCAGCTACGCGAATTTGTCGATACATCTTCTCGATGTCGGCGATGAGAACATATTTATGCATGCGGAAACGTAAAAGAATGGAAAAAAGGTCTTGTTGAACATTCGGGCCTACCAACAATATGTCATTTAGAGAAAGGCCATTGGTAGTCTTGGACGAACCATCAAAAACGACGCGCAGTTTTGTGGTCAAGCTAGACTGTTTAAATACGGCATGGTGAGGCAGGTAGTAAGTATTTGACGCTCCTGAATTGATAGCGCAATTATCGATGAGCGTCATGTGTCCAAGATCCTTATATTCGTTAATAAAGTCTGCGTAGTCGCGCGCGAGCTTAGCATCATGCCTAAATCGACGCTCTAAGTTCAAGAATCTTGCTTCAGCATTGGTGTAAGATTCCCCCAACTGGAGATTATCGGGCTTAAATGGGAGTGAAACCACGAACCTACCCTCGTGGTTGCGCTGGGTAGTGCGCACGAAATGATCTTCACAGCCTGACTCGTTATCAGGGGTGTTGTCAGGGATAGTTTCTGCTTCCCAAAATCTTTCGATAGACTGCAGAATTTGACTGTCGTTGTTCCTAGCTAGGAACGAAACAGCAGGACCCTCGTTGCGGCAGTGTTTGGGTAAATTGCCAGCCAAAATGTTGCTTAGCTTTGTTTCCTGAATGATGGGAAAATTAGGGCCGCTTATGTATTTATTAGCTAAAATTAATTCCAGGTAAAATTGTGCCCCTAAGAGTATGTCGATTTGCGACGATATGTTGAAATCTGGGTCAGCCAGAAAAATGTTGCTCGGAATGTGGTATTGATTTATGTCAAACGATTTTGCCGGCAGATTGTGGGTTAATGTAGATAAGATAGCACATTTCGCCTCGAAGCTATATCTCTGATAACGAGAAATAATGCGTATAGACGCAAGATTGGTTGCGTAACACGCTGTATTGTTTATACCCGTAATTGGTATGTTGGATTTAGTTAAATTAAGCTGTAATTTCCTTGCAAATGATTTTGTGCAAAAATTTATTTGTGACCCGGCGTCTAAAAGAACTCTTGCCCTATGTCTGTTGCCAGCCTGGTCAATGACAAATACAACTGCTGTTGATAAAAGAACATTGTTCGTGGATTGCAATTTAAGCGAACAATAGTTAGTACTGGCAGATATTGATTTCGGCACGTTGGTCGCGTGCAACAATGTGTGGTGTCGTTTTGAACAGATCTTACACACCTGCTTATTCTTACAGCTAGATACAAGATGATCTGATCTAAGACAATTGATACAACATTTATGACTTGATACAAATTGTCCCCGCTCAGCGGTGCTTAATGTACGAAATTTATCACATATGTAAAGCGGGTGATTAGATTTACAACACAAACGTGAATAATTGCTTGCCGCTGAGTGATAACTCTTAAATGTAGTACTGCCAGCAGTGTTTCTTGATTTATATTTACATATTTATTGTTAAGTCTTAAATTAGGTTTGTTGAGTTGCTGTCCGGCTTCGATAGGCAGTGTATTTTCTAACAGCTCTCTACGTGAGTTTAAAAAATGAGTGAAATCTTGAAAGTTAGGTAAATTGTCAGGGTCTATTGACTCCTTCCATAGTTTAAAAGTAGTAGGGTCGAGTTTAGTTGATAATAATTGTATAATAATAAATTCAAATGAATTCACTGACAGTTGCATTGCTGCTAGTGAATTAACGGAAGACGTTATTGTGTTTGTGAATTCTGCCAAACTTTGGACAGAGTCCTTAATTGTCGACTTGACTTGAAGTAAATTTTGAACATTGTATTTTGCTAGTATGAACTTGTTCTCATACCTTTCGGACAGCAAACTCAACGCTATTGAATAATTTTCCTTACAGATAGGTAGTGACTTAATTAAATCTAAAGGTTCATTTTTTAAAGAAGAATGTAAATAATGTAACTTCTGCACTGGCGTTAAATCGGATCTTGTTTGCACTAAGTCCGTAAAAATTGAATGAAAATGCTGCCATTCCAATATGTTGCCTGAGAAGCAGGGCAAACTTATTGGTTTTAATTGCATGTGGGTCGATAATACGGGAGGTACAGTCTGAACATTAAATGTATCAAGTAATTGCAAAATATTTTCTTCAGTCGAATATAGCATTTCTTCGACCTCAACTCGGTCTTCTTGAGCCGCGCTCATGTCTTTACAAATAAGTTCTATTTCAGACTGCACCTCGTCGTACTTCGATGCCAAGCTTTTCAGACTTTCTAGCCTTACTATTAAAAAAT
This sequence comes from Magicicada septendecula, assembly GCA_034769895.1. Classification (NCBI taxonomy): domain Eukaryota; kingdom Metazoa; phylum Arthropoda; class Insecta; order Hemiptera; family Cicadidae; genus Magicicada; species Magicicada septendecula. The sequence continues at coordinate 81,340,290 of CM068373.1, read as the reverse complement.
GTTTTGTGCTGGAATTTATATCAAAGTTATTCACGGCAGATTGTATTCGCACTATTGCGGACTTTAAGCCGCCTCTCTTTCTGGTTAACACTTTGAGGCCTTCTTCAGCCATTGTACGCACCTTGTTATGCTGTTATTGAGGTGATACCTTGTAGGCGATGTCCTGCAGCGTCGACGCCTTGGAGAAGATGGCAAACACAGCTCGGAGAGATGACCGCCTTGTTTGAAGCACTGTAGCTAGCAGGCTCTTGCGATGATGTTGTCAGGAGGCTCAAAGGTGACGAGCGAAATGCCGATGGAAATCACGCCACGGTCGTATCAGCGGATATGCTAATTCGCCCGTGATGGCCAGAAATAGTGGCAGAAAAATATTAATTAGGAATGATGCATCGAAAATCCAGGTCCGGAGTGACCAAAAAATGGTTAATGAGATGAGTGATCCGTACCGTGAGGACCAAAAAATGTTGAGTATCAGGCCCGAGTGGACCTGAAAATGTTTAGTAAAAAGACTGTTGATTGTGAAAATTTGTATTTAGTTGCTTCGCCAGGATGCAGAAATGATGAAAAGAGTGGACTGTATTCAATTCATTTATTTGAAATTTTAAAAGTACATTAAATATTTAGTTAGCAGTTGTTTTTGAATAACAGGTTGGCTAATGAGCATGACGTATATAGAACGTATCAAAAATTTTAAATTACATTAATAACGGGCCTAATGGGCCATAAATAAAGTGTGTTGGCCTAAGGCCTACATTAAATGTCGCGACAAGAAAATATGACAGTGAGGCTGCGGGCGAGCCGACCGCCGTTTACAAGCGTTTGAGACGTACTGTACGGCGAACCGACATGAATGATCAAATTACAACAAAAATAAAGAGCAGATTAGCCAACCTATAAAATAAAATTATCGCGCTACTGCACACAAGTATTGGTCAATTTTTCATTTTCTTGGTTATTTGGTTATATTATACATTTGTTCTTATTTTGATAATTTCCCTGCTCTCCTGTAGTAATACATTTCTCCTTCTCATTATACGTATCTCGATTCTTATAACAATTCTCCTTTTCCCTTTCATTTACCTCGAAGTTGTTGATTTAATCCTTGAAATATTATAATTCCCTAACATTTTCCCCTAACATTTATACCAGGTTCAGAGTCAGAGGGGCTCTCATTGGCATCCATTCTCCGCCGTTACTTAACTATACACTCACAGATCAGAGGAATCTTCATCTCTGTCTGAGACAATAAAAAGTTGTACATAACAACAGTTGCACTATCACAACACATAAGACTTAATATATTATTCACATTTCATTATAAGACATTATATTCTTTTATTAGAATACTCAAGGGATTAGAGGTTCCATTACATAAATTCCATTTCTGTATCACTTCTGATGCTTTATCAATTCATTAAAATATTTCTCCTCACAGGTCATTGTTTGTTACAATTTGACACATTTGTTGTATTATCATAAGCTTTGTTGTTATTCATCAATACTATCTTGGATGTTGGTTTTGTTATCTAACATCTTCTTATTTTCACACTTATTTTCATCACCATATAATTATGCAGTTAATTCTTAAATTCATCGTCACCTTATGTTGTAGTTTTCTATTCTTCTTCGTTTTCACCATAATTCATTTTTAACATTGATTATACAATAGTTTGTAATATTTTATGTTGGTTAGTTTCTTTTAATAATTTATTTAAGTAGTTGTTTCGTTTATTATCATTATCTCTTTGTTTGTTGTTTAATCGTTATCTCTTTGTTTGTCGTTTAATCATTATCACTTTTCATTTATTATACACTTTATATTAGATGGATTGTTCATGATATTGTCTAGTCTTCGTCTCTTCCCATAATCATTTTACTTTCTCTCGTAGTTGGTCTAATATATTTCATTTAGGTTCACATAATCCTTCTTCTCTGGTTTGCTTCATTTGGTTATCTATAACAGCCGTCCTTCTTCTTCAATGGTTGATGGTTATTTGGTTTAACCATGGTCGATTATCCTTGTCGCTCTGTTTCCTCGGATTATTTTGGTGTTCAGATTGGTTTCTGTACTGGTGAAGTATCTACTTATCATACGGCTCTTCCACTTGGCTGCTACTAAATCTTCGTTTACTTCACGTACTTCCATCCTTGTTTGAACTAGTTCCGTCATTGTTAATTCTTTTTTCACTCTCTGACGCATAGTTCATAGTTTGCATGATTTAATATTACCACTTTCTTTTATTGGTTCGATTGCTGGTTTAGTATTTACGATTTCTTCCTTTTTGTTATCATTATCACTGATAATCTGTTCTTGAGTATTTTTATTTACATCTTCTTGTAGTGGTTCTGTGGAATTCTTACCATCGTCCTTCTTCTTATTCATCTCCATTATGTTCCCTTCTCACACCTCGTTTAATTCTTTCCTCCATTCACAAATGTCTTCTCTGGATTGTTCGAACATAGCCCTTATCCATGCTTTCAACTCTGCATTTTCCGTTTGTATCGGTTTCTCTGGATGTCTGATTAATTGTCTCCATTGTTAATACTCCTCCTGTGTATACTGCTCTGTCACATGTGCGTATATTCCCTTATTTCATTTTTCATTTGTTTTTCATTATTGTACCATCTCTTCCAATCATCCTCAGTCATCTTCTCCACCTTGTTATAGTTAATGTCATGGGTTATCCCGATAGTTTCTTCTTTATTACACTTTGTGTCTAGCTTCCACATTTCATCATGAATATCTTCTAATCCCATCGTGTCGTTCGCTGTCATTCTTACCCACGCTCGACTCATCTGTGCTCGTTCATGGTTAGTGGTATTTTCATAAATATAACCCATATCTCTGCTGAATTTTTTGAATAACATGGTCTTGATCACCCATTATGCGTAGCTGAATCGTCTCTCTGGTTCTGGCATCTTCTTGTCTGGTTGAAGCATCGCTCTTCTTGGTATTGTCGTTCTACTGTAATTGCCGGGCTAAATGAGGATAATTTAATTAAAATATAATATTCTGTCTATTTTTAAAGCCACACTAGTTGGTCGCCAATTCTATAATAATAGAATCGTCGCTGTAAGTTGTAGTTTATTCTTACTTGTGTTACTACTGCTTCAATCTTTACGTATCTTTTATTTAAAAAAGCCCCACGTTGGGCGCCAATTCTATAATATTCATCTCGTCGCTGTATGTTGTAGTTTATTCTTACTTGAGTTACTACTGTTTCAATCTTTACGTATCTTTTATTTTAAAAAGCCACACGTTGCTGTCGCCACTTCTATAATAATTAATCTTCCCCTCTTCCTCTCTTACTATTGTTTTATAACTTTTACTGGTTGTTGATTTTTACACTCGCGTTCATTAAATATATTCTTCAACTATTTTTTATTTATTTGTTTAATTGTTTAATTCAATTATGATGTTTTTGTTTATTTATATTTGAGTAATTATTTGGTTGTAGATCCGTTGTTGAATGTATACAGTTGCGTAGATCTCTTGACGTTAGTTCACTCTCCTGTTGAATCGTGTCGTCTGTGTGTGTCAGTGTATAGTCTAGACAAAGTTATTTTATATAAATTAAACCTTCACGTACCTGTGATGTTGTACTGGAAGTTCAGTTGGTCACAGGTGGTTAATAAACTGTTCAGCTTTTGATCAAACAGTATATTAATGCTGTGAAAGTTTTTTGTGAGTACTTTTAAATTTTACTTTAGCGCCATATGGGCTTTCGAGAGAAATGTCCCATAAAAAGAATTCTTCTGAATAATTTACTAATTAATTCTGATATTTTATCAATCAATAATTGATTAAATAGTTAAATCAAGATCAGGCATTAATTTTCTGTTTATTTGTTTACTATAAAAATGCAACTGATTAATTAGTAATACTGATTAATTATTTGTTGAAATAATTGTTGACAATTGTTACTTTACAATTCATTTATTCATTGCTCGTTCTAGAATAAATTCAATGAAATATATCCAGTTTATAATAACAAACGGATTACAGATCATCCGGTTTCTTACTCTTATCTAGCTCAGTTCGTCTGCAATGAATACTCTAGTTTTAATTGATAGATTATTTATAATTATTATCTATCTCAAGGGTGACTTCTTTTAATTTACAGAATAGAACGCCGCAGCCTTACTTTACAATGCTCTTATGATATATTATATTGTTAGGTTAGACTCCTTTAGTTATTGAAAACTAATAAACGAAAAGTTCGATTATTCTGAACCAGTTTAGGTTAGTTATAAGAACGTTAACACATGAAATCTTACGTCGGAATATGTTAGTTCCTCTAAATAACTTTAAAACAGTGTTGATTACTTATTGTATTATTGTTTATTTCATCAGTACACATGTGTATTATACTACACTGTTAATAGCTAAAATGTAAACAATGTAAGTATTTGCACCATACTCCCTGGTGATTAATCGGAATGATTAATTATTAACACTTCTAATGATCTGATTCAATGATCGTGGTTACACTTCACTTAATTTCGCACATGAATGATTTTATTTTCTTCTTGATAGGCTACTGCCTTGGTTATGTATGATACTTAACCTCGTTCTTTTACACGCACTTCTTGTAAAAGTTTCACTACTATTGTTGATGCACTGATTGAATTATACTTCTTCCTTCTCATCGATCATTAAATTTTGGATGATAATTTGGCCTGGATTTGTTGTTGTTAGTTGAGTGAAATTAGACAAAATGCTTTCCTGTTTACATTTGCAATCTTTTATATAAATTTTTTAGAATCCCGCTTGGCGCTGTCGGCACGCTTCTAAAGTCGTCCGTGATTGGTCTGAAAGTATGTCATGATTATGTAATTCTATTTATAGGCATTACATATTTGTATTCTGAGCGTCACTTTCGTTTTTGTTATTATTTCTTCGTATTTATTCGAGATTCACCAAATTTATGATGCTAACGTTTATATCTCAGTTACTACAATTCCAATTCGGGTTCTATTACTATAATTGTAAAGCTTGTTTATTTATCTTTGTTTTGACATGGCTTGATGCCAGTTTGGTCATAGTTTTCATTAACATTCTTTTATTTTAAACTAACTAATGCATTGTTTACATTCGTCATCTGCTAAATGTTGCAAATCCGACTAATAACTTTTTCCTAATATTTGCTTAATTATTCTTAATTTCTATTTTGGACATGATTAATTGATTAAAAAGAATACTTTATTATATGTAAGTGCTGCATTCAGCTAAACAATATTAATTATCTATTTACATTTGTTGATTTTCTAACATAAACTTCCATATTTTAGTATTTTTACTTTAACATGTCCTTCTTATCTCTTATTCTTATAACATCACACATGTGGTGGTGCTTTACATTCTTTTTATCATTGTCATGATTTTACTTCATTAAGCTTGGTAGGGTTTCTATCTGATTCTTATTTCCATGACTTAAATTGCTCATTCAGGGTTTGTTATCATTATTTTACAATGTTTTGTTCCCTGACTATTATTACATTTCTGTACACATTTTATCTACTTATGATGTTACCTAAACACATTCAGTGTTTACATTTATAGTTATTCTTAATTCATGATAATACATATTTGGCTTTCACATTATCTTTTACAGTTTGTGATTATTCCTAGTATGGTTCTCTATATATTTGTCTCTTTTAAATCATTGCTTTGACTTGGATCAGCTAATGTGCTGTTTTTATTTATAATATATAGTACAATAATAAGGAGCGGTCGTGGCGTAGTGGCTAGCGTGTGGCGCTGCTACGCTGTCGGCGCGGGTTCAATTCCCGCCGGGGGCCATCTGACTTAGATACGACCGTTCCCCCTCGCAAGGCAATGGCAAACCAGCGAGAGGTATCCTGCTTAGTATAAACCTTCCCCAACTATGCCGTTCGGAGCCGGCGTTAAAGCTGTAGGTCCCATATACCTGTGAAAGACTCAGTACCACACGCACCACGGGTATATGCGGGGAGGGTACTAACCAGTCGAAAGGCTGAAGAACTACGAAGTACAATAATATTCAAGTCATTTGTTATTTTACTTATTCTATTTGATTTTATTTATCAAAGGTTTTTATTGAGCTCACTTAACAGTTTATGTGGGAAACTTGTCTTGTCATTTCGTCTTTGTCATTCTGTTTATTTATGTTGTAGTGTCATTTAGTACAGGTAGTGGATTTATCACTGTTTATTTGAATTCCTTCTCTCCTTTCATTCTTTATTGGTTTATTATTTTTACTCTTACATTCTTCCTGGTTACTCATTTATAGTTCTTTTAATATTATTCACCCTTCTGGTGTTCATTATTATTATGGAACATTTTGTGATGTTACACTGTTCATTATTCCAAATCAAAAATAAATTATTTAAATTTCAATCATTTATCCAAATAAATCTAAGTTCATTACCCAAAATTCACATTTTAATTTAATTTAAATCATCTCTTTCAATTAATTACTTTAATTGCATTTTGTAAGTACTTACTTCCATAATAAAATTTATCTATCGTCTTTGTGACCTTCGAATCAAAACGATTTACTACCAATTTTTTTTTTCAGTATTATATATATATTGACAATTATTAAAAATAAACAAACTCATTATTACCCTAAAATCAACTGCAACGATAAATTGATTACACAAAATATACTATACACATAACACCATGCATCAGCTGATGTCTTATCAACATGTGAACATAACCTTACTCTGAATACACTTAATACAATTAAACACAATACACAAAATTATCTACAATGTAAGTCATTACATGTTCTTGTTAACCATAAAATCAGTACAGTATTGAGTCTTGTATTTAAAATCATTAATTCCCTTAGATGAATGTTCATTAACAACTCTTTAATCACCATTATTGAAAATTACTTTCTTTTGAACATTAAACAATGCATAACCATTACAACAGCAAGTGAGTCACAACAATAAACACCTCTTTAATCAGAGCCAAGCAAACTTGATTGCACCGTGATTACGGTCTAGTAATTCTTAACTGATTTTTCAGTTATACTCCTACTTCTACATCATTTTATTATAACCTTGTTGTGAGAATAGTGCAGGAATGGATGAGGTTCCATTCTTTAACTTTTAACGCAGTTACAATTAGGTAAATCACCTGCCGGGTAAACCGGACTAGGCATTTACCTGGTTGCATGGATGCTATATCTATGCCCCTGGCTTGTAACGGCCAGCTCCTTTTCCACACACTCTATTGTTTCCTGATGTTGGACTGTAGTGCCCATTTGCATCCACAAGAACTGAAGTTTATTTAGGGTATAGACGCTGCCTACACCGTTCCTGTTTCAGCGGTATAAAACATTCGGCATTACTGATGTCCGAGGACACCAGTAATCATACTAAAAATTAGTTATATGCCCTTAAACGGTCTACCATCCCATTCGATGTCTAGCCGCTGTTCCATAGTTATGGTGATTCCCCTTATTCACACCCCCCCTGGTTAATTTCTAAATTCACCAATTTTGAAAATAATAACAAGTATGGTTAGGATACAATATGCCCAACAACCCTTGTCACCAATAATCCAAATCCACGATCAGGGTTCGGTGACGCCGTGACTGCCCGAAAATGGGGAATCACATTTAAAACGTATAATTCATGTTTAAGATTCCTATACCATTACATAATTAACATAATACAACATAATAGACACTCAAAATAAACATTACCATTGTTACATTAACGTACACATTTTAAATTCAAATTTTACTAAAAATTACACACCTGCCCTAAGTTAAATTCTTTCACATTCATTTAATTTCTTTATTGAAACATTTTACTTTACTTCCATTTCGTTATAAAATTCCTACCTACATGTGGTCACTCACTCAATCAAATAAAACTTGATTACTATCATAAACTCCTCACTATAACCATTTTTTGCAACAAATATAATGTACATTAACCTATGTACCTTCTGATACATCATAACAACCATATGACTCAACAACTAAACATCTTTTACGTTTACTCATTTACTATTTATTATAAAGTATAATTCTCAGAAAATCATTTAAATTCATTACCAAAATTCCTCTATGCAACATTTTAAATTAATTAATTTCATCTCCAATTATTTAATTCAATCTTTTTCAAAAACACAAAGTTACTTTAATCACCTTATTCCAAAACAATTACAATTCATTTGCATTATAAACTTCACAATTACTCTCGTTATTTATTTAGTCTGGTAATATATTATTATTAAATCAATTCCTACTTGCATACATACATTGTTTACATAAAATACAGGGTACAACATAACCTATTACACAAATACACTGAACCTCACTATAAATTTATCTACAATCCACATTTCAAATATCATTGTTAACCAAACTCATTACATATTCAGTCAATTTTCCAAAACCATTAACTCAATAATTAAATGTTCATTAGCTATATCTCTAACCACCATCATCAAAAATCCATCTTATTTTCACATAATAATTTTCATCTCTACTTACACTCATTACATTATTATTATTTATATAATAATTCTTTACTTTGGGTTTATCCTCCTATATCGCAAGAATAATTCACCAGATTACTCCCCATTATTAACTCATAAAACCCGTCTACCTTGGTAATTTTCGTCCTGTCTCCGTCAGTATTATTATCTGTCACCCTTAAGCATTTTAATCTCTCCTTATTTTCGGAATCATCTACTATTAATATCCCATGTCTATGTACAGGTAAGCATTCCATATAACTATCAACATTATCCTCATCCATTCCTGCACTATTCTCACAACAAGGTAAGTCTACAATCTTACTAACTCTCTCAATTTTCATCCTCTCTCTTAACTCTTTATAATTTCTACTAACCTCAAATAACTCTATATTTCTCTCTCTCTCAAAATACTTTTCATCATAACACCATTTCATTTTGTCTCTATCACTACATGCAAAGGGAACTACTACGTAAAAACACTTCCTGGCTTTTCCAGGAATACCACAAAAACTCAAAGGACAATTATTCATAGAACATTCATCTACCAAATACATTTGTGAAGACCTTTCTTCCCCCCCTCCCAACAACACCAAGGGAAAAATTTACCCTCTGCAACCCCTCTACCTGTAAACTCTCTTTCCACTCTTCCTCTAATTCATCAATACTAATTACTACTCCGTCAATCACTTCTAATAAATTTACTCTCTCATCATCATCACTATTACCCATCGTATCACCTTTAAATACCCCGTTTTCAACTATCTTATCACTATTACTTGTTAACTCATTTTTATACCTATCACTTACCTCGTTACTTATTTCTTCGTTATTATTCATATTTATCTCCCCTTTTTTCTCACCTGTTTTGACACCAATGCTGTCTGTTACTTCGTTATTTCCATTTATTCTATCTTTACTTACCTCATTCTCTGTTACCTGATCATCTTTATTTTCATTTAATTGGTCTGTCTCTCTACCATTTTCTACCCCCACTACACTATCATCATCACTATTCAATATTTTATTCTGTAACACTACCACTTCCACTACTTTACTTTCACTAACCCCTTCACTTACCTCGTTACTTCGTTTACTAGTGTCATCACTAATAGTGCCACCACTATTCTCTATTATAAAATCGTATAATTCCAGTTTTGTTTAATCTCCTCATTAAATTTACACCAATCATCATCAGTCATTTTTTCCATATACTTCCTGAACCCGTCACAGAATTTCTCCCATTTGTCTATTAAGGTTTCTCGTACCTCAGCCATGTTAACCTTATTTTTTTATTATAATACCCTTTATATAATACAATAATTATACATACCCAATCAAAATACTCCACACATAAACTCGTTATCAAAATGTAAAAGTAAACACAATAATTTCACAAGCACGTTAAGCTACCAAAACCTAACCTAGTTTACGCAATGTAATTATATACGATAATTATTCACACATACGCCGTTCCCCAAATCCTATTTCTGTGCCTCAAAACAGGTCTACTTCGTATAATATTTATATACTCGGATCCTGGCAGGGTCGCCAATTGTGAAGAAACAACCAATTTATTAATTTAAAATAAAAATATTCTGCCAGAACCTTACCTTGCAATCTTTCTCTTGCCTACTTACCTTTTAAAAACACCAACAGAAGTTCAGGGTCGCCAACATATTTGTAAGTTGAAATATGTAAACTTTTACACTCTTGCTTAATTAAAACACTGGACAATTTTGCAATCTGACTTCCCCCCAATTCAGAAAATTCTACGGATCGATTAGACGAATTTTTCAGCACAGAATACTAGGTAATGGTAATGGCAAAATAACTACGCTAACACATGGTTATGCAATTAACACCAAAATATTTTATTATTGCTCAAATTTACTGTACGTTATTCCACTAATCTCTATTATTTAAGGTTTTCTTATACTAATTTCTATTTACAGACCAGTACTCTCTTTTACTTTTTATTTCTCCCCTTTTCCCTCACACACACTCTCACTCTCTTTTCCCCCCGTTTTATTAACATGTTTTGCCTTACAAAACTTTTGGCCAAAACGAAATATTGTACTTAACTGAATTCAGTATCCATGACCGTTACGCCACATGTCGGTTTACATTTGCCCGCAAAACTATCACAAACTCATTTTATAAATGTTACTTCTGTTGAACCACACTGTTTTCTGTTGTATCACATCACAACACACTCTTTGGTAGACCTACTTTTACATTTTCGGCCTACCAACGTTTTTCCGAGGCTACCGTGAAATTACGTTTGTACTGTTTAAGTAATGGTGTCCAACTCACTGCTACAACTGTCAACAGTGTGTGCTTGGTTGCCTACCCGCAAAGCGTAAGGCGTCGCCGTCAGTCGTTCCATGATTGGTTTAAAGGCGGTTAGCAGGAATAATTCCTTCCTTCCGTTATGACTTTTGGGTCGGAGATTACATATTTTCTCATGCCCTTTTGTCCTCTGAGCACATGTCGCCAAAAAAGCAGCACACACGTGCGCTCTTACACATTCCCAGACGCTTAATTGCTTTTGTGCCTCGCACGGCTTGGTATCGCACCGACTACAAGGTGTTCAACAAGTCAAGATTTTGTGATCACAACTGTTGCCTAGCATGGTTAGTTACAAATTTTTACAATTGTTAGGAAATCATTACATCTTTTTCATTGTTTCCATCACCATCATCAAATGAGATATTTAGACTTTCTTCCAAAAACTCCAACCAACAATCCATTATCTTCTTTTTTTCAGCTATTAAATTATCATCCTTGTCCTTGCATTTTTGGCTGAAAATATCTTGGTACACTTCTTACTTCTTGATAAAAGCTTCTAATCTGTTTTTGTTCCTGAAAATTCTCAATATTTTATACTTTCCTCTTCAGATCTCCTCCTTCTTTCTTTGGGAAACATGGTTCACATCCCTCCTACTTTCTCTATAATGTTATGAATTTGTTGTTTTCTGTCTTTGTCTGTTGTTTGACAAAACACAAAACAAACAACAGACAAAGACAGAAAACAACAAATTCATAACACTAACATACATCAACAACCAAACTGAAAAAATAGCCCACAAATTAAAAAAAGCAGGATACAGAATCACATACAAAACTACTAACAAAACAGAACACACACTATCAAAACACACTCACAAAGCACAAAACAAATTCGATCTACCTGGTGTTTACAAACTAAATTGCTCAGATTGCAACAAATTCTACATAGGCCAGACAGGACGTAGCTTCAAACAAAGATACATTGAACACACAAAGGCACTCCACTCCGCTACAGAATCCACCTTTGCAAACCACCTCATTGAAGCAAACCGCACATACAAAAACATCAACAATAAAATGAACATTCTACACGTACACACAAAAGGCCGAAAACTAGACACTCTAGAACAATTGGAAATATACAAACACAAGAAAACAAATAAAAACGACATCCTAAACAAACTATAACCTCTTCCCTTGAGTTATAACGTAGGGAACCAGTAATAATTGGATGTGCCAATTATACCGGCTGCCTTCGTTGTGAAGCACTGAAAATAATCACAACAAATAAACAATTTATATAGCAGGATATTTGGAAGGGGAGACTGTTGATATATGCACTCATTTTACTTGGTACTTAGATGAATCTCTTTATTACATTTGGTGATTAAGTTCTCTATTAAAAGTTCTCAAACAATATAGTTTACTATATGATTAAATATATAAATTACTACTTTACAAAGGGGCTTCAAAATATGATGTACATCTTATTGATTAATTCCACGGATCCGGGATTAAATATATTAAATGAATTATGGTCACCTTGCCATGTACAATATTGAAACTCTAACCATTTGAAGAATGGTTTTTACTAATCTTCTAAAACAACAAAACTTTTAGTTTAAACTTTACCTTTTTGCTATAACTAGCGTTATTAGATTTTATACTACATGTTACCTAAAATGTCAGGTTTCTAAAGTCTTTAATGTTATTACATTTAAACATGAGTTTTAAAGTCTTTAAAATGATAATTTAAATTGTCTTTTTGGGTTTATAATTTTGTAACTCTTAACCATGGAAGACAAGCCTCCATGTCACCTGTGTGTTTCCTGAAGTTGCTGCAGAATTAGTTCTTCGGTCCTCCTGATGTTTCTTGAAGTTCAGTCGTTACCTTATCATACTGTGATGGTGAAGTTCTAGAAGTATGTGAAATCATTCCTGGTGTGGTACATTCATCTCCGGCAACTGTATTTATTCATAGTAATTCTTGTAGTTAGAATACATAGATAGAAAGTTTGTTTCACTGTTATACACTTCACATGATGATAGATTAGTTGACTATCACCTTCTAGGTTGTAATACTGTATAAATTACATAGTCCGTTATTTTATAATATAGAGAGATGTCATCACCACACAAATTACTTATTTAAATAGTCATGGTATCAACCCTTTCACATTTTTATATATATACGTAGCGAAACAACGCTTTACGCTGCTTACGGCGTGAGCGCTCCATTACAAGTCGCAGAAAATAGTTAAGGGGAGCGTAGTAATCTCAAGACAATTACTAGGCAACATAAAAGTAGTTCCGTTTTTCTAATTTTAATTAAAGGACTACGGTTGATTAAATAATTAAATCGTGATATTCTTAGTTGCAGAAGTTATCAAAGTACGTAACAATAGTCTTAATTAATTATTTAAATAATAACAAATTTACAATAATACTTAGTTTATTTAGGGGTCAGAAAACAAGTTACTTCTGGTCAGTTCTTGTTTATACAGGATAAATTAATAAGCTTTACCCTTTCTGTACAATTCCATTCCCTTTTAATTTTATTATTAGACTTATATTAAATATTATTATTATTAAATGATTGCCATAAGAATTAGTTTACAATGTGAGATTTTATTAAGAATTTAAAATTTCTCCGATTATATATTATTAACTTAATTAATTAACATATTTTTATTAATGAAATCGTCACAAAACAGACACTATTCAAATCACATGCATTATTCGAACATATCACAGCCCACACACACAACATCGATCTTTCGAAAATCGATTCCATCGCCAACAACAAGACGGAGAGTGCTACCAACGGCAACCTCTGAAGAAGCTTTTTAAAAGTAAAAACTGGTTCAGGTTACAAGGTAAAACTTTTACACTTTTACCCATAAAAAGTTTTGTGTTCCGAGTCGTAGTGAAATAATTATATTCAATTTATTTATTTCAGAAAATTTGATAGCAGAACTTAAAAAACCTTATGCTATACACTTTGGCCGTATTCGACTCAAAAATGAACTAAATATGCTTTACAATCTAGATGAGTATAAGAAAAAATCTGTGAGTGAGATTACTAATTATATGAAACTCAATAATTTGGATATAGTGTTTAGCGAAGTGTACAAACTGGCAGAATTAATATTGACATTCTCGTCTACAATTGCAACTGCTGAAAGAACTTTTTCTGCTCTCAAGAGGATTAAGACGTACCTCAGAGCCACACAAGGACAGGTCCGGTTGAGCAACTTGGCTATTATATCTATTGAGAAAAACATTCTACTGGATATGAAAAAGTGGTCGGAAGAAACATTTTATGAAAACGTGATTCATAAATTCACACAATAGAAGAGAAGGCTAGAGCTCTTGTTCAAATAAACTATTCAAGGTAATAAGTTAATGATAAATTATTTTTATTTTATACTGTGTGTAGCCCTACCTTAACATTGTCTTTGTAATGATACAGTTTTGTAATTAACATTGAAGTATAAGTCATATAAATAAGAATACATTGTCATGTTACAGTAGAGCCTCACAACAAAAGACGTGGAAATGAATGAGAGGGACCCCCTTCAGGGGGGAGAGCTAGCCTAAAGTGTTGAACTCAGGATACGCCACTGAACTCAATACTTAACTTGGCAATTAATTTGGTTTAAAGTTTCGGCAGGCCTGAAAGCAGAAATTTTCAGATATTTACAGTACACGATAGTACTTCTGGTGAACCTTTCAATATTGTATCATAAACAACCTGTAACTATAAACTGTCATTAAAAGTATGTAATTTATTTACATTTTATAAAATTTACTGTGTGAGAGGCTATAAATTAATATTAGAATTCGAACAAGTATAAAATACTCTTGGATTTCATTGTCCAAAACACAAAAACACTATCAAAACACACACACAAAGCACAAAACAAATTCGATCTACCTGGTGTTTACACGAACTAAACATGATAAAATATCTAGCAGAATTCAACGGATACGACAGAACAATAGTCAATAAACTCCTACACAAAACACAAAACAAACCATAGACAAAGACAGAAAACAACAAATTCATAACACTAACATACATCAACAACCAAACTGAAAAAAATAGCCCACAAATTAAAAAAGCAGGATACAGAATCGCATAAAAAACTACTAACAAAACAGAACATACGCTATCAAAACACACACACAAAGCACAAAACAAATTCGATCTGCCTGGTGTTTACAAACTAAATTGCTCAGATTGCAACAAATTCTACATAGGCCAGACAGGACGTAGCTTCAAACAAAGATACATTGAACACACAAAGGCAGAATCCACCTTTGCAAACCACCTCATTGAAGCAAACCACACAACAAAAACATCGACAATAAGTTGGACATTCTACATGTACACACAAAAGGCCGAAAACTAGACACTCTAGAACAATTGGAAATATACAAACACACAAAAACACATTAAAACGACATCCTAAACGAACAGACACAATTAAAATCACACGCATTATTCGAACATATCCCACCCCACACACACAATATCGATCTTTCAAAAGTCGATACCGTCGCCAACAACAAGACGGACAGTGCACCTAGCGGCAGCCTCTGAAGAAGCCTTTTAAAAGCGAAAACCGGTTAAGGCTATAAGGTAAAACTTTACGTTTTTACCCATAAAAAACTTTGTGTTCCAAGTCGGTAGTGAAATAGTTATACAGTAAACGCCCAATTATCCACGGAATTGGGTGCCGCTTCAACCGCGGATAAGCCAATTCCGCGGATAATCCGCAAAATGGCCGAAAAAGGACACAAATCAACATGAAAATGCTTTTGAACAATTTTTATTTACAGTAGGAGGTTTACAAATACAATTATGACTTAATAAACAGTAGTTTTATGTACTTACAAGTTTGTTGGTTTACTTTTTCACAAAACAATCGGTCAACTGTTTTTGTTTTTTCGTGATAAAACATCTCTTCTTTATTTGTGATTGAAGTTTTTTTAACAACATTTTGTCACAAAGTGATGCATCGTCTTGTTCTTCCAGATATTGAATGAGCCCGTCAATGTGTGCTAAAGCTGCATCATGGCTCACTTGCTTCTGCGTCTTATCCTCTTCTTCTTCTTCCTCACTCTCCTCCAAAACCATACCTAATGCTCCACCTACGATTTATTCATCAGTAAGATGTTCAAAGCCTGGATCATTGGCGTCACAATTAATCCACTCAACAATGTTATCTTTATCGACGTTACCTCCTCCAGTAACAGATTTTGCTAAATTAGCCAAATCACAAGCAGAAACGTCTTCTTCTTCCTCTGCAGACTCTACCGAAGTATTTTCCACAGTTGGTAAAATCTTCCTCCAGGACTTTACTAACGTGGATTGCTTAACTGACTCCCAAGCAGTGTTTATGTCATAAAACACATTGTAAACATGTGCTAAAACACTTGTATTTACACTTTGTGTGTAAACATTATTTTTAGAAAATTTATTTATTTAAACATCAAACATTAGGCAATGTAGTATAACCGTGTGTGTGTGTGTGTGTGTGTGTGTGTGTGTGTGTGTGTGTGTGTGTGTGTGTGTGTGTGTGTGTGTGTGTGTGTGTGTGTGTGTGTGTGTGTGTGTGTGTGTGGATACTATAAATTTACATATATTTAAAAAATGTCAAACAGAATCTTTATATATTAGACAAATATAATGTTTAAGATGACATATATTGCCCAACAACCAGAAAAGGTGTACAATCACCTGTATCTTATACATACTTTTAAAATTTCTTCTAAAAATATTAATTATATAACATATTTTACTTTTTAAATAGCATTATTTCAAATAATCTCTTGAGCAGATAAGAAAGCAAAAACGTACAGTAAAAAATTGTAGAAAATTTGTTATCTGTGTGAGAAGTTTAGTATTGGCACTTAAAGTGAGGAATTTCATTGTTCTTCATGTTCTTAAACTTTTACTTCTGAAACTAAATATTACAGTACGTTTAGGTGTTTACAAAATCGTGTGTGTGTGTGCTGTTTGAATGAGTTGTGTGTATGGGACCAAATCAATTTTAAATAAATATCACTATAATATTGACGACTCGGAACACAAAGTTTTTTATAAGTAAAAACGTAAAGTTTTACCTTACAGCCTAAACCGGCTTTCACCTATAGAAGCCTGTGTTCCGAGTCGTCAATATTATAGTGATATTGACGACTTTTTAGTTAATTTTAGATATTGATATTATTAGTTAAGTAACGGACACGTCATGAACAACGAAATCCAACAATTTTAAATATTTTGTTTATTGTTTCTCAATCAATTTTCAGAAACACAAAACAGCAGAACATAATTTCCTAATCTTTTATATCACATAATATGGTGTTGTCTATTCTGGCTTTGAAATATCACATTCTTAGTGCCCTTCTGTAATGGGAAGAAGCAAGGAAATTTAGTTGCTATATGTTGATTACACTTTCTCAGGGATCCTACATAAACTGAATTTTAATATCTTATAATATCTCATCCACTCTTTGTCCATAATGCCCACATTACTTGCTACAGATAATAATCATGCACAATTTCTGTGCAGACATGAATTTTAATATAAATGTTTATAGTACCGTAACTTAACATTACAGCACTACAAACATTCTACAGCCCACCACTCATTCCATAGTACTTGTTTTTGCTCTGTACAGCATCAGCAAATACTGCACATATATTGCTGTCAAATTGTAAATAGATCAAGCGCTGAATGGGAAGAAAGAAACAGACGATAAATAATCATTTTTCATTCAAGAAAAATAATATAACCAACTTTACAGTATTACAGCTTTTTTGTTGCTTTATTATTATTAGTTTCTGCATATTATTTAGTTGCTGCACAACTAAATTGGGTAGTGGTGGAATAGGTCAACACTTTCTCACTAGGTCTAGTTATCCCTCAAATGGATGCACTGAAAACAATTTGTCTAGCATTTTTTTTCTTGGATTTCATTGTCCATGACGTGTCCGTTACTTAACTAAATATAATTATTTCACTACGACTCGGAACACAAAACTTTTTATGGGTAAAAACGTAAAAGTTTTACCTTATAACCTGAACCGGTTTTCACTTTTAAAAAGATTTTTAAAAACTTTTACATTTTTACCCATAAAAAGTTTTGTGTTCCGAGTTGTAGTGAAATAATTATATTTATTTTTTTTTTACAGTAATATTTTCTGTCATGGTAGGCCTATTCATAAAACTTAAAACTGCTGTATTACAGAAGTATTGAAATTTTTTGCTCACAAATAAAATAACAAACACATGAATCACCCAAAAATTAACAAACAAAATACATACTGCTTACAAAGTAATACAACACTAACTTGAAAGAAACACCGTTTGATACTAGCTTGGCCATGTGGCTAGCTTGTAGCAAGTGAATGCCTTCCTAGCTCAAACACGTGTAATTCCACCCTGCAGCAGCCAGCGTTTTCAGCTTAAAATAGTCCAGCATGTGACTAGTGAAGTGTTCTGTGAAATTAAAGCAAATGTTGGCTTGTATATTATCACTGCCGTATTGTGGGTTGCACCATCATGCATGCACTAGTGTCAGACTGAGCAGTGTAATAACAGTTCGGCTTACCCTGAAATTACAAGCACACTGTGAGTGCAGGAATACTAAAATGGTTAAATTGAAAGGATAAAAATATGTGAATTATTCAATTTTAACTAGGCACGCTCCACACACCGTCACACCTTGAATATTCATCCTGATAACAAAATAGACCTTAATTTGTGGACAAACCTTGTACTGAAACAGTACTATTCTCTGTTAAGTAGTAAACTTCAAATGTATTATTATGGAAAAGTTCACCTCAAGTAAGAAATCTACAGATAGATTTCGGTAAAATTAAAGACATTGTAGGTAAGGAAGATACAGAAATAACTCCTTCTTCTCCTCTTCAAGGATTAGGTTATATAAACATGTTCTGGCAGCCATCTCATCCTCGGATGACCCATG
The DNA here is from genome assembly GCA_034769895.1 of Magicicada septendecula. Classification (NCBI taxonomy): domain Eukaryota; kingdom Metazoa; phylum Arthropoda; class Insecta; order Hemiptera; family Cicadidae; genus Magicicada; species Magicicada septendecula. The sequence continues at coordinate 81,321,512 of CM068373.1, read as the reverse complement.
TTTCTTCTACCAATGACTGCATAGTTCAGTGCTGCTTTCGGCAATCAATCCTCTGTCATCCTTTGCAGATTATCTCACCATTGTCTTCTGCAAATTGAAATAATTTCATTTATGTCCTTTACTTTGAGTTTTGCTCTGATACTGTATCCTCATTACTTATTTTATCTTGCCATGTATAATTTAAAGTATTTTGAATAAATTGCATTTCAGCACTCTGAATCTTGCCGCATTCCTTTTTTGTCGTGACCCATGCCTCACCCGCATAAATCAATTGGGTACTGCAATTGTCTCATACAATTTTGTTGCTGTGTCTTGTTTTATTTCTAAGAGTTCTATGAATCATACCACAAATATTCCTAAATTTATTTATCTTCTCTCTTGTATCATATTCAGATTCATAGCTTACTGCCCAGCTGAAGTATTTGAAACAGCTCACTTGTTCTAAAGTGCTGTTGTTTATAACTATTTTAGTCCTCACTGGATATTTACCTTTAAAGGCCATGGTTTTGGTATTTCTTACTGAAATTGTCAGTGAGTACTCTATTGCCACTTCTTGTAATTGAAACAGCTCTTTGTAAATCATCCTCATTTTCTTCAGTAAGAACTATGTCATCCACATATAGCAGGGAGCCCATACAAATTGATTTGTTAAGCTGTATTCCTGAAGTCACTCTGGATTTCCATGCTCTCAACATATCGTCAATGTATATATTAATCAAAATTGGGGAAACACAGCATCCCTGCCTAACTCCCTTATTTATTGGAATGTCAACTGAGAGCCTACCATCCAGGACTACAGTTGTATTTTTGAAAAGGATCTTAATTGAATTTATTAAATGCTGTGGATACCTTCTTCTATCCATAATATTGCATAACATTTGATGATCTACATTATCGAATCATTTTTCCAGATCAACAAAAGCGATAAGCGTTTCCTGGTTATACTCCTGCCTTTTCTCTGTTATCTGTTGTAATACAAACAATGAATCCATAGTCGACCTACCCTTTCTAAAACCCATTTGCTCTTTAAGAAGTAATGGATCTGTAATGACTCTTAATTTCTTATTGAGAATTCTTATATATATTTTGGACGTTGAGTCCAGCAAGCTTATTCCTCTGTAATTATTTTCATCTGTTCTGTCTTCTTTTTTATATAATGAAATCACTTTTGCCTGCCTTCATGCTTTTGGAAAATTAATATAAATAAAATAATAATACAAAAATAACAATTCAACTAAATGACTGAGACCTTGAGTAAGTTGATTCATTCTAATATTTGGAAGTGAAAATAAGCAAAGATTGAAGAATTGAGGCTGAAGTAAGTGATAGAAAAGGGAGTGGTGTCAAACTGTTTTACTTCTTGAGTAGCCCAATCATTAGGAAGAAAGATATCAAGAAATATAAAGCTGGTATACAGAACCTAATTTTGTATGAGAGTGACAGTTAGCCAGAGCATTTGGAAAGCAAATTACAAGAGCCAAAAAGAAATTTTTGAGAGAGACAAGAGTGCGAATGATATCAACAGACATGTTAGGAACAGAAATGATATGGTAGAAACTGAGGTGGACGTTAAATTGTTGGTCAAGTGTATAGAGCGATAGCAGTTGAAATGGTGTGAATACCTGGTGAGGATGGTGCAGGAGAGACAAGTGAAAAAGACTTCAGGCATTAAATATGTAATGGGCTCTAAATCAGCATGGTCTTGCCTGGTCTGAAAGGATTAGTATGGCAAAAGACAAGAAGAAATGGCTAAATTTTGAGTGCTAGTAGAAGTTTTATAATGGTATATACCGTATTGTTTATGGTATATATATTTTTTATTTTTGTTCATGTAATTTTATTCTTGTTTGTTATAGTTCATATTGTCATTTTTTGATAGCATCGAATATTGTTATTTATATTATATTGTTTAACTGTATGTTTTTAACATATATAGGTAAAATAAGATATTTTTTATAATAACTAATAATTATTATTTTTTTGTAGAGGGGGAAAAGTGCTTTATGCACTAGTAGAAAAAGCTGTGTGTTCCCTGGTGTGTGGGACTCTCTCTCACTAAAAAACCCACCTCTAATTCAGGCATTCATATACATCCTAGAACCATTTAGTGTATTAGTTCAGGATCGAGCCTATTGCGCCCTTGTCGATCTCCTTCTAGTTATCTCTTATCTTCTACTGCCCATTGGATGCAAGTTGGGCCTGTCTTTTCTTTCCTAATAGGACTGACTGAATAAATGCAGAAATGCAGTCATATTCCTTGTTGCCTCGAAACTCAACTATGTTCTTGGCCATGAACTCCCTGACCTCCATCCCTCTCTTGTGAATCTGCAGGACTTGAAAAAATAATAATAATAATAATTATTATTATTATATCATTATTATTAAAAGACGTTTTAATGGACAGTGAGGGATGGAATTTTCTGAGAGCACTCATTTGACATGAATTACTGTCATCTGTTTTTTCTTGCCACAGTTGTCTTCTTACTTGACACACTAAATCCCTAAGATTTTATTTTTTTAAGCATGATATACTAAGGTACTATACAGTCGTGGCTGGTGCTATGGTTGCAGCGTTGCACAACCACCAAAATAGAATAACTAAATTGTAAAGTAATATATGAAAACATTAAGCAGTTAAAAGTGTCATAAATTTCAACGGAAAGCATATTAGATTCTATGCGGTAATGTTCCTGTGCAATTCAAATGTGGCGCACAGACTGGTGGTTGTAGGCCGCTTGCAACTTGAACAGTATACGGCAGAGCTTACAACACAAACATATAGGAGAACATGTGTTACTCTTCATAGTTGCTGTATGTTCCCAATGTTAGCTAGGCGGTTGGACAAACTTCTTCAACGCTCCACTAGTAGCGTTGTAGCTCATCCTTAGTTGTGTTATGAAGTCAGCAAACACAGCTTTCTCGATTTGTAAGGTGTCAGGCTTAGTGTTTACATTGGTTCAAGATAAACGTTACCCATTGTTTGAATTTATAAAATTACAGTAATAATTTGGTATAACTGTGATTGTGATAATAAAGTGTGAGTTGACTTTTTATTAATTAAACTGTGTGTGAAGTATTATTTTTTCTTTGTTTAATGCTGCTGTGTGCTTTTGTGTCTGTGCTTTTTGGAGTTACTGATTCTGCGTGCTTTTAAACGTGTTTTTTTTTTTTAGATTAAAATGAATAGCGTTAAGATCCAATAGCTAGGATGCCAAATGTCTCCCTTAACAATAAATCAAATTGTAAATCAGGTGGTCGACAATTTAATCGTTCATTTAAAGTAGAATATTATGAAAATACTAACTGGTTATGTGGTTGTGAGGAAAGAAATTCTTTATTTTGTTTTATATGTTTATTGTTTGGAGGAGAGGACCCCTGGATGAAATTCGAAATGAAAGATATTAATCATCTAGCCAAAAAAATAAGAAATCATCAGGCGTTAAGTGTACATATAAAGAATGCTTTTTAGTTTTCTCTTTTGGAACATATATAGCACAGCAGCTGGACAGTGAATACAGACGAAATATTGTTTTACACAACGAAAGAGTACGCAATAAAAGAGTACATCTTAAATATAATAATAAACTGTATTCTCTTCTCTGGAGCTTTTGAATTAGCTTTGCGGGGTCATAATGAGACTGAATCTTCATCAGATCCTGGTGTATTTTGAGGCTTATTTGGTTTCAGTTCTGAGCTTGACACAGCAATGAAAAATCATTTAGAGAAAACAACTGCATTTAAGGGCACCTCAAAAACCATTCAAAGTGATTTTTAAATATAATGTTAGAAATATGCCACAAAGAAATACATGTAAGATACAAGAAGTGGATTATTTGGCTGTAATCCTGATGAGACCACTGACATTGCTAATGTTTTTCAAATGATCATAGTGTATCGTTGAAAGATAAACAGGTAACCAGGTTGAAAGATTCTGGGGTTTCATTGTTCCTCCTAAACATGATCCTCAGTCGCTTGCATCATGCTTGTTAGATGAACTGCCTCGACACAACTTACTTGGAATTTCTCATAAATTAACCACTCAAATAATTGGAAAACAGTAACTTTCTTCTTGGATTTCGTTGTCCATGACGTGTCCGTTACTTAACTAAATACAACTATTATATTAACAACTTGGAACACAAAGTTTTTTGTAAGTAAAAACATAAAGTTTTACCTTACAACCTGAACCGGTTTTCACCTCTGAAGAAGCCTTTTAAAGGTGAAAACCGGTTCAGGTTGTAAGGTAAAACTTTATGTTTTTACTTACAAAAAACTTTGTGTTCCGAGTCGTTAATATAATAGTTGTATTTAGTAACTTTCTATTTTTTTTCTATACAACAGCACTATTTATGATGCACATATGTAGTAGGGCTGCCTCCTGTTTAATGTGTTCTTTTAACTCCCCCCCCCACACAACCGACTACTGCAACCACCAAAATTTGGAACCTGGTACTATGAACTGTTCTAACATACTTGTCCCCGGTTGCTCTACTGGGTGTCGTTCTGTCCCAGTGGGTGGATTGGTAGGGTGTAGGGCTCTGTGGGAGCCCTAAACAAAAAAATTATTATTATTATAATTTATTATTTTTTTAATGTGGGGAAACCTTTAAAAGGCATCAGGCAGAATAGCTGGCTTCTGGAAGTGTACGTTTTTCAATGCACTAATAAACCCACCTTCCTTGTCCAGTCTGAGGCATTATTCCCACATTATTTCAGACTGAGGCATACTGTTAATAAGCCTTTCTAACGGCTACATTAGTTATTGTTGTTTTGTTTTGTTGATAGTATTACTCTTATTACATTTATTTTATTAGTGTACAGTAATGTACTTTAAAATTATTGAAATTTATCTCCACATCTCTCTCACTCTCTCTCTCTCTCTCTCTCTCTCTCTATCTGTCTATCTATCTATCTACCTACCTACCTATCTCTATCTATCTATCTTTATCTATTTATCTATCTGTTTATCTTTCCACACACACACACACACACACACACACACACACACACACACACACACACACACACACACACACACACACACACACACAAACTTTCATTTATTTATTTACAAGAAAAGAAGATGAGAATAACTCTTACCAACTAATATTTTGAAAATCTATTAAATAAAATTGAATTATTCAAAATTTGTAACAACATAATTTTACTGTACATATAAAACTTCTGAGAACATTTACATATAAGAACAGTCTCATTACTATTTTAATTACTACAAACAATCATAAATTAGTGATAATAATATGATATATTTTAAAATAGTATGATATACAATATAATATGATAATATAAAATATATTACTTTTTAGGAAGTTCATTAATGAAGAAATAAGTTATGTTCAATAATTATTATTTTTAATTATACAAAATAGCATGAAAAATAAACAACCAGCAAGTTACTAAGAAATACAATGAAAATAATAATAATAAGAGTAAGTTGTTAATTTTGATAGCATCTTTTGACATTGTTGAGTAATGTATTAGTTGGTTCAAAATCTTTTCAAAAGTATAGACGATCTAATTTATCATTGAAAGAAACTCTCTCTCTCTCTCTCTCTCTCTCTCTCTCTCTCTCTCTCTCTCTCTCTCTCTCTCTCTCTCTGTTAAAAAATTAAAATATATTATTTAAGTTTAGAATATGTAAAAGACAGTCAGTGTCCTTGTCTGTATTAGTGATGTTTGATGTTTGATAAGCATATGACATAAAGTGAGTGAGAGAGTGAGATTCTGCCCGTTTGTTGTTGACGAACATGGAACTACAGCAAGAACATACTGAAAACCGTTGCAGAAAGATTCGTTTATGTTTTGCCATATTTATTGGTAAGTGCAACTAAGAAACATGGTGATTAAAACTGGCAAAACAAACTGCTTAAACACAAGCTTGTACACATTGTCCTCTAGCACTTGTCTCAACTAATATTTAATGCAAATAGTATTCAGTACTGTAAATACATATAATGCTCACAAGTTAAAAAATTTAGTAAAGATATCTAGTACTATCCTACAACTCTGTCATGGTCGTATATGTTAATTATATTATTAACAATTGTGTTATGATTTAAACATAAATTTTATAAGACTTAGTTGTCACTTGCACTGCTGATCATGTATTTGTTACCTGTATCATCCCTGATAATAATCACTAATCATGAATGATATGATTGCATTTATATCACTGTTGATAACAGTGTTTTCATTTGTCCTTTTCTCTCTTCACATGAGCATGTACATTCCCTTCATAAACACGTTACTGTATACGAATATACCTATAACACAGATAAAGAATATAACTTAAAATATTTTTAATCTAAATTTAAAATATTTATTTTTACAAAGAAAAGAGAGTACATGCATTAAGCTGTGACCATAAAACTACTAACTATAATAATCAAATTAGACTGAAATATATTCTTTATAGTTACACTTTCATGTTTTTTTCATACTTTAAATTGTGTTTATTACTGCATCATGTCTTCAATAGTTTTAAAAATGTATTCTTGGATTTCGTTGTCCAAGACATGTCTGTTGATTAACTAAATACAATTAAATCATTACCGTCGGAGCCTCTGACGAAGCTTATAATAAGCAAAAACGGGTTTAGGCTATAAGGTAAAACGTTTACCCATAAAACTTTGTGTTCCGAGTCGGTAGTGATTTAATTATATTTAAAAGTTTGTTCTATCTTGCAAACTGAGTAGTATGACTTATGACAAAGTGTCTTAATCAAAGTGTATGTACAGATCAAAGTATATGATTACATAACATATCACTATGTTATAGTCAGTCTACTGTATGTATCAGCTGGGACAACACTAGGCTGGACATCACCTACGTTACCACAGCTAACAGCTGAAACCTCATGGCTCCCGCTCGACGACGCCCAAGCAGCATGGGTAGCATCATTGCTTCTACTTGGTGGAACTGTAGGCCCATGTTTTGCCATAACCTTAATGGATTTGATTGGCAGAAAGTTTACATTAATACTATTGGCCATCGTACTGATTGTGTCATGGGGTGTGATCGGTGCCTGCTCGGAAGCTTATGAACTTTGTATTGGGAGGTTTTTAGCAGGACTGACTGTTGGTGTCCTTTACGCTGTTGGACCACAGTATATAACTGAAATTGCCGAGGTAACATAAGTAGCAACTTATTTATTCTGTCACTTACATTTTGTGTTTGCATTAACATTTAAGGTACATTAAAAAACGAAATTCTATAAATTTTAGAAAAGAGTTTTATATAAACATAATCTAGTATGTTTATAATTGGATACAATTTGTATAATGTACAGTCGAAAGAACTTTTAAATATACTTAAGTGAAAGATACTACTGTGATAAATGTCTATTTTATGGCGTCATTAATTTAAATTTATTTTTTCTCATTTAAGATTATGAAGAACTGGAGCAGTTATTTTTAGCAGTTTGATTGTATTGTATTGGAAAGTGTGGGATGGAGAACACTACAATAATACATACTATAATATAGATAGGAAAAGAACAACAAAAACAACGGAAAAATTTTAGTTTGAACATCTAAATGCATACAAAAAACCAGAAATATAAATATCCAATTTGGCTGGCCACACATGCAATAAACACAGGACATTAATTCCCAGACATAACCAACATGACGCTAAGACATACCACACAAAGGCACAATAATGAACATAAATATGGGAAAATTTACAAATATACAAACACAACATACAAAACAAACTAATACCTGAGCAAATACAAATCAATATAAAACATGACAGAATTTTCAAAATACTCAACATTGAAAATACTCAAAAAACTAATATATACATCACAATCACACACAGTAATACCAATTTAAAACATCAAAAGCCTATAGAAAACCATAGCAACAACCAACCGAAACACAAGTACCGGTACTCAACAAGATACAAAATTAAGATGGCTGAGGATGGGAACAATAGGATTCCCGAAACTTGTTCCGAATAAGGAAAAATATAACTTAAGATAAAGAAATTATAAATAATCAATAAATAATATAACAATACTGTATACAAAATTTATGATTTAAAGTGCTAGTATCAATATGACATTACATTGCAAACATTATGTATTGCTTATCTTACATATACGTAAGTAATAATATCAAAGATATTATAAATATCTAATTGAATCTAGCCATTCTTTTACTGACCTTAAAAGTTAGTTTTGATTTCTACCACAACTTTAAATTTTGTGGTAGATTATTAATATTCTTGACCCACAATTTTGATACACAAATTTCATAAAGAAGTGTTTTTTGTGTGTGTACTTTCTTGGTTTTTCTTCAATTGCCATATTTATGTTCCAACCTAAAATCAAAATTGTAATTTATTTGTTCAAAAAAAAGAACTTTCACTACCTGTAGATATACAAATATTGCAGAAAATGAAAAGATAGAAAGTACACGTGATCCAATGACACTGAAATTTTTTGTTATTTTAGTAATTTTGTTAAAAAGTTTAAGTTCGTTTATCAGGATTGCATATGTTCTCCTCGGTTAGTTGTATTTATACACATTGTTGTACAGAATGATGTAAATTGTATATAATGGCTGTTTATCTATTACTAGATTTTGTTGTCCATGACATGTCCGTTGAACTGGTTTCACTTATTACAAGCTTTATTAGAGGTATTACCTTATTCAGGCTACAAGGTAAAATTTAACATTCTTACCATTAAAAAAAATTAGTGATCCAAGTAAATAGTGATATACTTATAATTAGTTTATCTATTAGTTTAAACAATATTTTTTAAAGCAAACTTTCTCAAGGGATTTCTTGTAATGAATTAGCAGTGCCATATATCTGAAAATGTCACTGACAAGAACTGTACATGCCATACACAATACAAGCTCCAGTATCACTCAGCACATCAATATATCAACGAACATCAACTTGCTCAGTTGAATAGGATAGAGTTGTGTCTAATGCTGTAGTTGTGTAGATCAGGGCATTTCAAACTTTTCCACTTGGTGACTCCCCCCCCCCTTTACACGAACAAATATTTTTGCCACCCTGGATGTAGAGGTATACAAACTAGGAATATGAATTAAAACATTTACTGACAATAAATCGTAAAGGAAATATATTACAAAACAATTCTTTGGTACACATGCGAATATAATTTTACCGTGTAATAAACACGAAGCCAGATATTCATACTAATGAGCTGGGTGTGCTTGTTTACTTTTACATAAAGACTTAAATCTTTGCTGGATATTTGATACTGTACCGTAAAGCTTCTGTAATGTTTTTCAGAGTTGACAAATTTTTTGATTTAATAAACGTGAATGCTGAAAATGCCGCTTTGCATAAATACATAGTTCAAGATGCCAGAACTATGTCTAGGCCCGATTCAGAAAGTGTTGGCCCCAAATCCCATCCTAAGCCAAAATTCGTTTATCGATTTTTTTTAGAAAACTCGAGTTTTAAACCTGTGTCGCTCGATGGTTTGAATTAATTTTCGGTTGTTCAGCATCAAGGAATTTTTTAGTTTTGCTAAAATTTCTGCAACTCCCAAATTTAGTTACGCAACCCCTGTATAGGGTTGTGACCCACACTTTGAGAAGCCCTGGTGTAGATGATAATTATCAATTGTCAGTGACCAGAACTGGAGTTGATTAAGGTTTTTTCTGTATAACAGTGGCAAGGCACAAGTTTTTATGTAGTCATAGCTCATTTTATCGAAAGTGCTCAAAACACTCCCTTCTTACACCAGCAGGCATAAAATTTTTAATGTCTCCTACATGCATCAAAAGATACTTTAGCCCATTAAGTACAAAACAGAAAATAATTAAACATTATTTCTTCAAACATGAATGAACCAAAAGGCTTTGCAGAACAATGTTAGGTTCAGGCATAGCTTAAAACACACGTTACTTAAATTCAAAAAATAATTTGTTATGGAAAACATAAAGCACAGCACAATATGTACATGCATTGGTATAACAAGATCATATCAAACAAGAGTGGCCGAACTTCTCTGAGATTCGGTACTGGACTTGTGCACTTTGTCAAAATGTGAGTATTCGACTGATGGGTGCAGAGAGAAGTGAATGTAATCTGGATCTTGCATAGTAACGCTGATTCTAGCGGATCACGTACTCTTTTGCCTTAGAATTTGATTATGCTGTCTATTTATTTCACTCAATTGTGAAGCTCTTCTGATATACTTTGCTCTCAAAAAGTAAACTGCATTAACACTTACCCCTCCCTTTATTTGTTTAATCATCATCAAATCTCCCATTGACCTGACACCTCGCCATTGCTATATAAGTAATTATTTAAATATTAATAAGTAGCTTACAGTAAAGCTATTTGGGATGAGGGATCATTCCAAATTAGTGAAAGTCCAAATGGTAAAGGAATAAATATGTTGGTTGTAACTATGAGGTATAGCATAAAGCAGGTATATTCCTATACAAAAAATATGTTATGTAGTTTGTGATATACAGTACTGTGTATGCCTATAATTATTTCTGTCAATACTGTCATATATTTCTGTTTGGAACTATTGACAGTTGTAATCTACAACCAATTCACAGTTAAATTTTTTTTATAAATAGATTATAATGAAACTGTAAGTCATTGATAATTTATAATTTTTCTGTTATATAATTAAAATCAGATATTTCATAAATTCAGATATTGTCTAAATTAATGAGGCCAAGTTTCAGTCTGAAATATTGAGAATTCTGAATTACTTGGGTAAGAATCAGATAAATTTTCCTACTAGTAAAAACTAGTTGAAAAATGTGCATTTTTAAGTTTTTGACATATTTTTTTTTAACCATTCACAAGCATATCCATATCACCTCTATCTAGTTTTCACTTGTCCTACCGTTATTACAATAGTTTTTTAATAGTTTGTTGGGATGTCAATTACTTCTTCATTTCTACTAATAATTTTATACAAACCACTATGTTGTCTTTGGTATTGACGAGCACTTTCGGCAGTCAAGCCATCTTCAGGTCATTTACCAACAGAGAAATATGAAACCGTTCACTTCTTATATACTGTTTTACCAGACCTATCTAGCCCCGCCCCCTGACGGAGTAGTGTGTTACTTAGCTCCACCCATAGTGGGTTGTCTTACATTACCAATTTTGTAGCCATTACAATTTACGTTAACTCATTTTCTACTCTTTTTTATTGTCTAATAAGCTGCTAAATATTTCTTCATTTTCAAATGTGGTTTTTATATTCATTAGTTGTTTCTCATCTTTATTTCTTATTTTTAATATTTCCACTTCTTCTTTTCTCTTTCTTTACTCATCACTTTTATTATCTTATAATTTACAACTGGGTCTATGAATTTATGTCCTTCTTCTATAAAATGTCTAGCATATAATGAATTCGTCGTTAACTCTCCTTCCCCCCTCCTATGTTCTTTAAATCTCTGGCAAAATTGACGACCCATTTCACCCAGATACATTTTTTCACATTCCCCACAACTAAGCATATATACTCTACTTTTCTTCAATTTGTCTTCTTCTTCAAAATTCGTAGTTTTTATTATATCAAACACGGTTTTCGATTTTTTAACTGCTACCTCTATATTATATTTTCTAAAACATTTTCTAAAATCTTTCTTGTGTTATAACCTATATAAGATATGGAGCCCTTATACTCCTTCTTTTCTTTACTATTCTCATTTTTTGTATCTTCTCTTCGTTTTATATTATTAAATATTTTATCTACTACATTCGTATTATACTTGTTGTTTTTTACAATTATTTTTATTCGTTCTATTTCTTTCTTTCTGTTTTCCTCATCTTCTATACAACTGTTCATTCTATGACAGAAATTATTTATCGCTGCCATTTTATACTGTATTGGATGGTATGAATCATTTGGTATTATAACATCCGTATATGTGCTTGTCTTATAAATGTCAAATTTTAGTTTATTTTCTTTCATTATTCTTATGTTTAAATCTAGGAAATTTATTTCCTTGTTTCCTACTTCAATTTTAAATTTTATACTCTCTTCTAATTTGTTAACCTCTTCAAAAAATACCTTTAATTCTTCATCATCGCCCTCCCATATTAACAAGATATCGTCTACATACATCATCCATTTCTTAATTTTGTCTTTATTTTTCACTGTTGACATTATTTTATTTTCAAAGTCATTCATGTAAATTTCTGCCATTATCGGTGACACTGATGATCCCATTGGAAGTCCCTTCTTCTGAATATAAAACTTATTATTAAACCTAAACTAATTTTCCTTCAAACACTCTTGTATTACTTTTATTAATTCTTCTTTCTTTTCGTATCCTTTCAATTTGTTCATTTCAATTAGTTTTAATGTTTTTTCAACTGGGATGTTTGTAAACATATCTACTACATCAAGCGATATTAACCTTGAACTTTCTTTTACTTGTACTTCTTCTTTCAGTGTTTCTATCAACTTTTTGTTATTTTCTATACTATGTATGTTCGAGAAAATTCATAATATACTTTTAGTATCTTACTACATTCTTTTGATAACTTATATACTGGTGCTCCAATAAACGATATTATTGGCCTAACTGGGTGGTTTTCTTTGTGCAATTTTATCTGACATTTAAATTTAGGCACTTCCGGATTTGATTCTGTTAGTTTTATTTTATTCTTAAACATAGTGGAATTTTTTATTAATTTCTTTACTCTACTTTGAAATTTATTAGTATAATCATATTTAATCTCTTCATAATAATTATTACTTTTTATAAATTCATTCCCTTTCTTTATATACTCTTCTTTATCTATTAGCACTACGGAGTTGCCTTTGTCCGCTTTTGTTACCATAATATTATTTTGTTTTATTTTATGTTTTAACTGTTTTATGTGCCAAACTATTTCCTGCTTGTTTTCTGTTCTTTTCTTCTAATGTTCCCACAATGTTACTAATTTCAAATCTCAATTGTTTTTTCATTTCTCCTCTTTTTCTTTGCTTATTATACTTTCACATTCTATTAATAAACCTTCTTTATTCAAAATCTTTGGCGGTGCATATTTTAGGCTTTTTTCTAATAATTTCTTTTCTTCATTATTGAATACCACCTCTGTTAAATGAACTATTCTCTCAGATAACTTCAAATCTGCTTGATCTGGTTTTTTCGTTCTCATATCATTCATTTCTTTTAAACATTCTAATTTAGTTTTCAACTTCTTATTTCTTTCTTCCAATTTCGTCTTCATATATCGCTCACCAAAATCGTACAAAATTTCTTCTATTTCTATGTAATTATACTTTTGATGTAGTTCTAAGTGCATTTTTAGTAATTTTTTATTATACGTATTCAGTTGCTAATACAAATATTTTATTTCCTGTTTTACCCATAACTGTTCACTTAACTTCTTGACTTTTTTCTGTATTTCACTACTTCCTTTTATTTCGATTTTTGCATACTTTGGTATTATATTATGAAGTAAACACTGCTTATTAAACCAAATTTTAGACACAAGTTATCTTTAACTTAATTTTTGTTTTCGAATATTTATAGAAATGTTCTACTTTATTTCTCTGCTCCATTGTTCTTCTAATCCTTAGATTCGTCAATCTATTAATTTATTGTTGTATTGGAGTGTTAGTGGTCTCAAATACTTCTTTATATACTACATGAACATACTGAAATGTATTTATAGGAAAATTGTTAGATGGTTAAAGTCTTTTTACAGTTCCAAAAGTGAGATAGGAGCATTTAAAATTATTATTAATATTAGTATTATTACTATTTTTTTGTATCGGCCATCTAAGGACCAAATGCCAATTTCAATTCTTTATTCTTTTCTTTTTCTCCAATATTCTTTCATCTCTTCACTGTGTCTCTTTTTCCTCTCTTCAATCCACTTTGAACCTGCGTTTTTTTCTCTCCTATCCTGGATGGACTCCTTCCATTTTTAACACTTGAATGCAGTTGTTGGGACTCCCCAGAACCCTTGGTCCCAATGCATGGCATGATGCCATGGTGGATTTCTCTTTCAAGTTACCATCTGGGGTAGTGCCTTCATTTACCGAACTTTCCATACTGCAATTGAAATTGTATAGAGTGCAAAAGTAGGAATCAAATTTCTAGATACAATTGGATTGTTAGTCCAAAATGATTGTTTTTCGTGGTTTACTCCACTAGGTTCTTCCGCTCTCTCTGCCGTTAGGAACTAAGATGCCTCATCCGCCTTTGAGACCGTTGACCAGGTTTCACCGGTAACCCTAGGCAGGGGCCTTTACTGGGTGCTATCATCCAGAGCCTGATGAACTCAAGTTTTTGAAGAGGTCTGCTCCTCTAAGACCCTTCAACACATCCTGCTGTTATATCTTTTTGATTTTTTACCTTATTTTTTAATTTTTCACCTTATTTTTTAATTTTTATATTGTGATTTATAGAGTAAAAAGAAACATGTCCTGTTATGGATGATTATACTCTGTACTACGTGTTGTTAGTTTATGTAAATAATGTATACATAATGAGAAATTTATTTACATTAATGGGTAGGAATCAACTACATTTAAATGGCCATCAATTAAGTATGTGTAAGGGATGAGTTGAACTGGTGAAGACAGGATTGTTTAGCCAAAACAGATGTACACACTAGCTTGATTCAAATCATACTGTTGTATTATCTCCTGTTGTCTGGGCATTTTACAAGAATTGAAATAATGTACTTGTCTGTAAGTATATAATAACTATGTAAAACGATTGTAATAAAGTAAATGTAAATGACAAACAGGGGAATAGATTACCTCAGCTGCGATAACTGTATGTTTATGTATCTGGTGTATGTGTATGTGTGTGCGTGCAAGTGTACTTAGATACTTTTTGGGATACATTCATTTTGAATATGCAGGATTTGTTGCTTACTTTATGTTGCTAATACATTGTACAGCCTTCTAATTGTTATTATAAGTCATATTTCATCTGCTTTTATTTGAGATCGCATCATTTTATTTCAACTACCCAGCTGATAAATATAATACAAACAGTAAAACATGTTGCTTATAACCATTTTGAAAGTATTATTTTTTGGTTTTTGTTGTTGTTATTATTATTAATGATAATGGAAAAGGCATTCATTCAAAGATATTGTTTGTTGATGAGTTAAGCTCTGTACAAAGGAACAATTTTGAGGACTTTGTTGACCTTCAAATCATAAGGTGAAAAAAGTCAAAGTGGTGAGTTGCAAATCGCATGTCACTGAATCTGGACAAGACAGTAGTCACGACTTTTTTCTGGAAGACAATGTTAGTGACGTATGACTACCATATTGCTAGTAGTACTATACTCCATGTAAATTTGGTTCTGATTTGAGTGTAAGCATTGGCACCACATTACTTTTCATTAGTCATGAAGATATAATAACTTCTAAATCAAGCAAGAAGTTAGGACTATTTCTGCATGTGAGTTATCATCTCCAGTCAGCTAATACCATCCTGCCACTATACTAATCATCAATGGCGGCTGGTGAGATTTTAGTTTGCTGGGGCTCCACTACAATTTTCAACTTTCAACATTTACCATTATCATATATTAGTGAAATTTATATACTATTACTAGGTCTTTTACCTGTATTGAAGCTGAAGCTATGCCAAAACATTGGTCCAATCCTCTTTGGTGCTGCTGCTGCTGTTGGTGATGATATTTAAGATTATGATTAATTATGATTTAAGTTCCAAACACTAAAGGCCTACACATTTAAATTCCAACAAATTATAATTCTTAATTTACACATTAAACGTATAGACGTCAAAATTTTCAAATGAAAATATAATAGTGTGTTATGTTCTTAAATAAAATCAGAAATAAATCGCCGTTTCTTTCACAATTTTATTTAAACATGAAGCCCATTTTCCTTTCTTTGCAACTGGAAAACTTATTGATAACTTTGTCATTAAAATTAATAATATTTTCAATAATTTCTTTTTCTGTGCTTAACATTGCTAAAGCGGCAAGACGCTCTTGTGTCATTGTACTTCTTAGGAAACTCTTAACTCTTTTCAATGTGGAGAAGCACCTCTCGGCCTCAGCAGTAGTCATGGGAGTAGTTAAAATTATTTGGAGCAGAGTGAACACTTCTGTGCAGGACTCGGCAATTCCTGTATCCAACATGATTTTGTAAGTTTTCATAACCTCTGAATTACTGTGGAATTCTTGCCTCTCATACAAAACAGATAGTTCAGTTTCCAAACGTTCTTTACACAAGAAAGGGTAAGCTTCAATAGTTTCAGCAAATTCGGGAGAAGAAATTATATTGTCTTTGGAGAGGGAGAAATTTAACAGTTTTGCTGCTGACAGATGTTTATTAAAAGAAAATCTCTCTTTTATCTGATAACAAATAATATCACACACCTCCTTTGCAGAGACAAGATTATGCGATAACGTTTTCCTTTTCTTCATGAGTGGAGTGTCTTCTTGTTGGTCAGTAACAGAAGGAAGTCTATTTCTTTCATTCACGATTGCCTCAAGAAATTTATTTACTGCATTATAAATACTACTGGAGTTTGCATTATGATGCTGTAGTTGGTTATATAAAATATCCACATGAGACATGATGTGATGAGAAAATTCTAGCCAAAAGTTGAAGTTCTGGTCATTCAGCATACGGAGAATACCTGCAGCTGCTTGCGCAGTGAAATGATTTTGGTCAATTTGAAGTTTCTCAAATCATACTATTAGACTTTCGTTGTTTTCAAAAATGGTGTTCACTAACCGGCTTTTAAAATTCCATCTTGCCTTTGATACTCGATCTAATCGTTTAGAAATGCTGTCTAGAATAGATAATCATGAGGGTGACTTCGAAAAAATGCAGGTATAGCGGCAAGACTACTGAAAAAAATACGAGCTTGTGAGTTTTGTGATGCCGCCTTTTCTATAATTAAATTTAATTGATGCGCATAACAGTGCACAAAATGTGCATATTTGTATGGCTGTTGAATTATTTTATGCACACTTCCCTTCTCGCCACTAAAAACGGGGGATCCGTCGTAAGTCCCAGCTATAAGTTTGTCACTGTCGCCATTCAGGACTATATTTACCTGTTCTAAAATGCATTCTGCTAACACTTCAGCATTTTGGGTTTTTGGGTTAAAAAATCCCCAGAATCTTTCATGCATAATTCCGTTCAGTTCATAACGAAAAACAATAACTTGCTGCGTAAGACCTGACACATCTGATGTATCATCCGACATTACTGATAAAAATTTAGATTGTTTAATTTCAGCACGTATTTCATCACAACACACCTCAAGGATACAGTCTAGAAGTTCGTTGTGAATTGTCTTAAACGTTCCCTTAAACACTGTTGACTTCATAAAATGACTTTTAAGAGACTTGTCCAACTTTCCAGCAAATTCTAACTATCCTCGAAATACATCAGGATTCGATGACTGTGAAGTATCATCGTGATCATGTAATGGAAGCTCAAATTTTCCACAAAACTTAACGCAGTCAATAATTTTCGAGAGAATTTCTCGATTCTGTCTCACTTTTTCATTGTGTTTGTTTGTTTGTTGTTTGTAAGAGTCACTTAACTGATGTGCAATGTTTACTTTTCCTAACATAGCTAAATCAATTACATTCTTCATATGTTTTGCTGAATCTTCGTGTTTTTTTTACTTTCTCGCCTAAATGTTGTAAATCATTCACTCCAACCTTTGTCCAAGTTCCATCACCTCCAAATAATAAACAAGGAAAGCAAAATAGTGCATTCTTTTTAGGACAGCCACACAACCACTTATGTTTGGAATAAATGGACACATTAAATTTCCTACAATAAGTCTGATTTCTGCTTCATGATGACTGAGAAATTAATAAATCAGGAGTCTCGCGACTTAAATTCTTAATTTCATTCTTCTCTTCTAACGATAATGATGAAAAACTGATGTTTTGCAAATATAAAACACTATTTTTATTCATATTTGTTTTAAAACTGCAACGATAGAAATTAGGACAATCTACAAACATGGAACACGCCGTCAGTAAAAAATTTGCGCGCATACGTTCAATTTCTCGACAGCTTCGGGCTGGACTGAATGCAGCCCAAGTTTGGCTTGATAACACAGCGTTCTCCCACCACGTGCCTCAAGCGCAGATGCAACGCGCACTTGTCTAAGTAGGGCACAGCCCATGCTTACCACATACACGCATAAATTTACACGACCATCAGTTGTAGCTGAATGCAAATATAAAAATGTATTTCTTATACTGGCGAATCTTTGAAGAATACATAATTTCCTAAATAAAAACTTATTTTAGTATGGTAATTAGTTTTCCTTGAAAATTTTAGGGAGGGCTGCAGCCCTTATGTACGAGCCGCCACTGCTAATCATTGTTCGACCAATTCTGGAGTACTGTACTTTGATTTGGGGATATATAAGGGACAACACCAATCAGAAGACTGAGGAAGCCTTAAAAGGAGTTTTTTCTTATCTACAATATTGTGGCATCAATCAGAATTTTTCGTCATATGAGAACAAGTGTAAACATTTGGGCATTATGACCCTTAAAAACAGAAGAGCACTATAAGCTGTGTTGTTTATATATAAGAGTATTCATGGCCTTATTGAGATAGATGACTCAGAGTTCCTTGTCTCAGAGATAGTTACAGAAGTTCCTTACGTAAGACAGAGGGCATGTCTTGGTCAGGTACTTGCGGCAGAGTGTATTGGCTGCATTGGTGAGATCCATAAAAATGATTAATAGAGTTTGTGACAGTGAAGCACTGCTGACTATTTAATCAGAATATGCCTTTAGGAAGAATGTAATGAAGATACTGGAGTGAGACTTTGATTAGGACATCCTAATCATTTTAAAAATGTAAGTCGTGTATTAACTCACCTTACTTGTTGTTTGTTTTATATATGTATATTTCTCTTTCTTCTATGGTATATCGATGTCCCCCTGAAATACATCCCAGTTAGGTAGAGTGTATACAATAAGGTATTCATACTCCTCTGTATACTATCTTCACATCAGAACACAGTCATTCTGCTTCCCTGTTAAATAGAAAACTTCAAGGAGGTTGGAATGGGTATAAGGGATATGTGAAGACCATCACTTATTTGATTTATTGTTGTTATTATTATTACTTCCTTGTATGTGCTAATGTATATTTCATTTATATATTCCTTTTATTTATTATGTCGCAGGATAAATGCACGAAATCAACATTTTACTTCTTCCAGACATCTGTATCAGGAGGAGTAGTAATTATGTTCGCAGGCAGTACCATTGCTACTTATCTTCAGCTCATACTTGTTGCTATCATTCCAACAGTATTGTTTTTATTGTTCTCTGCAGTGCTGCCTGAATCTCCACATTATCTTTTAAAAACAGGGCAAAGGTACAGAGCAATAAAGTCCATCTGTTGGCTACAGGGCGGCATTCCAGTCAGTAATGGAGAACTGGAGGCTGACATATTAGAGGTGAGTCACAATTAGAAGAAACACTCGGGTAATAATATCCCTTTGCTAATTAGAAAATTTGTTTGCATATATATGTAGGCAATCAATATATTACCATACGAAACTGCTAGAAATGCCTACAGCAGCACCTATGTGAGACAGTTTAACAGGGGAATTATTGTGAGAGTCCCAACTTACCAAGGAAAACATGAAATTGGTGAAGACAGAAAACTACAACTCAACACTTTCACAACACTACAATACTTCTGGAAACAACATTTGATTTAAATACTAAATCCATAGCTATCATTACAGACACATTACATAAAATATTCATGAAGCAGCAGAAATTCAGAAACAATGATATGGCGTTAGTGGCATATTTAGAACCTTGGCGGGGGGGGGGGGGGTCCGCTGTTGAGTTGGTTTCTTGCACAAAAAATCACAAGTTAAGACCAATCAACATTACTCTCTTTAAAGTGGCTGAAATCAGTCCCATTAAAGTAAATGATAATAACACAATAAAAATACACATTATTGAAACATTGTTTGCAAGATATTTATTGACTGAATTGACTTTCCTATATCATATTTCAAACATATACGTTAATGCTGTGTAATAAACCTGTTTTATATTAAAAAAAAAAAATGTTTTGCTACTATATTAGTGTACACACCTGAAAGAAACAACAAAACTGCCTAAAAATTAAGCGATTAACAAGATTTATCAACTTTTTTTACAGTGTAGGGGGTCCGGTCCCATTCGTCCCCCCCCCCTTAAACATGTCAAGTCATCAACAACAGAAAAGATAACAGTATTCACAATGAGATGTAGAAAATGTAATTTACTGCTTTTGCAATCAACATTTGGTGTTAACAAAATTGAAAATTCTGTTAAACTCAAAAGCAATAAAGTGTGCTTAATGTAGCTGTTCTACAGTGTAAAGTGTTAATGATTGTTTACCTGATAATTTTGGTTCA
Organism: Magicicada septendecula; assembly: GCA_034769895.1. Taxonomy (NCBI): domain Eukaryota; kingdom Metazoa; phylum Arthropoda; class Insecta; order Hemiptera; family Cicadidae; genus Magicicada; species Magicicada septendecula. Next base: position 81,301,108 of record CM068373.1, on the reverse strand, counting down.
AAGAAGGTTAAAGAAGGTTTTAAATGGTTGGGACTGGCTGTGTATTTGTTTTTTGCTCAATCACAAGTAAAAGGGGCCAAAGTGACTGGAAAGGTAACTCATAGTTGGCAACAGCTGCTGTGATGGTTTTACCCATCCTTGTAAATTGAGCTACATTTGTATAAATAATTTGTTCATATGTGTGTATAGTTAGGTGTCAAAACATAACTACACAGGTCAGTAAAGTCTGCAGCTTCTGACTTGGCAGTAGTGATGAGAAATTCTAGGAAGTGACTCCTACTACTTCTTCAGTGGTGCAAAAACCCATTACTGAGTCAAGGCCTCCTTTAACAGCCTCCGCCAGTTGTCCCGGTCAAGTGCAGCTGCTCTCCACTTCCGGTTCCCAAGGATATGGCATGCATCATAGTTCACACTGTCTTCCCAACGTAGTTTGGGTCTACCAACTATCCTGGTGCCATAGATCTGTTCTGTGAGTGCCTTTCTAGGTATTACATTCTCCCCTGTTCTGATCACATGTCCAGCCCACCTGAGTCTACATGTGGAAGCAGTTTTTGGTACAATATATGGGACATTATTTTGCACTCCACAGGGAGAAGAGAAATGCCTCTGTAATTGTTACAGTCTGGTTGATCCCCCATTTTATAAACCGGACATATAACTGTCTTCTGCCAGGCTGTTGGTAGTTTCTCCTCTATCCATATATCGACTACTCCAATTTCTGAAAACATTCTCTTCTCAGATTACAATGAAAATATATTCAGTTAGTATAGCATTACTACTTGAGTAAAACTACAGTATGTCGTCAAGGCAGCAATTGAAATAATACACTCGTATCACTGTCGATATATTGTTTATTACTGATATCACAAATAATTTTTCACAAATAATTTTTCACAAATAAAAATATAACACAGAAAATACAATTTTGATTCACAGCTTATGATATATATTATTAACACAACCGTAATTTATACAAAAGCCAATATAGTAGACACCTTTGAAAGAAAAATCCTCAGACGCATTATAGGCCCAATACAAGAAAATGACTCATGGAGACTGAGATACAACAATGAACTGTATCACATATATAAAGAGATACCAGTCTCAAAATTTATAAGAATGCAAAGATTGCGTTGGGCCGGACATGTTATGAGAATGGAGGATGGCAGGAACCTCAAAAGGGTACATGGGAGGGAACGAGACCTAGTGGCAGACCGAGGAAGAGGTGGGAAGATGGCGTTGCAGAGGACGCGAGGGACTTGGGGATAAGAAACTGGAGGTGGTCTGCAATGGATAGAGTAGATTGGAGGTGGAGATTGGTGGAGGCCAGGGCCTGACTTGGGCTGCAGCACCATAGGACGAGGAATTTATACAAACAAAAAGAAACACACAAATATGATATTCATCGACAAATGTGGTATCAAACACACACACTAATTCTATAATATAGTCCACAAAACTATCAACCACTGTTTACATACAGTATGGTAATGATGTCATTTACCAACATGCGTAATTTACTACTATAGCTCAAAATATTCTAGGTACCCATTGGAGAACTTTGCAGACTAAACTACGTGAAATATAAATGTATTTGTACATTGACACAGAACATTCTAGTGTACTCTATAAATAGTGTGCATCAATATCCATAAGGTATACATCAATTTTGGATAATGTAATATACATGAGTAACATAATGAACTCAACCTAGTATTATCCAAATGGCAAATATTTAAGAATACCAATCACAATATCACTTAATATATTTTGCAGTATTTGTAATATTACTTTGAATGTGGGTTGGGGGAGTGAACAAGAGTTAGGCCTTTAAATTGTACTTAAATGTGTACATTATTCCTTATTATTTCAGAAAAGTGTTGTACAGAAAAAAAACATTAACAGATATTATTTTCAACAATCTAATAACACAGGCAGATGTTTCCATAACAAACAACATTGTTTACTTCAAGAGCAGTAAAGGGAGAATGACTTTCTGAATAACCCCCACCAGTAATATACAAATATTGAATTCTGCGTCAATGATGGTAGCTGACAGCTTCTGAGCCTTTTCCTATGCTTGGACTTAAATTTAATTCTGTAAAAGAAAATATGGAGATCTAAGCTCCTATCATGGTAAAACATGCACTTTCCATCTAAAATTTCTTCATTCTCAGCACAGTGGTTTTCTCAATTTAAAAATGTATTTTCATTTTGATTGGTTCAGACATATGTATGATATAACAGCACAAACATCGTAATAATTTAACTTCAAGTTATAGAAACTTGTATGGTAAATGTCATAATAAATTATTTTAGTATTTTTTTATTTATAGTGTGTTAACGGTATCACACTTTTTAAGGTGACAACCATCTTTTATTGAGATTAGTATGATAATAATAATCCATCGTCCATTTGTGCAATACAGGACATGCTACTCATACAGGACAATGATAAAAGAGAATGCCACTCAACCATTTAAACACATCCTCCATCTTTATCTCAGACGGTGCAGAGTATGGATGAAACATTTGGTATTATTCATAATAGTATTAAGAATTATTAAATTACTAAAACTAATCATAATATTATATAATTATTAAAAACATAGTAGTATAACTACTATACTAATTAATACTAATTAGTTAATAGTAGTATTACTAATATTATTATGGTATCCATGCCAATACAGAGACTCTCCCCATGAAGATGCCTCGCACACGTTTTTCAAGTGCTGCAGATTCAGAGGACAGAGGATGGTACTGGAAATGAAGCTCTGGGAGTTCACATCCGAGAGCATAGTTGCACTTATGCTTCATGGTAAGGTGGAATGGGACTGCATCAATGCTATAAAACAGGTTAATTACCTTCCGTCACGCTTCTTGAAATCCGAAAACAGGATTACTCGAGTTTCGACACATTAAGTGTCATCATCAGGTCCTCAATGAATATGGGTTAAAAATACATTTGTTGATGTATGCACACCCCGTCAAACAATAAAAACAATACATACATAATAACAAAAATATTTAAATAATTTAACACATATTAAAAACAAGACAAAACAGAACGAAAACACAATACACGCGGCCGATGCGGACTTACGCAGGAACACGTTATACAGTAAAATTAATCGATACCGATTTGACCTTTGATAAATTTTATCGATCTGACATAGCTAATATCTCGTTCTATATCGTTTACTCTGTTGAATAAAATATTATTTTTATGGATTGATTTTTCATTTAAGATGCGATCGTAATTATCTTTAGTGGCCTTATATATTTCAAACCTTTCAAGAGTGTCCAGTTTAAGAGATTTCCTGCATTTATGTAATATGTCCAAATTCTCACTAATACTTTTTATGTTATGATCTTGTGAACTTAAATGTTCAGCAAATGTGGATCTTCCTATATTTGATTTAGAGCTTGGGAGGTGTTCTTTATAATGCAATTTGAACGAACGACCTGTTTGTCCTATGTAGAAATTTGAACAATCCGAACAATTAAGCCTGTATACACCAGTACCGTCGTATTCATCGAAAGGCTTATTTTGATTTTTAAACTTAAGTTTGTTCTCGAGTTTATTATTTGCTTTTGAAGCCAATACTATATTTTGTTTTTTCAATTGGTTTTTTAAAGTGTAATGTAACATTTCGCCATACTCTATTGCGATACAATAGAGTATATTGGATGTGCATACATCAACAAATGTATTTTTAACCCATATTCATTGAGGATCTGATGATGACACTTAATGTGTCGAAACTCGAGTAATCCTGTTTTCGGATTTCAAGAAGCGTGACGGAAGGTAATTAACCTGTTTTATAGTCTTAAAACGCTTTTGGAGGCAAATACAATGTTTAAATTTGCATCAATGCATTTATTCGGTGGGTTCTACTAGAAAAAAAAGACAGGCCCAACTTGCATCCAACGGGCAGTAGAAGATGAGGAACAACTAGAAGGAGCCCGATAAGGGTGCAATAGGCTACATCCTGAAGTAATATGCTAAGTGGTTCAGGATGGATATGAATTCCTGAATTAGAGGTGGGTTTTTTAGTGGTGCGAGAGTCCCACATGCTAGAGGAAACACGCCCTCCTCTGACAGTGCATTTTCCCCCTCTATAAAAAAAAATATTATAGTATTATTATCCAATAAAACACAATTTTCTCTTGAAAAGGTATTTTGTACTTTACAAGCAAGAGTACAAAGCAATCTAAACTTCTAGATCTATTTCTGTTTCATTTAAATTTATGTATTAGCTTTGTATATCATTCTGTTCTGTTGTTAATACAGGCACGTATACATGACAACAGAGCGAAGGAAGGAACACTATCAGATCTGATGGGAACAATTGGCACTGTTAGGGCTCTGTACCTGTCATGCGGTCTGCTGGCATTTCAACAGTTGAGCGGTGTATCCGTTTTGCTTTTGTACACAGAACCCATCTTAATCAAGACTGTGCATACGTATTCTACACATTTGGCAGCCCTAATAATTGGTTCAATAATGCTTGTGTCAACTGTTATTATAATGCCACTTGCCTCCATATTTGGTTTCCGTAAACCTTTGGTATTTTCAGGTCTTGGCATGGCAATAGCTCAGGTGGGTGCAGTTTTATTATATCAGAAGTAAGTAGCTGTATGTGTGTTTAGTAGGTATGCATGTGTGAGCATACATGTGTGCGCTTATGCTAGTGCATTCTTCGCATTGTCTGTGTCCATGTGAATAGGTTAACCTAAAAAAATATATATAGTCTAAACTGAATTGTTCACTGCAGTGGTTCAAATTTAAATCATTGACATTATAATTACAGTTTTTTAAGATGTTAACTAAACAACTTTTCCATTATAAATTGTTTCTGCATCAGTGGATGTTTCTGTTGTTTATAAGAATTACCAATATGTAACTACTGCTGCTGCAAATCTAGGTGGCACGGGCACCATGTAAAGTGCCTACATGGTTCCCGGTCACGTCATTGACTACATTATCTTGAAGGGTTACATTCTTCACATGTACTGTGGTTAATAAAACCACTGATAAAAAGACTTGCATTTAAAATGAGGAAAGGAGTTACCAGACAAAAATGTGTACGGTACTGCTTGTAAGAAGATAATCTGAACATTTTTAGATTATGGAAGGTTTACAAATAATATTCTACAAAAATCAATTTGTCATGTTCTACTATACAAAGTACAATACATATACTGGTACTATACAATACATTATACAAATTAATACTAGACTCTTGAATTTCGTTGTCCATGACGTGTCCATTACTTAACTAAATATTGTTACGACGGTCTACTCGATCGTCGTATACAGTGGAAACAAAATAATTACAAGACACCAATCAAGTCACTAATCACACCTTTAATTGTTATAGTAAAACAGTTCGTAATTAACAACACAGTGTCTACAACAAATCAAATGAAAATTGTTCATACGCAATAAAATGTCCACTAATATTAAAACTCAACTGTATTACAATTATACCGTCCGAATATAAAACGCAACACTTCACTAATAACTACTTGAACGTACACCGTAATAACTCGAACCGCTCTGTAAATATATCGCACTAATACTCCCGAACCGCACAGTCAAAAATCTCGCATTGAACTGAAAACTAAGGCCGCGACACGATGTATTTATAGTTACGCTCACACACCAGAAGCTTCCAAACTGCGTCTTATCTCTCGCGAACTACGTAATTGCTACGGCCTTGACACAGTCCGAGCGCCCGAGCAAAGCCTGGCACAGTCGAGAAAATTCTCGCAAAATGCGTCTAGTATCACGTACACCACACGCTTACGTCGAGATCTTTCTGGCGCATTCGATAAACGCGTAGATTGTTCTGTGCTGTCGTAGCACCGCCCCCTCCTTAAGCCTGTTCGTCCCGAACTGGCAAAGCGTCTCTAAATTTGTATTTAGCCAGGCGATCTAGGTGGACGACCTTGAACTTTCGCTGTCCTTCCTGTTGAACCCGATAAACAACATCGTTAGTTCTTTTTTTTTTACAGTGTAGGGTCCTTCCCAGTTAGACTGAAGCTTAGGTGAGCGACCACGACGGCGCTTTGGATTGAACAACCAGACCTGATCTCCTTCTTGGAAACCCACACTATTGCTGCGAATGTCATACCGAGTTTTCATTTTATCACTGGCAATCTTCAGCCGTCCTCTTACCAAGCGATTCATTTCTCGCAGTTGGTTTTCTAATTGTGAGGAATAGTTCTTTGGCTCTTGGGACTGAGTCTCAGGTGATCCAAACATCAAGTCCCCAGGAAGACGAATCTCCCGCCCAAACACCAATTTTGCTGGAGTCATGCCGGTTGTGTCATGTACTGATGACCTATACGCCATAAGGAATAGTGGTACACGTTGGTCCCAGTCTGTTTGGTTCTCGTCAACAACTTTCGAAAGATGCTGCTCAAGTGTCCTGTTGAAGCTCTCAACCATACCGTCCGACTGAGGATGCAGAGGCGTTGTCCTGGTCTTTTGAATTCCGAGTAGACGGCATAATTCTTTAAACACTCCTGATTCGAAATTCCTCCCTTGATCCGTATGGATTTCCATAGGGGCTCCATAACGGCAAAACAGAAGTTGTGAACTAACTTCTTTGCCACAGTGGTAACCTCCTGATTTGGAATCGCGTAGGCTTCCACCCACTTAGTAAAGTAGTCACCTACAACCATGATGTACCGGTTTCCATCGTCAGTGACTGGGAATGGTCCAGCAATGTCTATGGCAATTCTCTCGAAAGGTTGTCCAACGTTATACTGTCTCATTTTTCCCCTGCTTCTGGTTTGTGGGCCCTTGCTTGCAGCACATATTTCACACGTCCGAACCCATTCCTCTACGTCGTGCCAAAGATGAAGCCAATAGAATCGCTTCCGTATTTTGTCAAGGGTTTTGTTAACGCCAAGATGGCCTCCAGATGTTCCATCATGCATCTCCTTCAAAACAGACTGCACTTTACTTCGGGGAACTATCAACTGCATGACCACGTCTCGTCCATCTGCACTTTCCCAAGCCCTTTTCAGCAATCCGTTTTCTAAGGTGAGAGATTCCCATTGTGCCCAGTAGCCCTTCAGCACTTCGGAACCATGGCAGATATCTTGCCAATCCGGGCGGCGACCTTCCTCTTTTGCTGTCAAGATCGGTCCAATGTCTTCATCAGTCATCTGTTCTTGTCGACAGTCTTGTGTTGTCCAGCCATCAGCCAGGAAATCTACAGTGATGGCTTGAACATGTTCGCTTGAGTTTTGTTCTTCCTTTCTGTGGCAATGTCGGCAGTCTTCCGGGCATGGTTTTCGTGATAAGCCATCTGCAATACCGTGCAGGCGCCCCCGCCGATGTTGTACCTTGAAGTTGTACTCTTGCAGACGTTCGAGCCACCTTGCCAACTGTCCTTCCGGATTTTTAAATCTCAAGAGCCATGCAAGTGCAGCATGGTCGGTACGTAGTGAAAACTCTCTCCCATAGAGGTATTTATGGAAGTGCTCCAAAGCTCTGACAATTGCCAACAACTCTCTTCTTGTAACACAATAATTTCTCTCTGGTTTAGAAAGCGTCTTGCTGTAATACGCTATTACTCGTTCTTCACCGTTCTGCACTTGAGACAAAACTGCTCCTAGACCAGTATTGCTTGCGTCTGTGTCTACGATGTACTTCCCTTCGGAAGCTGGAAAAGCGAGAATTGGCTGCGAACATAATGCAATCTTCAACGTTCTAAATGCTTGTTCACACTCTCTCGACCATTGGAAGTTTCGTTTATTTTCCGTTAGCTCATGTAGTGGTTTAGCAATAGTAGCGAAGCCTTTCACAAAACGTCGGTAATATGAGCATAACCCCAGGAAACTCCGAACTTCGTGTTTATTCTTCGGAACTGGCCAGTCTCTTATGGTGTCTACTTTATTAGGATCCATGCTAACGGCCGCTGCCGAAACCAGATGGCCCAAATACTGTACTTCCTTCTGGAACAGAGAACACTTCTTCGGGCTCAGCTTCAGTTGTGCACCGTGAATTCTAGTTAGAACTTCCTTAAGGTTTTCCAAATGATCTTCGAAAGTCTTCCCGATCACTATGACATCGTCTAAGTAAACAAGGCAAGTTTTCCACGTCAGGCCTCGGAGTATCAGGTCCATCAATCTCTCAAATGTTGCCGGTGCATTACAGAGTCCAAATTGCATGACGTTAAATTGGAATAAGCCACTTGGGGTCGAGAAAGCGGTCTTTTCCTTGTCTTCTTGATGAAGACCCACTTGCCAATATCCACTCTTCAGGTCCAATGTGGAAAACCACTGTGCTCCGGACAACGTGTCGAGTGTATCGTCAACGCGAGGTAATGGATAGCAGTCTTTCTTTGTAACGTCATTTAACCTCCGGTAGTCTACGCAGAAACGCAATCCACCATCCTTCTTCGCTACCAGCACTACAGGGGAAGACCAAGCACTTGACGAAGGTTCAATTACTCCCTCTGTCAACATGTCCTGTACTAACCGAGACATCTCCTCTTGTTTAGATAATGGAGGCCTTCGAGGAGTTTGGCGTATCGGTGTTGTGTCCCCGGTATTGATGCGATGTTGCACAAGAGAGGTTCTTCCCAGTGACTGTCCCCGAACTGCAAAACAATCTTTGAATTCGTGTAAAAACTGTCCGAGTTCTTTTACCTCACCACTTGAGAGGTCGTTAGAAGATCTGTTCAATAATTCTTGCAGTTCCTCTGGTAATTTAGAAGTATCCGAAGAACTGGGTCTTCGTTGCGTTATTCCGGCTACCCAGGCCACAGGAGTCAATTTGCCTAGGAGAGTATTGCTTTGTAAAGTGATAGCTTGATCCAAAATATTCGCCACTCTAATAGGTACATTTCCGGTTTCGTCAGGTTTTACTAAACTTCTGGCAATTAGTATGCGCGGTGTGCTGACTACCTGGGGTTCGAATATAGAGCACTGATTGCCCCTAGTATCTACCGCAGTTCTAACCATGATGATCTTTTCGGAGTTTGGCGGAACAGTTACGGCCACTTGGCTTATGACGTCCATCGATTTTTCTGCTGTCGTCATTGTTGATAGCATTACCTCTTCGCCTCCGGTTCTCAAGACATTGTTTTTGAAGACGACTATAAATCCGCATGCGTTCATAACGTCCACACCAAGAATTGCTTCATCCACAATGTCTGCAACAAGTACTTGATGATTAAACTCAAGTCTACCGAGGCGTAGGTGTATCTCCACTTTTCCATACACTTTTACAGGCCGTCCAGTAGCTGTTCGCAAGCTGCAAGAGCACCAGATTGGCTTGAGATCTTTCACCACGTCGGGGCGCACAATAGAAACTGTTGCGCCTGTGTCAACTGTAATCGAGGTTGGCCTTTCTTGAACAAATCCGGTAACTACCAAGCTCCCGGTGTTTTTCTGAAGCGTAGAAATTGCGTATTCTCTAGGGGCTTCGTTCCTCCAGTTAGTCAGCACACGCCCCGTTGCACCGACTATTGCTCGTTTCCCTGCTGCTGAATTCTAACCCGACAATCTCGTTGTAGATGTCCAGGTTTCCCACATCGATAACACTTCGGTCTTCCATCCTTTCTTATTGTATTCTGTGGCGCCGACCGTCGAGTCTCTGTTCCTTGTTCTTCTTCCTCATCGTCTGTGCCGTCGCGATCTTTTAGCTCGCGCACTTTATGACTTGTCCAACCAGATGCGGATTTGGCGGCCTCAAATTGCAAAGCATGTACCAGGGCGTCCGCACTGTTCTGGTGTCTTGCCATTCGTAACACTTGCTGTAGTTCGTTATCTCGGACACCGGCAGTAAATGTCTGCATCGCAAAACGCGTTCGAAAATCTTCTGGCGCTTCAGGATAGGCCAGTCTAATTAGTCTGTCGATACTTGCTTCAAACTCTTGATGACTTTCCCCGGAATGCTGTCGCCTTGCTCTCAACTGGGTGCAGTACACATCTCGCAAATGTTTATCACCATACCGTAATTCCAGAGCTTTTATCAACTCGGCATAGGTGTTCTGGCTGTCAGGTGGCACTTTCTGTAGTAGTTCTGCCGCGGGTCCTTTTAATGCAAGAACAAGTGAAACAGCCTTGTCTTTTTCTGTCCAATTATTTGCGCATGCAGCAGCTTCAAATTGGCGGAGGTACGTTGCCCAGTGAGTGCTTCCTTCAAAGGTTGGAGCTTTGACATGAACTGGCCCTACTGCAGGAAAAGTGACTTTCTCTGTTAACTTATTTTCTGTGTATTTTTCTGTCTTGATCACTGGTACAGTCTGTTCAGATATTTGTTTTGGTTGAATCTTCATGCACTGTTCAACTTCAATTTTAATTTGTTCTCTTATGTTTGCCATTGAGTTTTCTACTGCAGATATTTTTGTTGACATAACTTCTTCCACAGTCAAGACAGATTTTTCTACTTTAGCTATTTTATTTGACATGGATTCTTCTACGTCAGATATTCTGGTAATCTGATTATTGAGCTCACCTCGTAATTCACCTACGTCACCACGTAGGAGACCCAATTCTGCGGTAGTATGTTCTTGTAACTGTTTCTGCATAGTTTCAAAGAGAGCTTCCGTTTTATCTTTTTGTCTTTCTTCTGTCTCTAGCATTAGTGCTTTCTGACGTTCCTCAGCTTCTTCTCTTTCCTGCCTGCGTTTTTCATCCTGTCGTTTTTCTGCTTCTTCTCTTTCTTGTCTTCGTTCTTCTTTTTGTCGTCTTTCTGTTCTTCCGCCTCCTGTCTGCGTCTTTCCTCTGCTTCCAGCAGGAGGGTTTTCTGTCTCTCTTCCGCTTTCTCTGCATCCTGTCGTCGTCGTTCTTCTGTCTGCAACAACAGCGCCTGGAAATTTTCCATCATCTGACTGGCATCCATTGTTTATCGATTAATTACGAATTACACTCGTCTTGTACAAAGTATCCACTGTTGACCGTTCTATCCCAACTTCTGACACCACTGTTATGACGGTCTACTCGATCGTCGTAGGTACAGTGGAAACAAAATAATTACAAGACACCAATCAAGTCACTAATCACACCTTTAATTGTTATAGTAAAACAGTTCGTAATTAACAACACAGTGTCTACAACAAATCAAATGAAAATTGTTCATACGCAATAAAATGTCCACTAATATTAAAACTCAACTGTATTACAATTATACCGTCCGAATATAAAACGCAACACTTCACTAATAACTACTTGAACGTACACCGTAATAACTCAAACCGCTCTGTAAATATATCACACTAATACTCCCGAACCGCACAGTCAAAAATCTCGCATTGAACTGAAAACTAAGACCGCGACGCGATGTATTTATAGTTACGCTCACACACCAGAAGCTTCCAAACTGCGTCTTATCTCTCGCGAACTACGTAATTGCTACGGCCTTGACACAGTCCGAGCGCCCGAGCAAAGCCTGGCACAGTCGAGAAAATTCTCGCAAAATGCGTCTAGTATCACGTACATCACACGCTTACGTCGAGATCTTTCTGGCGCATTCGATAAACGCGTAGATTGTTCTGTGCTGTCGTAGCAATATAATTAATTCACTACCAACTCAGAACACAAAGTTTTTTATAGGTAAAAACGTAAAAGTTTTACCTTAGAGCCTGAACAAGTTTTTGCTTTTAAAAAGCTTCTTCAGAGGCTGCCGCTGGGAGCACTGTCCATCTTGTTCTTGGGGAGAGTATCGACTTTTGAATCATACAAAAACATCGACAATAACATGGACATTCACACAAAAGGCCGAAAACTTGACACTCTTCAACAATTGGAAATATACAAACACACGAAAACACATAAAAACGACATCCTAAACGAACAGACTCAATTCAAATCACACACATTATTTGAACATATCACACCCCACACACACAACATCTATCTTTCAGAAGTCGATACCATCAGCAAGAACAAGAGTGCTGCCAGCTGCAGCCTCTGAAGAAGTTTTTTAAACGCGATAACTGGTTCAGGGTCTAAGGTAAAACTTTTATGTGTTTACCCATAAAAAACTTTGTGTTCCGAGTCGGTAGTGAATTAATTATATTTAATACTAGACTAATACACTACACAATAAATACAGTAATACACCAGTGTTTAGATTTGCTTAAGTTTTTGATTAAATTTATTAAATTAATTTTGTTTGTTAAAGAAACTACTTCTTATATTCTCTATACAAAAGAAAGTATTTTGTACTTCCTTGTATGGTTGTATCAGTTTCTCTATCATCAGATTGGACTTCCAACCACGGTTTTCTCAGAATATTGTGGTGAAATGCTTTGCAAGATTATAGGCGGTCTTCATTCAGTAATATTTGTCAATGCCAGCTTTTATATTGCTGTTTAACCCTTTACCTTTGTTCATATACAAATTTATACTTATTTTTGCGTATTTATTTATTATGGTAATCTTACAATAATTATGGTACTTACCATAATTGTCCGAGCACATTGTCAGCATAATTATATTTGTTTCTTGCTGGGTCCAGAGTTTGTATTAAGCGTAAATAGAGACAGTTTGATGATTGAAATGAAGTTATCAACATCAATATTGTGGTAAATCAATTTAGTTTTATTATTTCGAATTTGCAAGATTAAATCATCATACATTACAATGGCTTCTTTATCGTGACAAAAACAAAATGGCGGTAATATGCTTATTCTTATACTCGTTAGTCATGACTTTAAATACTTCGTTATATTCTTTGATTAACTAGAAAATCTCTTTACCCTGTAGAGAGTAATTTACTTAAGTGGTTCCATTTAATTTATTCTGATCTAATACTAGACACAAACGGCTCAGTTTGGTTGCCGGCATTATTTCATACACTCTTTCTCTTTCACTCACTCCCTCTCATTACAATATTATTTTAGGTACATGTTATGATCTGAATAGTCTTGAGCTCAAGTAATTAAATGAAATATGACTGCAATTTTGACTTTCCTGAATATCAGTGTTTTCCAATGTGAACGTTCCTCATCGTCCGGGCAGGTGTTCGGCGTATTTTCCAAATTAGCTGCCTTCCACAGTATGATTTACAGACTTTTATCTTTGCCCCTCGGTGATAAAGAATACCGTGAAGAGTTGGACACCATTAAACACATTGCTGTCGCTAATGGTTATGATGTCAATATGGTGAATAACATCCTTCGAAAACATAAGAAAGGACATAGCAACATTATCGGACGTAAAACACGCGAAAATACAACACGCAAATATATTGCAACACCATACACATACCTTATGCCACAGATCTTTGGGTCAATTTTTGGTAAAACCAGTAATATCAAGGTCACTTATAAGACCACTAATAGTATTATGAATAATCTTCGTGTCCACAGAACCACCAGCCTTGAACACAAAACTGGTGTTTACAAATTAATATGTGACGATTGCGACGCTTTTTATGTGGGCCAGACAGGACGTGGTTTTTTAAAAAGATTTTTAGAACATAGGCCGCCTACACATTTTCACAGTTTGGACAGTGTCAAGTCAAAATTTGCAGAACACCTCATTTCCGAAAATCACAGCTACACAAATTTTAAAACTAATTTGAAACCCCTTCACATATGTAAGAAAGGGCGATATTTGAACGCTCTTGAAGAATACGAAATTTATAAATCACACAATAATATTGGTACCAAGCCGCATGTTTTAAATGATAAATTGGTCTTCAAATCAAATGTATTGTACAACACTGCCTTGCGCTACTGTCGTGGTGGGAGCGAGACATAGATTAGTGCGCGGTCGGTTTTCATCCGATGTACATCGGTAACCTTCGTACTCGTTGTAAATATTATAATATGTTATATTAAGTTATTTTATATTAGATTTTAATATTTTAAGTGTTTGACAAGTGTATCATATTTAAACGATACACAATTACTTTTTAAATTCTGATGATGGGACAAGGGTCCCGAAACATGTAAATTTATAAAGACGCTGTTTCTGAAAGCCGCAGACGGTAAGTTCCAATATATTTGATCGTATTTTCCAAGTTTTCTGGTCATTCTTTCCACTGAATTTACTTTGCTTACTACATTACTGTAGTCAAGCACTGCTTATGTTGAATTACATTTTGTCACTGACTTTAAACTCATTTCGCTGGCTAAACTGTTGCCAGCAAAATTGACAACGTCTTCACACTACAATGGTGTACAGCAGAATGGGACTGGATGCTACGCACATTTTGCGTAAGTGTGTGTGCATTGACGTCATTGTCTTTGTCTCGAAGTAGGAAACGCCCTGGTTTTGCGTTATTGTTGTTACGTCATTTATATTTTTTAATTACGCCTCGCATTGTTGACCAATGAAAAGTATATGAAGAGCTTGTGTCGACCGTCACGTACGCTTGACCTTGGAATCGTCCCGCACCGATGTAACTGCGTTGTTTTCGTTAAACAAAGGGAAAATTGCCCTACCCATTTACATGTGCGCAAAATACAATAAAATACCATAAAATAGTTCCTTTTATACCATAAATATGAAAACAGGCTTTTGTCCTGTTACACCTTGTTGTCATCATTGTCTTCAGTGCAGACCAATTGTACAAGTTCTTCTAGATCCAATAATTCTTTAGACTCCCATATTAAGAACTTCTCCAATGTCATCACATCAGGCTGACTGTCATTTAGGCCTTCACCTTCCAGAAGTTTCCGCATGTTGTAACGTGTTATTTCACCAAACAGAAAACTAATAACAGTACTAACTAAAAGATAATTTACTGACTGTGACAAACTATGGCTGACAAGGACCAAATACCAAGAAGTTAAAGATCCCATGACAAAAGATGTAAATAGTAATTTATAGATAGGAACATAATATATAAGTATGTACAACTAGTATGTAAGAAATCCGATATTGTGAAAACCTATTTAACTATGAGGAGGTCTGCGCACCTCAGACCGTTATTTTATATATCAAGAAAACAAAACTATAGAAAGTGAATTATTTAAGTGTTACAAATATAATCATGTCTAACTGTAATTCTAAAAGTTATATGGTGTGACAGTGTTAAGAAGGGAAAATAACAGTGAAATACATTAAAAAGAAAGAATCATGTATGAAGAGAGTGTGAAGCGGTTCAGTGATTAAATTGTGTAATAATTGACTTTACGTGTTAAAAGTTAACCAAGGATATCGTTTAGTGTACTTGGCAGAGAATAATAGGTAAATACAATTAAACAAAATACATATTTATAAAGTCAAAATAAAATATTCTTTTATTTTCCATTAACCTGACATTCTCTCTAAATGAAAACATTTTTACTTCACTAAACTCATATGGACCTTCGTATAAAAAGAAGAATTTTTTAATCTCTTTAAAATATTTAAAAATCCGTACCAATTTTATTTCCCCACTTCTTTGTTATACTTATTAAAACTTTTTATTGAATTTAAAATTGTATGGGGTTCACCCCCCCACACTCATTACTGAAATAACCTAACTCAACGTCAACCTTCACTCTCTCACTCACATTGGTTAGTTTTTGTTTAATTGCTAAGCTTAGATCTTCTCTAACTTTAATTATTTCTTGTTCATGTTTTGTTTGTTTACTTTTTAAATTAGTTACACTAGCTTTAATTGTATCAATTTGTTCAATGTTACTTTTGAATTCATTATTAACACCCTCTTGTAGCTTATTTGCTTTTTTAATCCGTTCACATTCATCAATTACACCTTGAACATTACTCTCAATTTCTACTTCATATTCATGTATCTTTGTAACAATTTTCTTGTTCATGTCCATCTCAAACTCAGCTTTAAACTTCTCCAAATTACCGTCAATTTTTTCATTTTGTTTTTTAAGTTTATCATTAAATTTATTAGTTAACGCATCACATTTTTTGTCTGTCTCTAGCAGTTTCTCATCCTGCTTTTCACTAATTGTTTTTATATCATTTTTTATCTCGGTTTGTATTTTATTTATATTTATAGTCATTTCACCTTTCACTGTCGCAATAGTCTCACTCTGTTTCTCTAGTTTATTATTTATTTCAACGAACTTCTCACTCACTCCCTTAAAACTCTCGCTTATACTTTCAAATTGGTTATTCATACTTAAATTACTCATTTTCATTTCGCTTCTTATATTCACAAATTCGTTATTTATGTCTCCTAATTTCTCATCTTGTTTGTTAAGTCTATTATTTATTTCATTTAACGCTGTTTTTATTTCAGTTTTCAGCTCTGTTACTTGCATTTATCTCTGACTTTATTTCAGTGTTAAATTCATTCAAACTTGTGTTCAAATTATCATTCATTTTACTGATATTATTTATATCTGACTTTAACTCTATGCTACTTGCCCTCATATTCTTGTTTTGTTGGTCAAATTTATTATTCATCATTTCTATAATCATTGCTAATTGATTAAGTATATTTACATCATTACTTTTACT
Source organism: Magicicada septendecula (assembly GCA_034769895.1). Classification (NCBI taxonomy): domain Eukaryota; kingdom Metazoa; phylum Arthropoda; class Insecta; order Hemiptera; family Cicadidae; genus Magicicada; species Magicicada septendecula. The sequence goes on along the minus strand of CM068373.1, from coordinate 81,284,704 downwards.
ACTCTCAGCTTCTACCATCTCAATTACATCTGTTGCTATCTCGCCCAACTGTCATTGACATTTTCATTTTGTGTCAAGTTATTTGTGGTTATAACATCATATTGTGTGGCATCCAACATGGATTTCACAGATGCATTCTCATACAAGTTTGTATTTGTATTTTTCTCTGCCATTTTCGACTAAGTTGTAAATTTAAATTTAAAATTTAATTTACGTCACTGTTTATCGGGCGCCAACTGAAGTGGTTCAGTGTTAAAACAAATAAACAATTATTTATCAAATAAATTTGTCCCTGTTCGGGCGCCAACTGAAGCGGTTCAGTGTTTAAACTTGTGTAATAATTGACTTTACGTGTTAAAGGTTAACCAAGGATATCGTTTAGTGTACTTGGCGGAGAATAATAGGCAAATACAATTAAACAAAATACATATTTATAAAGTCAAAATAAAATATTCTTTTATTTTCCATTAACCTGACATTCTCTCTAAATGAAAACATCTATTCTGCCATGAGGCGCAATTGGTAAAAACAAGTTACAAGTAATTATTACCATTAACATTTTACTCTCTCGTAAAAAATAGATTATACTAAATCATCAGTTTAATTATATATATATATATATATATATATATATATATATATATATATATATATATGTATTTGATCGCAAACCCAGCATTTCTTAAATATACATTCTTTATTCACACAACCACACACACTTTCATACTGTACATTTTTGTATTCCCCTTTTTGAGCTCATTTTATGTATTTCATAAAATTGCCAGATTTTATTGATTCTAGTATGATTTACTTCCCTTTCATGATCCGTAGAGGCTCGTCCATGGGATGTCTCCTCGTGCATGCGCACTACCTAGATGTCTCCTTGTTTTCACCTTTTTATTTTAGCGCCGAACTGTCATTTTGCTTCAATTTGTCACTGTAATTATTTTGCGAATCAAAATACTGTTTTTTAGATTTAGTATGTAAAATTTCACATTTGGTGATGTGCGGGTGCCCGCAATTCTGTTCCGGAACTTTTACGGCTGTACAGCACGAAGGAAGATGGTCGACTGGGACTTCGAAAAGATGACGATTCTTAAATTGGTGAACGATCACGTGATCTGGTTTCATTGTTCTTTTTGTGTTTAAACACCAAATTTGACGGGATCATTAATTTGGATCAACATTCCAGCGGTGACGGATCGTTGGGATCGTCTCTGATGTCAGATGTTTTGCTCGCCGTTTACATAGGTCAAAGTTCGTTCGGCTAAAAATAGCTGCTATTCTGCCGTTTCGCTGTTGACCTTAACACGAATTCACTCACACTGAATACGTCGTTTCTTGTTCCCAAATAAAATTTACCATTATAATTTCTTTTGTTGATGTTCCCCAAAATATTCTTAGGGGGGCTTTAAGGTCCCGTTACAAGTGATTAGGTATACTGTAATTAAAATATGAACGTTGAAGAAATATATAATCTACAGTATATGAAACAGGTATATAACATATATAGTGAAACAAGACAAAGTAACTAATTGAAAAGGATACAATTTTACTTAAAGAAAAGATTAAGGAAAAAGATCCTTTCTTAAGGATAAAGAATTAATTAAAGAAGATTCCAAGAAACAGAAGGAAGAATTAAATAAAAAATTTGAAGCCAATAATGAAAATTGTAAACGAATGGAGGAACAAAATAAACAAACTAATGAGAAAATAGACAGTGTCAAAGAAGATAATAAACAAACTAATGAGAAAATAGACAATATGGAGGAGGCAAAAATAAAGGAAAACTCAAAGAAACAAAACGAGGCTTTGAGTGAAAATTTAATAAAACAAATGGAGACAGATTTGACAAGAATAAAGAAGAAACTAATGAAAATTTTAGGAAACAAAACGAGAACACTAATGAGAGTTTAACACAAATTAAGCAGGAGAATAAACTGATAAATGAAATAAATACATATATTTTTATCTTTGATGTTTGAACTTACAATGAGCTGCCAACCACTTACTAATGTGTATTGTATAATGATGGTGTGTGTTTACATAAAGGTGTTAAAAAATAACTGCTAAATGTAAAATATTGCTTGAAACGTTAAATATAAGTAAAAGGTTCATAGTCACGTGGACGTTGATTCAGACGTGCTGAAGCTGGCTTCGATCCAGCTGCTCGATCCTGTTAGGAGCTGTTGCACCTCCTGTCTCTACTGGTCAGATGATGCCTGATGTTGTAGCTCTCTATAATTTAAAGCTGTGGAACTTTTTGATGTAGAATGACAAATGTTGTCCTGCCGTGTCCCGTCGTCTCTGGTTTACTGCTCTGCAGAATCTTGTCGTGTTGATTGTAATGTAATTTTGGAAGTTTATAGAGGCACGCAACTGTCAGCAATCCAAAGTTGAGAATGCTGGGGCTTGAACTAAACGCCGTTTGGGCCCATTAAATGAAATATTAATTTCATGTGGACAAAATTAAGAAATCCGGTTCGGTTGGACCAAAAATGTGAAATCCGGCCCGGAGGACCAAATGTTGCGTACTGGAAGCTCTTGAAGTCTCTCGAGTTGTTCCAGGAGCGCTAAATGAAGAGGGCTGGTTTGAAAGTATATAGAAGTGGACTGTATAAATGTTTGAGCAATAATCCTTTATTGAAAACTGTTACATTTTACAACCATTGCTGACACGCGCAGACGTTTTCCCGTCATGACGCCCGTTAATTTAGTTTTGATGAAAGTCAAGATCCAAGGTAATTAGACGAAGGTCGTCTAAGTAATTTGGTGCAAACTGCACATGAAGAAAATTGGATAATGATCCAGAAGCCGCGGCTGGAAGAGTGATTTTTGACGAGAGTACAACTCGGAGTCTGATTAGAAACTAGACTTAACTTGTCCACCGTCAGTCCGGCTGACTGCCGGCAGCGCTTGATAAGCAAGTGACGTCATCCGCCTGTGCCGCATTGCCATGGTTACGACACACAGATAATAAATACAGTACAAAGTTTGAACACTGATGGTGCCAAGTCTGGGCTATACGGGGGTTGTGGTAGTGTCTCCCAGCAAATGTGCACACTCTGAGTATCACTGTATCACTTCTGATGCTTTATCAATTCATTTAACATATTTCTCCTCACAGGTTATTGTTTGTTACAATTTGACACATTTGTTGTATTATCATAAGCTTTGTTGTTATTCATCAATACTATCTTGGATGTTGGTTTTGTTATCTAACATCTTATTTTCACACTTATTTTCATCACCATATAATTATGCAGTTAATTCTTAAATTCATCGTCACCTTATGTTGTAGTTTTCTATTCTTCTTCGTTTTCACCAAAATTCATTTTTAACATTGATTATACAATAGTTTGTAATATTTTATGTTGGTTAGTTTCTTTTAATAATTTATTTACGTAGTTGTTTCATTTATTATCATTATCTCTTTGTTTGTCGTTTAATCGTTATCTCTTAGTTTGTCGTTTAATCATTATCACTTTTCATTTATTATACACTTTATATTAGATGGATTGTTCATGATATTGTCTAGTCTTCGTCTCTTCCCATAATCATTTTACTTTCTCTCGTAGTTGGTCTAATATATTTCATTTAGGTTCACATAATCCTTCTTCTCTGGTTTGCTTCATTTGGTTATCTATAACAGCCGTCCTTCTTCTTCAATGGTTGATGGTTATTTGGTTTAACCATGGTCGATTATCCTTGTCGCTCTGTTTCCTCGGATTATTTTGGTGTTCAGATTGGTTTCTGTACTGGTGAAGTATCTACTTATCATACGGCTCTTCCACTTGGCTGCTACTAAATCTTCGTTTACTTCACGTTCTTCCATCCTTGTTTGAACTACTTCCATCATTGTTAATTCTTTTTTCACTCTCTGACGCATAGTTCATAGTTCGCATGATTTACTATTACCACTTTCTTTTATTGGTTCGATTGCTGGTTTAGTATTTACGATTTCTTCCTTTTTGTTATCATTATCACTGATAATCTGTTCTTGAGTATTTTTATTTACATCTTCTTGTAGTGGTTCTGTGGAATTCTTACCATCGTCCTTCTTCTTATTCATCTCCATTATGTTCCCTTCTCGCACCTCGTTTAATTCTTTCCTCCATTCACAAATGTCTTCTCTGGATTGTTCGAACATAGCCCTTATCCATGCTCTCAACTCTGCATTTTCCGTTTGTATTGGTTTCTCTGGATGTCTGATTAATTGTCTCCATTGTTAATACTCCTCCTGTGTATACTGCTCTGTCACATGTGCGTATATTCCCTTATTTCATTTTTCATTTGTTTTTCATTATTGTACCATCTCTTCCAATCATCCTCAGTCATCTTCTCCATCTTGTTATAGTTAATGTCATGGGTTATCCCGATAGTTTCTTCTTTATTACACTTTGTGTCTAGCTTCCACATTTCATCATGAATATCTTCTAATCCCATCGTGTCGTTCGCTGTCATTCTTACCCACGCTCGACTCATCTGTGCTCGTTCATGGTCAGTGGTATTTTCATAAATATAACCCATATCTCTGCTGAATTTTTTGAATAACATGGTCTTGGTCACCCATTCTGCGTAGCTGAATCGTCTCTCTGGTTCTGGCATCTTCTTGTCTGGTTGAAGCATCGCTCTTCTTGGTATTGTCGTTCTACTGTAATTGCCGGGCTAAATGAGGATAATTTAATTAAAATATAATATTCTCCTGTCTATTTTTAAAGCCACACTAGTTGGTCGCCAATTCTATAATAATAGAATCGTCGCTGTAAGTTGTAGTTCATTCTTACTTGAGTTACTACTGCTTCAATCTTTACGTATCTTTTATTTAAAAAAGCCCCACGTTGGGCGCCAGTTCTATAATATTCATCTCGTCGCTGTATGTTGTAGTTTATTCTTACTTGAGTTACTACTGTTTCAATCTTTACGTATCTTTTATTTTAAAAAGCCACACGTTGCTGTCGCCACTTCTATAATGATTAATCTTCCCCTCTTCCTCTCTTACTATAGTTTTATAACTTTTACTGGTTGTTGATTTTTTACACTCGCGTTCATTAAATATATTCTTCAACTATTTTTTATTTATTTGTTTAATTGTTTAATTCAATTATGATGTTTTTGTTTATTTATATTTGAGTAATTATTTGGTTGTAGATCCGTTGTTGAATGTATACAGTTGCGTAGATCTCTTGACGTTAGTTCACTCTCCTGTTGAATCGTGTCGTCTGTGTGTGTCAGTGTATAGTCTAGACAAAGTTATTTTATATAAATTAAACCTTCACGTACCTGTGATGTTGTACTGGAAGTTCAGTTGGTCACAGGTGGTTAATAAACTGTTCAGCTTTTGATCAAACAGTATATTAATGCTGTGAAAGTTTTTTGTGAGTACTTTTAAATTTTACTTTGGCGCCATATGGGATTTCGAGAGAAATGTCCCATAAAAAGAATTCTTCTGAATAATTTACTAATTAATTCTGATATTTTATAAATCAATAATTGATTAAATAGTTAAATCAAGATCAGGCATTAATTTTCTGTTTATTTGTTTACTATAAAAATGCAACTGATTAATTAGTAATACTGATTAATTATTTGTTGAAATAATTGTTGACAATTGTTACTTTACAATTCATTTATTCATTGCTCGATCTAGAAAAATTCAATGAAATATATCCAGTTTATAATAACAAACGGATTACAGATCATCCGGTTTTTTACTCTTATCTAGCTCAGTTCGTCTGCAATGAAACCAATCACACTTATATATAATAAAGTATTCATTTTAATCAATTAATCATGTCCAAATTAGAAATTAAGAATAATTAAGCAAATATTAGGAAAAAGTTATTAGTCGGATATGCAACATTTAGCAGATGACGAATGTAAACAATGCATTAGTTAGTTTAAAATAAAAGATTGTTAATGAAAACTATGACCAAACTGGCATCAAGCCATGTCAAAACAAAGATAAATAAATAAGCTTTACAATTATAGGAATAGAACCCGAATTGGAATTGTAATAACTGAGATATAAACGTTAGCATCATAAATTTGGTGAATCTCGAAAAAATACGAAGAAATAATAACAAAAACGAAAGTGACGCTCAGAATACAAATATGTAATGCCTATAAATAGAATTACATCATCATGACATACTTTCAGACCAATCAAGGACGACTTTAGAAGCGTGCCGACAGCGCCAAGCGGGATTCTAAAAAATTTATATAAAAGATTGCAAATGTAAACAGGAAAGCATTTTGTCTAATTTCACTCAACTAACAACAACAAATCCAGGCCAACTTATCATACAAAATTTAATGATCGACGAGAAGGAAGAAGTATAATTCAATCAGTGCATCAACAATAGTAGTGAAACTTTTACAAGAAGTGCGTGTAAAAGAACGAGGTTAAGTATCATACATAACCAAGGCAGTAGCCTATGAAGAAGAAAATAAAATCATTCAAGTGCGAAATTAAGAGAAGTGTAACCACGATGATTGAATCAGATCATTAGAAGTGTTAATAATTAATCATTCCGATTAATCACCAGGGTGTACGGTGCAAATACTTACATTGTTTACATTTTAGCTATTAACAGTGTAGTATAATACACATGTGTACTGATGAAAGAAACAATAATACAATAAGTAATCAACACTGTTTTAAAGTTATTTAGAGGAATTAACATATTCCGACGTAAGATTTCATGTGTTAACGTTCTTATAACTAACCTAAACTGGTTCAGAATAATCGAACTTTTCGTTTATTAGTTTTCAATAACTAAAGGAGTCTAACCAAACAATATAATATATCATAAGAGCATTGTAAAGTAAGGCTGCGGTGTTCTATTCTGCAATTTAAAAGAAGTCACCCTTGAGATAGATAATAATTATAAATAATCTATCAATTAAAACTAGAGTATTCATTGCAGATGAACTGAGCTAGATAAGAGTAAAAAACCGGATGATCTGTAATCCTTTTGTTATTATAAACTGGATATATTTCATTGAATTTATTCTAGAACGAGCAATGAATAAATGAATTGTAAAGTAACAATTGTCAACAATTATTTCAACAAATAATTAATCAGTATTACTAATTAATCAGTTGCATTTTTATAGTAAACAAATAAACAGAAAATTAATGCCTGATCTTGATTTAACTATTTAATCAATTATTGATTTATAAAATATCAGAATTAATTAGTAAATTATTCAGAAGAATTCTTTTTATGGGACATTTCTCTCGAAATCCCATATGGCGCCAAAGTAAAATTTAAAAGTACTCACAAAAAACTTTCACAGCATTAATATACTGTTTGATCAAAAGCTGAACAGTTTATTAACCACCTGTGACCAACTGAACTTCCAGTACAACATCACAGGTACGTGAAGGTTTAATTTATATAAAATAACTTTGTCTAGACTATACACTGACACACACAGACGACACGATTCAACAGGAGAGTGAACTAACGTCAAGAGATCTACGCAACTGTATACATTCAACAACGGATCTACAACCAAATAATTACTCAAATATAAATAAACAAAAACATCATAATTGAATTAAACAATTAAACAAATAAATAAAAAATAGTTGAAGAATATATTTAATGAACGCGAGTGTAAAAAATCAACAACCAGTAAAAGTTATAAAACTATAGTAAGAGAGGAAGAGGGGAAGATTAATCATTATAGAAGTGGCGACAGCAACGTGTGGCTTTTTAAAATAAAAGATACGTAAAGATTGAAACAGTAGTAACTCAAGTAAGAATAAACTACAACATACAGCGACGAGATGAATATTATAGAACTGGCGCCCAACATGGGGCTTTTTTAAATAAAAGATACGTAAAGATTGAAGCAGTAGTAACTCAAGTAAGAATGAACTACAACTTACAGCGACGATTCTATTATTATAGAATTGGCGACCAACTAGTGTGGCTTTAAAAATAGACAGGAGAATATTATATTTTAATTAAATTATCCTCATTTAGCCCGGCAATTACAGTAGAACGACAATACCAAGAAGAGCGATGCTTCAACCAGACAAGAAGATGCCAGAACCAGAGAGACGATTCAGCTACGCAGAATGGGTGACCAAGACCATGTTATTCAAAAAATTCAGCAGAGATATGGGTTATATTTATGAAAATACCACTGACCATGAACGAGCACAGATGAGTCGAGCGTGGGTAAGAATGACAGCGAACGACACGATGGGATTAGAAGATATTCATGATGAAATGTGGAAGCTAGACACAAAGTGTAATAAAGAAGAAACTATCGGGATAACCCATGACATTAACTATAACAAGATGGAGAAGATGACTGAGGATGATTGGAAGAGATGGTACAATAATGAAAAACAAATGAAAAATGAAATAAGGGAATATACGCACATGTGACAGAGCAGTATACACAGGAGGAGTATTAACAATGGAGACAATTAATCAGACATCCAGAGAAACCAATACAAACGGAAAATGCAGAGTTGAGAGCATGGATAAGGGCTATGTTCGAACAATCCAGAGAAGACATTTGTGAATGGAGGAAAGAATTAAACGAGGTGCGAGAAGGGAACATAATGGAGATGAATAAGAAGAAGGACGATGGTAAGAATTCCACAGAACCACTACAAGAAGATGTAAATAAAAATACTCAAGAACAGATTATCAGTGATAATGATAACAAAAAGGAAGAAATCGTAAATACTAAACCAGCAATCGAACCAATAAAAGAAAGTGGTAATAGTAAATCATGCGAACTATGAACTATGCGTCAGAGAGTGAAAAAAGAATTAACAATGATGGAAGTAGTTCAAACAAGGATGGAAGAACGTGAAGTAAACGAAGATTTAGTAGCAGCCAAGTGGAAGAGCCGTATGATAAGTAGATACTTCACCAGTACAGAAACCAATCTGAACACCAAAATAATCCGAGGAAACAGAGCGACAAGGATAATCGACCATGGTTAAACCAAATAACCATCAACCATTGAAGAAGAAGGACGGCTGTTATAGATAACCAAATGAAGCAAACCAGAGAAGAAGGATTATGTGAACCTAAATGAAATATATTAGACCAACTACGAGAGAAAGTAAAATGATTATGGGAAGAGACGAAGACTAGACAATATCATGAACAATCCATCTAATATAAAGTGTATAATAAATGAAAAGTGATAATGATTAAACGACAAACAAAGAGATAACGATTAAACGACAAACAAAGAGATAATGATAATAAATGAAACAACTACTTAAATAAATTATTAAAAGAAACTAACCAACATAAAATATTACAAACTATTGTATAATCAATGTTAAAAATGGATTTTGGTGAAAACGAAGAAGAATAGAAAACTACAACATAAGGTGACGATGAATTTAAGAATTAACTGCATAATTATATGGTGATGAAAATAAGTGTGAAAATAAGAAGATGTTAGATAACAAAACCAACATCCAAGATAGTATTGATGAATAACAACAAAGCTTATGATAATACAACAAATGTGTCAAATTGTAACAAACAATAACCTGTGAGGAGAAATATGTTAAATGAATTGATAAAGCATCAGAAGTGATACAGTGATACTCAGAGTGTGCACATTTGCTGGGAGACACTACCACAACACCCGTATAGCCCAGACTTGGCACCATCAGTGTTCAAACTTTGTACTGTATTTATTATCTGTGTGTCGTAACCATGGCAATGCGGCACAGGCGGATGACGTCACTTGCTTATCAAGCGCTGCCGGCAGTCAGCCGGACTGACGGTGGACAAGTTAAGTCTAGTTTCTAATCAGACTCCGAGTTGTACTCTCGTCAAAAATCACTCTTCCAGCCGCGGCTTCTGGATCATTATCCAATTTTCTTCATGTGCAGTTTGCACCAAATTACTTAGACGACCTTCGTCTAATTACCTTGGATCTTGACTTTCATCAAAACTAAATTAACGGGCGTCATGACGGGAAAACGTCTGCGCGTGTCAGCAATGGTTGTAAAATGTAACAGTTTTCAATAAAGGATTATTGCTCAAACATTTATACAGTCCACTTCTATATACTTTCAAACCAGCCCTCTTCATTTAGCGCTCCTGGAACAACTCGAGAGACTTCAAGAGCTTCCAGTACGCAACATTTGGTCCTCCGGGCCGGATTTCACATTTTTGGTCCAACCGAACCGGATTTCTTAATTTTGTCCACATGAAATTAATATTTCATTTAATGGGCCCAAACGGCGTTTAGTTCAAGCCCCAGCATTCTCAACTTTGGATTGCTGACAGTTGCGTGCCTCTATAAACTTCCAAAATTACATTACAATCAACACGACAAGATTCTGCAGAGCAGTAAACCAGAGACGACGGGACACGGCAGGACAACATTTGTCATTCTACATCAAAAAGTTCCACAGCTTTAAATTATAGAGAGCTACAACATCAGGCATCATCTGACCAGTAGAGACAGGAGGTGCAACAGCTCCTAACAGGATCGAGCAGCTGGATCGAAGCCAGCTTCAGCACGTCTGAATCAACGTCCACGTGACTATGAACCTTTTACTTATATTTAACGTTTCAAGCAATATTTTACATTTAGCAGTTATTTTTTAACACCTTTATGTAAACACACACCATCATTATACAATACACATTAGTAAGTGGTTGGCAGCTCATTGTAAGTTCAAACATCAAAGATAAAAATATATGTATTTATTTCATTTATCAGTTTATTCTCCTGCTTAATTTGTGTTAAACTCTCATTAGTGTTCTCGTTTTGTTTCCTAAAATTTTCATTAGTTTCTTCTTTATTCTTGTCAAATCTGTCTCCATTTGTTTTATTAAATTTTCACTCAAAGCCTCGTTTTGTTTCTTTGAGTTTTCCTTTATTTTTGCCTCCTCCATATTGTCTATTTTCTCATTAGTTTGTTTATTATCTTCTTTGACACTGTCTATTTTCTCATTAGTTTGTTTATTTTGTTCCTCCATTCGTTTACAATTTTCATTATTGGCTTCAAATTTTTTATTTAATTCTTCCTTCTGTTTCTTGGAATCTTCTTTAATTAATTCTTTATCCTTAAGAAAGGATCTTTTTCCTTAATCTTTTCTTTAAGTAAAATTGTATCCTTTTCAATTAGTTACTTTGTCTTGTTTCACTATATATGTTATATACCTGTTTCATATACTGTAGATTATATATTTCTTCAACGTTCATATTTTAATTACAGTATACCTAATCACTTGTAACGGGACCTTAAAGCCCCCCTAAGAATATTTTGGGGAACATCAACAAAAGAAATTATAATGGTAAATTTTATTTGGGAACAAGAAACGACGTATTCAGTGTGAGTGAATTCGTGTTAAGGTCAACAGCGAAACGGCAGAATAGCAGCTATTTTTAGCCGAACGAACTTTGACCTATGTAAACGGCGAGCAAAACATCTGACATCAGAGACGATCCCAACGATCCGTCACCGCTGGAATGTTGATCCAAATTAATGATCCCGTCAAATTTGGTGTTTAAACACAAAAAGAACAATGAAACCAGATCACGTGATCGTTCACCAATTTAAGAATCGTCATCTTTTCGAAGTCCCAGTCGACCATCTTCCTTCGTGCTGTACAGCCGTAAAAGTTCCGGAACAGAATTGCGGGCACCCGCACATCACCAAATGTGAAATTTTACATACTAAATCTAAAAAACAGTATTTTGATTCGCAAAATAAATACAGTGACAAATTGAAGCAAAATGACAGTTCGGCGCTAAAATAAAAAGGTGAAAACAAGGAGACATCTAGGTAGTGCGCATGCACGAGGAGACATCCCATGGACGAGCCTCTACGGATCATGAAAGGGAAGTAAATCATACTAGAATCAATAAAATCTGGCAATTTTATGAAATACATAAAATGAGCTCAAAAAGGGGAATACAAAAATGTACAGTATGAAAGTGTGTGTGGTTGTGTGAATAAAGAATGTATATTTAAGAAATGCTGGGTTTGCGATCAAATATATATATATATATATATATAATTAAACTGATGATTTAGTATAATCTATTTTTTACGAGAGAGTAAAATGTTAATGGTAATAATTACTTGTAACTTGTTTTTACCAATTGCGCCTCATGGCAGAATAGATGTTTTCATTTAGAGATAATGTCAGGTTAATGGAAAATAAAAGAATATTTTATTTTGACTTTATAAATATGTATTTTGTTTAATTGTATTTGCCTATTATTCTCCGCCAAGTACACTAAACGATATCCTTGGTTAACCTTTAACACGTAAAGTCAATTATTACACAAGTTTAAACACTGAACCGCTTCAGTTGGCGCCCGAACAGGGACAAATTTATTTGATAAATAATTGTTTATTTGTTTTAACACTGAACCACTTCAGTTGGCGCCCGATAAACAGTGATGTAAATTAAATTTTAAATTTAAATTTACAACTTAGTCGAAAATGGCAGAGAAAAATACAAATACAAACTTGTATGAGAATGCATCTGTGAAATCCATGTTGGATGCCACACAATATGATGTTATAACCACAAATAACTTGACACAAAATGAAAATGTCAATGAGAGTTGGGCGAGATAGCAACAGATGTAATTGAGATGGTAGAAGCTGAGAGTAGTAAAAGTAATGATGTAAATATACTTAATCAATTAGCAATGATTATAGAAATGATGAATAATAAATTTGACCAACAAAACAAGAATATGAGGGCAAGTAGCATAGAGTTAAAGTCAGATATAAATAATATCAGTAAAATGAATGATAATTTGAACACAAGTTTGAATGAATTTAACACTGAAATAAAGTCAGAGATAAATGCAAGTAACAGAGCTGAAAACTGAAATAAAAACAGAGTTAAATGAAATAAATAATAGACTTAACAAACAAGATGAGAAATTAGGAGACATAAATAACGAATTTGTGAATATAAGAAGCGAAATGAAAATGAGTAATTTAAGTATGAATAACCAATTTGAAAGTATAAGCGAGAGTTTTAAGGGAGTGAGTGAGAAGTTCGTTGAAATAAATAATAAACTAGAGAAACAGAGTGAGACTATTGCGACAGTGAAAGGTGAAATGACTATAAATATAAATAAAATACAAACCGAGATAAAAAATGATATAAAAACAATTAGTGAAAAGCAGGATGAGAAACTGCTAGAGACAGACAAAAAATGTGATGCGTTAACTAATAAATTTAATGATAAACTTAAAAAACAAAATGAAAAAATTGACGGTAATTTGGAGAAGTTTAAAGCTGAGTTTGAGATGGACATGAACAAGAAAATTGTTACAAAGATACATGAATATGAAGTAGAAATTGAGAGTAATGTTCAAGGTGTAATTGATGAATGTGAACGGATTAAAAAAGCAAATAAGCTACAAGAGGGTGTTAATAATGAATTCAAAAGTAACATTGAACAAATTGATACAATTAAAGCTAGTGTAACTAATTTAAAAAGTAAACAAACAAAACATGAACAAGAAATAATTAAAGTTAGAGAAGATCTAAGCTTAGCAATTAAACAAAAACTAACCAATGTGAGTGAGAGAGTGAAGGTTGACGTTGAGTTAGGTTATTTCAGTAATGAGTGTGGGGGGGGTGAACCCCATACAATTTTAAATTCAATAAAAAGTTTTAATAAGTATAACAAAGAAGTGGGGAAATAAAATTGGTACGGATTTTTAAATATTTTAAAGAGATTAAAAAATTCTTCTTTTTATACGAAGGTCCATATGAGTTTAGTGAAGTAAAAATGTTTTCATTTAGAGAGAATGTCAGGTTAATGGAAAATAAAAGAATATTTTATTTTGACTTTATAAATATGTATTTTGTTTAATTGTATTTACCTATTATTCTCTGCCAAGTACACTAAACGATATCCTTGGTTAACTTTTAACACGTAAAGTCAATTATTACACAATTTAATCACTGAACCGCTTCACACTCTCTTCATACATGATTCTTTCTTTTTAATGTATTTCACTGTTATTTTCCCTTCTTAACACTGTCACACCATATAACTTTTAGAATTACAGTTAGACATGATTATATTTGTAACACTTAAATAATTCACTTTCTATAGTTTTGTTTTCTTGATATATAAAATAATGGTCTGAGGTGCGCAGACCTCCTCATAGTTAAATAGGTTTTCACAATATCGGATTTCTTACATACTAGTTGTACATACTTATATATTATGTTCCTATCTATAAATTACTATTTACATCTTTTGTCATGGGATCTTTAACTTCTTGGTATTTGGTCCTTGTCAGCCATAGTTTGTCACAGTCAGTAAATTATCTTTTAGTTAGTACTGTTATTAGTTTTCTGTTTGGTGAAATAACACGTTACAACATGCGGAAACTTCTGGAAGGTGAAGGCCTAAATGACAGTCAGCCTGATGTGATGACATTGGAGAAGTTCTTAATATGGGAGTCTAAAGAATTATTGGATCTAGAAGAACTTGTACAATTGGTCTGCACTGAAGACAATGATGACAACAAGGTGTAACAGGACAAAAGCCTGTTTTCATATTTATGGTATAAAAGGAACTATTTTATGGTATTTTATTGTATTTTGCGCACATGTAAATGGGTAGGGCAATTTTCCCTTTGTTTAACGAAAACAACGCAGTTACATCGGTGCGGGACGATTCCAAGGTCAAGCGTACGTGACGGTCGACACAAGCTCTTCATATACTTTTCATTGGTCAACAATGCGAGGCGTAATTAAAAAATATAAATGACGTAACAACAATAACGCAAAACCAGGGCGTTTCCTACTTCGAGACAAAGACAATGACGTCAATGCACACACACTTACGCAAAATGTGCGTAGCATCCAGTCCCATTCTGCTGTACACCATTGTAGTGTGAAGACGTTGTCAATTTTGCTGGCAACAGTGTAGCCAGCGAAATGAGTTTAAAGTCAGTGACAAAATGTAATTCAACATAAGCAGTGCTTGACTATAGTAATGTAGTAAGCAAAGTAAATTCAGTGGAAAGAATGACCAGAAATCTTGGAAAATACGCCGAACACCTGCCCGGACGATGAGGAACGTTCACATTGGAAAACACTGATATTCAGGAAAGTCAAAATTGCAGTCATATTTCATTTAATTACTTGAGCTCAAGACTATTCAGATCATAACATGTACCTAAAATAATATTGTAATGAGAGGGAGTGAGTGAAAGAGAAAGAGTGTATGAAATAATGCCGGCAACCAAACTGAGCCGTTTGTGTCTAGTATTAGATCAGAATAAATTAAATGGAACCACTTAAGTATATTACTCTCTGCAGGGTAAAGAGATTTTCTAGTTAATCAAAGAATATAACGAAGTATTTAAAGTCATGACTAACGAGTATAAGAATAAGCATATTACCGCCATTTTGTTTTTGTCACGATAAAGAAGCCACTGTAATGTATGATGATTTAATCTTGCAAATTCGAAATAATAAAACTAAATTGATTTACCACAATATTGATGTTGATAACTTCATTTCAATCACCAAACTGTCTCTATTTACGCTTAATACAAACTCTGGACCCAGCAAGAAACAAATATAATTATGCTGACAATGTGCTCGGACAATTATGGTAAGTACCATAATTATTGTAAGATTACCATAATAAATAAATACGCAAAAATAAGTATAAATTTGTATATGAACAAAGGTAAAGGGTTAAACAGCAAGATAAAAGCTGGCATTGACAAATATTACTGAATGAAGACCGCCTATAATCTTGCAAAGCATTTCACCACAATATTCTGAGAAAACCGTGGTTGGAAGTCCAATCTGATGATAGAGAAACTGATACAACCATACAAGGAAGTACAAAATACTTTCTTTTGTATAGAGAATATAAGAAGTAGTTTCTTTAACAAACAAAATTAATTTAATAAATTTAAGCAAATCTAAACACTGGTGTATTACTGTATTTATTGTGTAGTGTATTAGTCTAGTATTAAATATAATTAATTCACTACCGACTCGGAACACAAAGTTTTTTATGGGTAAACACATAAAAGTTTTACCTTAGACCCTGAACCAGTTTTCGCGTTTAAAAAGCTTCTTCAGAGGCTGCCGCTGGCAGCACTCTTGTTCTTGCTGATGGTATCGACTTTTGAAAGATAGATGTTGTGTGTGTGTGGGGTGTGATATGTTCAAATAATGTGTGTGATTTGAATTGAGTCTGTTCGTTTAGGATGTCGTTTTTATATGTTTTCGTGTGTTTGTATATTTCCAATTGTTGAAGAGTGTCAAGTTTTCGGCCTTTTGTGTGAATGTCCATGTTATTGACGATGTTTTTGTATGATTCAAAAGTCGACACTCTCCCCAAGAACAAGATGGACAGTGCTCCCAGCGGCAGCCTCTGAAGAAGCTTTTTAAAAGCAAAAACTTGTTCAGGCTCTAAGGTAAAACTTTTACGTTTTTACCTATAAAAAACTTTGTGTTCTGAGTTGGTAGTGAATTAATTATATTGCTACGACAGCACAGAACAATCTACGCGTTTATCGAATGCGCCAGAAAGATCTCGACGTAAGCGTGTGGTGTACGTGATACTAGACGCATTTTGCGAGAATTTTCTCGACTGTGCCAGGCTTTGCTCGGGCGCTCGGACTGTGTCAAGGCCGTAGCAATTACGTAGTTCGCGAGAGATAAGACGCAGTTTGGAAGCTTCTGGTGTGTGAGCGTAACTATAAATACATCGCGTCGCGGCGATGCAATACTACTAATATGTTATTGGTATTACTAATTTTATCATTTGTAATTATTGTACACTGATAGGTTAGTATTATTAAGAACTTAATAAAACAATAAGAAACTGGAGAATTGTTAATTGCAGATACATAAAACCGTGGTACAAAAAAATGCAGTGAATAAAGGATTACTGTGGGCAGGCCGGCACAGTGGTAGCGTCTTTGACTCATAATCAGAGTGTTGCTGTGCTGTCGATGTGGTGAGATCGGGTCAAGGTCATGGCTCGATTTGCTCATCCACCCGCACGTACGCGGACAAATAATATATACATCTTCTCGAGCATACCCGGGCCAGATAAATAACAAGGGCATACAATATAATATATTACATACATTAACATCACTCTTCCCCCCACCGCACGGCTTGCCCCCTGGGCGTGGGTTAAAAGGTTGGCTAATATCTCTCTGGCTAGGGTGGGGCGTGAGTTCTATCATGGCCAGAGGGCGCAACAGGCCTATGACCTAATGCTTGAAGTGGAGAAGAAGACAAAGGATTACTGTATCTCCAAAGATTACAAGAACTGTGTATAATGAAAATTAAATCATCAACCTGAAACTTCCAGTATTTTTGGAATTAAAACAGTATTTGTAGAGCTTACATATTCTAATTAAATATCACTATTTCATTAACGACTCGGAACACTAGGTTTTTTATAAGTAAAAGCATAAAGTTTTACCTTACAGCCTGAACCGGTTTTCTCCTTTAAAAGGCTTCTTCAGAGGCTGCCGCTGGTAGCGCTGTCCGTCATGTTGTGGGTGACGGAATTGAATTTCAAAAGATCGATGCTGTGTGTGTGGGGTGAGATATGTTCGAATAATGCGTGCGATTTGAATTGTGTCTGTTCGTTTAGGATGTCATTTTTATTTGTTTTTGTGTGTTTGTATATTTCCAATTGTTCTAGAGTGTCCAGTTTTCGGCCTTTTGTGTGTACGTGTAGAATGTTCATGTTATTGTCGATGTTTTTATATGTGTGGTTTGCTTCAATGAGGTGGTTTGCAAAGGTGGATTCTGTAGTGGAGTGGAGTGCCTTTGTATGTTCAATGTATCTCTGTTTGAAGCTACGTCCTGTCTGACCTATGTAGAATTTGTTGCAATTTGAGCAATTTAGTTTGTAAACACCGGGTAGATCGAATTTGTTTTGTGCTTAGTGTGTGTGTTTTGATAGTGTGTGTTCTGTTTTGTTAGTAGTTTTGTAAGCGATTCTGTATCCTGCTTTTTTGAATTTGTGGGCTATTTTTTCAGTTTGTTTGTTGATGTATGTTGTAACGTAACAAAATCATCGTTACATAGAAAATATAACTAACACCCCAAAACCTAAGAATATAAGATATGCATGTCTTGACTAATATAATTAAGACCTAATAAGAGAAAGAGTAAAGCATCAGAAAAGAAAGAAGTTAAAATTAAATGGATCATCAAATAATGAAAAAGAAGAAAAATGAATTAAAATACTAAGTCAGAAAACAAGACCCAATAGGACCTATGAGTGAGGGAAACATAACTAAAAGTAGAGGAAACCATATCTATGAGTGAGGAATAAACTACCATAAGAAGAAAACATACAATACAAACCTAAGCATAAGTAGGGTATTTCTACAAAGAAGAATATAAACTGAGGAGAACAGAATACACATACAATAAGTGAGAGAAAATATATGTAATGAGAAGAAAAATACACAAGGACCAGACCCATACAAAATGAACGAGGGCACATACCCATGAATGAAGAATGGATTCCCAAGAAGAGGACACATATGATAGCAGAAACCCATGAGCATTTTAATGTCAAGATAAGAAGAGGAAGAGACGTTTAAGAAGAGTGGATAACATGGAGAAGGAAATTTTACTAGTGATAAACAAACACAAACAATAACAATGCGTCGTTTATAAGTGCATAAAATACTGTCACACACCCCAAACCCAATGAACACTAACAATATAAAGTGTCATATTTTTGGAACCAGTGACAAGTAGAATGAACAGTAATCTTCATGAAAAAACACAAACATTTAGTGTGTGATCTGTGAAACACAGATAAGACTGTATAAAACATAAGACCACACCAGAATTTCTGATAGAAACAAAATAACTGCTCAAAATAGCTAGAGAAATAAGACTGTTTCAGAATAATTGTTTCTGACTGATTATGAAAGATAATGATTATGAAATGAACAAGTTTTTATACCAATAACATGAAACAACACACAACATAGTTATTTATGTGTATAAATGAAAGTAATTATGACAATTTAGAGTAAGTAACGCAGTCCTAATGTGCATTACAAAAAGTAATCACATAGTACATGTTGATGATAAATAAATAATTAATAATGTGTATCAGTTAAAATATAATATTAATAAAATAAGGATAATACTGTGTTGAAGATATAGTAATGAGATTTGTTAGTAGAATATGTAAATAGAAATTGTGAATGAAAGACATTCAAAGGCATATATTATACCAAGCCAACAATGGATTAACATAACCTCAACTGATCAACATATACAATGTAAAATCAAAAGTAACTATAATAAAAACACACACAAGTATATTTCTATTATACACAAATCAAAATAGAGTTTATAAGGAACAAACTAACACCAATAAGAAGTAGACAGCACCAAGATTTACTTAATAATTAGTAAACAAAGAATGGCCAGAACAACAAGGCAGAGGTGACGCCTCATAATTACACAAAAAGCTCTATTAAAACAGATTCTTAAGAACAAAGGAGTATACCAGTAGTGAGACAAATAGCCAATACTACTTTGAGAACCAAGACTAACAAACAACTGATTAGCAGACTCCAAACATTCGTGAACAGAAGTTTGCGGAATATCCTGAGGATATGGTGGCCACAAGTTATCTCCAATGAAGAGCTGTGGAGAAGAACCCATCAAACACCCATTGACATTGAGATGCGTCATAGGAAATGGAAGTGGATTGGGCATACATTACGACGAGATGGAGACAACATAGCAAGACAAGCCCTGGAATGGAACCCACAAGGTAGCAGGAGAAGAGGCAGACCAAGGAACACATGGAGGAGGAGTGTAATAGCGGAAGGGATGGAGAAAGGAGGGAAGACCTGGCCCGAGATCAAGACGATGGCGCGGAACAGAGTCCGGTGGCGGAAGTTCATTGATGCCCTATGCTCCACTTAGGAGATGCAGGAATAATGAATGATGACTTTGAGAACCATTTACTGTATTTAAAAACATAAAATTATTGAATTATAATGTAAACCAATTATACATGTCAACCGAAAGTAGCTGCAAGCACCATAATTACAATTAATTCAGGACATATAACACAACAGTGAGAATAATAGCAACAAGACACACAATAAACCTCACCAACAGTCAAATTACAAGAAAGGAATACATTGTTAATTAATCAATAATCATATGAAATAAGTATCAAAATATCAAAAGCACAAACATGTAATATTATAAACAAACAGTACACATGAACAAAACCAGTTTGAGAAGTAAAACTTTGAATATATGTGTGTTAATTATTAAGGAACAATGTACCATAGGAATAATTGTATTAGGATAAATCATTTTGTATAATAATAAGAATTAATGCACCGGCATACCATGCCTAACCGTTTGGAACAGTGCATGAATATAAATTTGCTAACAAACAATAATCTGTGATTAGATAATAAGAGGAAATGACTCTAATTGCTATAAAAGAGTGTTAGTAATAATTATTTATTGAAAAAAAGTGGAAGGACTTATATTATAAATAAGATCCACAATAAGTGCATAGTGAAGGAGCTAACTTATTTATCAATGGACGGATTTATGGCTTGTTTGAACTTTAATTGTAGATCTGAGCATCCGAGAGTTAATAAAATTGTTAGTTTTCCAACTAAAACAGTATTAAAAAAGTTATCAGCAAAATAAATTATATGCATCAATTGCAAACAAATTGCTGACGTCATAAATACTCTCCGACCCAAAGTCGAATTGTAAAATTTTAGAAAATTAATTTCTGAAAAGGTGTTTGGGGAACGAGAGTATAGATTTATCAGCCAATCAGAAGAGCTAATCCCGACAGATTCGAAGTAGAATTTGTCCGAAGCAGCAACACTTAGTTTTTGTCATTCAGAGTGAAAGGTTACGGACCGTCGCAGCAGAGTATTGTTATAATTTGTGCGCGACCCTCCTAGTTAAGCATCGGAAGTAAACATAACCATAAAACTGAATCAAGGTTATGATCCTTTGAGTGAGTGAATACAGTGTGGTGAACAATGATAATCATGCCAGTGTATAATATCGGCAAGATATGTGAAATAGAAAGGGAGTACAAAACTAATTAAACGATTTTAACAATTTTTATGCATTTCTAATAACCAAAAATATTTGTTGTTGTCATACTTGAGTCAAGTATGGAACTACCTGACTCAAAGATGCTATTTTATTAATTAACCCACTTATTAAATAACGTTCCTTGTATTTATTTTAATTGAATAAATGATTAATCATAATTAAAAAACTATTAAACAAATTTTAATAGTTAACTAACTTTTGACGATTTTCAAGGTTAGATGCTGATTTGACTAACCTGTAACGAAGGTTAATGATTATAGTAATTATGTTCAAGAACGTTATTAAAGTTAATTAATGATAAAAAAATATGTTATTAAAGTATGTTTAAATGTTATTGCAAGTTTTTTTAATATATAATATCAATAATTACTGTCAATAAGTGACTTGAAGAGGTACAAACTAACCTCCATATCTTACCAAATGAGTAACTATTTTAAATTATTTTGATTAACAAGATAACAAGAACCAGTACTTGAATAAATTTTAAATTGATGGATCCTTAATGATAATTACTTATTAATAATTCTAAAAGAGAGAGAGAGAGAATAATTTAAAACAATAACTGTTGAGTTAATTATCGTACATACGACATTTTAACCTGTACTCCATACAACAGGGGTACCATATACGATATTTTACCTTTATATGATCTCATTCACTACTTTATTTTGTAAACACTTTTCTGTTAATGCATAACAAAAAGACTTGAGCATTTTCCAATTTGTATCTTGTAGTCTAAAAGAACACACGATTTTGGTAACAATATAAAAATAAAGTTAACCCTATTTGGTTAATAATTTGTAACTTCAAAACAAACAGTGTTACTGACCTTGAGGAACAAGAATCTCTGTATTAGAATCAGTTATTTTTTATTTGTGATTATCAATTGTTTGAAGGAATTTTTTGATTGTATTCCATTAATTTGATGTTAATAAACCTACAATTTACTTATCTACAATCAGTCTTTATTTTAAAAAACAAGTAGATCAAGAGCAGTCATTTTATCAGAAGGTAGCAATACAGTGTACAGCGCCAGAGTTTTGAATTTTGAATCGGTATCACTTACAAGACTTTTGATTACAACCTATATTTAATTTTCATCAGTGAAATATTATATTACTTGTCTTGTGTTGTGAAGTTATATTACAGGGACTACTTTAGAAGACTGCATTCTACAAATACATGGTAAGTGAAGGGAACGACATCAGCAAATACCTTTAAACAACTATTAAACAATTATAAACTTTTATTTAAACTAAACACAAAACAACCACCATTGGTAAAAAGATCTGTAATAATGTTAGTGTTATGAATTTGTTGTTTTCTCTCTTTGTCTGTTGTTTGTTTTGTGTAGGAGTTCACTGACTATTGTTCTGTCATATCCGTTAGATTCTGCTAGATATTTTATAGTGTTTAGTTCGTCTTTGTAGTCTTTTTCATCTAAGGGGATGTTGTTAAGTCTATGTATCATGGTTCTGAAGGCAGCTAGTTTGTGTTGTATTGGGTGATTTGAGGTGTTGTGTATTAGTGTGTCAGTTGCAGTTGGTTTTCTGTATATACTGAATTTGTGCCTGTGTTCTAGTTTTGTGATGGAGAGGTCTAAGAAGTTTATGGTATTGTTGTGTTTGTATTCGGCAGTAAAGGTTATGTTTGTATGTATTTTGTTTATGTGCATTAGTAATTGTTCACATTGTCTTTTGTTTCCCCTGTATAGTATTAGAATGTCATCAACGTATCTGTGCCAATATAGTATTTTATGTGAGCGTCTGTCATTGTTTGTGAGTATTTTTGTTGTTTCTAAGTGTTGGAGGAAGACTTCTGCTAGAATGCTGGATATGGGGGAGCCCATGTGTAAGCCATCGTTCTGTGTGTAGTATTTATTGTTATAAGTAAAGTAGTTTTGTTCTGTGATAATGTTCAGAGTTTCTGTTATTTCGTTGATAAGTTCGTCTGGTGTGTTGTTCTGTTTGAGTTTGTTTTGTAGGATGGTGATTGTTTCAGAGATGGGGATGTTTGTGTACAGGTTTTTAATGTCAAAGGAGGCTAATGTGGCATTATGGGGGATGTCTATGTCTTTTATTTTTGTTACTAGGTCTGTGTTATTTTTTACTGCAATGTTGTTGTCTAGTTGTGTGTGTTGTCTGATAATTTTGTCTAGATATTTTGCGAGTTTGTGTGCAGGGGCATTACGGTAGTTGATGATGGGGCGGATCGGAATATCTTCTTTATGGAATTTGGAAAGCGCTTGGAGGGTAGGGGCTGATGGTCGGATTTGTTTCATGTAGGGCTTTTGTTTGTGTGTCATTATGTGTTTGGCTTTGTTGACTAGTTGTTTTACTGTGTTTTGCTATCTGTCGGTGGGGTCGTGTTTTAGTTCTGTGATGTTGTTCTGTTCCATGAAGTTTTGTACTTTTTTGTGTAGGTTGTCTGTGGAGATGATTACAGTCGTGTTGCCTTTGTCTGCTTTTACAAGTGTGATGTTGTGTTTGTGTGCCTTTTCCCTCAGTTTGATGGCTGTGTGTATTTCTGAGTTGTGGTTGTTGTTGCCTGGTGTCTTATGTGCTCCTATTATATTGTTTATATTATGTCTTAGTGTATCTTGATGTTCTGGTGCTGTGTTTTGTATATTTGTTTCAGTATCAAATATTCTAATTTTTAGAATACATATTTGGTGAAATTTAGCCCCAATTCAGATGCTTAATAAATTGAAAAATCTTTAATAAAATGATTGTGATGTTATATATGGTAATGTAAATTCAAGGAATGAAAGCACTTATCAAAAATTATCGGCAGAGTTGACAAGCGTCACACTGTTAACATTGTATATATTTGACTGCTTGCAAATGTTTGCTATCCTATATTATTTATGTAGTCAGTAATGTCTCTTAGATCCATTATTTCCTTTTTCATTCATTCATTTATGGTTGGGCCTGTATGATTATACAAGATAGGAGAAAGAGAAACTAAAAAAAAGAAACATTTCTAACAAGATCTTTAAATTCATTTTGTTTTAATTGTCTCCAAGTCACGTTACTAATATTTAGAATTAATATTAGGCAATTACCTGTATTAACTTCCGTCTTGTGACTTCTTTAGTTTTTTCCTTAAAACAACGCGTTTCGAGAATAAATTCTCATCATCAGGTTTTTTAAAAATTATAAAAACATCAAATTCACCCAAAAGGGGTCGTCAACTATTTAAAATACACAAACACAAAAACACCACACATAATTAAACACCGACACAGTCACGGCACAGTCCGATGCGCATCGTCTCGCCGCCAACGACCAACTGTTGCACTTTGTCTTACACGACCGTTATCATTGCCCGCTGACCCATCGATATCGATGGCCGTGTTGTACAGCAGATTCAAACGGACCAGCTACTTAATGACAAAGTTTCGTTCCGAATTATTCTTGTGATAACTTGTAAAGATTTGACTGGTTTTCAATTACAAATTTACATAAGGCTTAAAAACAGATAATGTTAAATTAAATCTACTTGTTAAAGTCTATGTGCTAATGTTTCAAAGGTATTGTATGTAAAGATTATATTTGTATACTTCATATTTCCTTGATTTTTCAGATTCGTAATTTTGTTTGTTATTTCCTAAATCATTATAACTAATGTGAAACATCCTTTAATGTGTCATGGATAATTAGACTTGTAGATGTTTTAGATTTAGAACCTTTTCACTTAATCAAAAGAAATAAAATGTTTTAGGGATTAAAGTACTGATACATGCAACTAATTAGATATATTTTACAGTGTGTTCTAGGCTACTATATGTTCTTACAAAAGCGTCAGAAAAACGTTACCTCACTAGAATTGATCCCAGTTTGCAGTCTTGGTGCGTTCATCATCACATATGCTATTGGTATGGCAGTTTATTCGTTTTTATGTCAAGTACATATATCTGTATGTATATAATGGAGTAGAGAACTGGTATTGCCTGCCTGTAGATTTCACCTTAAAGACTCCTTTGGTGACTTGCCTAATGCCCTCTACTAATACCCTTTATTAGATTACTGCTCTGCTTGTAAACCTTACCTTTGGCCTTATGTTTTTCCATAATTAACTTTTATGTTTATAAAAAAGGTAATGAGTATCTAAACACAACCAGTGTGAAAATTTAATTGTCTGTGGGGTTTTTAAGCTGAAATCATCTTTGAATTGATCAGTTCAGTTCTCTGTAAAATAAGTTTAATGGTTAAACATTGTAAAATATATACTTTACAGTAACATGAGAAATCACATACTTGTACCCTTGAATGCACATAAACAAGAAAATGTGAAATTGAAAACCCTAACATCTTTACTATAAATATTTTCTGTGATAGCTCAATATAAATAGCTTTCATGGATAAATGCACCAACGGAAAATTTGTTTTAGTAATCATGCAGGAAACAATGTGGGGTAACTTATTTTAAAATCCAAAGTAATCAAAGTAAGAAAAAATACCTTCATCATTTTCTTTTGTAAACAAATAATTTCAAAATTACCTCTAAATGAAATATGGCAAACGTTTGAAGAGAGTAATTGTAGCAGCAAGCCAATAATTCACATACATTATGTCTTCATTTTAAAATTAAAACACTACACCACCCCAAACATACGACAACGACTACATGACTGTTTTCTGATATCTGTTTATCTGAAACTATACTGTTTAGTCTCTACATCTACTATCTATCTACTGTTTATCTGAGACTTACAGCTAAATTTCAAGATAAAGGCCTACTTGTAGTGTTTAGGAATTAAATTCGATGTGCACTCTTTATGAACAATCTACATTTTGTTACAGTACTTACACAGTAAATTCATTTATTATTTCAGTGTTCTATTTGTGCCTTTCCTAAGTGTTGCAGTATACACATTATTATTGGTATCCAAGTCACTTTGTTATTTATAAATTAATAAATTACCTTAGATCCGTCGTGTGACATTGTTTTATATTTAGAATTACGCGTTTTGGAACATATGTTCCATCATCAGATTCCTTTACTCATTTGAGATCATCAAATGTTAAAATCGCATACTCAATTGTTAAAAACAATTGTCAATATGGGTGTGCACCCTATGAAGGCTGACCGGACGCTGAAGTTGTCTACGGATGTTTTTCCAAGTTCAGGGCTGTATCATACAGCAGGTTCGATTTAAAGTTCAGATGGTCATTCAATACGAAATCCTGACTGTGTGTATTATTGTATGCTTTGTAAATTTTGAACTCCTCTAAAGCGTACATATACTGGCCTTTATTACAAATGTGTAAGGGTTTTAAATTCGATGTGAAGTCTGTGTAAGTATGTATGATTAAAGTTATCCGGGCTGTTTGGCCGTGGATCATGGTTTATTGCCAAACCAAACGTTTCAACAGCTCCAATGGGTGCCATCATCAGTGGAATTTAAAAATATCCTGAACGTAGGGTGTTCACGTCAGGCCCACAGTACTCTGGGCCTGACGTGAACACCCTACGGTCAGGATTTTTTAAAATTCCACTGATGATGGCAGCCATTGGAGCTGTTGAAACGTTTGATTTGGCAATAAACCATGGACCACGGCCAAACAGCCCGGATAACTTTAATCATACAACTGGCACCGGCCATGAAAGCCTTAGGACAATGTTCTGTGTAAGTATGATTGCTTGAAATTAAATGTTGCACATAGTTGGCTTTTATGTTATTAAGTGAAGTCCGATTTTGGTGTGTGTTCATTAAATCTCTTTAGCAATTGTATAAAAACAATCGCAATCATCACACGATAATTTATATACACCTGTTTTCTTTTCTAATGGTGTGATACTATTATTATGGCAGAGTATACTGAATATATTCAGTATATTGTTATTTGTCTAGAAAATTGTCGTGCTGTTAATTTTACTTAACATAAGTAGGGGGACCCAAAAGTAACGAGAATTTTTCTCTGGCAGTTGGTAGAACGCTAGTTCCGACTTCTCCTGCTTCACTAGACACCATTTTGTATCAGTTGCCCTAGCGGCATTGTTGTGGAAACATTAGCGCGGTCAGTGTGACTATTTTTTGTAAGCGCTGTTTTACGTTTTCGGCAATTTTTAAATTAATTTAATGGCAGACATTAAATACCAACGTGCTAACATCAGGTTCTGTTTCCTGTTAGGGAAATCAGCAGCAGAAACTGTCACAGTGCTTCAGACGGCTTATGGGGAGGAAGCTTTGAGCCAGGTAAGGATTTTGAGCCGAACAAGAAAGCACACGTGGAATGAATTTTGCTGCAACACGTTTCATCTTCAGATCTTCAGTCAAAATTCGTAGGCATGAACTCCAGGATATTCCAGTCATTTCCTCCAATTCATTGATTATTCTACGACGATCAAACATGATCGCAACACGGATTTTTTCAATGTTTTCGTCTGTTTTTGAAGTCGAGGGACGTCCCAGTCGTGGTTCGTCTTCAATTGACATTTGACCACTTTTAAAACAAGAAAACCGCTCGTAAATCCTTGCCTGGCTCAAAGCTTCCTCCCCATAACCCGTCCGAAGCATTGCGACAGTTTCTGCTGCTGTTTCTGCTGCTAACAGGAAACAGAACCTGATGTTAGCACGTTGGTATTTAATGTCTGCCATTGACAAATCGCCGAAAACGTGAAACAGCACTTACAAAAAACAGTCATACTGACCCCGCTAATGTTTCCACAACAATGCCGCTAGGGCAACTGATACAAAATGGTATCTAGTGAAGGCACCTAGCGGGAGAAGTCGGAACTAGCGTTCTACCAACTGCCAGAGAAAAATTCTCGTTACTTTTGTGTCCCCCTTGTAGAGGTTAAAATTTTTGGCATTATGTCAGAATAAGCGGTTGTAACAAACATTGGTTTTATGTCTTGCCCTAATTGGAGTTTTAACCTCTTATTTTTATGTTTTTTGAGAAGGTTATCAACTAATGAGCTGTTGTAACCATTAGCCAGAGCTATAATAGTGTTCAACTCATCAAGGAAATCATCCTTGTTGAGAGATATTGATAATAGTCTATGTGTGAAACAATTAAATGGCGCCATTCTCTGTTGCAGTATACTAGTTAAGAATCACTGTTTTAGATCATCCTATGATGATAGTGACTTTTTATCTTAAATATTTTACTTTTCATCTATTTCCTAAACTTTAACACAAGGACACACTTCAATCAAGTGAATCCTCTCTCAAAAATGGTAGTGCTACTAATCCTAGTTCCATTTCCTTATCTTCATTTCATTGTCAAACAATTTTGAACTTTTATTGAACGAATATTTAACTAAGTTTTTACAATACAAGAGTAGCAGCAAAGTTATATACATTTATTTGTATTTACAGGTTTTGCATATACACCATGGACTGCTGTGGCAGATCTGTTTCCTTCAAATCTGAGACTACTTGCCCATACTGTCACAACCTCATTCTGTTTATTCTCAGCATTTATAGTTACAAATTTATATGACAATATATGTTCACTCATAGGAACTGACTTCATGTTTTGGGTATTTTCTTTCTTGTGTCTCGTTGGTGTGGCGTTTGCAGTAATTCTGCTGCCAGAAACTAAAGGTCTGACTCAGGCAGAAGTACAAGAAATCATTAACAGACCAAGGATGTCCAGAAGGCGAATGACTCCAGTTGAAATTTCACCATCTGGGACCAATCTTGATTCACGATAGGATTTTTTTTACAAACACAAGACTTTTATATTATTATAGTAATGTTGTTATGATGAAATTAAAAAATATAACTAAATTATTGTAACTTTAAATAGAATCAACTGTAATCCACAAGGCTGTTTTGGGAACACAATTAATTTCATCACTTATAAAACTCTATCCAAGAAAACTTTCCAGACAAAATGCTTCCAGAATTAATGTGTTATCAAAAATATGTTTGGTAAACATTAGTATTTATCACTAAGGCCTGGTAAATGGTGTAAGTTTTATAGTTACAATTAGTACACACAAACACACACACACACACATACATATCAGTAATAACATGTGTTTGCTATATAACAAGCACATTCTCTATGCCCTGGTTAGTGCACCTGACAGCTTCTTGTTTTGTTTTTCTTAAACAAGTTTGACCATGGGCGTAGGCAGAGTTTTGGAGGGTCAAAATCTCCCCCTGATATTTCCCTGTCAAGTAAAAAACCATAGTACTGTTGTGATCTTACAAACTATCTACCACATTTAAATTGTATTAATAATAAATCTCGCTTACCTTGAGTAGCCCAGAGTTCTTCACACGAACCTGTGAATTATAAGCGTGACTTAGGATTTACCTCAGTAATGTATTCGACTCTCATTTTTTGTTAACTAACTCAGCTTTTATTAAACATTTTTTTATCAGGCATTTTAAACAATAATATAACTTCGGTTGATTATGATCTTTAGAATTCCAATTCAAACTACTTCAACTTTGAGGTCGAGCCCCAGTTAATACAAACACATAGATTTCAGCATTTTTTATTATTCAAATTATTATTGACTATTGGTTAAAATTTACTTATATTAAATAAAGGCGACCCAGCATTGCACACGCTCACATTCATTCATTTTACCCCATTATACTTTATTTCGAGCTCTCGTTAATTTATAGTTTCAGAGTTAATTGAAGATTGATTGATATACAGTTACGTATTAACGGCGTCCCTGCTGACACGTGCTGCACTCCGTATTTGTATCACTATTTGTCCGAAAATGTTACTGTGTTAATTCCGAAAAGTGGCTGTTGCTTACATTTATTCACTGTATCAAAAGGTTACCATTTTCACTGTTTTAGTTGAGTTTTATGAAATTTTCGGCTCGCTAGCCTTTATGTCGAACTGGCTGCGAGCCACAGCTGTAGACGACTAACTCCAAAACTGACACTTCAAGATGGCGAAAAACTGTTTCATCCTCGGCAACTTGGTCTCTCATTGGTCCAAAGGGCAGCACGTCACACGCTAATTAGTTAGAATCGTCTTCCTTCCGTTATTAACTTCGGGTTCAAGATTACACACCTTCTCATATCCTTTTGTCCTCTGAGCACACATCGCAAAAGGCGGCACACACGCGCTCGCACACACATTCCTATGTTTAATTGTTCTAGTACCTCTCTCAGCCTGGCACCGAGCTAAACACAGGGTGTTAAACAAATCAAGCTTTTGTGACAATAAATGTTGACCAGCCAAGTTGGTCCCAGATTATTACAATTTTCATAAAAATGAAAAATAAACCCCCAGCTTTATTTGCCCCGTTACAATATCCCCCCAATGAGAGGTTTTCTGCCGAAACAGAAAAACTCTCATTGTTAAACCCTAAGAGGATCAGCGAGGATGTGGTGCCGACAACCCCCCTTTAATTCTTAACACATCATGGGTAAACTACCCCCTAGCTCGGCGACTATGGCTGCACCTGAACGACATTACTGGACTTCTCTGTTCGAGATCCCAACACCGTAAAGTCGGACAGTTACTCACCACAGTACCACCTAACCTTGTAACAATCTAAATAAAATCAACAACTAGCCTTATACCATACCAGATCCTCAACCGATATATCTCCCCTTACATACATACTGGATTGCCTTAATCATGCCTTAATCAAGTACTGGGTGCGTACACATATTCATTACCAAATTAAACACACTATCTCCACATTAATTATTAATTTAAAATTCACATAAATATTGTATTTCTTCTCCTAAACAAAATTCATTCCTATTGCTCAATTTTTATTGGTTCACTTGATGTTACTGTTTCAAATCAAATTAAATTCTTTAAATTTTGTTCAAATAGTGAAATAAATCTAAGTCCTTTATCAAAGATTTCCTTTCAAGATAATTTATATCATCTCCTCCCATTAATTAATTTAATCATAATTCTCAAAATTCCAAAATCCTTTAAATGAATTTTCTTTATTACTTCTTTTAACTAGATGCTAATAATCATAATAAACAAAACAAAATAAACAACTTATTTCTATCATAAATCCCCTTATCACTACACTTGTTTATAAAACATATAATGTGAACAATATAAACCAGTTAATACATTATCAATACACATAATCAGCAATATATCCTGAACATAAAAACACAACAAACTGTACCTCAAAACAATATATATATATATATATATATACATTTTTTTTTTTACTAATTCAATGAATTTAGATTATAGAAACATTATTCTGATAATTACTAAAAAAAACAAATTATTAAATTAAATCAATTATTAAAAGGACATATGAATTGGTTACATTGAACATTATACACTTCACACCACTCATCAGCTGATGTCTTACTAACAGGTGAATGACCTTTCTATAGGCACACTGCATACAAATAAACATAATACAATATCAACATTCATAAAGAACATAAACCTCATTTAATTACAAAACACATCTCATTTGCATCTGAATACCATTTACAAACATTTCAATTTTAATTTTAATTGCACTTGTAATTACTCATCATTTTTTGTACCATTAAATTCTTCACAAAATTCAAATTTATTATTAACATTCATTATATATAACATTTCAAACTCAAATTTTATCAAAAATTTACACAACTTACAGCTTTATTTTAGCTTTAAATTCTATTAACTCTTTACCTTGTTACATTTTATTAATACATTTCAATTATGAATTTCTACTAATCATTTTCATCATCAATTAGTTTGGGTGATTCTCAATTATCCACAATGACCTAATTTATTGAATGGGTATTTAAAAATGGGTAATATAAATATAACCTTACCCCCTTCTTCCTTCTAACAACCATTTACAGATTCATATATATATAGGGTGACACAAATCTCTCAAAATATTTACCCCCATTAAATTCTCTAACTCACCTTAAATCATTCTCCTCTTATTACAAAATACCTGTTACCCTCTTTGTACCTAGGATGTGTGTTCCCTTCCCGTATACTCATTCCCTTATTAGTTCCTGGCCCTTTCCAGGTAACTCCGCCAAACCCCATTTAAAACTATTCAACTCCCGCCACAACGTCTTGCGTTGAGGGCTACAAAATTTCACCACCATCTATTTACTCTCCAATTTCATTACTCACTTTCTCTACATATATGCACTCCCTCTACTGTGTCCCTACTACCGACCCGTTTCTGTATTACTTTTATTCCAAAATTCTTATTCTGTCTAATACCCATGAAAGTTAACCTTGACTGACTTAACTGCCTTATTGAAATAATTATCACCCAAACTCTATATTTTACAACATTTTACATTACGTTAACCATTGGAAACTACACTAAAAAACTCATAACTACCTCAAATTAATTTAATCACCTTATTTAAAACCTTTTAAACTCATTTACTTCCATTGTTAAAACATTTTACTTTACTTCAATGTCATTATAAAATTCATACTTACATTACATCACCCAATTGAATAAACACATGATTCCTGTCATAGGCACAAAATTATAAACATTCATTACAACAAATATATAAAATCCATATGACTCCCTAACTAAACACATTTTACATTTATTCATTTACTGTCTATTATCAATTTCAAATCTCAGAAACATCATTTAAATTCATTATCAAAATTTATTCTACCACATTTAAATCAATTGATTAATTCATCTCAAATTCTTTAACTCAATCAATTATTTAAAACACAAATTATTTTAATTACCTTATTCCAAAACAATTACAGTTCATTTATTATCAACTTCATAATTATTCTCATTATTTGTTTAGTCTAATAAAATATTATTATTATTATTAAATCAATGTCTACTAAATACACGCATTGTTTACATAAAATACATTTTACCATACAAACACAATTAATCTCACTATAAATTTATTTACAATTTTTTGTCATTATTTTTCTGTTTACCACACCTCATTTCCTAATTTAGCCAGGTAATCACCATAAACTAAAATAATAAAATGTTCATTCACTTTGTTTGTTTAACCCCCATCGTCATATATGAGTCTTACTTTTATATAACAATTATCATCTTTAATTACACTCTTAACATTATAATTATTATTGTAATGACCATTATCATTAATTATATCGGTATAGTATTTGACATTATTGTCTCCCATTAATTCATAAAACCCATCTACCTTGGTAATTTTCGTCCTGTCTCCGTCAGTATTTTTGGTTAACATAAGGTAAGTTATTGTATCATATTCTTCTACTGTATCCATAACATCATAAGGTAAGTGTGTATCATCTACAACGGTATCATCAACATAATCATCAGTATCTACTACAACCGGTAAGTATTTCATATCGTCTATTTTCTCCACTTCTAATTTCTCTATCAACTGTTTATAATTTCTCTTTAACTTAAATAATTCTATCTCCCCATCAACACACAACTCTCTCTCTAAATATCTCTCACCATAATGCCATATCACACTTTCTCTACCATCCCATAGAGGGTACTGAATCATCACAAAAAATCAGGGAACAATTTGAAGACCTCATGTCTTCCAATACTAAGGGACTCTTGCCCTTCAAGAACAACATTTGTAAACACCTTGGTTCACAATAAACCTGGGGAAAATTTACCCTCTGCAACCCCTCTACCTGTAAACTCTCTTCATACTCTCTCTCTAACTGATTAACACTCACTACATTTCATCATTACACTCTACTCCAACTAAACTTTCATCAGCACTCTCAATATTCACCTTACTCTCTAACACCACATCTTTAATTATCTCATTGTTATTCTCACTTTTTACTTCAATATTAGACTCACTACCATAATTACCACTTACCTTGTTAATTATTTCTTCACTATTTTGTTCTTGTTACACTCACCTGTATTTGTACCATTTTCTCCCACCCCTACATTCTCATCTGTATTGACACCATTGTCGTCTGTTATTTTATTTCCATTTATACTATCTTTACTTACCTCATTCTCTGTTACTTAATCGCCTTTATTTTCGTTTAATTGGTCTGTCTCTAGTTTCCGCAATAATTTATCCCACTTTTTGTCACTTTCGTCAAACCGTTTATTAATAAGGTTAAGTAGGTCACTTAATGTATACTCTTTTTCTACCACCATTACACTGTCATCATTATCATTAGGCCCATTCACTGTCTTATTCTCTACTCCTATCACTTCAACTATCTTACCTTTATCCTCACTATGTTTTTTAATTTCGGCGAATATTCCTTCTTCTTGTTCTTCCATCCGTCTCAAATTATCGTCCAAATTACCCCACTCATCGTCCGTCATTCTATCCACAATCCTTCTCATTCATCCCACACAAAATCTATTTCGTTTACTTGTGTCATGTTAAACAAAATTTATTTATATTTTAACCAACGATTGTATATAAAAAAACCACTATTATCCTTAACACAATCGTTATCAAAAGTAAAATTAAACACACCAACGCTACCACAATATAACATTATTCAACGTAAATATATCCGTAATACACCTTAACCTCTAAATCACGCTTATATTCACTCGTAGGTGTGGTTTATATAAATTATTTCATAAACAGTCCAAGTTCGTGGCGCCAACTGTGATCTTACAAACTATCTACCACATTTAAATTGTATTAATAATAAATCTCGCTTACCTTGAGTAGCCCAGAGTTCTTCACATGAACCTGTGAATTATAAGCGTGAATTAGGGTTTACCTCAGTAATGTATTCGACTCTCATTTTTTGTTAACTAACTCAGCTTTTATTAAACATTTTTTTATCAGGCATTTTAAACAATAATATAACTTCGGTTGATTATGATCTTTAGAATTCCAATTCAAACTATTTCAACTTTGACGTCGTGCCCCAGATAATACAAACACATAGACTTCAGCATTTTTTATTATTCAAATTATTATTGACTATTGGTTAAAATTTCCTTATATTATACTTTATTTTGAGCTCTCGTTAATTTATAGTTTCAGAGTTAATTGAAGATTGATTGATATACAGTTACGTATTACCGGCGTCCCTGCTGATACGTGCTGCACTCCGTATTTGTATCACTATTTGTCCGAAAATGTTACTGTGTTAATTCCGAAAAGTGGCTGTTGCTTACATTTATTCACTGTATCAAAAGGTTACCATTTTCACTGTTTTAGTTGAGTTTTATGAAATTTTCGGCTCGCTAGCCTTTATGTCGAACTGGCTGCGAGCCACAGCTGTAGACGACTAACTCCAAAACCGACGCTTCAAGATGGCGAAAAACTGTTTCATCCCCGGCAACTTGGTCTCTCATTAGTCCAAAGGGCAGCACGTCACATGCTAATTAGTTAGAATCGTCTTCCTTCCGTTATTAACTTCGGGTTCAAGATTACATACCTTCTCATGTCCTTTTGTCCTCTGAGCACATGTCGCAAAAGGCGGCACACACGCTCTCGCACACACATTCCTACCTCGTTCAGATTGTTCTAGTACCTCGCTCGGCCTGGCACCGAGCTAAACACAGGGTGTTAAACAAATCAAGCTTTTGTGACAATAAATGTTGACCACCCAATTTGGTCCCAGATTATTACAATTATTATAAAAATGAAAAATAAACCCCCAGCTTTATTTGCCCCATTACACTGTCCTTTTATTTTCTTGTAAGATGAATCTAAATATAATTTACAGTGAACAATAATAATTAATTCTGTGTACCTACAGAAATATTGTTAGTAGATGAGCGACTATAAAATTATCCCAGTGGCAAAGCATGGGCCTTAAATAAGGAGAAACACTAGATAATCTCTTTCTTCACACTTTGTCTTATATTTTTACATGAGTTTATAGCAAGAAATATTTAATTACGCAAAAAAAATAGCTTTTGAGTTTGTTCATTATATAATTTCAGTTAAACGCTAATATTATATAAAGCTTTTATCTTATTTATAGTTTGGTTGGTAATCCGTTGACTTCTGCTTGTGAAGAAGTCAGTCACATACACCATCATAAATAGCTGTTTCTGTAGTGAACAGTTACATAAAACTTCAGTTCTCGTCATGGTTAATGAATGGACTAGTGTAGTCTTAGGAGTGAAACTCATAGAGTGGCTGCTTCTAGTGACATGATCCATTACAGTGTTTCAGTTATAACTTTAAAGTTAAATAAAAGATTTGTTTTTACATTATTTAATTTCTGACACACAAAAAATCATGATACTAACAAAATTGGAAATTGTATAATTTGTACAATTTCAAAAATTAAACAATGGTATTCAAAGTACATGGAAGTATACCCTAATGAAGTTTTATAAAACTGTGGCTTTCTCGAAATTCTTGTATGCTAGTGAGACATGAACTCTTGGTAAAAGGGACGTGCAGAAGATTCAGGCACCTGAAATGAAATTTCTTAAGAGGGACGCAAGGATGTTCTCTCTTGGATTGGAGAAGGAACAAGGGTATTAGACGCAATTTAAACATTGTATCATTGCACCAGAAGATTGAAGATCACAGAAGGACATGGTGTGAACACTTGAACTGTTTGCCTGATATCCGTCTAGCTGTGGCTGCCTTGGGTTATCACCCTACTGGGAAAGAGATGTCAGTAGACGAGGAGGAAATGGGTTCCGGAACAGGTCTACGGCTTAGCCCTTGGAGTGATGATGGTGATGATGATTCAAAGTAAAAACAAGAGTAAAGCATAAAAACAATATTCAAAGGCAAGTAATGAAGGACGGTTTGTTTCTTTGTGATGATTTACACAAGTGCAGTCACTTCCTTTAACATTATAAACTGAATGTCAGGCAGTCACTTCCTTAAAATGAATTATGTATGTGCTGGGCTGACCTTAACCACACTTAACTTACATGTTTACTTGGCTTCATTATTTTCTCATCGCATCATTGAATAGTCTGATAAATTGTCATTTAGTTATTTTTTTTTTATAGAAACTTTTTGAAAAGTGAAATGGTTCTTCCAACATTTTCTACTGATGTTACAGCACTGATCCACCAAAATGCTTTTTGTTGAACTCTGCCGAATGAAATTGTGCATATGCCCATGTGTTTGTAATGTCATATTCAACTTGCTATGAATAAACAGTATTTAAATTATCCAAATACCTAAGTAAAGGACGTTTTGAGCCTCAAATATATAGAAAATACCTGTGGGGTTATAAACAATCTGTTTATAAACAATTTTGGGTAGTTACGAATTTAATTATTTTCCTCCTGCTAAACTAAAAAAAGAAGACATTATAGATATGGCACATCGTCTAGTAAAGTCTGCATTTTTATCGTGTTAATCTAGCATAGTGAGTTAATTATATTCTGTAATTATTTCTATATTTACAAATCATCTACTTCATCATTCTTGTTTTGCTATAATGACACAACGAAACCAATAGATATTATGAATTGCAACAAACAGATCTTAATATTGCATATGATAATCTACTTTCTCTCTACA
The DNA here is from genome assembly GCA_034769895.1 of Magicicada septendecula. Classification (NCBI taxonomy): domain Eukaryota; kingdom Metazoa; phylum Arthropoda; class Insecta; order Hemiptera; family Cicadidae; genus Magicicada; species Magicicada septendecula. The sequence goes on along the minus strand of CM068373.1, from coordinate 81,247,210 downwards.
AAAAACAAAAGTTATGAGTTTGTTCATTCTGTTTTTTTCTACTTTCGCTTTATCACTAATTGGTTTGTTTCAAAGTTGTTACTAAAGCAATTAATTCATTTTTATAGGAATAATAATTATTTCTATGTTTTACCAGCCCTTGTTTGAAATTATTAAAATTTCCTTAGATTTTATTTAAAAAAAAAATTAAAATTAAAACACTTTCTAAAGTATATGTTATAAAATGTATGAGATTTCAAAAACTTATTTATGTTCATAAATTATAAATTATGTAAGATTTATAAATTATATGTTCATTAAAAGAGACAAAGAGCCATAGGTTTTATAAATATTTTGATATATTAGTTTTCAAGCTTTCACAGTACCACCAATAGTGACAAAATAATTAATCCGACAATTCTACATTGTTCACAATAGTGAACACTTCACTACACATGTGTTACAGCAATTTTCATTCTACTTAACATAAGATGTTATCATCCTAAATATTATATATATATATATATATATATATATATATCTTAAATACATTTTTCCAGGTGTTATTTATAGTTGTAATTTTAATTTATTATGACTACAGCTTTTTTTTAAACTAAAAAATGAATTCATATTCAACTTTTTCATGTAAAAAGTACTTAATTCTACATTTATTGATATATTTAGTAATTTGTATTTATTGAAATCCTATAATTTAGTAAAACTAAGAACATTGTTGGTTTTGTAATAACATGTTTGGCTTAGGTTCTTTATTATTTATTGAAGATTTGAAGTCTTAAATAAACTGGTATTAAACAAAAGACATTCCTGTTTACTTAATACTATTTTTCCTTAATTCACTTCTCAATTATGTTTTACAATACATTTTTAATATTTTGCTTAATTTTTATTAACTTATTCAGAATAAACCAGATTTGCAGCAAATGAAATATAAAAATTAACTATTCTATCAACACCCTTTGAAAATGAGAAATATAAAATTTTAATGTTTGGTTACTGTCTAATGGAATAGGCTGTAAGGAAACTGAAACTAACATTTATTTTAAATGAAATATTGAAGTTTACACTAAATGCTGATGAATACAAATTGTGATGAATAAAAATTGCAAAAAATGACCAAGGAGCTGCTGCAAAACATACAAAAATATAGCAACTGAGTGCACAAAGTTGTACTGACTGTATACATGTGTGAAGCAATTTTTCATAAGACCAATTCAAACAAAAAATTCTGGCGACCACACTAGTTTTTGAGAGAAAGTCAAACAGTAAAAAGAAATTTTATTTCCCTCCTGATCAGGTACAGGGTAACACTGACTGGTGGTGTGTTGTAATCATAGTCGTGCAGCATGTGTCTAATTAAAGGTTTGTTTATAAACAGTTTGCTATTATGTTTAAAAGTCAATTATCACCAAGGATGGAATAGAAGAAGTGATATGTATTCTCAACTCAGCGGGGGTGAGATCTTCAGCGATTATTTCTAAAATGCAGAAGCAATATAGAGTATGGAGAGAGATTTGTTTGAATAGTAGCAAGTCAATGAGTGGATTAGTCACTTTAAAAATAACTGGATTTCTGTCTGCGTTAAACAATGGAAAGGTAGACCTTCAGTTTCAAGGAAGGATGACAATACTGAAGGTGTGAAACAAATGACCCATATTAAACAGTGAGTTAGAATTTATGAAGTTACAAATTTTTGAAATTAAAAAGTACACTATACTCTCATTTATCCGGCCTTCATTTATCCAGAATTCCGGCTTATCCGGAATAAGTTTTCAAAATAATTTTTTTTTTAACGACTTTACCGGTGAATTTTAATAAACGATTTGTACTAAAAACAGCCTTTTTTGTGATAAATTCGACGTTATACCCATTCAGAGCTCATCAACGTGAACGTAATTACTGTATTATGACCATTTTGAAGAAAATTAACATAAAAGATGTAATTTATATGTCTGCTGCAGCGTGGGAAGATGTTTCTCAAAAAACATTAAGAAATTCTTGGAAAAAGCTGTGGCCAGAAATGGCGGAAAATTGCGACGCTGAAACTACAGAAAGTGCAGAAACTGATAATCTTTCTGGAAATAAAGAGATTATTGTATTGTTAAAAGATATTGAAGGTTGTGAAAATGTTCAATAGGAAGAAGTATCCGAGTGGTTAAATGTAGGTGTAGACCATTATAATCCCGGGTATCAATTTCTTGTCTGAGGACAAGATCATCGCTGAGTGTTCTAAAATATCTAACAACGAAGATTCAAGTTCCGATGATGATGATGATGATGCGGACGATATAGCAATGGCAATCAACCATTCAGAGACTACTTCAATGCTGGACAAATTATTAAATTATTTTGAGCGCCAAAGCGAGACAAACCCAGCAGAACTATTACTTCTAAAAAGACTCCGTCACAGCACCGTACAGTTAAGAAGAGAGAAACATCGCTAAAGCAGAAAAAATAATGGACTTTTTTAAAAAGTAAAGACTTTGATCATTCATGTATGTGTGTTTATTATTGTTTTTCTCGCTAAATTAAACTTGTTAATTTACTGAATTTGTACTGAATTTAATATAATGTATGTATAATATCCAATGCTAAATAAATTTGTTCTTGTTTATACAGTATAATATTCTGAAATAGATTTTGTTTTTCCTTAAGATTTACTCGTAAAATACAGTACAGTAGGCTATTACAGTTTGAATAAAGTCTTCAAAATAAAAAAACGCAACTTATCTGTATAGCGGTAGGTAAACATCGCTAATACCAGCAATTGTGCCATTCGTTTGGTTTATCCGGAAAGGCTCCAGTCCCATCAATTCTGGATAAATGAAAGTGTAGTGTAGTTCAGCATTTCCAATTGCTCGACAGATATGGTAAATTTTCCAAACATCTAATTTTGCTTCACGACAACGTATTACCTCATATAGTCCTCCTCCTCCTATGGCGCTACAGCCCAAGTCGGGCCCTGGCCTCCACCAATCTCCGCCTCCAATCTACTCTATCCATTGCAGCCCTCCTCCAGTTTCTTATCCCCATGTCCCTCGCGTCCTCTGCAACACCATCTTCCAACCTCTTCCTCGGTCTCCCTCTAGGACTCATTCCCTCCCATGTACCCAGCAGAGCCCTTTTGGGGTTCCTGCCACCCTCCGTTCTCATAACATGTCCGGCCCAATGCAATCTTTGCATTCTTATAAATTTTGAGAATGGTATCTCTTTATATATATGATACAGTTTATTGTTGTATCTCAGTCTCCATGAGCCATTTTCTTGTATTGGGCCTATAAACCTCGTATGGTCAACCCATCAAAAAACAATAAGTTGACTTAAAAATATTGGTTTAGTACTGGACCACTCACTACACAGCCACAACCTTATTATAAATAATTTTCATCTTTTTGGATAACTGAATGGAGAACTGCATGAAAAACATTTTTGTTCAGGTGAAGAGATTACAGAAGTGGTGCAAAATTTGCTGAACAGAAGACAGAAAGTCTCTTCCAAGACATAATTCAAAAGCTGGACTAAGTACATACATTTAAGAAGATGCTAACTGGAAAAACAATACAAGTTTTAGTTATAACGCTGTAAATAAAAATTATTTTAAAATTCCTCTTTACTTTCTGACTTACCTCTGTAAATGTAAACAGTATATATTTATTTTTTGTTGATATTGACAGTACCAGTATTTATTTCCTTTGACACAGGAAAGAGTATATTTACTTTATAACACAAAATGAAAATTATCTTTCTAGGATCTACTAAAAACCATACTGCTATACAAAAAAAAAAATAATAATTGTAATCAATTAATTTTTAAACAACAAAATCATCACTTCCAAACCAAAAATTAATACTGAGAGTACTACATGAATGAATAAGTTTTTCTGTTGCTGCTAGAAAAAATGCAAATTAAACAAGACATTCAAGCTCTTTCAAGGTAAAAATATTTCTGATACCATTTTTATAATTTTAATTTAATTCTAACGCAAAACTGTCTATAAAAAAACTAAACACACAGTCTTTGAATATAACAGTGTTCAATATCACCAGTATTATAAAGTGACAACTCCCATGGTCCTATATTTTGTCACAGGACAAATGGCTTGCCGCATGACAAATGGCGCCAATCGTACACTCTAGTGGTTTTGGTGGCCCTAAAAAGGACCTTGTGGCGAGAATGCTGATGTTGGTTGTGCCGCGCTAAGATGTTCGGCGGCTGAGCCTGCTGTTCGTGGCGTACTACAGTCCTCCTCTTCTTTTGGCATCGGGTGTAGAGTCGGCTGCCGGCCCAGCGAAATCCATCGCTGGAGGGCGAAGACGCAAGAACGCCGGCCCGGATTTCATGCACTAACCGGGATCGCTGGTTGGCTCGATCTGAGCACGTTGTTGGATTGGCTCGCTGTGTCCATCGATGGTACCGGAGAGCAGATGTTCGCATACTGCTGCCGTCACAACTCCACCGGGTCTTGAATGCTCTCCGGTAGCCAGCCACTGCTCTTCTCCAGATGTTGTGGAGGTGTCTGTTGGGCGTCATGTTGATTGGTGTGCCGGCTGGTAGCTCGCTTGCGTGGCTGGATTTTGCATCCGCAAGATGATCGTGGCCCCACATTGGGCGCCACTTGTCACAGGACAAATGGCTTGCCGCATGACAAATGGCGCCAATTGTACACTCTAGTGGTTTTGGTGGCCCTAAAAAGGACCTTGTGGCGAGAATGCTGATGTTGGTTGTGCTGCGCTAAGATATTCGGCGGCTGAGCCTGCTGTTCGTGGCGTACAACAGTCCTCCTCTTCTTTTGGCATCGGGTGTAGAGTCGGCTGCCGGCCCAGCAAAATCCATCGCTGGCGCGGAACTGGAGGGCGGAGACGCAAGAACACCGGTTCTATTCTTCGGCCGTTCCTTCCGGCTGACTCTGCGCCGATTCCGTCCGAGAGAGGAGAGGAGATGAAGTGCGTCCGATGGCGTGGCATTGCATTGCATGCATTGCATTGCATTGCATTATGGATGCGGGGTGTCTTTGCACCCGTGGCTTGATTGCAGCATCTGGAACGTGTCCAATGGCTGCCAGAAGTAAACTTAGTGCTGGTACATTGTCGACTGGTGACCTAAGACTGGAAAAGTAAACCGCCAACCAGTTAACTGAGAAGGCGGGGGAGTATAACTTTTATTTGATTGGTGCACTGCCGCTGGTACCGATTCGAGTGAACAGATGTTGCCCGTTTCAAGTCTAGTCAGCAGACGCCCTGAGGGCGTCGGTCGCTCCCCGCGAGGCGGAGAGCCTCCGTGCCAATGATTGATGACAGCGACAAGCAGCCGGCTCAGCGTGCTAGGAGGTGGACAGGAAGGAGAGAAGGACAGTTTAGGTGAAATACTCTGGTCTAGGACTGATGATTACTTTGTTTTTGTTTAATTTAAAGAGGATGGCATTATGGCGGGTAATCAAGAAGCGCCCGAGGGCGCTTGACCCGAATGGGCGGTAGTGGTTCTGATGCACTGATGGTTCGTAGGTACGGTAAGGTGGAGGTCGAGGCTTTAGCAAAGAGAGTTAGAGCCAGCGACCGGACAAAGGAAGTCAAGGTAGGAACACGGAGACCTCTTCGAATCACGTCGTTCCTTACAAACCAAGGGGACCCCGTCAAGGATCGGAGTGTTCGGGACTGGGAAGCTTCCAGCCTACATCTGTTGGTGGTGGATAAAAGAGACCACCAGGCGGGTGCCGCATAGGTCAATACGGACCTGAGAAATAGTAGATAGATTGTAAGTTTCGTGCGCATGGCCAGACGGCTGCGACACGAGAGGAAAGGAGATAATTTGGCTCGGACGCCGCGAGCCTTGGCAAGGGTTTCCGTCACGTGGGCGTTGAAGCAAAGGCGACGATCTAGCCGAACGCCTAAATACTTCACCGATTCTTTGTAGGCGATGGGCCTCCCTGCTAGGGAGAGGGGCTGGCATCGGGAGATGGACTTACCGGTGAAGCGGATCGCCTAGGATTTCTCCGTGTTGATCGTCACCCGCCATTTCCGTAGCCAATCCGGAAGCTGGTTCAACTGACGCTGCAGCTTTGTACTCGCAAATCGCGGGGACAGGGAGCTGCAGTGATACATAGCGTCGTCAGCGAACAAAGACAACGTGACTCCGGGCAAGACAGGCAGGTCGTTCGTGTACACAAGGTACAGAACGGGGCCGAGGACAGATCCCTGAGGTACGCCGGCGGCGACGGGTCGAACTGTAGAACAGGACCCGTCGACGATTACCCTGAAGGTTCGGTCGCTGAGATACGACCGGAGGAAAAACACTATGGGCGATGGTAGAGGGGAATTGGCAAGTTTGAAGAGAAGACCTTCATGCCAGACTTTATCGAAGGCCTTGCTCACGTCCAACAGTACGGCGGCCGTAGCCGCTCGCCTGTTGGTGGCGTCTGACAAGTGCGTAACAACGCGGGCCAATTGAAGCGTGGTCGAGTGCTCTCTGCGAAACCCGAACTGTTCGCTGCGGATGAAACCATCTAGCAGCGGCGAGATGCGAGCCAGCAGGAGACGCTCGAACACCTTCGAGATGACTGGCAAGAGAGAGATTGGTCGATAGTTTTCAGGAAGCATGCGCGGCTTGCGAGGCTTCGGAATCATTACGATGTTGGCTGATTTCCACAGGCGGGGAAAGTACTGTAGCCGGAGACAGGAGTTAAACAGCTCAAGAACGAGGTCAACGCCTGAGGCCGGGAGATTTTGTAGAGCAGCGGACCCGATCCGGTCAGGACCGGGGGCGCGACGGCGATTTAGTCGGCAGATAGATGAAACTGGTTCATCCCTGTTGAACGGGAGGGCTGGGACTTCGGGAGGGCGTGAAAAATGTCCAGATAGGAAGTCACGGACTTCTGCCGAGTGGGCAGGGTCCGAGACGCCTTGGTGAACAGTAAATTGCACCTCCATGCAGTCGGCGAAGACCTCGGCCTTGCCTTCTGACGAAGATATAACTCCGTTCGGAGTTTCAAGTGGGTTGCGAGTTCTCTTCTCGCGGGTCAGTCTACTCGCCGCTCTCCAGACGGAGGCGTGGTCGACTTCAAGAGACTCAAGGTGTGAGTCCCATCGATCAGAGTTTACGTCCCGCAGTAGCTGCTGGACGTAAAGAGACTGGGCCTGAAAGCGCCTTTTGACGCCGGGATCACGGGTTCTTTGCCATCTGCGGCGGAGATTGCGCCGTAGCCAGATGGCATGGAGGACTTCCGCAGGTAAGACCGATTTACGATGATTCACCTCGAGAGCATATGTGTGTCGATCCATGACACCTTGGACCAACTCCTGAAGATGAGTGGCTCGGAGATCCAAATCGTCACAAGTGACGATCGGGTCCGCGGGGAGTGATGGTAACCGCCGTGAGAGCTCATCATGGTAGGAGCGCCAGTTGACTCTCCTAACAATCTGAGCGGGAGGTCGGGGTGAGGCCGACAGCTCACGGGAATTTATAAAAAGGGGATTGTGATCGGATGAGAGATCCGACACTGACGAGACCTGGATGTGATGGGTCACGTCCTTGGCTATGACAATGTCAAGGACGTCCGGTCGATGACCGGAAAAGGGGAAGTGAGTAGGGTCTTCTGGGCCGATGACTTGAAATACCGGGTCGTCGGAGACGAACTGATACAGAGATTTTCCGTAGGCGTTGGCTACTCTGCTGTTCCAGGAGGGATGCTTGGCATTTAAGTCGCCGACTACAATGGTTGGTAGGGGATGATCGAGGAGAGCGTCCCACTCCTCGGGCGGTGGAGGTAGCCGCAGGCCGGGCCGGAGATACGCCGCAACTACGCGCAACTCCGAGCCGCCAGCGTCTATCGCCACCGCACAACCTTCAACAAGAGATGTATCTAAAGGGGGTAGTGGCCTGTGGGATATCCGCCTGTGGACTAAGACGGCTGTCCCCCCCGAGTGGCGACAGCCAGGCCGCTGGGGACGATCCTGACGAAAACAGATGTAAGACGGCAGGTTGAAGGTATGGTAGCGAGCCAGATGAGTCTCGCAAAGGAGGACGACATCAGCGTCGTACTCCGTTACGAAAGTCATCAGTTCAGATCGTCGAGGGACTACCCCATGGGCATTCCACGCAACGATCCTAAGACTCCTAGCCATTCAAAGGAAGAAGAGGAAAGAGGGTAGACAGTGATTGAAACACCAGGGCGAGAACCGTGGTTGTATCTGGAGCAGACCTGATGTTATTTACTAAAGTTTCAGCCCAGGCAGTCAGGGGGTCCACCGGGGGCCGGGAAGATTCCCGAGATTCCGGAATACGGACCTGGCTGCCCTCGGCCGGTGTTGCAGATGGCGCAGGGCTCGGGGACGGACGTGAGGCCTGCTCAGTTGGGAGCTTAGGTTGATGGCTGGGGGCGGGCGGGGCCCGCTGAGGTTTTACAGGCAAGGCCTGTGGAACTTGTCGCTGACGGCGACGAGTGCGCTTCGGTTTAGAGCTCCGAGGAGCGGAAGGCGGGACTGATGTAGCGGCCACAGCCGCGTATGAAGGACCGGGCGCTCCGGCAGGCGCCGGGACAGAAGGGACTGCAGGCGGCGTCGAAACGTCGACTGCAGGCGGAACTGGGGCCCTGGGAGCAGCCGGAACTGCTGCCGGGGCCTGAGATGATGCTCCGGAGAGAGGTTGGAAGGCCTCTCTGCGGTTAGGGAGGGGACCTGCAACACGGCCTGCCTGCGCGCCAGGGCGAGCAGGAGTCCGCTGCAGCTTCATGCTGATATAAATTCCCTACATCCTCTATAACTAGCCGGATGGTCCCCGCCGCAGTTGCAGCAAATGGCCGTGAACCCCGTCTTGGGCTTATCACACCCACGATGAGGCTCAGTACATCGCACGCAACGCGGAGGGTGGTTACAGAATAAACTGGAGTGGCCAAACCTCTGACAGTTAAAACATTGCGAGGGGCCTGGCCGCGGGTCAAAAGTACGAACTTGAACCCGAAGGTGCAGGAAGTTTTGGAGGCCATAGACCTCCTCGAACTGGCCTACTTTGAGTAGTTTCACTAGAAAACTATTCACAGGACGGCGATCTTCCCCCTTGCCAGCGTGCAGTACACTTACCGCCGTCGGCGAATAGCCTAAAGCGACAATTTCCTGCCTGATGGTATCGGGGGCGGTCCAGGAAGGAAGTCCAGAAAGAACTACTTTGATTTCGCGCTCTGAAGGAAGCGCGAAAGTATGAAAGGAGATCTTCCGATCGGTGAGAAACTGTTGGACCGATCGGAAGTCCGGGATTGTTGTGGCCGCAATTCGAAGCGAGGCGCCTTGGCACCTGGCCTCGAGTTTGGCTGAAGGAAGCAGATTCTGCAGGGAACGGAGAATTTCCCTGTAATTACGATTGTCGGGAATAACAAACGGCGGAATTTTTGGTTTGGGGACAGATTTGGAGTTTGGCTGAGTAGGTTGGCTGGCGCTGTTACCAGGACTGGATACCCGATGCGTAGGAGCGGCCGGTGGCGGGCTGGCGACTAATTTTCTCTTGCGTTTGGCAGACTTGCCCTCCACAAGCGAAAATTCACCGTCCCCCGTCCCCACACTACACATCGACGCACAGTCATCACTTTCACATTCACTTTCACTGATTGTATGGGAAGGTAGCGGGGTAGATCGAGGACCGGTACCGCAGGTTTCCATTAAGGTTACCAGCGGTGCCGGCAAAGGAACGGGCGTTGCGTTCGACGCCATCTTGGGATTAACCGAAATGAATGTCGAAGACGCAAAAAAGGGCTAGGAAAGAGTGACTTTCACCAGCACTGAATCACTACACTGACAGACAAAGAACACGAACACCAGACGCGCACTGCACACGAATCACAAAAACACACGCGCACGACACAATACACTAGTAAATTGTAGCACAATGAAGATGATGAACACTGATGATGATGTTGTGAAGAAATCACTTTGATAGGTATATAAACAACGGTAAAATTCACTTGCAAAATTGCCATACAAAGTGACGCAGCCTACCTGGGCAACAGCTTTAGGTAGACACGCTCTGATGGCGTGGCGATGAAGAGTGTGCTCAAAATTTTCTGCCGGCCCTGGTTTTATGCACTAACCGGGATCGCTGGTTGGCTCGCTCTGAGCACGTTGTTGGATTGGCTCGCTGTGTCCGCCGATGGTACTGGAGAGCAGATGTTCGCATACCGCTGCCGTCACAATTTGTAAAAAAAAAACATATCTTCTCTCATGTTAAGAATAATTAAGTCACCGATAAAGCTTTCTGTCTATTTTTTTTAATAAACTGTTAATGCAAACATCTAGTATAATGAAATTTACTGAAACCCATTTGACAACAAAAAAAGTAAATCATTTTATCATATTAAAAGTACTGAGTCTGTTCTCCACAGATAACCAGAAGGAAACGGAAATATTTCAGTAGGTGATTCAAGAGCTAAAATTAAGAAAAAAATATTATATATTTTTATATATATACATATTATACATATTATATACATATATATACATACATTTATATACATTCAGAAATGCTTTGTTTTTGAGTTATGACCAGGTACAAATTTAATCCATTGTTGTTTTGAAGAAGTTGGTTTGCAATACCAGTAATGCAATATGAAAATTCCTAGAAGACAAATTATGGGGCCAAATTAGTGGTCCCCTGTGTTGTTTGATATGCGATATTAAAAGAAAAGGGTCCCCAAGCTCTATTCAGATTTGTTCATTGATTCATTCAATTCAGTAGTGATACACAGCTCCTAATGAATGGTGATGGACATTCCTCCAACCTACCTTGGAATTCTGTTAAACTCGGTCTATTCACTTTTGGATCTACTGGAACCTGGTGAGGAAAGTTATAGCTACTATCAACTGGTCATGTTGCTTCTACTCTGTTGACATTCTGGTTGGTGGCACTTACTTCTGTGTCACTTATTTACCGTAGTTTTGGTGGTATTTAATTCATGATCCAGTCTCATTCCTGTGGTGTTGAACTCTATTTAAATAATTTACCTTATATTTAATCCGCTAAGCGATCTTCTGTAATATGTTTTTACAACATGTTTCGGGGATAAATCCCCATCATCAGGTAAAATGTTTATTCACCCTAATGCATAGGGGTCGTCGAAAATGTTAACGCACATAAAATGTAACACATAAAACTAGATAAAATCACATAAAACACATACAACACACAAGCGCGTGATACGTGACCCAGTGCACTGGACGGTTTCCGATCGTCAACTACGTAGCTTTTACGCGTGTTTCATTTCTTATTTTCAATGCGGTCTCATAGAGCGATTTAGATTTAAATATCAGCTGGTCATTAAGTAATTGTTCTTTATGTATTTTTCAGGCCCTGTAAATTTCAAATTCTTCTAGGGCATTCAAAAGATGACCTTTATTACAGATGTGTATAGGTTCCATGTTTTCTTTAAACCCGGTGTAATTATGGTTTTTATTTATAAGGTGAAGTGCGTAATTTGATGTGGTTTGGTAGGGTTCATTTTTGGTAGATGTTCTCTAAATCTATCGATGAATCTTCTGCCCGTCTGTCGGATGTAGAAACTATCACATTCACTACATCTAATTTTGTACACACCTGAACAATCTTCTGTTATGGTTGGAACACGTGTTAAGTTATGCTGACCGTAATTTTTGTTATAGATGTAGGAAGGCGAGACCCGGTCATCAGCCGAGGATGCAGCAGAGATACAACAACACACAGCAGAGGAACAGCGAAAGACGAGCCGAGAATACAAGAAACGAAGGAGGAAATCCGCAGGCGGGAAGAGTGTACACACCCAGAAGTACGGCTGAGCGGACGGAAAACTGATAAGGACAATGGATGAGGAGGCCCGGCCATTGTCGATAGATAACTGCGGGGTCCATGGAGATAAATACAAGAATCACACAATTCACACGGACATGGCTACCGAATTGATGGAAGAAGAGGAGACGGGAGAGATGAGACCAGAAGCCTGGTTGACGGAGGTAAAACTGGAAATTGAAGGTAAGCTAGTTACGACACTAATAGACACAGGTAGTGAAGTATCAGTAATAGCAGAACACGTACTAAATAAATTAAAGGAAACCAATAAAAATATTCCATCCTTGCCAGTTGCGGGAGTAACCATTGTAGGTATTACGGGTGTTAGAAGTAAACGGGTTACAACACAAGTCCAGTTGAATATATTAATAAATGGGGAAAGTTATGAGAATACATTCTTAGTTGTAAGGGGCTTAAACTTAGAAGTAATATTGGGTAATGATTTTCTGATCAGGAATAATGCGGTAATCAATTTTAGAAGGAGAATTTTAGAATTGAACAATGAAGGTAAACAAATAACAGTTAATTTTGAGCGGGTGTTAGACACAGTAAAGATTTCGGGGATAAGGGTTATACTAAATAGGGTCATAGATAGGGACACGGAATTTAGTATGAATATGTGTAGAGAGAGAATGAGTAAATGGGAGTTAGAGGAGCAAGTTAGTGGAGATAAATATTTTGCTAGATGGGTGTCATACTAGGTAAAATCTGTTAGTGATTGTTAGAGTCAGAAGGGTGGAAGATTATATATATATATATATATATATATATAGAATGCCAAGTGGTAAATCGAAACGTTATGAATAAACAAGAGTCACCCAAACTAATTGAGAATGAAAATGTTAAAGAAAGTCATAGTTAAAATGAAAACATAATTGAAACAAGTGATAGATTTTAATAGAATCTGAGAATAATATAAAGCTATAAAATGTGTAATTGTTGGTCAATTTAAATGTAAATTTTATTGTTTATTGTAAGATAATAATCACCATGTTAATTTTGAATGTTCTATTTTATTATGTTGTATTATGTTTGAAGGTTAAATTTTAAAGATGTTTCATGTATTTTACAGTGTAGCTTTGTGTAGTGTATATATGTCAAGGTCGTTCACTTGACCCAGAGAGATCAGCTGATGACTGATGTTAGATACAGAACCATTTTCTAATAATTAATTCACACAATGGTGTTACTTAATTGAATTAAATGATTTTAAAATTTTTTGAGATTGAAAAAATAAAAGAAATATTTTGGAAAATTAAAATTTTTTTTGGAAAAAAAAGGGGGAGGGTTTTATTTTTTATGCCTGCTGTATAGATGATGTTTTGAGTTTCAAGTATGTTATTGTTTACCTGTATGCCTAGTATGTTTAGGGAATTATATTCTTTAGTATGTATGTATAACCAAATGTTAGGATAAGTGAATTTAGATCTAATAAGATGTTACATTTATTATTTTTTTTTATTATGAGTAGTGGTGAAGAAAATTGATAGAGTTGATAGATTCATATAAAAGATTTTTGGTATTTGAATGCAATTAGGGTAATATAACATTTTAATATTGGGATTAGATTGATCTCTTGGAATTAATAGAATTTAAATGATTTGAGGGGAGTTGCTTAATGATTTTGAGTTGAAATTGTAACGTCTAATCAATGAAATTTAAAAACGACTAATAGAAAATTAAAGTTCAAGTATGATATGTTTTGGTAAAGTTTAAAGCAACAAAGTAGTGTAGAAATATTTTAATTTTCAATAATAAGGAGTATGTGTACGAGCCCAGTACTTGCTAAAGGCGACCCAGTGTGCATGTAAGGAGGAACATATCGGTTGAGGATCTGGCATGGTATAAGGCCAGGGGTTTGGATTTTGGGGTGGAATGATAGAAGGTTAGGTGTGCTGTGGTGAGTATCTGTTCGATGTTATGGTGTTGGGGTCTCGGTGTTGGGGTGGTCCAGTAATCTCGGTCAGGTGCAGCCATAGTCGCCGAACTAGGGGGGTAGTTTACCCATGATGTGTTAAGAATTCACGGGGGGATGTTGGCACCATATCCTCACCGATCCTCTTAGGGTTTAGCAATGAGAGTTTTTCTGTCTCAACAAAAGACCTCTCATTGGGGGGGGGTATTGTAATGGGACAAAATGGGGTATTTTATTTTATTAAATTTATGTGACTATGGCAGCCAGTCCCCGACATAATACGGTTTTCGTGAGACAAAGAACAGTGTTATAATTTTGCAAGTAGGTGTGTTGAGACGCAATAATTCCAAGAAAACGGGTGATGTGTTGCGAACTCAAGCGCGCAACTTAAGCACGCGCGCGGACAGGACGCCAAGACACCTCAACCAGGAATCAACCAAGATGGCCAAAGATGTTAAATTTCTTGCCACGTGCTAGGTTGCTGACGGAAGTCTGACAAAATCACACCCATTTGAGTGACGTGACGAAAGGCAGTGCAATTTCGTTAATGTCTAACACACCTGGACAGTCCATACTATGTGAGAAATGACGAACGTTTTGTCATCAGTGGGCAGTGTAATTTCCGTCTTGTCCAACTTCTGGAGGGGGGCATTTGGTTAACGCTCCCCGCTGTCTCCATCCACGCTTCGCCTGGCCAGGCAGAGTACCAACCGTGGCTCATCAGTAAATTTTTCAAATATTAAGTAAAAAAGAAGAGTGTAGTGGTGAAACGATGTTTCAAAATGAACAGTGCGGGTAGGGTTTAATTAAGGAAGGAAGAAAATATGAAATCATAAACTTTTGGACACCGAAAAGTGAACTTTGCGTGTGACGCGCCACGAGGTCGGGGGAGACGCCACTACCACAAGTAACAGTATTTATTACCACAATCAAATTTATTTTAATGAGTGTCTAAATAAATAAATGGGGGGTAAAATGGAATGAGAGTTGTATGTCAGCATTGCTGGGTCGTCTCAAAATTAGAATTTAAGTTAATACTTTAAGAACCTTATATTTTTTTTTCTCAGTCAAGAATAATCTTAGATAATATGTATAATTTGTGTCTATTGTTTGGAAGATAACTCCGGGAGAAAGCCAATTCAAAAATAATGGATATTCACAGTATATCAGAATAGATAAACTACTATGTTTGGTTGACATACTTTTTGAAAATGGTAGAAAAGATCAATGTTAGTTTTTGAGATTAAATGAAAGAGTACAACAATAAAATTCAATGTCACAGAATGAGTAAATAAATACGACTATTTCTGAATACAATTGAGAGTATGATTTATTGAAGAGTGTTAACCTAAGTCACGCTTATTCTTCACGAGTCGTGCGAAGAACTTTGGACCCGATTGAAGGTAAGAACAGTAAGGATGGTGTATGATATTAATTAATTACTTTGCTATTAATTAGTAGCTTCTCAATGGCGCCACGAACAGTGACAAGTTTATAAAAATAAATTTTAATAAACCACACCTAAATGTAAGCATAAGCGTGAGTTAGGAGTACGTAAAAATGTACGAAAAAATTAGGTTATATGTAACTAAGACCTAATGAATACCTAAGGTATGTAAAATAAGAAGTGTTAAAATATAGTATAATAAAATAAAGGTGATAAATTTACAATTCAAAAATGTCAGAAAATAATGAAAGTACTGTAAATGAAATAGTTGAATTTGATGAATCAGGTGTTATGAGTAGTCTTGAAGTACATTCAACTCCGAATGTAGGTCAGGACGACAAAACTATGAATATAAGTGGTACGAATTAAACAGATAGTACAGATGATTCGGGGATTCAGATGACCCCAAAATTAATTAAGGAAAGTAATCAACCTGAAAATAATATGATGAAATATCTATGTAGCACGCTGTGCAGTTTGAATAATAAATTTTATAAATTGAGCAGTGACGTTAGCGAAGTCAAGAGTAGTTTTGATGTACAGAATAGCAAATTTGATGTTATAAATAGTCGTTTCGATGTTCAAAATAGTAATTTCAACGATAAATTTAATAAATTAAAAAAGCAGAATAACGAATTGAAAAACGATATTAATGAAATTAATAAGCGTTGTGAAAGTACCAATGAAGAATTTGTCAATAAGTTTAACGAATTAGATATCAAGCTAGATATTTCAATAAAGAACATAGATACTAAAATTGTTGAGATAGATAGTCATATATCAGAAAAAATTGATAAACAAATACATGAGAATAGTGAGAAATTAATAAGTTCAGTGAATGAGTATAATAATGAAATAGAATCTACAATAAATAAATGTAATACTGAAAGCGAATATAAGTTTAATAGTGTAGTGGTGAAAATTGAAAAAATGAATCAAAATATTGATGAACATAAAAATAATACAGACATTAAAATCAGTGAAATTGAAAATACCTGTAAAACAGAAATACAGGCGTTAAATGAATCAGTCAATGTAATAACTAAAAATTGCATTCAATCCGAATGTATTAATGATAAAAAATTTTATTCAGTTGAACAGAGCATTAGTAGTGTTAAGGATGAGTTGAGTTTAGCAATAAACCAAAAGTTAAACAATATTACCGAACGAGTAGTAATTACACGAGATGTAAATAATGAAATTGAACTTGAAATTTTTTGTAGTGAGAATCGTAGAGTGCATCCAATGCAGTTTTTAAATAGAGTACGGGAATTCAATCGGTTTAACGGTAGTAGTTGGGAAGTAAAACTTATAAAAATTTTTAAATGTTTTAAGGGTAATTCCGAGATATGGGCGGAAATACATAGAAATGAATGGGAGAGGTATGAAAATTTTGAAACAGCCTTCCGTAATAAATACTGGTCAGAAGAGGAACAGGAGATATTGCGCAGCCAGATAATGGGAACTGGGAAATTTGGGAGAAATAATAATATTACAGTATATACAATGAGACTTTTTAACGAAGCAAAATACTTAGAACCACCGTTGCCATTCCAGTCGTTTGTACGCCATGTCAGCAAACACTTACCGAGAGAGGTACAGATCACGTTGATGACGAGAGAGGTAAGTGACATCAATGAATTAGAAAAAGTGTTAGATGTTTTTCAGAATATTAGGGACCAGGAAGACAGCAGACGTCCACAACAACCCAGTGGGAACAATGGAGGGAGTTACGCACCAAGAGGAGGACAAAACGTGGGAACTACACATAATGGTCGAGAGCCAAACAGACAATATCCGATGTGGAAATGTGATGGGTGTCCCGGGGAAAATTATGCTGACCGTAATTTTTGTTATAGATGTAGGAAGGCGAGACCCGGTCATCAGCCGAGGATGCAGCAGAGATACAACAACACACAGCAGAGGAACAGCGAAAGACGAGCCGAGAATACAAGAAACGAAGGAGGAAATCCGCAGGCGGGAAGAGTGTACACACCCAGAAGTACGGCTGAGCGGACGGAAAACTGATAAGGACAATGGATGAGGAGGCCCGGCCATTGTCGATAGATAACTGCGGGGTCCATGGAGATAAATACAGGAATCACACAATTCACACGGACATGGCTACCGAATTGATGGAAGAAGAGGAGACGGGAGAGATGAGACCAGAAGCCTGGTTGACGGAGGTAAAACTGGAAATTGAAGGTAAGCTAGTTACGACACTAATAGACACAGGTAGTGAAGTATCAGTAATAGCAGAACACGTACTAAATAAATTAAAGGAAACCAATAAAAATATTCCATCCTTGCCAGTTGCGGGAGTAACCATTGTAGGTATTACGGGTGTTAGAAGTAAACGGGTTACAACACAAGTCCAGTTGAATATATTAATAAATGGGGAAAGTTATGAGAATACATTCTTAGTTGTAAGGGGCTTAAACTTAGAAGTAATATTGGGTAATGATTTTCTGATCAGGAATAATGCGGTAATCAATTTTAGAAGGAGAATTTTAGAATTGAACAATGAAGGTAAACAAATAACAGTTAATTTTGAGCGGGTGTTAGACACAGTAAAGATTTCGGAGATAAGGGTTATACTAAATAGGGTCATAGATAGGGACACGGAATTTAGTATGAATATGTGTAGAGAGAGAATGAGTAAATGGGAGTTAGAGGAGCAAGTTAGTGGAGATAAATATTTTGCTAGATGGGTGTCATACTAGGTAAAATCTGTTAGTGATTGTTAGAGTCAGAAGGGTGGAAGATTATATATATATTGCAACGAATCACAGGATCATGATAGGCGGGGCAAGTTCATATATTACACAGACAATGGATATTCATATTATATTGGTAGATGGTTAAGTTTGGTTGTTATCAATTGTATTTAGTAAGGTTAAGGGTTTAGTTTAAAAAAACTGTGCATTATTATTTATGGTTATTCATGTACTGTGTTAGTGGAAATGTGCGCGCGTGCGCGAGTGGGAAACGTTTCCCGGGCGGTGCGTGAAGTATTATCGTTGTTTTGACATTAGCTGAACTGAGACATGTGTATCGCTACAATCCCTATACCTGTCGGACTATTGTTTACGTTCATGTATATTATTAGTATGTAGGCAGTCATGCATGAGATACGAGTAGTCTGATTACCGCTATGCATGCTGTTACAAAGTAAATGCACTCTACTGCATGAAAAGTGCATGGTAATTTATACTAACCATGTGACTTCCATCCACCAATAGAATGCGGACTGGTGGTTGGAAATTTTCTTAAGCCTGTCGTTACACAGGCAGTTCTTCTACGCCATCTACCGCGAACGGAACGTGCACTCCTTGTACAAGAATTCTACCGCTTGCAAGGTGTTGTAAAAACTATTCGTCGTTAGTGAAACGGGAAGACTCAGAACTGTGTGTGTAGTACATTTGCACACATCAGTGTTTTAGCGCATTGTGCGAAAATTTACAAGCAGTTCTTCACTGCTGCTACCGCGAACGGTACATACAATCCTTGTACAAGACTCTACCGCTTGCAAGGATTTGTTAAGACTTTTCGGGGATAGTAACGCGTGTGACGCATAACAATTGATTTTATATCTTTACACACGATATTAATATTGTAGTATTACGTGTGTAAGAAGTGAGTGTAACTGTATCACTGTGCGAGATTTTCCGCAGTGACAGTATCATTAATTGTTACGCAATAGTTCCATCAAGACGTTTCCGTGCTAGTGCAAGATTTCCTCATAGGGTGGTCTGCTGATCGTGGTAGACCTTGGTATTCGCGAGAACACTTGAAGAAGCCGGAGAGGTATAAGCTCAATATACCGTTATTAGATTAAACTCACTGTCACCTGAGATATTACTTGGTCTTAAACTCTATATAAGTTTGGCGAGTAATAAAATCCGTAGTACCGTTGTGTGCGAAGTGTCGGATTCATCGTGGGAATTGCAGGACATCAGCCCAGCTGTTATAGGACATCAGCCCAGCTGTTACAGGACACCAGCCCAGCTGTTATAGGACACCAGCCCAGCTGTTATAGGACCAGCCCAGCTGTTACAGGACGCCAGCCCAGCTGTAAACGTTTCTGGTGAAACGTCTGTCATTTGTAAGCCACACCTGACGAACCATCTATACCGCAAAGACCGGCCCTTCTCTTCAACAACATCATCGTGGGAGTCTTCTTATGTAACGTATCACGTCTTGCGTATGAACATTATTTAACATTTTAAAAGAAAGACTCTATATCAAACATTACATTCTGTACATTTCAAATATACCATATAAACTATAACTTGTGTTTGTACAATAAATAATCTTAAACCCTCCAATATAGACTTGTAATTTGAAATACACATACTATCATATCCTATGCGCCAATAGTTTAGTAATTTGTGTTGTCGCATAGAGATATTTTGGCGCTTAGCAACGTAGGGCTCGTTAAATAGCGGTAAATTTACGCTATTACATATTTGTCTATGAATATAAAATTTGTTGGAAAAATCCGACGTATAAATATAATTAACGTAATAATTGTATGTGTATTGTTCATGTGAAAAGCTGAGGATATAATTTTTCAAGTGTGCATATTCTCTTGTATATCATATATGAACAGATTTTATCAGTATATTGGAGGTTGATTATTAGTTGTTGTATGTTAGATAAGGTATTTACATGTTGATGTTTTGAACTGCTTTCTGTGTCCATATAAACTGGTTACCATATGTTCTAATCTTGTTGTGATAATAATAACTTGCTTTGCGTATAAATCAATAAGTTTAAATTTACTAAATTTTAAATTAATTTGTGATCACTATGTCGAATAAAAAAGAGCTTATAGAATATTTAAGGGCCAGGGCACTTGATGATAAAACCATATCTGAGCAGAGTAGAGCCGTTAGGCGGAAATTCTGGGATAGAATTGAAAGTAATATTAACGAGCAACTCGCTTAGGGCATAGTATTTCGTTGTTCGATATGGTCGGAGATATGGATGTTGCATGCAATTATAGTGAAGATGACGAAAGTGAAATTAGTAATAGCAACACTATTAGTCCAGAACATACTTCAGATAATTGCTGCGGGGAGATGAAAGCCGTGGAAGAAGAGATGATATCGGATATACAAGGAGTTTCAGAGGAAAGTAAAGCCAGGGATGAGGAGATGATAGCCATTAGGCAGGAATTTTGGGAAGAAATGGACGCCGACAGAGAGGAGAGGATGGCGAAACTACAGGAAATGTCAGCTGATATTGAAGCAGATTTATCTGTTGAGAATATTGCACCGTGTGATAATTTTGAAGTACCTAATGTCCTTGTGGAACATACTCTCAAAGAAAGTAATATGGAAGTTAACCAAGATGTGACATCTGAAGGATTAAAGGAGAACAGTAGCGTAGCAGGTGAACTTGAAAGTGATTATACAGAAACCACCTTATTAGGGCCTAGTAGTTCGTATCTCGGTAAAGTCGAATATTTAGAATCTGCATCGGATTGTAGTGAGGCTAACAGAAATGAAATTAGTAGTAACAACACTGTTAGTCTGGAACATACTTCAGGTAAGTGCTGTGGTGGGGTGATATTTTGTAGTGTAACAGATATAGCATACGAGAACCGTGAACATATGATAGGATCTGAAGCTATCATGGATGCGGACAGTGTATGCATAACACATAAAATTTCCGAACCAGTAGTAGAGCCTGGAACTAGTATGGATACTAACGGTGCAGGTATTTATGACTTATGGCCTGATGATGAGGTACTAGAAGAATCAATATCAGGTACTGAGGTGTTTACTGAGGACGGAGAGGTGAATGATACTGGTGACAATAAGGTGACAACAATTATGGTAAATAATAATGAACCGCCGCGTAATCAGTTTCATGTTCAAACACCACAAAATCAGCCGCAATCACAACAACATAAAAATACAACTCAGCAGATTAATACCAACTTATTAGCGACAGTTACTGGAAATGATTTAGTTGAAAAGCAGTTCAATCGATCAAGTATGAAAAATGTTAGTTATAAGAATGAAACTGTTATGTATGGCCTATATCCTGCAGCAATTAGGGATAATTTAATGTATAATAATGATAATAGTAGTAGATATGAGGGTAATATTAATATTGAAAATGGCACCGATCTTGTGGTCGAAGCAAAAATTAGGGGTTATGTTGGCGAGATATTGTTTGACAGCGGCACAGGAATATCGCTGTTGGACGAGCAGTTGCTAAAGAGGTGTAAAACCCACTTTATACAAAGGCCGATTCTGCCGGTATGTCACACAGGGATAAAATCAGGAGCGTGTGGGTCGCAGGTAATTAAAAAACAGGCAATTAAAGCAACATACGAGCAGGATACGGAAGTAGATGCGACCGTCCTTGGAGTTAAAAAAACTCGGACATAATATGATTTGGGAAGTTGATAAATTGAATAAACGGCATGCTGCATTGGAAGTTCAGAAAGAATTATTGCCAGCTAAAGTTGATTGTCGACCTCACGTTATCAGACTGGGACGCTCGAAAGATAAGATAACGAGTAACTCACCGACCCCCAAGGTTCAGTTAATGAGTTGCGAGATAAGGCAATTACGGCGTATATTAAACAAATTCAAATCTGTATTTCCAAGTAAACGTGTGCGTTTCAAAACTGAGAAAAATTTATACAAAAAACTCAGAAATAAATGTCAGGATATAGGGGTAAGAATGTGTAGTGATTTAAATATGTCAATTCAGGTTTAAATGTTGTATGTAAGATGGCTCTGTGAATGAACAATAATCTAGTTTTGATAAGGAATGTTGTCTGTGTACCCTATGACCCTGCATAAGATGTCGTTATCTGTGTGTCAAGAACATGTGTGTTTGTTTTGGTTTGAAGGTTACCACGTGTCTTTTGATTTGATGCTTCTGTCAAAGTGACAGTTGGAATTGTTAGTATTAATTGAGGATGTTTATTTGATTTTAGTTCGAGGGTATTATTATTATTTCAGGATTAGGAAGTTGTTTTGGGTATATTAAAAAAAAAAATTTTTTTATTTTTTGTTAGTTAACTAAAGAAAAAAAAATTTTTTTTTTTTTTATGCGGGAAGGAGTTAATCCTGCAACGAATCACAGGATCATGATAGGCGGGGCAAGTTCATATATTACACAGACAATGGACATTCATATTATATTGGTAGATGGTTAAGTTTGGTTGTTATCAATTGTATTTAGTAAGGTTAAGGGTTTAGTTTAAAAAAACTGTGCATTATTATTTATGGTTATTCATGTACTGTATTAGTGGAAATGTGCGCGCGTGCGCGAGTGGGAAACGTTTCCCGGGCGGTGCGTGAAGTATTATCGTTGTTTTGACATTAGCTGAACTGAGACATGTGTATCGCTACAATCCCTATACCTGTCGGACTATTGTTTACGTTCATGTATATTATTAGTATGTAGGCAGTCATGCATGAGATACGAGTAGTCTGATTACCGCTATGCATGCTGTTACAAAGTAAATGCACTCTACTGCATGAAAAGTGCATGGTAATTTATACTAACCATGTGACTTCCATCCACCAATAGAATGCGGACTGGTGGTTGGAAATTTTCTTAAGCCTGTCGTTACACAGGCAGTTCTTCTACGCCATCTACCGCGAACGGAACGTGCACTCCTTGTACAAGAATTCTACCGCTTGCAAGGTGTTGTAAAAACTATTCGTCGTTAGTGAAACGGGAAGACTCAGAACTGTGTGTGTAGTACATTTGCACACATCAGTGTTTTAGCGCATTGTGCGAAAATTTACAAGCAGTTCTTCACTGCTGCTACCGCGAACGGTACATACAATCCTTGTACAAGACTCTACCGCTTGCAAGGATTTGTTAAGACTTTTCGGGGATAGTAACGCGTGTGACGCATAACAATTGATTTTATATCTTTACACACGATATTAATATTGTAGTATTACGTGTGTAAGAAGTGAGTGTAACTGTATCACTGTGCGAGATTTTCCGCAGTGACAGTATCATTAATTGTTACGCAATAGTTCCATCAAGACGTTTCCGTGCTAGTGCAAGATTTCCTCATAGGGTGGTCTGCTGATCGTGGTAGACCTTGGTATTCGCGAGAACACTTGAAGAAGCCGGAGAGGTATAAGCTCAATATACCGTTATTAGATTAAACTCACTGTCACCTGAGATATTACTTGGTCTTAAACTCTATATAAGTTTGGCGAGTAATAAAATCCGTAGTACCGTTGTGTGCGAAGTGTCGGATTCATCGTGGGAATTGCAGGACATCAGCCCAGCTGTTATAGGACATCAGCCCAGCTGTTACAGGACACCAGCCCAGCTGTTATAGGACATCAGCCCAGCTGTTATAGGACCAGCCCAGCTGTTACAGGACGCCAGCCCAGCTGTAAACGTTTCTGGTGAAACGTCTGTCATTTGTAAGCCACACCTGACGAACCATCTATACCGCAAAGACCGGCCCTTCTCTTCAACAACATCATCGTGGGAGTCTTCTTATGTAACGTATCACGTCTTGCGTATGAACATTATTTAACATTTTAAAAGAAAGACTCTATATCAAACATTACATTCTGTACATTTCAAATATACCATATAAACTATAACTTGTGTTTGTACAATAAATAATCTTAAACCCTCCAATATAGACTTGTAATTTGAAATACACATACTATCATATCCTATGCGCCAATAGTTTAGTAATTTGTGTTGTCGCAATATATATATATATATATATATATATATAGAATGCCAAGTGGTAAATCGAAACGTTATGAATAAACAAGAGTCACCCAAACTAATTGAGAATGAAAATGTTAAAGAAAGTCATAGTTAAAATGAAAACATAATTGAAACAAGTGATAGATTTTAATAGAATCTGAGAATAATATAAAGCTATAAAATGTGTAATTGTTGGTCAATTTAAATGTAAATTTTATTGTTTATTGTAAGATAATAATCACCATGTTAATTTTGAATGTTCTATTTTATTATGTTGTATTATGTTTGAAGGTTAAATTTTAAAGATGTTTCATGTATTTTACAGTGTAGCTTTGTGTAGTGTATATATGTCAAGGTCGTTCACTTGACCCAGAGAGATCAGCTGATGACTGATGTTAGATACAGAACCATTTTCTAATAATTAATTCACACAATGGTGTTACTTAATTGAATTAAATGATTTTAAAATTTTTTGAGATTGAAAAAATAAAAGAAATATTTTGGAAAATTAAAATATTTAAAAAAAAAAAAAAGGGGGAGGGTTTTATTTTTTATGCCTGCTGTATAGATGATGTTTTGAGTTTCAAGTATGTTATTGTTTACCTGTATGCCTAGTATGTTTAGGGAATTATATTCTTTAGTATGTATGTATAACCAAATGTTAGGATAAGTGAATTTAGATCTAATAAGATGTTACATTTATTATTTTTTTTTATTATGAGTAGTGGTGAAGAAAATTGATAGAGTTGATAGATTCATATAAAAGATTTTTGGTATTTGAATGCAATTAGGGTAATATAACATTTTAATATTGGGATTAGATTGATCTCTTGGAATTAATAGAATTTAAATGATTTGAGGGGAGTTGCTTAATGATTTTGAGTTGAAATTGTAACGTCTAATCAATGAAATTTAAAAACGACTAATAGAAAATTAAAGTTCAAGTATGATATGTTTTGGTAAAGTTTAAAGCAACAAAGTAGTGTAGAAATATTTTAATTTTCAATAATAAGGAGTATGTGTACGAGCCCAGTACTTGCTAAAGGCGACCCAGTGTGCATGTAAGGAGGAACATATCGGTTGAGGATCTGGCATGGTATAAGGCCAGGGGTTTGGATTTTGGGGTGGAATGATAGAAGGTTAGGTGTGCTGTGGTGAGTATCTGTTCGATGTTATGGTGTTGGGGTCTCGGTGTTGGGGTGGTCCAGTAATCTCGGTCAGGTGCAGCCATAGTCGCCGAACTAGGGGGTAGTTTACCCATGATGTGTTAAGAATTCACGGGGGGATGTTGGCACCATATCCTCACCGATCCTCTTAGGGTTTAGCAATGAGAGTTTTCTGTCTCAACAAAAGACCTCTCATTGGGGGGGGGTATTGTAATGGGACAAAATGGGGTATTTTATTTTATTAAATTTATGTGACTAAGGCAGCCAGTCCCCGACATAATACGGTTTTCGTGAGACAAAGAACAGTGTTATAATTTTGCAAGCAGGTGTGTTGAGACGCAATAATTCCAAGAAAACGGGTGATGTGTTGCGAACTCAAGCGCGCAACTTAAGCACGCGCGCGGACAGGACGCCAAGACACCTCAACCAGGAATCAACCAAGATGGCCAAAGATGTTAAATTTCTTGCCACGTGCTAGGTTGCTGACGGAAGTCTGACAAAATCACACCCATTTGAGTGACGTGACGAAAGGCAGTGCAATTTCGTTAATGTCTAACACACCTGGACAGTCCATACTATGTGAGAAATGACGAACGTTTTGTCATCAGTGGGCAGTGTAATTTCCGTCTTGTCCAACTTCTGGAGGGGGGCATTTGGTTAACGCTCCCCGCAGTCTCCATCCACGCTTCGCCTGGCCAGGCAGAGTACCAACCGTGGCTCATCAGTAAATTTTTCAAATATTAAGTAAAAAAGAAGAGTGTAGTGGTGAAACGATGTTTCAAAATGAACAGTGCGGGTAGGGTTTAATTAAGGAAGGAAGAAAATATGAAATCATAAACTTTTGGACACCGAAAAGAGAACTTTGCGTGTGACGCGCCACGAGGTCGGGGGAGACGCCACTACCACAAGTAACAGTATTTATTACCACAATCAAATTTATTTTAATGAGTGTCTAAATAAATAAATGGGGGGTAAAATGGAATGAGAGTTGTGTGTCAGCATTGCTGGGTCGTCTCAAAATTAGAATTTAAGTTAATACTTTAAGAACCTTATATTTTTTTTTCTCAGTCAAGAATAATCTTAGATAATATGTATAATTTGTGTCTATTGTTTGGAAGATAACTCCGGGAGAAAGCCAATTCAAAAATAATGGATATTCACAGTATATCAGAATAGATAAACTACTATGTTTGGTTGACATACTGTTTGAAAATGGTAGAAAAGATCAATGTTAGTTTTTGAGATTAAATGAAAGAGTACAACAATAAAATTCAATGTCACAGAATGAGTAAATAAATACGACTATTTCTGAATACAATTGAGAGTATGATTTATTGAAGAGTGTTAACCTAAGTCACGCTTATTCTTCACGAGTCGTGCGAAGAACTTTGGACCCGATTGAAGGTAAGAACAGTAAGGATGGTGTATGATATTAATTAATTACTTTGCTATTAATTAGTAGCTTCTCAATGGCGCCACGAACAGTGACAAGTTTATAAAAATAAATTTTAATAAACCACACCTAAATGTAAGCATAAGCGTGAGTTAGGAGTACGTAAAAATGTACGAAAAAATTAGGTTATATGTAACTAAGACCTAATGAATACCTAAGGTATGTAAAATAAGAAGTGTTAAAATATAGTATAATAAAATAAAGGTGATAAATTTACAATTCAAAAATGTCAGAAAATAATGAAAGTACTGTAAATGAAATAGTTGAATTTGATGAATCAGGTGTTATGAGTAGTCTTGAAGTACATTCAACTCCGAATGTAGGTCAGGACGACAAAACTATGAATATAAGTGGTACGAATTAAACAGATAGTACAGATGATTCGGGGATTCAGATGACCCCAAAATTAATTAAGGAAAGTAATCAACCTGAAAATAATATGATGAAATATCTATGTAGCACGCTGTGCAGTTTGAATAATAAATTTTATAAATTGAGCAGTGACGTTAGCGAAGTCAAGAGTAGTTTTGATGTACAGAATAGCAAATTTGATGTTATAAATAGTCGTTTCGATGTTCAAAATAGTAATTTCAACGATAAATTTAATAAATTAAAAAAGCAGAATAACGAATTGAAAAACGATATTAATGAAATTAATAAGCGTTGTGAAAGTACCAATGAAGAATTTGTCAATAAGTTTAACGAATTAGATATCAAGCTAGATATTTCAATAAAGAACATAGATACTAAAATTATTGAGATAGATAGTCATATATCAGAAAAAATTGATAAACAAATACATGAGAATAGTGAGAAATTAATAAGTTCAGTGAATGAGTATAATAATGAAATAGAATCTACAATAAATAAATGTAATACTGAAAGCGAATATAAGTTTAATAGTGTAGTGGTGAAAATTGAAAAAATGAATCAAAATATTGATGAACATAAAAATAATACAGACATTAAAATCAGTGAAATTGAAAATACCTGTAAAACAGAAATACAGGCGTTAAATGAATCAGTCAATGTAATAACTAAAAATTGCATTCAATCCGAATGTATTAATGATAAAAAATTTTATTCAGTTGAACAGAGCATTAGTAGTGTTAAGGATGAGTTGAGTTTAGCAATAAACCAAAAGTTAAACAATATTACCGAACGAGTAGTAATTACACGAGATGTAAATAATGAAATTGAACTTGAAATTTTTTGTAGTGAGAATCGTAGAGTGCATCCAATGCAGTTTTTAAATAGAGTACGGGAATTCAATCGGTTTAACGGTAGTAGTTGGGAAGTAAAACTTATAAAAATTTTTAAATGTTTTAAGGGTAATTCCGAGATATGGGCGGAAATACATAGAAATGAATGGGAGAGGTATGAAAATTTTGAAACAGCCTTCCGTAATAAATACTGGTCAGAAGAGGAACAGGAGATATTGCGCAGTCAGATAATGGGAACTGGGAAATTTGGGAGAAATAATAATATTACAGTATATACAATGAGACTTTTTAACGAAGCAAAATACTTAGAACCACCGTTGCCATTCCAGTCGTTTGTACGCCATGTCAGCAAACACTTACCGAGAGAGGTACAGATCACGTTGATGACGAGAGAGGTAAGTGACATCAATGAATTAGAAAAAGTGTTAGATGTTTTTCAGAATATTAGGGACCAGGAAGACAGCAGACGTCCACAACAACCCAGTGGGAACAATGGAGGGAGTTATCCAACAAGAGGAGGACAAAACGTGGGAACTACACATAATGGTCGAGAGCCAAACAGACAATATCCGATGTGGAAATGTGATGGGTGTCCCGGGGAAAATTATGCTGACCGTAATTTTTGTTATAGATGTAGGAAGGCGAGACCCGGTCATCAGCCGAGGATGCAGCAGAGATACAACAACACACAGCAGAGGAACAGCGAAAGACGAGCCGAGAATACAAGAAACGAAGGAGGAAATCCGCAGGCGGGAAGAGTGTACACACCCAGAAGTACGGCTGAGCGGACGGAAAACTGATAAGGACAATGGAGGAGGAGGCCCGGCCATTGTCGATAGATAACTGCGGGGTCCATGGAGATAAATACAGGAATCACACAATTCACACGGACATGGCTACCGAATTGATGGAAGAAGAGGAGACGGGAGAGATGAGACCAGAAGCCTGGTTGACGGAGGTAAAACTGGAAATTGAAGTAAGCTAGTTACGACACTAATAGACACAGGTAGTGAAGTATCAGTAATAGCAGAACACGTACTAAATAAATTAAAGGAAACCAATAAAAATATTTCATCCTTGCCAGTTGCGGGAGTAACCATTGTAGGTATTACGGGTGTTAGAAGTAAACGGGTTACAACACAAGTCCAGTTGAATATATTAATAAATGGGGAAAGTTATGAGAATACATTATTAGTTGTAAGGGGCTTAAACTTAGAAGTAATATTGGGTAATGATTTTCTGATCAGGAATAATGCGGTAATCAATTTTAGAAGGAGAATTTTAGAATTGAACAATGAAGGTAAACAAATAACAGTTAATTTTGAGCGGGTGTTAGACACAGTAAAGATTTCGGAGATAAGGGTTATACTAAATAGGGTCATAGATAGGGACACGGAATTTAGTATGAATATGTGTAGAGAGAGAATGAGTAAATGGGAGTTAGAGGAGCAAGTTAGTGGAGATAAATATTTTGCTAGATGGGTGTCATACTAGGTAAAATCTGTTAGTGATTGTTAGAGTCAGAAGGGTGGAAGATTATATATATAGAATGCCAAGTGGTTAATCGAAACGTTATGAATAAACAAGAGTCACCCAAACTAATTGAGAATGAAAATGTTAAAGAAAGTCATAGTTAAAATGAAAACATAATTGAAACAAGTGATAGATTTTAATAGAATCTGAGAATAATATAAAGCTATAAAATGTGTAATTGTTGGTCAATTTAAATGTAAATTTTATTGTTTATTGTAAGATAATAATCACCATGTTAATTTTGAATGTTCTATTTTATTATGTTGTATTATGTTTGAAGGTTAAATTTTAAAGATGTTTCATGTATTTTACAGTGTAGCTTTGTGTAGTGTATATATGTCAAGGTCGTTCACTTGACCCAGAGAGATCTGCTGATGACTGATGTTAGATACAGAACCATTTTCTAATAATTAATTCACACAATGGTGTTACTTAATTGAATTAAATGATTTTAAAATTTTTTGAGATTGAAAAAATAAAAGAAATATTTTGGAAAATTAAAATATTTAAAAAAAAAAAAAAGGGGGAGGGTTTTATTTTTTATGCCTGCTGTATAGATGATGTTTTGAGTTTCAAGTATGTTATTGTTTACCTGTATGCCTAGTATGTTTAGGGAATTATATTCTTTAGTATGTATGTATAACCAAATGTTAGGATAAGTGAATTTAGATCTAATAAGATGTTACATTTATTATTTTTTTTTATTATGAGTAGTGGTGAAGAAAATTGATAGAGTTGATAGATTCATATAAAAGATTTTTGGTATTTGAATGCAATTAGGGTAATATAACATTTTAATATTGGGATTAGATTGATCTCTTGGAATTAATAGAATTTAAATGATTTGAGGGGAGTTGCTTAATGATTTTGAGTTGAAATTGTAACGTCTAATCAATGAAATTTAAAAACGACTAATAGAAAATTAAAGTTCAAGTATGATATGTTTTGGTAAAGTTTAAAGCAACAAAGTAGTGTAGAAATATTTTAATTTTCAATAATAAGGAGTATGTGTACGAGCCCAGTACTTGCTAAAGGCGACCCAGTGTGCATGTAAGGAGGAACATATCGGTTGAGGATCTGGCATGGTATAAGGCCAGGGGTTTGGATTTTGGGGTGGAATGATAGAAGGTTAGGTGTGCTGTGGTGAGTATCTGTTCGATGTTATGGTGTTGGGGTCTCGGTGTTGGGGTGGTCCAGTAATCTCGGTCAGGTGCAGCCATAGTCGCCGAACTAGGGGGGTAGTTTACCCATGATGTGTTAAGAATTCACGGGGGGATGTTGGCACCATATCCTCACCGATCCTCTTAGGGTTTAGCAATGAGAGTTTTTCTGTCTCAACAAAAGACCTCTCATTGGGGGGGGGTATTGTAATGGGACAAAATGGGGTATTTTATTTTATTAAATTTATGTGACTATGGCAGCCAGTCCCCGACATAATACGGTTTTCGTGAGACAAAGAACAGTGTTATAATTTTGCAAGCAGGTGTGTTGAGACGCAATAATTCCAAGAAAACGGGTGATGTGTTGCGAACTCAAGCGCGCAACTTAAGCACGCGCGCGGACAGGACGCCAAGACACCTCAACCAGGAATCAACCAAGATGGCCAAAGATGTTAAATTTCTTGCCACGTGCTAGGTTGCTGACGGAAGTCTGACAAAATCACACCCATTTGAGTGACGTGACGAAAGGCAGTGCAATTTCGTTAATGTCTAACACACCTGGACAGTCCATACTATGTGAGAAATGACGAACGTTTTGTCATCAGTGGGCAGTGTAATTTCCGTCTTGTCCAACTTCTGGAGGGGGGCATTTGGTTAACGCTCCCCGCAGTCTCCATCCACGCTTCGCCTGGCCAGGCAGAGTACCAACCGTGGCTCATCAGTAAATTTTTCAAATATTAAGTAAAAAAGAAGAGTGTAGTGGTGAAACGATGTTTCAAAATGAACAGTGCGGGTAGGGTTTAATTAAGGAAGGAAGAAAATATGAAATCATAAACTTTTGGACACCGAAAAGAGAACTTTGCGTGTGACGCGCCACGAGGTCGGGGGAGACGCCACTACCACAAGTAACAGTATTTATTACCACAATCAAATTTATTTTAATGAGTGTCTAAATAAATAAATGGGGGTAAAATGGAATGAGAGTTGTGTGTCAGCATTGCTGGGTCGTCTCAAAATTAGAATTTAAGTTAATACTTTAAGAACCTTATATATTTTTTTCTCAGTCAAGAATAATCTTAGATAATATGTATAATTTGTGTCTATTGTTTGGAAGATAACTCCGGGAGAAAGACAATTCAAAAATAATGAATATTCACAGTATATCAGAATAGATAAACTACTATGTTTGGTTGACATACTTTTTGAAAATGGTAGAAAAGATCAATGTTAGTTTTTGAGATTAAATGAAAGAGTACAACAATAAAATTCAATGTCACAGAATGAGTAAATAAATACGACTATTTCTGAATACAATTGAGAGTATGATTTATTGAAGAGTGTTAACCTAAGTCACGCTTATTCTTCACGAGTCGTGCGAAGAACTTTGGACCCAATTGAAGGTAAGAACAGTAAGGATGGTGTATGATATTTTAATTAATTACTTTGCTATTAATTAGTAGCTTCTCAGCTACCTATGTAGTCTGGCCTATATAGAATTTGTTGCAATCTGAAAAAAAATACTATAAAGACGAACTAAACACGATAAAATATCTAGCAGAATCCAAAGGTTATAACAGAACAATAGTCAATAAACTTCTACACAAAACAAACAACAGACAAAGATAGAAAACAAAAAATTCATAACACCAACATACGTCAATAACCAAACTTAAAAAAATAACCCAAAAATTCAAAAAAGCAGGACACAGAATCACATACAAAACTACAAACAAAACTGAACACACACAAACACAGCAGAAAACATTCGATCTACCTGGTGTTTACGAACTGAACTGCTCAGATTGCAACAAATTCTACATAGGCCAGACAGGATGTAGCTTGAAACAAAGATACATTGAAGGCACTACACTCCACTACAGAATGCACCTTTGCAAACCACCTTATTATACAAAAACATCGACAATAACATGGGCATTCTACACGTACACACAAAAGGCCGAAAACTAGACACTCTTGAACAATTGGAAATATAGAAACACACGAAAACACATAAAAACGACGTCCTAAATGAAGAGACACAATTCAAATCAAATGCATTATTCGAACATATCACACCCCACATGCACAACATCGATCTTTCAAAAATCGATACCGTCGCCAAGAACAAGATGGACAGTGCTCCCAGCAGCAGCCTTTGAAGAAGTTTTTTAAAAGCGAAAACTGGTTCAGGCTCTAAGGTAAAACTTTTACATTTTTACCCATAAAACACTTTGTGTTCTGAGTCAGTAGTGAATTAATTATATTTAGTTAAGTAACGGACACGTCATGGACAACAAAATCCAATAGATTATTTTGTTTTCATGATGATAATTGATTCACATAAATACGTATCTTTCCAAATTTGAAACTTATGAGTTTGAGTAATTCTTGGCCAGATATTAATGTGAACCAATACTGCTGCAAAAAATTTTAAACTTTTGAAAAAGGAAAGCATTGGATGCCTACAGTGAATTACATTTAACATGTTACTGGTCATATATCATGAGAAAGAGGGTGATTTGAGATTTCAGGCGGTGTATGTACATCAAGGATGAATTGAAATTTTTTTTAATTAGGTTTCAATTTATATAAAAATTTTCAGTAGACAGCACTCCAAAGTGGCTAGGGCTCAACGTGATACAAAGTAAACATATATTTGTGTTCATGCCTCCATGGCAACAATTAGCAGGTGGCCAAGTTAAATGATTTTATATGATTGCTTTGGACATGGGAAAGCATGTATGCTGCATGAACAAAGTGGTGGATAGTCTCCAGTCACCTACAGAAAAAAATCAAACCTCTTGAGCCAGTGCTAGTAACAAACACTTTAATAAACATTTGTTAACAGCAAAATTGTGAATTTATCAGAATAATAAGAAGTTAGGATATTAGAGGAGACATAAGCAAAATATGATGAACAATACAAAATAAACTTAATTAGCGATTCCTGTAATTAGCCATTTCTCTGTGTAAATAAATCTGTCCTTTGTTATACAATTTGTACACTCAATTTATTATGTCACTTGATATTTGCCAGATCAAAACATCGTATTATCTTCATTTCAAATGAATACCAAACACAGTGTAGTGTACACAGCAAGAGGTACTGTATACATCACAGCATTCTCCTTTGGAATTCTTTAAGGTGTCATGCCAATAAACACATGTCATCCATATCTTGATCAATAGAAACAGTCTGTACTTAAATTCAGACACACTTAATGCTAACCATCACATAAGCAGTGTGAAATTAGTTCTGAAGTCAGTTATGGTGGTGGTGGTGGTGGTGGTGGGAAAATTTTGTTTTGTACTGTTCAAATAGTGTGTGTGATTGGAAATATGATCATTTAAAATTTGATGCGGTTAGTTTGTGTACTCTTTGTATATTTCAAATTGTTCTGTGTCTCTGCATGTCAAGTTTTTTCTCTTGTTCACAATGCATAGAATTTGTAGATTTGTGTTGAACATTCGTGTATGTTGTCTCAGTGAAACTAGAATCTGAGTGTATGTGTTAACATGTTTGATGTGTTCAATTAGAAGGAATTGCTCCACATGTGTAGAAATATTGGCCTGTTTGTCCTATGTAGAACTTAGAATGGTCACTGAAAGACACAAAAAGAATATTTGTTGTTGAATTTAGTAGCTTTTTAAACATTTTATGAATAGATTGGAGGTTTTAAATGTAACTTTGTAATTGATTTTGTAAAAAAGAGACAATTTTTGGGAGTCAGAATTTAGTAATAGATTTCAGAGGTTTTAAAAAACATATTGATTCTGTAATATTTATTATTTTCAGTAAATTCTTACAAACTATTATTCTTCTTGTTGCCACTAATATTTGCCAGTGCTCTGTATAGTACATTAATTACTCTATAGCAAATTTATGTTCTTTCTTTGGAAGTTGTTTTCTTTGAAGCAATCTAATCACTTTTATATGAGACTTCATATTAATCACTACATCTGCAGTAAAAATCAGCTGACACTGACACATTATTGAACATTCTAAGAAAGTACACATTATCAAGTATTTAAAACCATAATTTACGTTTTAAATACTAACTTGCAATGCTGTAGTACTAAATTTTAATTTAATTCTAATACATTTTTTCACAGCCTTTTCAGTTTCTATTAACTAGATATCGATTTAAAGTGCCAATCATGGTATTTGATGTGGTGACGACACTTCTATAGAATGCTGATCACGTCATTTGATGTGACATAGTTTTATGTTTCTTTAAGTACGGGATCACTTCTAATGATGTCGTTTTATCTAGCCTTGTTTTATTACCTAGACATAAGTACATTGACAATTGAATACAATTAAATCAAATGAAATATGTGTAAGCACATTATATATAATTTAAAATATATTATGTATGATTAAAAGAAATTATATGAAATAGAATGCTGATCACGTCATTTGATGTGACATAGTTTTATGTTTCTTTAAGTACGGGATCACTTCTAATGAAGTCGTTTTAGCTGTTGCATAATGTTTGTTAGTGTTCTTAGTTCTTGAAATCACCAACAGATGGTAGCTCAATGCTACCAAACTGAAACTACGAAGAAATTTCCAACCCATGCTTCAAAGTTTTTCATTCAAAAAAAAAAATTGTACAAACTAATATTAGTGATACATTTTCTTATGTTTTGTCTTTCAACAGTGAAGTGTACTACTTCTATGTAATTTAATGTGATTTTATAATATTTTAGTGTGCTACAACAGTTTTGACTTTTTTTTAAATAAAAATTGTGTATAAAAAATAAAGTTTCATTGAAAGTATTTATATAAAACAATAAAATTTTATATTTAATTATGAAGTGGAAGGTTCAACATTAAAAACAAGGTAAGTACAATTTTTCTAGGTTATGTTAGAGTTTCATAAGAATTTTTTGAAAAACGTTAAAAACACCCAGCACTCGATAGAAGTATTTTGCACCAGCAGCCGGCATTCTATGGAAGTTTTGTGCTGAAACATCCGGCACCCAAAGCGTTAATTATTATGACCTTATGTTTGATGAAGAGAAACAAATGTTTTTAGATCTGGTTACTGTATGTCAGACAGGTTATTTCAGTTGGCATATATACTAAGATCACTTCTGTCCATATATGAAGGCAATTCCTTAGTTAGCTGATGAACAACTCAACCTATCAAGTAAGAAGTAAAGACAAAGTTTTGTTTGAATGATAACAACATGGGATGAACACATGTGACCAACACATTTGCAGGGGGAGGGAGCTCAATCAATGTAGACAACATGTAACTTTATTACTTTATTATTGAATTAATAATTAAATTGAAACTTCCACTTACCTTTTAATTCTTGAGCTGGCCTGATCTCTAAGTGTGGACTAACCCCGTTCGTACGGCGAACTTAACAGTACAGTAAATGAAATAAGGTGGTTTAAATCATTTCTAAACTCTTTTAGTAAATAAAATAAAGTACTGAATTTATTTTAATAATTTCAACCATAATTTCCAAAATTAAATTAAATTGTACTTGATACTGAGGTGAAGCCCCTTATTACCAGCAATAATTTTAACGTATTTCACCACATTACTTACATCTGTCTTAGAATATTAACTAATTAATTTAAAGCGACCCAGCTTCCTATTCACACACATTCATTCTTTTTTATTACCAAATTTCAATTATTTAGTCCCCAAAATAGATTTATTTATTTAATATCATGTCCAGTCGATTACTTAACCCTGGGCGTCTATGGTGATCCAGAGCCGTATCGGTTTTATGTCCGAAAGTTTAATACCCGTGCACTTTTTCTTCTTCACTTCATTCCGAGCACATAGACTGTTTCTAATTTACGTTTTTAACACTTGGTCGACATTTTATAAAGTTTTATAGTTCGCGAACTTTGTAGGAGGTCCCGGCCGGGAGAAGTTCTTTCGTCGACTGATTATGATTTTCACATTTTTATAAAGTTTTACCCGACCGGAACATGCGCCAATACTCGCGTCCGTTACACTTAGTTCTTGTTCGCCGACTGATTAAACGGCAGGTAATTAAATCCACACCTTGTCTGATTGTTTCCGGGCACATACACGGCCACTGCGATTACACAGCTTTTCGTTACCGTTTAGGTAGCATGGTTTTGCATTGGGCACTGGCGTCGACGATGCTGACTGGCGAAAATAGTGAGGCAGTGGAAGGCGTAACCTCTAAGAGTATCCGTCAGCAACGGACCGCATGGAACAAAGTTTTCGTCTCTCGCCATTTTTTGTGGCGTTCCTTTGGAGTCTGATGTGCGTCTTTACGCGCGCATGGTCATGTTGCGCGTCTTTGTACGTGCCTCAATGCTTAATTACCGCCGGGTGTTTAGACTAGGCATCGCATTCCATTGCCAACTCACCGTTCACAATCTCACTTCATTATTCCTTGGACGACAAATTTACTTCACACAGGGACTGACCGTGCAGAGGGAAAATATAATATAATTTTTTAATAAAATGAAAACCCTTCCCTTTAGCCCCTTTACAATACCCCCCATGAGAGATCTTCTGCCGAAACGGAAGAAATCTCATTGCTAAACCCCTAAGAGGATCGGTGAGGATATGGTGCCAACAACCCCCCATTTGTTCTGACACATCATGGGTAAACTACCCCCCTGGCTCGGCGACTATGGCTGCACCTGAACAAGATTACTGGACTTCTCTATACGAGATCCCAACACCATAAAATCGCACAGACACGCGCCACAGCGCACCTAACCTTCTAACATAACACCCCAAAATCCAAACCCCTGGTCTTATACCATGCCAGATCCTCAACCGATATGTTCCCCCTTTTCATGCACACTGGGTCGCCTTCAGCAATACTGGGCGCATACATATACTTATTTATACATACTATCAAAATCTTATTATCAAATTTAAAAGTTTCCTTTAAATTAAAACAAATCTATATTACCATTAATCTCAAAAATCAAAATAAAAATCTTTTATCTGAATCTACGAGTTTTCTTCATTACTCTTAATAACTAGAAAAACAAATAAATTGAACATCTAATTAAACATGAACTCCCTCATCCTAACTTTTGATTATACATATATTCTAAACAATATAATTCAATAACACTAGTCATACACATAAACAATAACACACTGGAAATTCAAAACATCAGTTAGATGGCAGGGACAAAAATAATTTTTTTTTTCCAAAAAAATTTAACTTTATTAAAATATACTTTTCTCAATATTCAGAAAATTTAAAATTATTTAAATCCATTAAACAACAAAGTTTGCATCACTTCATTGCCAAAACTGGTCTAGTTTATAACATCAACCATCAGCTGATCAAACTGGGTCAAGTCAACAACCTTGACCTACATAGGTTATACATAGGCTACCTCATGAAATACATTAAACATCTTTAAAATTTTTATCTTCAAACATAATAAAATAAGACATTTAAAATTAACATAGTTATTTTTACAATTACCAATAAAATTTACATTTAAATTAATTAGAAATTACACATTTTATAGCTTTGCCTTATTCTCAAATTCTATTAAAGTTTGTCACTTGTTTCCATTAAAACTTTATATTTTTACTATGACTCTCTTTCTTTAACATTCTCAATAAATTTGGGTAACTTAATTATTCATACTAACTTGATTTACCACTTGGCATGTATATTTTCTCTTAATCCCCTTCTGACTCTAACATCACTAACAACTTCAACATGACACCCCATCTATATCAAAAAAATCTATCAAACAATCTCTAAACCCAACTTACTACTCAACTCAATTCGCATCATTCTACTCTTATAAAAAAAAATACTCTCTACCCCTTTGTACTCAGGATGTGTGTTTCCCTCCCAAAGCTCATCCCCTTATCTGGTTCCTGGACTTTCCCTAGGCAACCCTTTCTGGCGTTAAACGGTCCCTTCCCGTCCCAACCCTTTTGTTGCGGACTCCTACCACACCACCCCCTTTACAAAATTCCCATCAACTCTAATTACTCTCCCAATACAATACTTCAACTACAACAAAATATATCCACTTATTTATTACATCAATATATCAATCAATACTATACAAATTATTCCCATAGCTACTGTATCACCATCAATACTTCTCAAATTCTACATTACATTATTCATAACAATATTTATTCATCTCTAGTACCCCTTTAGACTTAACTTGGACTGATCTACATGTCCCAACAAACAATAACCACCCAAAATCTACTTTTTTTATTTTTTACACATCATTTAAAATTCTTAACTATACCAAACTACTTCCATCATTTAAATCAAAATCTTTTAACACATTAAAATCATTATATTCAAACATTAGTTACCTTGGAAATTTACAAACAATTTATACGTGACATTCTACAGCGGATCAGCTGATTTTCTTAGCAAGGCGAGTGGCCTTACTATAAACATATTTCAAAATTATATCAAGTTTTACTTTACATATTGTATTAGAAAATTTATACTTACAGTATATCACTCATACACTGTCCTAAATACACAAATAAAAACACCAAACACCCTGTACCTTCTGAAACAATAACAACAATGTTATTCCATACTGAACATATTCACATTTATTTATTTATTAATTATTATCCAATTCACATCTCGTAAAATAATAAATATCCATCATTATATAACATCTTGAATCAATCAAAAATATTTAATCATCTTGAAATTATTTTAATTAAATTAATTATTGAAAACACAACAATTTTAATTACTTTCACCAATTACAATAATTACAATTCATTTGTTATCCTCTTCAAAATTATTTTTGTTATTTATTTAGCCTGCAAAATATTATTATTATTACCACAACAATTTCTACTACATATACACATTGTTTACCTAACATTTTACAATACACATAATTAATTTCACTATCAATTATTTACAAATTATTTGTCATTATTATTCAATTTTATCACACTTCATTCCCAAAAGCAGCAAGGTTAGAATCATAAATCATAATATTTAAAATGTCCATTTATTAAGTTTATGTTCAGCCTCCATCATCGAATAATAGTCTGGGTTTCACATAACATTTTTCAATTTTCTTTACGCACATCATATGGCTATCATGTGTGTAATAACCATAAAATTTTAGTTAATTCATTTTACCACAATAATCATATATAGGGTTACTTCCCATTATAATTATTTTATCATCAACCAAGTCAACATTAATTATTTTTGTCCAGTCTCCATCAGTAGTTATATTCAATATAAGGTCAGTCACTTTCTCATCATAAGTTAAATTATTATTATTTAAACAGGTATCCTCAAAATAATTCTCACTCTCTATTTTAACAGGTAAGTATTTAATATCATTTTTTATCTTTACCACTCCTAACATCTCTTTCAACTCATTATAATTTCTCTCCGACTGATATAATTCTATCTCTCTATCAACACACAATTCTCTATCTAAATCTCTCTCATCATAACCCCATCTCACACTTTCGACACCATCCCACACAGAGGGTACTAATTCATACAAAAAGGGGGAACAACTGAAATCTTCCACTAACAAGGGACTCTTGCCCTTCAACAATAACATTTTTGAACACCTTGGTTCATCATAAATATGGGGAAAATTTACCCTCTGCCCTACATACTCATCTACTCTCTCTTGCCACTCTTTCTCTAATTCATCAACACTAATTACTACTCCGTTACAACCTATTACTCTCTCTCTCTCTCTCGCTCACTATCTATTTTCAACGTATCACTCTCTGATACCACATTCTTAATTACATTATCATTTTCAGTATCATTGTTATCATTTGTTACCTTATTATTATAATTATCGGTACACACCTTGTTCTCAGTTACTTCATTAATTAAATTCCCACTACACTTACCAGTATTTCTTGTAACGTTATCTACATCATCTTGTGCTTGTTTTATTAAATTATCAAACATTACATTTATATTCTGCTCAAACTTACTCTTTTGTTCTTTGAGTTGTTTAAAATTAATATCATTTTTAATATTTTGTTGTTCACATTTTATTCTCTGTTCCTTCAAGTCATTAGTTAATTGGTCAAATTTGGTATCATTAATATCGAAACGACAATTTATTTTATCGAACTTTTCGTCATTAGCATCAAAACGTTTATTTATTTTGTCGTTACTAGAATTAAAACGACTTTCAAATTTACTGTCCATCTTTCGTAAAAAACTCATTATATCCATTTCATCGGATTGTTTATTTTTATTTGTTAAAACTGGGGTTAATTGGATCCCAGAATCAACAGCTGCTTCGCTTAATTGCATTTGCGTAGCGATTGGGTTAGAATGAATTATTACGTTACTGCCAACAGCTGTTTCTGTAACAGCGCTCGGCTCAGCTGTCCGCATCACTTTCATTCAGTGACTGTGGTTCAAGGTCACTTTCACTCATATCTACGTTCGTTACATTGCTTTGTTCAGTATGCTCAGACATTTTTAACTGATTTATAACTTATTTTTTACTTACGTGATAACTATAATTGGTTAATCTTCCCTTTAAAACATTATACTACAACATACATAAAATAAACCTTACACCATAATTACGTACATTTTACGTAAATAAAATTTCACTTTCATAACCGTATTTCATTCTCTGTACTGTCCACATAGGCCGGTGTAATTAACTTTTTATTACATTACATCCTGGTCACGGCACAATTGTAACTTTATTACTTTATTATTGAATTAATAATTAAATTGAAACTTCCACTTACCTTTTAATTCTTGATCTGGCCTGATCTCTAAGTGTGGACTAACCCCGTTCGTACGGCGAACTTAACAGTACAGTAAATGAAATAAGGTGGTTTAAATAATTTCTAAACTCTTTTAGTAAATAAAATAAAGTACTGAATTTATTTTAATAATTTCAACCATAATTTCCAAAATTAAATTAAATTGTACTTGATACTGAGGTGAAGCCCCTTATTACCAGCAATAATTTTAACGTATTTCACCACATTACTTACATCTGTCTTAGAATATTAACTAATTAATTTAAAGCGACCCAGCTTCCTATTCACACACATTCATTCTTTTTTATTACCCCATTTCAATTATTTAGTCCCCAAAATAGATTTATTTATTTAATATCATGTCCAGTCGATTACTTAACCCTGGGCGTCTATGGTGATCCAGAGCCGTATCGGTTTTATGTCCGAAAGTTTAATACCCGTGCACTTTTTCTTCTTCACTTCATTCCGAGCACATAGACTGTTTCTAATTTACGTTTTTAACACTTGGTCGACATTTTATAAAGTTTTATAGTTCGCGAACTTTGTAGGAGGTCCCGGCCGGGAGAAGTTCTTTCGTCGACTGATTATGATTTTCACATTTTTATAAAGTTTTACCCGACCGGAACATGCGCCAATACTCGCGTCCGTTACACTTAGTTCTTGTTCGCCGACTGATTAAACGGCAGGTAATTAAATCCACACCTTGTCTGATTGTTTCCGGGCACATACACGGCCACTGCGATTACACAGCTTTTCGTTACCGTTTAGGTAGCATGGTTTTGCATTGGGCACTGGCGTCGACGATGCTGACTGGCGAAAATAGTGAGGCAGTGGAAGGCGTAACCTCTAAGAGTATCCGTCAGCAACGGACCGCATGGAACAAAGTTTTCGTCTCTCGCCATTTTTTGTGGCGTTCCTTTGGAGTCTGATGTGCGTCTTTACGCGCGCATGGTCATGTTGCGCGTCTTTGTACGTGCCTCAATGCTTAATTACCGCCGGGTGTTTAGACTAGGCATCGCATTCCATTGCCAACTCACCGTTCACAATCTCACTTCATTATTCCTTGGACGACAAATTTACTTCACACAGGGACTGACCGTGCAGAGGGAAAATATAATATAATTTTTTAATAAAATGAAAACCCTTCCCTTTAGCCCCTTTACAATACCCCCCATGAGAGATCTTCTGCCGAAACGGAAGAAATCTCATTGCTAAACCCCTAAGAGGATCGGTGAGGATATGGTGCCAACAACCCCCCATTTGTTCTGACACATCATGGGTAAACTACCCCCCTGGCTCGGCGACTATGGCTGCACCTGAACAAGATTACTGGACTTCTCTATACGAGATCCCAACACCATAAAATCGCACAGACACGCGCCACAGCGCACCTAACCTTCTAACATAACACCCCAAAATCCAAACCCCTGGTCTTATACCATGCCAGATCCTCAACCGATATGTTCCCCCTTTTCATGCACACTGGGTCGCCTTCAGCAATACTGGGCGCATACATATACTTATTTATACATACTATCAAAATCTTATTATCAAATTTAAAAGTTTCCTTTAAATTAAAACAAATCTATATTACCATTAATCTCAAAAATCAAAATAAAAATCTTTTATCTGAATCTACGAGTTTTCTTCATTACTCTTAATAACTAGAAAAACAAATAAATTGAACATCTAATTAAACATGAACTCCCTCATCCTAACTTTTGATTATACATATATTCTAAACAATATAATTCAATAACACTAGTCATACACATAAACAATAACACACTGGAAATTCAAAACATCAGTTAGATGGCAGGGACAAAAATAATTTTTTTTTTCCAAAAAAATTTAACTTTATTAAAATATACTTTTCTCAATATTCAGAAAATTTAAAATTATTTAAATCCATTAAACAACAAAGTTTGCATCACTTCATTGCCAAAACTGGTCTAGTTTATAACATCAACCATCAGCTGATCAAACTGGGTCAAGTCAACAACCTTGACCTACATAGGTTATACATAGGCTACCTCATGAAATACATTAAACATCTTTAAAATTTTTATCTTCAAACATAATAAAATAAGACATTTAAAATTAACATAGTTATTTTTACAATTACCAATAAAATTTACATTTAAATTAATTAGAAATTACACATTTTATAGCTTTGCCTTATTCTCAAATTCTATTAAAGTTTGTCACTTGTTTCCATTAAAACTTTATATTTTTACTATGACTCTCTTTCTTTAACATTCTCAATAAATTTGGGTAACTTAATTATTCATACTAACTTGATTTACCACTTGGCATGTATATTTTCTCTTAATCCCCTTCTGACTCTAACATCACTAACAACTTCAACATGACACCCCATCTATATCAAAAAAATCTATCAAACAATCTCTAAACCCAACTTACTACTCAACTCAATTCGCATCATTCTACTCTTATAAAAAAAAATACTCTCTACCCCTTTGTACTCAGGATGTGTGTTTCCCTCCCAAAGCTCATCCCCTTATCTGGTTCCTGGACTTTCCCTAGGCAACCCTTTCTGGCGTTAAACGGTCCCTTCCCGTCCCAACCCTTTTGTTGCGGACTCCTACCACACCACCCCCTTTACAAAATTCCCATCAACTCTAATTACTCTCCCAATACAATACTTCAACTACAACAAAATATATCCACTTATTTATTACATCAATATATCAATCAATACTATACAAATTATTCCCATAGCTACTGTATCACCATCAATACTTCTCAAATTCTACATTACATTATTCATAACAATATTTATTCATCTCTAGTACCCCTTTAGACTTAACTTGGACTGATCTACATGTCCCAACAAACAATAACCACCCAAAATCTACTTTTTTTATTTTTTACACATCATTTAAAATTCTTAACTATACCAAACTACTTCCATCATTTAAATCAAAATCTTTTAACACATTAAAATCATTATATTCAAACATTAGTTACCTTGGAAATTTACAAACAATTTATACGTGACATTCTACAGCGGATCAGCTGATTTTCTTAGCAAGGCGAGTGGCCTTACTATAAACATATTTCAAAATTATATCAAGTTTTACTTTACATATTGTATTAGAAAATTTATACTTACAGTATATCACTCATACACTGTCCTAAATACACAAATAAAAACACCAAACACCCTGTACCTTCTGAAACAATAACAACAATGTTATTCCATACTGAACATATTCACATTTATTTATTTATTAATTATTATCCAATTCACATCTCGTAAAATAATAAATATCCATCATTATATAACATCTTGAATCAATCAAAAATATTTAATCATCTTGAAATTATTTTAATTAAATTAATTATTGAAAACACAACAATTTTAATTACTTTCACCAATTACAATAATTACAATTCATTTGTTATCCTCTTCAAAATTATTTTTGTTATTTATTTAGCCTGCAAAATATTATTATTATTACCACAACAATTTCTACTACATATACACATTGTTTACCTAACATTTTACAATACACATAATTAATTTCACTATCAATTATTTACAAATTATTTGTCATTATTATTCAATTTTATCACACTTCATTCCCAAAAGCAGCAAGGTTAGAATCATAAATCATAATATTTAAAATGTCCATTTATTAAGTTTATGTTCAGCCTCCATCATCGAATAATAGTCTGGGTTTCACATAACATTTTTCAATTTTCTTTACGCACATCATATGGCTATCATGTGTGTAATAACCATAAAATTTTAGTTAATTCATTTTAC
Source organism: Magicicada septendecula (assembly GCA_034769895.1). Classification (NCBI taxonomy): domain Eukaryota; kingdom Metazoa; phylum Arthropoda; class Insecta; order Hemiptera; family Cicadidae; genus Magicicada; species Magicicada septendecula. The sequence continues at coordinate 81,202,245 of CM068373.1, read as the reverse complement.
CACAATAATCATATATAGGGTTACTTCCCATTATAATTATTTTATCATCAACCAAGTCAACATTAATTATTTTTGTCCAGTCTCCATCAGTAGTTATATTCAATATAAGGTCAGTCACTTTCTCATCATAAGTTAAATTATTATTATTTAAACAGGTATCCTCAAAATAATTCTCACTCTCTATTTTAACAGGTAAGTATTTAATATCATTTTTTATCTTTACCACTCCTAACATCTCTTTCAACTCATTATAATTTCTCTCCGACTGATATAATTCTATCTCTCTATCAACACACAATTCTCTATCTAAATCTCTCTCATCATAACCCCATCTCACACTTTCGACACCATCCCACACAGAGGGTACTAATTCATACAAAAAGGGGGAACAACTGAAATCTTCCACTAACAAGGGACTCTTGCCCTTCAACAATAACATTTTTGAACACCTTGGTTCATCATAAATATGGGGAAAATTTACCCTCTGCCCTACATACTCATCTACTCTCTCTTGCCACTCTTTCTCTAATTCATCAACACTAATTACTACTCCGTTACAACCTATTACTCTCTCTCTCTCTCTCGCTCACTATCTATTTTCAACGTATCACTCTCTGATACCACATTCTTAATTACATTATCATTTTCAGTATCATTGTTATCATTTGTTACCTTATTATTATAATTATCGGTACACACCTTGTTCTCAGTTACTTCATTAATTAAATTCCCACTACACTTACCAGTATTTCTTGTAACGTTATCTACATCATCTTGTGCTTGTTTTATTAAATTATCAAACATTACATTTATATTCTGCTCAAACTTACTCTTTTGTTCTTTGAGTTGTTTAAAATTAATATCATTTTTAATATTTTGTTGTTCACATTTTATTCTCTGTTCCTTCAAGTCATTAGTTAATTGGTCAAATTTGGTATCATTAATATCGAAACGACAATTTATTTTATCGAACTTTTCGTCATTAGCATCAAAACGTTTATTTATTTTGTCGTTACTAGAATTAAAACGACTTTCAAATTTACTGTCCATCTTTTGTAAAAAACTCATTATATCCATTTCATCGGATTGTTTATTTTTATTTGTTAAAACTGGGGTTAATTGGATCCCAGAATCAACAGCTGCTTCGCTTAATTGCATTTGCGTAGCGATTGGGTTAGAATGAATTATTACGTTACTGCCAACAGCTGTTTCTGTAACAGCGCTCGGCTCAGCTGTCCGCATCACTTTCATTCAGTGACTGTGGTTCAAGGTCACTTTCACTCATATCTACGTTCGTTACATTGCTTTGTTCAGTATGCTCAGACATTTTTAACTGATTTATAACTTATTTTTTACTTACGTGATAACTATAATTGGTTAATCTTCCCTTTAAAACATTATACTACAACATACATAAAATAAACCTTACACCATAATTACGTACATTTTACGTAAATAAAATTTCACTTTCATAACCGTATTTCATTCTCTGTACTGTCCACATAGGCCGGTGTAATTAACTTTTTATTACATTACATCCTGGTCACGGCACAATTGTAACTTTATTACTTTATTATTGAATTAATAATTAAATTGAAACTTCCACTTACCTTTTAATTCTTGATCTGGCCTGATCTCTAAGTGTGGACTAACCCCGTTCGTACGGCGAACTTAACAGTACAGTAAATGAAATAAGGTGGTTTAAATAATTTCTAAACTCTTTTAGTAAATAAAATAAAGTACTGAATTTATTTTAATAATTTCAACCATAATTTCCAAAATTAAATTAAATTGTACTTGATACTGAGGTGAAGCCCCTTATTACCAGCAATAATTTTAACGTATTTCACCACATTACTTACATCTGTCTTAGAATATTAACTAATTAATTTAAAGCGACCCAGCTTCCTATTCACACACATTCATTCTTTTTTATTACCCCATTTCAATTATTTAGTCCCCAAAATAGATTTATTTATTTAATATCATGTCCAGTCGATTACTTAACCCTGGGCGTCTATGGTGATCCAGAGCCGTATCGGTTTTATGTCCGAAAGTTTAATACCCGTGCACTTTTTCTTCTTCACTTCATTCCGAGCACATAGACTGTTTCTAATTTACGTTTTTAACACTTGGTCGACATTTTATAAAGTTTTATAGTTCGCGAACTTTGTAGGAGGTCCCGGCCGGGAGAAGTTCTTTCGTCGACTGATTATGATTTTCACATTTTTATAAAGTTTTACCCGACCGGAACATGCGCCAATACTCGCGTCCGTTACACTTAGTTCTTGTTCGCCGACTGATTAAACGGCAGGTAATTAAATCCACACCTTGTCTGATTGTTTCCGGGCACATACACGGCCACTGCGATTACACAGCTTTTCGTTACCGTTTAGGTAGCATGGTTTTGCATTGGGCACTGGCGTCGACGATGCTGACTGGCGAAAATAGTGAGGCAGTGGAAGGCGTAACCTCTAAGAGTATCCGTCAGCAACGGACCGCATGGAACAAAGTTTTCGTCTCTCGCCATTTTTTGTGGCGTTCCTTTGGAGTCTGATATGCGTCTTTACGCGCGCATGGTCATGTTGCGCGTCTTTGTACGTGCCTCAATGCTTAATTACCGCCGGGTGTTTAGACTAGGCATCGCATTCCATTGCCAACTCACCGTTCACAATCTCACTTCATTATTCCTTGGACGACAAATTTACTTCACACAGGGACTGACCGTGCAGAGGGAAAATATAATATAATTTTTTAATAAAATGAAAACCCTTCCCTTTAGCCCCGTTACAATACCCCCCATGAGAGATCTTCTGCCGAAACGGAAGAAATCTCATTGCTAAACCCCTAAGAGGATCGGTGAGGATATGGTGCCAACAACCCCCATTTGTTCTGACACATCATGGGTAAACTACCCCCCTGGCTCGGCGACTATGGCTGCACCTGAACAAGATTACTGGACTTCTCTATACGAGATCCCAACACCATAAAATCGCACAGACACGCGCCACAGCGCACCTAACCTTCTAACATAACACCCCAAAATCCAAACCCCTGGTCTTATACCATGCCAGATCCTCAACCGATATGTTCCCCCTTTTCATGCACACTGGGTCGCCTTCAGCAATACTGGGCGCATACATATACTTATTTATACATACTATCAAAATCTTATTATCAAATTTAAAAGTTTCCTTTAAATTAAAACAAATCTATATTACCATTAATCTCAAAAATCAAAATAAAAATCTTTTTATCTGAATCTACGAGTTTTCTTCATTACTCTTAATAACTAGAAAAACAAATAAATTGAACATCTAATTAAACATGAACTCCCTCATCCTAACTTTTGATTATACATATATTCTAAACAATATAATTCAATAACACTAGTCATACACATAAACAATAACACACTGGAAATTCAAAACATCAGTTAGATGGCAGGGACAAAAATAATTTTTTTTTTCCAAAAAAATTTAACTTTATTAAAATATACTTTTCTCAATATTCAGAAAATTTAAAATTATTTAAATCCATTAAACAACAAAGTTTGCATCACTTCATTGCCAAAACTGGTCTAGTTTATAACATCAACCATCAGCTGATCAAACTGGGTCAAGTCAACAACCTTGACCTACATAGGTTATACATAGGCTACCTCATGAAATACATTAAACATCTTTAAAATTTTTATCTTCAAACATAATAAAATAAGACATTTAAAATTAACATAGTTATTTTTACAATTACCAATAAAATTTACATTTAAATTAATTAGAAATTACACATTTTATAGCTTTGCCTTATTCTCAAATTCTATTAAAGTTTGTCACTTGTTTCCATTAAAACTTTATATTTTTACTATGACTCTCTTTCTTTAACATTCTCAATAAATTTGGGTAACTTAATTATTCATACTAACTTGATTTACCACTTGGCATGTATATTTTCTCTTAATCCCCTTCTGACTCTAACATCACTAACAACTTCAACATGACACCCCATCTATATCAAAAAAATCTATCAAACAATCTCTAAACCCAACTTACTACTCAACTCAATTCGCATCATTCTACTCTTATAAAAAAAAATACTCTCTACCCCTTTGTACTCAGGATGTGTGTTTCCCTCCCAAAGCTCATCCCCTTATCTGGTTCCTGGACTTTCCCTAGGCAACCCTTTCTGGCGTTAAACGGTCCCTTCCCGTCCCAACCCTTTTGTTGCGGACTCCTACCACACCACCCCCTTTACAAAATTCCCATCAACTCTAATTACTCTCCCAATACAATGCTTCAACTACAACAAAATATATCCACTTATTTATTACATCAATATATCAATCAATACTATACAAATTATTCCCATAGCTACTGTATCACCATCAATACTTCTCAAATTCTACATTACATTATTCATAACAATATTTATTCATCTCTAGTACCCCTTTAGACTTAACTTGGACTGATCTACATGCCCCAACAAACAATAACCACCCAAAATCTACCTTTTTTTTATTTTTTACACATCATTTAAAATTCTTAACTATACCAAACTACTTCCATCATTTAAATCAAAATCTTTTAACACATTAAAATCATTATATTCAAACATTAGTTACCTTGGAAATTTACAAACAATTTATACGTGACATTCTACAGCGGATCAGCTGATTTTCTTAGCAAGGCGAGTGGCCTTACTATAAACATATTTCAAAATTATATCAAGTTTTACTTTACATATTGTATTAGAAAATTTATACTTACAGTATATCACTCATACACTGTCCTAAATACACAAATAAAAACACCAAACACCCTGTACCTTCTGAAACAATAACAACAATGTTATTCCATACTGAACAATTTCACATTTATTTATTTATTAATTATTATCCAATTCACATCTCATAAAATAATAAATATCCATCATTATATAACATCTTGAATCAATCAAAAATATTTAATCATCTTGAAATTATTTTAATTAAATTAATTATTGAAAACACAACAATTTTAATTACTTTCACCAATTACAATAATTACAATTCATTTGTTATCCTCTTCAAAATTATTTTTGTTATTTATTTAGCCTGCAAAATATTATTATTATTACCACAACAATTTCTACTACATATACACATTGTTTACCTAACATTTTACAATACACATAATTAATTTCACTATCAATTATTTACAAATTATTTGTCATTATTATTCAATTTTATCACACTTCATTCCCAAAAGCAGCAAGGTTAGAATCATAAATCATAATATTTAAAATGTCCATTTATTAAGTTTATGTTCAGCCTCCATCATCGAATAATAGTCTGGGTTTCACATAACATTTTTCAATTTTCTTTACGCACATCATATGGCTATCATGTGTGTAATAACCATAAAATTTTAGTTAATTCATTTTACCACAATAATCATATATAGGGTTACTTCCCATTATAATTATTTTATCATCAACCAAGTCAACATTAATTATTTTTGTCCAGTCTCCATCAGTAGTTATATTCAATATAAGGTCAGTCACTTTCTCATCATAAGTTAAATTATTATTATTTAAACAGGTATCCTCAAAATAATTCTCACTCTCTATTTTAACAGGTAAGTATTTAATATCATTTTTTATCTTTACCACTCCTAACATCTCTTTCAACTCATTATAATTTCTCTCCGACTGATATAATTCTATCTCTCTATCAACACACAATTCTCTATCTAAATCTCTCTCATCATAACCCCATCTCACACTTTCGACACCATCCCACACAGAGGGTACTAATTCATACAAAAAGGGGGAACAACTGAAATCTTCCACTAACAAGGGACTCTTGCCCTTCAACAATAACATTTTTGAACACCTTGGTTCATCATAAATATGGGGAAAATTTACCCTCTGCCCTACATACTCATCTACTCTCTCTTGCCACTCTTTCTCTAATTCATCAACACTAATTACTACTCCGTTACAACCTATTACTCTCTCTCTCTCTCTCGCTCACTATCTATTTTCAACGTATCACTCTCTGATACCACATTCTTAATTACATTATCATTTTCAGTATCATTGTTATCACTTGTTACCTTATTATTATAATTATCGGTACACACCTTGTTCTCAGTTACTTCATTAATTAAATTCCCACTACACTTACCAGTATTTCTTGTAACGTTATCTACATCATCTTGTGCTTGTTTTATTAAATTATCAAACATTACATTTATATTCTGCTCAAACTTACTCTTTTGTTCTTTGAGTTGTTTAAAATTAATATCATTTTTAATATTTTGTTGTTCACATTTTATTCTCTGTTCCTTCAAGTCATTAGTTAATTGGTCAAATTTGGTATCATTAATATCGAAACGACAATTTATTTTATCGAACTTTTCGTCATTAGCATCAAAACGTTTATTTATTTTGTCGTTACTAGAATTAAAACGACTTTCAAATTTACTGTCCATCTTTCGTAAAAAACTCATTATATCCATTTCATCGGATTGTTTATTTTTATTTGTTAAAACTGGGGTTAATTGGATCCCAGAATCAACAGCTGCTTCGCTTAATTGCATTTGCGTAGCGATTGGGGTAGAATGAATTATTACGTTACTGCCAACAGCTGTTTCTGTAACAGCGCTCGGCTCAGCTGTCCGCATCACTTTCATTCAGTGACTGTGGTTCAAGGTCACTTTCACTCATATCTACGTTCGTTACATTGCTTTGTTCAGTATGCTCAGACATTTTTAACTGATTTATAACTTATTTTTTACTTACGTGATAACTATAATTGGTTAATCTTCCCTTTAAAACATTATACTACAACATACATAAAATAAACCTTACACCATAATTACGTACATTTTACGTAAATAAAATTTCACTTTCATAACCGTATTTCATTCTCTGTACTGTCCACATAGGCCGGTGTAATTAACTTTTTATTACATTACATCCTGGTCACGGCACAATTGTAACTTTATTACTTTATTATTGAATTAATAATTAAATTGAAACTTCCACTTACCTTTTAATTCTTGATCTGGCCTGATCTCTAAGTGTGGACTAACCCCGTTCGTACGGCGAACTTAACAGTACAGTAAATGAAATAAGGTGGTTTAAATCATTTCTAAACTCTTTTAGTAAATAAAATAAAGTACTGAATTTATTTTAATAATTTCAACCATAATTTCCAAAATTAAATTAAATTGTACTTGATACTGAGGTGAAGCCCCTTATTACCAGCAATAATTTTAACGTATTTCACCACATTACTTACATCTGTCTTAGAATATTAACTAATTAATTTAAAGCGACCCAGCTTCCTATTCACACACATTCATTCTTTTTTATTACCCCATTTCAATTATTTAGTCCCCAAAATAGATTTATTTATTTAATATCATGTCCAGTCGATTACTTAACCCTGGGCGTCTATGGTGATCCAGAGCCGTATCGGTTTTATGTCCGAAAGTTTAATACCCGTGCACTTTTTCTTCTTCACTTCATTCCGAGCACATAGATTGTTTCTAATTTACGTTTTTAACACTTGGTCGACATTTTATAAAGTTTTATAGTTCGCGAACTTTGTAGGAGGTCCCGGCCGGGAGAAGTTCTTTCGTCGACTGATTAAGATTTTCACATTTTTATAAAGTTTTACCCGACCGGAACATGCGCCAATACTCGCGTCCGTTACACTTAGTTCTTGTTCGCCGACTGATTAAACGGCAGGTAATTAAATCCACACCTTGTCTGATTGTTTCCGGGCACATACACGGCCACTGCGATTACACAGCTTTTCGTTACCGTTTAGGTAGCATGGTTTTGCATTGGGCACTGGCGTCGACGATGCTGACTGGCGAAAATAGTGAGGCAGTGGAAGGCGTGGCCTCTAAGAGTATCCGTCAGCAACGGACCGCATGGAACAAAGTTTTCGTCTCTCGCCATTTTTTGTGGCGTTCCTTTGGAGTCTGATGTGCGTCTTTACGCGCGCATGGTCATGTTGCGCGTCTTTGTACGTGCCTCAATGTTTAATTACCGCCGGGTGTTTAGACTAGGCATCGCATTCCACTGCCAACTCACCGTTCACAATCTCACTTCATTATTCCTTGGACGACAAATTTGCTTCACACAGGGACTGACCGTACAGAGGGAAAATATAATATAATTTTTTAATAAAATGAAAACCCTTCCCTTTAGCCCCGTTACAAACATATGCAATGGTGACGTAGAACTTCGTTCTATAGTGGATTACTTTAAGAGTCGGACACTTTTGTATGTTTTAAAAACAAGAAATGGAGGATAGTGTGCTACTAGCAGAATTATAATGAAAAACATGTAAAAGAATGAGAACAAATGAGAAGCACTAATGTAATGGAACATGACCCGTATCCATATAAATTCATAATTCCCGTGCCATAAAGGTAGCGGAAAATGTGTGTTAAGCAGGCCGTTGTATGAGTGCATGCCTGTGCATGTAAGAAATTAAATCAGAAATTAAAAAAAGAAAATGTTAGATAAAATTATAAAATAATAAAGAAAAATTATTTTGATGTATAATGGTTTTTGCGATAATCGTGGATGAAAATGGAACCAACACGTCAGAAACAATGATATAGGGGCAAATAGTGCAGGGCGGTATATCCACGAGGCGAAGTAGTTCGCTATATATTATCAAAACAGGACAAGATCGTGGGCAATTATGGTCTTAAATTTAATATTAAGGTATAACATATGCAACAAAATACTTCAAACAAATCCCAAGGCCACCAGCAGAAACGGAGTTTGAACAAAATTATGCTGCATATGAAGACACAATGAGAAACGGTAGTCACTTGACGGTTGCTCTCGGAATAATGGCGTAGTTGTCAGTTCACTCCTGTGCGAGGTAGAGCAAAAATAAGCTCTAGAAGGTGGATGGTGTGCATGAATTTGAGATAAAAAGCCTAATTTATTCAAAAGAACTAGATAAAATACAAAGGAAAGTGACACATGTCAAGAAGAATAAGGTAGGCTATAGCAAAATGAAAGTTAAGGGCATGGAAACATGCGAAATGCTCACGGTCAGAGGGGAAAGGCGATGCGGTGGGAGTCGCTGTGAGAAGAGAATTGTTGTTATCAGCGACAGTGCAGCAAACCTATGAACATTATTTCTAATAGTAACAAAAACTCGCGGTGTTAAGGGTTGTTTGTAAATGTGTCACTATGAATCTCTATCTGTGTGAGTGTGTGTACCTACAGTCACACAGCTGGCTTTAAACAAGAATTATACGTTTATTGTTTCCGATGTAAATCAAATAATAATAACAATAATAATAATATTGTAATTTTATTACTATACAAATAAAGCAAATGATATGTACTGTTCACAAGGAAGATATTTTACATACCTTTAAAGCAACACCTTGCTTGTGCATATTCCTAGGCCTTCGCTGCGTTTTAGAACTTACCTCCAAGCATGGGCTATAGGTTCAACAATAGTTTTAAAACAAAACTGCTTCGACACACTACACATGACGAACACCAATCCACACATTACATTCATATAAAACTATAAATTAATTTAATTTAAAAAAAAACATTGCTTCCACACGGTTAGACATTAATTACGTTGAAAGCATCAGGATCCGTTTGGCATGTGAGCCTTTAACTCTCACTGCACATTTCGTCTTCTTCACTACTGTCATCCACTTTGTAGTTCGTCAGTCAGTACCTCTTGTCTTACATAGTCTTCCTCAATCCTTTTAGCTTTCACACAAACACTCTCCCACTTACTTCGGCCTATATTAGCGCACTTTTCTTCCACCAAACGTTTCACATCATCTAACTTAAAACTAACATTGCGCGTTGCAACCCAGTTTTTTAAAATTGCCCATATTTTTTCAACTGGGTTTAGTTCGGGATGATAAGGTGGCAGCCTTATCACACTGTTTTGATGCTCAGACCTACCTGTACCCAATTTTTCTTAGAAGAACTCTGAGGGAACTAATTTGGCTCTTGAAGTTAATGTTTTCTCTAATGATGGCTAGCAATGCGCTTACCGTTCGATACCCCTTGTGATACGGAACTGATTAACAGTCCGACGTATAACATGGGTGTCAAAGTCATTCATACTTGTCTTGGGACTAACCTGGGGTTTGGCCTTTTTTGGGCTCTTCAACTGTCGTCCTCCTAATTTTTCTCCCTCCTTTGCGATATGCGATAACGTGCGGGTAGATATTCCAGTTGCCGCAGTAACCTGTTCGAAAACATTTAATTGGAATTTTTATTTATTCAGCCGCTTCTCTTCTCATAAATTGTAAAACATTAAAAATTACTTCCCGTGCTTGACTAGGAATAACTTTCCTGTATTTGCTAGTTGAAGGAGAAGTATCCATTTTAACAATTCTCATTACTGGGTGATAACACAAATAATTACGATAATACATAATTACGGAATAAAAACTACCAATAGAATTTAACTAAAAATTAAATAACTAATAAAAATGAGTGACTGTAAAACAACGATACAATGAATAATAAATTGAGATAATAATAACAAATGCAAGACTGAGATAGCACATAACACAGTAACTAACAATGTACAGGTAATTAAAACATCACACCCAAGATGGCAACAACATCACTTGCATACCAGTTGATTTTCCGTTTCCCTCCCGCCATTCAAAATTTCAAAGTGGACTCATCCATCCATAAATTGGTTTCTGCGCATATGCCCTTAACTTTCAATTTTACTGTAAGTTGAATAACAAATGACAAAAACTAAGTGAGCTCGTTCAACGGGGGAGAAAGAGATCCAACAGCAACTAAATTTAAGTTTGTGAGTAATGAGAGACTAAAAATCAGGTATGACTAATTATAAAAATAAATTTAATAGAAAGACAATGGCCAAATAAAAGAGAAATATTACACACTTACACACAGTGTGTATGTGCGTGCGTTGCATATGCTTGCTCATGATAAAATTTATAGTGAAGAGAGTTAGAATTTTCAAGTTATATGGATATTTTTAACATTTTTCATTGGTGAATAAAAATTTTGTCTGAGGATTGTTACCAGATCTATAATTGTGATCTATTAATATTGTTCACCTTGTGAAGAATAACACGATTTATAAAGAGGGTGAATACTGTGGGTGTAGACGATTGTCACGTAATCTTACAAACCAGCTGTAAGAAATTTTTACTCCAATCACGTTACTTCATTGATGGTGGTGTTAACTTAATGGATGTGTGCAAAAATTATAAGAGTGATCCTGTATTCGTGTTTCTTCTTAATAAAAGTGAACTAATCATACAGAAAATCCAAAGATGAGAACATTGTTATAGCTATTACATGCGAGTGGGTAGTAGGATGATTTTAACACTTTGATGCTGATGGACGTCAATTGAAAACTTCCGAGAATGCCGATGGACGTCAATTGACGTCCTGAAGTTTCAATGTGTTTTGCATGATTCCATATATATAAAGATGTCCTTGGAGCTGTTTCAAAATGATGTCAGGCCTTGTAGTACCCAAATCATCTGCTAGATCGCATATGCATTCACTTTCATAGGTTCAGTTGAAATGAAACAGCGTGCGCCAAACTGTTATGTTAGTTGGCTAAACACCACTTCTGTGTCAAAATGTCAGACAAGCATTTTTTGTAAAAAAAGTTACAAAAGTACACCTTTATAAACCAATATACAGTATATTATAAACATTATGTAATGTATTGTTTGAATCATGTCTAACAAGTAAAAATAAAATTGTGAGTTTCTAGTAACAACATGTGTTTTGGCCAATTTTATTTTCTTCCAAAAACATCACTTTTTTGAAAAGCAATATCAGGGAAAATAACCAACACAATGATATACAGTATACATCATTTTAAAGAAGACACTTAGATCTTCATAAAAACATAGGTAGCATATTTTTTACCATAGAGTTTAGAAGACATAACATTTTAAATATATGCAAAAATGGCTTGGAATGGGCGAAGGACCACTATGTTAAGGCCCGGCATCAAAGTGTTAATGAACTAGAGAAATTTGTATTACTGATGAATATAATTAAGAAAGTTGTGTTAGTGGTCATAATCACAAACAGAATTGTCACTGTTGCACACCACTATAGAAAAATTATTCTGATTGCGCTTTCAAGCTTCACAGCTCATTGTCAGATCGGAAATAACCTGACGATGAGCTGTGAAGTTTGAAAGCACTAATCAGAATAATTTTTCTATAGCGGTGTGCAACAGCGATAATTCTGTTACTGACGAATAGTCATGATTCATACATATGTACCAAATGTGGTGCACCTACATTATTTTTTTACCGCACTTTAAATATTGTTATAATATAACATTTATATTTTTTTACAAATTTTAAATTGTACGCTTTATTAAATTAAATAAGAAATTATGTGTGTGTGTGTGTGTGTGTGTGTGTGTGTGTGTGTGTGTGTGTGTGTGTGTGTGTGTGTGTGTGTGTGTGTGTGTGTGTGTGTGTGTGTGTGTGTGTGTGTGTGTGTGTGTGTGTGTGTGGAGAGAAAATAAAGGACCTGTAAATGTTATAGTACATTAGTAATAAAAATAACAAAGTGTTGGTGAAAGTCTGGGGCTTTAGAGACAGAGATTTTTGGTTTGTTGTATTTTGTTTTTGTATACTGTATTGTCATTTGTGGAGAATTTTATAAGTACGAAGTAAGTAATTGAAATTAAAATGGGAAATTTGAGTTTTCTGATGTAAATTCTAAGGATGTAATGACAATACTAGATTAAGTGTTTTTTTTTTTTTGTCACCTGACCCTGGTTTTTATTTGTTGATGTACTCAGAGACTTGCTTATATAAACTTGGTTACTTCCATTTTCTAGTAAGTAGTTTTTTTGTTGTTTAGCATTACTGTCATTAGTTGGGATAGTGATACAGCTCTCACACGCCATCTATCAAGTGTGAGTGGTGACCCAGGCTGTTTCAAATTATGTTCCTTCACTATAAGACAAAGTACAACAGGTGGAGTTGTTTAAATATTTTGGAAGCTTGATAAGTGAAGATATGTCCTGCACTCATGAAATTAGAGCAAGAATTGCTATAGTGAAAGAGGCATTTAATGGGAAGAAAAGTCTGCTGTGTGGCAAAATTAATAAGAATTTAAAAAAAAGGTTGGCCAAATGTTATGTATGGAGCGTTGCTTTGTATGGTGCAGAGACATGGACACTGAGGAAAGAGGATGAGAAAAGATTGGAAGCATTTGAGATGTGGGTTTGGCGAGCAATGGAAAAAGTGAGGTGGGTTCATAAAGGAATTATGAAGTTTTAAGAAGAATAGGGGAAGAGAGAAGAATCCTGAAGGTAATAGAAAACAGGAAAAGGAATGGCTTAGGTCATTGTTTAAGAAGAGACTGCTTGCTTACAACTGCCATGGAGGGTGTAATAGAAGGATAAAAAAGAGGGCGTAGAAGAATGATGTTACTAAATAGTATTAAAATGAGAGGTTGTTACGAATAAATGAATAGTATTAAAATCAGAGGGTATTACGAATAAATGAGAAGACTGGAATGCGATAGGACAGCTTGGAGAGCTTTTACCATTTGAAGACCTGGCTTAGGGCAGAACACCAAATAATAATAACAATAAGAACACCATTCAAAGTGAATTACAAAATGCTTTATAGACGTTGGTGGTTTATTGGTCGTCTGGCATTTAGTTTGCATTTATATGCTTAATGATTCCTGGTGTTATATAGGAAGCTGCAAGGTTCCTGTGCAGGTTCGCGGTGACCGCATGTATTGTGTTTCATTCTGTTTTATTTTATTTTTACTGTGTGTTAAATTATTTAATATTTTTGTACTATGTATGTGTTGTTTTTATTATTCGACGAGATGTGTAAACATCGACAAATGTAGTTTAAACTATATTCATGAGGATCTGATGATGACACATTAGTTGTCGAAACTCGAGTTATCCTGTATTTGGATTTTAAGATGCGTAACAGAAGGTAATTAACCTGTTTTATAGTCTTAACCGCTTCTGGAGGCAAATAAAATGTTTAAAGTAAATTTTGCATATTTTTATACATACTGATACACTGTTTTGGTCTAAAACAATTTATGTATGTATTTCTGCAAAAATATCAATTTGATACACTGCACCTGATATCGATGGGATAAGGTATTTATTCATTCGTTTTCATATTTTAGGCTACTTGTACATTGACCATGGCCAGTAATAAAAAAGATTTTGATCTTGCAAACCCAAAGGATATAGAAGAAGTTCAAATAACATTATCTGAAGATAGTGATTACGATTTAGAAGAAGATTTTGAAGATGAGGTCGACTCAGAAGGCGAAGATGCAACTGAAATTCGTCAGGAAGACTCAGAGATGGAAGAAGACGATGATGAAAATGAAGCTGTTATAACTGAAAAAGATGAGAATTATTTTTTTGGTAAAGACGGAGAAACGAAATGGAATAAGAATCCACCTTCAAGCAGAATACGTTCAAGAAGTTGCAATTTACTTCGAAAACTTATAATTAGTAAAATAGTTACCTTTTTCTTGTCCGTCTGGTGGCCTTTTCTCTATATTTCAATCGACGCGTTTCAGGGCATATGCCCCATCATCAGGATATCCCTTGTTAAAGGTCGTCAATGGTTAAAATATTAAAACCACTGCACACACAATTCTACACACAACAATAAATATAATGCAAACATAAAAACACATAAAATGTCCAGATTTCAGACACACACGATATCGAAAACTTCCTGGAATTATAGGCACTGCAGGATATTTTAAATATTATTGTGCAGTGCACAAACCAATATATTGAAAATATCAAAACAACTTTTAAGCGAGAAAGAGATACGAGACCAATTGATATAATAGACTTGAAAGCCTTCATAGGACTGTTGATTCTAGCAGTTGTGCACCGGAGCAATAGACAGAGTCTGGAAGACCTCTGGGGGTCAGATGGTGATGGGATTCAAAAATTTCACTTAGTAACGAGTATTACACGTTTTAAATTTATTGTGCGGTGTCTACAATTTGACAACCGAGACACTCGTGAGGAAAGAAGAAAAATAGATAAGCTTGCACCTATTCGCAATATGTTTGAGAAATTTGTAGAGAATTGTAAAAAGTGCTATTCATTAGATGAGAACGTGTGTGTTGATGAAAAATTGGAGGGATTTAGAGGAAGATGCAGCTTTAGGCAATACATCCCAAGTAAACCTAACAAATATTTATGCACTTGTTGACAGCCAGGTATTTTACTTATACAATTTAGAAATTTATGCTGGATTGCAGCTTGAAGGAATGTATCGTATAAGCAACAAACCATCAGATGTTGTACTTAGACTTTGCCAACCTATTTATGGATCAGGCCGAAATGTCACAGCAGACAACTGGTTCACTAGTGTCGAATTGATTGAAGAATTAAAAAAAATCTCTTAGTTACGTTGGAACAATTAAAAAAAAATAAGCGTCAGATTCCAAAAGAGTTTATCACGAGTGCGGGAAGAGATATCAACAGCAGCCTTTTCGGTTTCAGGAAGACTCTCATGTTGGCGTCTTATATTCCTAAAAAAGGAAAATATGTTATTTTGACATCTAGTTTGCATGATGATAAATCAATAGATACTGATACTGGGGATAAGCAGAAGTCATCTGTCATAACATTTTACAATAGAACAAAAGGGGGAGTAGACACTACTGACAAATTATGTGCATCATATAATGTAGCAAGAAATGTACGCCGTTGGCCAATGGTCATATTTTTTGCAATGATAAACATGAGTGGTATCAACGCGCAAGTTATTTATTTTGGGAATGATCATGATGTTGTTAGAAGAAAAGTGTTTCTGAAGACATTATCTCATGAATTAGTTCTGCCCCAAATCATTCGAAGAAGTACAAACACTTCTGGAATACACAAAAATCTGCAAGATTGTCCAAAATGTTTCAGACCAGAAGACAATGAAGAAAACCAAGATGATAACAATGACATTGAGCGAAAAAGAATAAGGTGTCAGACATGCACAACAAAGCAACGATTAACGAAGTATAATTGTGTGAAACGCAAAAAACCTATTTGTTTGATACATATAAAGAGCTTCTGCATTGATTGTGCTAGAATTTTTCCAGGTTCATCAGAGCATGTTTCCAGTGAGGAGAGTGATGAATGATACAACTTTCTTAGTTTTCGTGACAACTTTTTTTACAATGTACTTTTTTTATCTATTTGTAAATTTCAAGTAATGTATTCGTTAATATCTTAATTTTTGTGAATGTTGAACTATTTTATAAATATTTTTCCAGTAAATTTATACATTTCAAATCATATGTTCAGTAACATGTCAAAAATAAAATATTACTTTCTTTTTGTAAATGTTACATTGGTTTCTATTTTTTTTCAATTCACATACACATTTCATTATAATATCAAAAATACAATACTATTTTACAATATTATTAAAAAGGACAATATAAAGCAGTCGACCAGTTAATTATCAATTTGATACACCGCGGCTGCTGTCGTACTGTATAGGACCTTACCGTACTGTAAGCCTAATAGAGGGTTAAATTCATATAGTAAATTTTTGTTACAAATTCACATTGTCAAATATCACACACCACTTCTTCCACCTTGTATCAATGTATTTCTGGTGATATGCTTGTTTGTGAGGTTTTTGTTTGTAAACATCACAATAGTAAGTTTTAATACTTTGATTGCTACTTCTTTGTTGATTAAAATATTTATTACATACTTCACTTATGATTCTTAAAAGTATAATGAATTAATTAATACCAAGACAAAATAGTAAAACAAAAGAATTTTTACAAACATTACACTGGTATGATTTTATGCCTGCATGTCTTTAATCATGAAACGAAAAGTGAATATCATGGTAAATGTTTTTATACAAATCTGGTACTTTCTAATGCAAGATTGTACTGACTTGTAACAAACCACCTGACCGGGAAAATGATTTAGTACAAATATCACACTGCTACTTCTTAATGGGTACATGTATTAACTTATGATGTGACAAATTGCTTGCCCAAATAAATGTTTTTGTACAAACTTCACACTGGTACTTCTTAATGCCTCCATGTATTAACTTATGTTGTGACAAATCACTTCTCCGAATAAAAGTTTTTGTACAAACATCGCACTTGTACTGCTTAATGCCAGAATGTATTAACTTGTGTTGTGACAAACCGCCTGACTGAGTAAATGATTTTGTACAAACATCACACTGGTACTTCTTAATGCCTGCATGTATTAACTTATGTTGTGACAAATCACTTCCCCGAATAAACGTTTTTGTACAAACATCGCACTTGTACTTCTTAATGCCAGAATGTATTAACTTATGTTGTGACAAATGGCTTGCGCGAATAAATGTTTTTGTACAAACATCACACTGGTACTTCTTAATGCCAGAATGTATTAACTTATGTTGTGACAAGCTACCTGACTGAGTAAATGTTTTTGCGCAAACATCACACTGGTGTCTTTTTTTTGCCAACTGGCTTCATGCAGTGCTCTGAAGACAAGACACCAGAATCATTCTGAATTGAACTTCTTGTATATAGTTCATAATCTTGTGTAGAATCGACTTCCTCACAGATTTCCTTATTCACAGGTGTAAATAAATGTAACTAGAACAAATGAGTACACAAATATAATAATAAATAATTAGTTAATAATGTTTTCAAACAAATCATATTCTGTTAACCAGCTTTCAGGTTGCAAAAATTAAATATCCCCTACATATCATTACAGTACATTGTTACAGTATACTAATTATACTCAGTACAGTATATTCTTTACTAGAGCCTGGATTTCTAATCAAAATGCTTATTTTTTCAAAATTTTCAAAACTGAACATTATATTCAGATTATGGTCAAAATTCCCTACATGGGCTTTTGTGATCTTTTCACAACTTTTTACACCCTCACATTTTTGCCTCCCATCCCCTATTTTTGGGTGAATCACTCTAAAAACAAGACGGTTCTGTAGAGTGAAAGTATTGATATGCAATGTCAAGTTTTACAAAAATTGGTAGATGCATTCAAAATCAATTGCAAGACATACCCCAAACAGACAGACAGACAAATGCTGAAACAGATAATAGTAACAACAAAACTTGCTTTACTCATTCAATTGTTGATGTAATATTACAATGTATTCAAATTAAGTGTTGGTAACAATCATCAATCCACACATTGCTCACAAGGGAGAATGACTACATAGAAGACTACATTCAAGTGTTTCAGTGGTATACGAAATTCAATGTTACAGTATAAACTAACAACAGAAATTGAATCCTCAACTAGCATTCAACTTGTTGGGTGACAGAGCACCAATGCAAGACATCTCAGGTGTTCATGTTTTAGGAATGAATCTTAAACTACAAAGTTCATGTTTTAGGACTTAAACTACAAATGTTCAATATCAAAAATAGTTTGTTAATTAAGTGACAGTTAATTTTGACAGAAGACTGCTCCTCCATGAATCTTATCTGGATAACTACATATAGTGGAAGTTTGTACATTAAAAAAACTTTACCTCTTGTGTATTCTCTTCTTTCTCCACTTCTTCTATAACAATTTCATTCATTATAACAGTATTGATGTTTTGGGAAAAACGCTGAAACAAAATAAAAATTATTTACCAACGATTAGTAGTATCAGTATTTCTCTTGTTTTCAAATAAAGTATACAGACATTGTAGCCTAACATTTATATTTACATCGGTATTACACATGTGCTTTTATAACTATAAACTGTTAAATACCTACCCAATAGGAAATTATTATTTCATTTTTCATACTGTCTTTTAGGGTTATTATCTTAAGTGTGTATTAATAAACCTTAAACACTTATTAGAACTGTTTTAAATGGACACACACACACACACTACTGTGGTCAAGAAATTTTGGTCAGATGTGCAAACAGTGCTGCGAAGAAGTATGAAGTTAATGACTGTGTATCTACTAGATGTATGGGACTTCAATAGGGTAGGTACAGAATTTTTTGATGCCAATTTATTTAATGGCACTTGTGTAATCAAAGGTAGCAAAAGTCATAATATTAAAATTGGACATCATCAACGATATGTGTGCATGTGCGGTTGCCATAGAAACAGTCCTTAAGTAAACGCAATGATATGCATGCATGTTGTAAACTGGACACACTGTTTTGCTGTACAAATACATTAATAATTTGTCTTTCTGACTAGTTTTAATGTAAACTGTAAAAATGTAATTTTGGTCCTTACTTAAACCAAAAGTGTAAAAGTGTATTTAGAATTCTGTCTTGAGATTTCATTTTATTGGGATGAAAAAAAACACTGTAACCCCAAAACTGAAGATAGTAGTGTCACAAACCAAATACATATTACGATAGTAAAGTGAAGAAAAACAATTAACGAAATACCTCGTCCATAAGTTCATCATCTGGCAATGTTTCTTCAAAAAATTCTTCCTTTAATCCAATGTCTGGGATAGGCAAAAACACAGTGTGTGGCTTTTCCATTGTGTCAATCCTTCTTGGATCTTATTTTACAATCTGGAAATAAACAATCACTTTTATTTAAAAGTAAATAACAGTGTTTCTATTAACAACTATTTTTTGGTTTAACACATATTTTACATTTCTCAGGACTAAACGTTTTATTTAGGTACTCTGAGACGAGGAATCCTTAATGGCTCATCTGAGACTAAGGCGCTTAGTGGTCACATATGAGCTAACTAGGATGTCTCGTCACAGAATGTCGCATTCTCAGGTGCAGAGAATAATAGAGTTGTTAAAAAGTTATGAACACTGATGAAACAAAAAAAGGAAACTGTTTTAAAGGGAACGTTTTCCATCCCAACAGTATAGGCCTATGCCTTATGTTTCAACTTCAGAGTCACACAAAATCTAAATGATATGACTAATACAAAATATTGTTACAACGTCATAGAACAATCTACGTGTTTATCGAACGTTCCAGAGAGATCCAGAGTGTATGCGTGTGGTGTATGTGCTTGTATCCACATCTACGAGAAAGTTCTCGATGCCTCCACCCATGCGGACTGTGTCAAGGCCGCAGTTAATTAGGTAGTTCATACGCACGCTACGACGCAATTAGGAATCGTCTAGATATTCGACTAGCTACAAATACCGGTACTCAAACGACGTTCAGTTGAGTATCAGTTGCGATTTTGGATAGTGCGGTCCGAGAGTTATAGTAGCGATATTACTGTGTACGTTCAAGTAGTTATTAGTAAAGTGTTGCGTTTTATATTCGGATAGTATAATTGTAATACAATTGAGTTTTAATATTAGTGGACATTTTATTGCGTGTGAACAATTTTCATTTGATTTGTTGTAGACACTGTGTTGTTAATTATGAACTGTTTTACTGTAAAAATTAAAGGTGTGATTAGTGACTTAATTGGCGTCTTGTACTTATTTTGTTTCCACTGTACCTACGACGAGCGAGTAGACCGTCGTAACAGTGGTGTCAGAACTGACACAGAACGGTTAACAACGGTTAACAGTGGAAACAGTGGACACTTTGTACAAGACGAGTGTAGTTCGTAATTAATTAATAAAATGGATACCAGTCAGATGATGGAAGCTTTACAAACACTGCTGCGGCAGACACAGGAAGAAGCAGAAAAACGACAGGATGAAAAACGCAGGCAGGAAAGAGAAGAAACTGAGGAACGTCAGAAAGCAAAAGAAAGACAAAAAGAGGAACGTAAGCAGGAGGCAGAGGAACGTAAATGTGAAGCAGGTGACATCAAAGCGTTAATTCATGAACAAAAGCAGATGCAAGAACATACTACCGCAGAATTGGGTCTCCTACGTGGTGACGTAGGTGAATTACGAGGTGAGCTCAATAATCAGATTACCAGAATATCTGACGTAGAAGAATCCATGTCAAATAAAATAGCTGAAGTAGAAAAATCTGTCTTGACTGTTGAAGAAGTTATGTCAACAAAAATATCTGCAGTAGAAAACTCAATGGCAAACATAAGAGAACAAATTAAAATTGAAGTTGAACAGTGCATGAAGATTCAACCAAAACAAATTTCTGAACAGACTGTACCAGTGATAAAGACAGAAAAAGACACAGAAAATAAGTTAACAGAGAAAGTCACTTTGCCTGCAGTAGGGACAGTTAAAGCTCCAACCTTTGACGGAAGCAGTCACTGGGCAACGTACCTCCGACAATTTGAAGCTGCTGCATGCGCAAATAATTGGACAGAGAAAGACAAGGCTGTTTCACTCGTTGTTGCATTAAAAGGACCTGCGGCAGAATTACTACAGAAAGTGCCACCTGACAGCCAGAACATCTATGCCGAGTTGATAAAAGCTCTAGAATTACGCTACGGTGATAAACATTTGCGAGAGGTGTACTACGCTCAGTTGAGAACAAGACGACAACATTCCGGGGAAAGTCTTCAAGAATTTGAAGCAAGTATCGACAGATTGATTAGATTTGGCTATCCTGAAGTACTAGAAGACTTCCGAATAAGGTTTGCGGTGCAGACATTTATTGATGGCATCGGAGATTGTGAACTTCAGCAAGTGTTACGAATGGCAAGACACCGAGATAGCTCAGAAGCTCTTGTTCACGCCCTAGAGTTTGAAGCTGCAAAGTCAGCGCCCCGCTACATTAATGGGTTTGTGCCATCACGTTGCAGTCAGAAGATCCCTGTATCACATTACCGTTACGATGGGTGCAGAAAAACAATGTTGTCAGACAAACAATTCAAAAGTTCAAGAGAGTCGCAACGATTTGGAAAAGACAGAAGACGGAAATGTTACAACTGTGGAAAACGTGGTCATCTACAGGTAGACTGTTGGGAGGAGAAGATACCGAGAGAAGAGACTGATCGCACCAATTGAAGAAGTAAAGCCCCAGAACAGCACACAGTTTCCACGCTACATAAGTGCAGTGGAAACTTGATTGTTAATGGATTTGCGGATAGTAAACCAACATCATTTACAGTTGACACGGGCGCAACAGTGTCCATTGTGCACTTAGTCAGTAACCGCCATCCTCTAATTAGCTCTTGTACAATACAGACTGCGACTGGAAGCCCCGTCAAGGTGCTAGGAAAGGTAGACGTACGTGTACGCCTGGGTCTTCTTGAGTTTAGCCACCAAATGCTCGTTGCAGACATTGTCGATGAAGTGATTCTTGGCACGGACATTATGAATGCCTACGGATTCGTTGTGGACTTAGGAGAGAATGTCCTGAAGGTTGGCCAAGAGAAGATTAAGCTTTGCATGGGTAAAATGACAGGGTCTACCAACCATTCGATTAAGCGAGTGGCATTAGTCGAAGAAAAAGTCAACAAGTCTGGTCAAGAGGAACCCTCCCTGTGGCAAGCGGAAATGGAGGAAGAACTAGCCGAGGAAGTAGAAATTAGTATAACGACAAAAGAAGTAATTGGAAAGCCAACTATGGGTGTCGAGACAAAACTCTTGCTTGTTCCTGAGCTGATAGAAACGCCCGAGGGTAAAGTGGCTGAAGATGAGTTTACGCAAGAGGTTGTTGATGAGAACCAAACAAACTTGGATCAGCCAGTGGTAATTAGGTCATCAGTACATGACACAACCGGCATGACTCCAGCAAAATTGGTGTTTGGGCGGGAGATTCGTCTTCCTGGGGACTTGATGTTTGGATCACCTGAGACTCAGTCCCGAGAGCCAAAGAACTATTCCTCGCAATTAGAAAACCAGCTGCGAGATTCAACATCGGATTCAACAGGAAGGACAGCGAAAGTTCAAGGTCTTCCACCTAGATCGCCTGGCTAAGTACAACTTTAGAGACGGTTTGCCAGTTCGGGACGAACAGGCTTAAGGAGGAGGCAGTGTTACGACGTCACAGAACAATCTACGTGTTTATCGAACGTTCCAGAGAGATCCAGAGTGTATGCGTGTGGTGTACGTGCTTGTATCCACATCTACGAGAAAGTTCTTGATGCCGCCAGCCGTGCAGACTGTGTCAAGGCCGCAGTTAATTAGGTAGTTCATACGCACGCTACGACGCAATTAGGAATCGGCTAGATATTCGACTAGCTATAAATACCGGTACTCAAACGACGTTCAGTTGAGTATCAGTTGCGATTTTGGATAGTGCGATCCGAGAGTTATAGTAGCGATATTACTGTGTACGTTCAAGTAGTTATTAGTGAAGTGTTGCGTTTTATATTCGGACAGTATAATTGTAATACAATTGAGTTTTAATATTAGTGGACATTTTATTGCGTGTGAACAATTTTCATTTGATTTGTTGTAGACACTGTGTTGTTAATTACGAACTGTTTTACTGTAAAAATTAAAGGTGTGATAGTGACTTAATTGGTGTCTTGTACTTATTTTGTTTCCACTGTACCTACGACGAGCGAGTAGACCATCGTAACAATATGATAGGTTGTTATGCTACGAGAAAAACACAGCAAGGCTGGAAAACAATTTCAAAACGGATACACAATCAATACTAAAATTGACAGTGTTGTTTACAGAATTAAGAAAATCGAATAGAGGTATGCAGTACAACTACACACATGAAATGGCATGTATTAATGAGGATTGGTAGATTTGAGGCCAAGAAGCAAACACGATATGACAACACCCCTTCACATCCTTACTTTCATAAGTTAGTTTAGCTTAATTATTTATGTTAGGTTGGTTTAACTTACATTATGGTCAGACTGGGTTTCTTTCTTTAGTTATCTAAAACAAGCATTAGGAAGCTGCACTGTATTTCATAAGACTATAAAATTCCCTCTGAAAATGACACTAACAATCTTGGCTACTTTACTTTTAGACTCATAATATTTATAAAAATAAATCATTAGTACACTTGGACTGAAATATATACCAACATTAAACAAATTTTAAAATGTCATATGCCTATTGCACAAATAGAAAAAAATAACGTGAATAGAAAAGTGGCAGGTTATGCAATCTTGGTGGGACTATGGCTAATTTTGTAAAATCACGATTCATGTTTAGAAAAAATAAAAACCTCATAGTGAACATAAAATGGAGTACCGATAATGTATTAAATTCGTATTACAAGTTTTTTGTAAATATGTAAATAAATTCGTAAATTTTCGCAACCAAAATTTGTTTACATCTATAGTACATGAAGAAATGTAAAAACTGTGTTTCTTTGATTTTGTGGCTGAAAAGAACGAGAGAGTGAATATTAAACAACCGACTGTGTATGCTTGTGCTTGTTACACGCTTAACAAATGTTTGAATTCTATATACTCACGGCAATCTGACGTTGTGAACTGTGAAACAATTGAGATGATTTCAGTGGAACGGCAACGTATATATAAATATATAGTTTATATATTTATAAGTATATTATATTACATATTATAAGTAAATATAATATAAGTATATTATAAGTAAATATAATTATATTTACCTAAATATAATTATATAGTGTTTACTGACCTGACTGTCATCTAAGTCTTTCCTTGCTTCAGTTGAGTTACACTATAATATATATATATATATTGTCACCGGACAAAAGGCTTGCCGCATGACAAATGGCGCCAATCGTATACTCTAGTGTTTTTGGTGGCCCTAAAAAGGACCTTGTGGCGAGAAGGCTGATGTTGGTCGTGCCGCGCTGAGATGTTCGGCGGCTGCGCCCGCTGATCGTGGCGTACTGCAGTCCTCTCTTCTTTCGGCATCGGTTGTAGAGTCGGCTGCCGGCCCAGCGAAATCCATCGCTGGCGCGGAACGGGAGTGCGAAGACGCAAGAACGGCGGCGGTTCTATTCTTCGGCTGTTCCTTCCGGCTGACTCCGCCTCGATATCGTCCGAGAGAGGAGAGGAGATAAAGTGCGTCCGATGGCGTGGCGATGAAGAGTGCGTAAAATTTTCTGCCGGCCCGGGTTTTATTAACTAACCGACATCGCTGATTGGCTAGCTCCGAACACGAAGTTGGTCACGTCTCGGCGGCTGCTGATGCCGGATTGGCTCGCTGTGTCCACCGCTGGTACCGGAGAGCAGATGTTCGCATACCGCTGCCGTCACAACTCCACCGGGTCTTGAATGCTCTCCGGTAACCAGCCTACTGCTCTTCTCCAGATGTTGTGGAGGTGTCTGTTGGGCGCCATGTTGACTGGTGTGCCGGCTGGTAGCTCGCTGGCGTGGCTGGATCTTGCATCCGCAAGATGATCGCTGCCCCACGTTGGGCGCCACTTGTCACCGGACAAAAGGCTTGCCGCATGACAAATGGCGCCAATCGTATACTCTAGTGTTTTTGGTGGCCCTAAAAAGGACCTTGTGGCGAGAAGGCTGATGTTGGTCGTGCCGCGCTGAGATGTTCGGCGGCTGCGCCCGCTGATCGTGGCGTACTGCAGTCCTCTCTTCTTTCGGCATCGGTTGTAGGGTCGGCTGCCGGCCCAGCGAAATCCATCGCTGGCGCGGAACGGGAGTGCGAAGACGCAAGAACGGCGGCGGTTCTATTCTTCGGCTGTTCCTTCCGGCTGACTCCGCCTCGATATCGTCCGAGAGAGGAGAGGAGATAAAGTGCGTCCGATGGCGTGGCGATGAAGAGTGCGTAAAATTTTCTGCCGGCCCGGGTTTTATTAACTAACCGACATCGCTGATTGGCTAGCTCCGAACACGAAGTTGGTCACGTCTCGGCGGCTGCTGATGCCGGATTGGCTCGCTGTGTCCACCGCTGGTACCGGAGAGCAGATGTTCGCATACCGCTGCCGTCACAATATATATATATATATATATAATACCGATTTGGTACCACCGATTTTGCTGGTACTTGAGTCTGCAGTCTGCCGTAAACCCACTCGGGCAACTTCGTTACTGTTCGCCGCTATTGTCTGCTCTCTCGGCAACCCACACTCCACTAGAGGTGAGCTAAACTGTTATTTTAAAATACTAGGTATGAAAATACCGTTCCAAAAAAATAACAGGTACAAATACCTGTTATTATATACTGTATATACGTAACCTATATTATCCTTTGTAAGTAACTCGTTTTGAGTTTTCCTGTAGGTCTCCTATGTAATATCTTCAAATAAATACACTGCAAGTAAGTTTCTTTTCACCTAGATAAACCTATTAATATACTAATAAACCTACTTGCTGTGTATTTATTTGAAGATATTATATAACCTATACTATATAATTTGTTATAAAGTATTTAAAATTTATAATTATATTACCTCAAGATGTTCTTTTCCTTATTTGGAACATGTTTCGAGAGTTCCTCTTCTCTCATCTTCAGCCTTCGCCATCTTGTTTCTGTCTGGTGAAGTAGAGGTGGGCCGATATACCTGTAATAGGTATTTTGGAACGATATTTTTGTGGAACGGATGTAACAGTGACTGAAAAGTTGAAATACCTGTTATTCGCGGCGACGCTGTTCCGAGTCGAGACACGCCGCTCTCGCTGTTCCAAGTCGAGGCACACCCCCTACGCACCCACACAGACACACACACACACACACACAAAATGTACGCAAGATCACGTAAACCAAGGCCAAATACTAGGCGTACAAAAATATCGCTGGAACGCAAGGAACAGCCAGTAACGCGTATTTAAAATACTAGGTATTTCAAATACTAGTGGTATCACCGATACACAAGGAACAACGCGTTCCAGAGTAACAGTAGTATTTTAGTAACACCTAATATTTCAGGAACACCTAGTATTTCAGGAACAGGTAGTATCAAGCATATTTCGAGTAAGAACTAGTATGAGCCACTTTTCCGTCCTGTATACTTCATTCTGCGCAAAGAGACGGGGCTGTTTTTAATAAAGGAAATAATTTATCCTGCTGTTACATTTATTCTCGTGTGATATGCAGATATATAATACAGATTATATGCTAATAATTATATATTATACTAGTCACCAACTTGTAACTAAAATCGGTTGGTAAAACTTTATGTTTTTACTCAAAAAAAACTTTATGTTCCGATCGTTAGTGAAATAGTTGAATTTAATTATATTGAGTTATAACCTATAGAGTGGCTGATGTTGATAAACTATATTATACTTTTTATTAATGTGATTTTAACTTCACTACACATCTCACGTAAATGATGAGATTGTTGTAATGGACATTTATGCACTTTATCTAGTTCTGTTCCTTAAATATCTGTAATGCATTTAATGGGTTATGTATATTTTATTACAATTTGTTTTATTTTTATTTGTAAAATTTTGTTTATTCTCATTCACTCTTGTGGCTTACTGTTATGTTTTTATTATACGTTTCTGATGTTTTTTCACATTATTTTTCGTGGTATTACGTGTAGGCCTACTCTAAATTATTTAATTGCCCCGAGTTTCGCAACTGATGTTGTCTAACCAATGTTAGTTTGTTTTCTTCTAGTGAAAACTTAAATTGGTATTCCCAAAGGGAGATAGGCCTATAAATTCTCTTGTTTCTTATTTTCTTTTAAACAGTAATAGTTTAATAAAGTCGCAGTGTAAAGTAACACTGTTAATACTTTTAGTTTCAATTTATTTCTTATAACAAATTATATAGTATAGGTTATATAATATCTTCAAATAAATACACAACAAGTAGGTTTATTAATATATTAATAGGTTTATCTAGGTGAAAATAAACTTACTTGGAGTGTTTTTATTTGAAGATATTACATAGGAGACCTGCAGGAAACTCAAAACGAGTTGCTTACAAAAGATAATATAGGTTATGTATATATAGTATATAATAACAGGTATTTGTACCTGTTATTTTTTTGGAACGGTATTTTCATACCTAGTATTTTAAAATAACAGTTTAGCCCACCTCTATGGTGAAGTATTTGTGTGTTGGCTCCTGGATGTTATTAAGGTAGTTTGTTGGTCTTTGGTCTTTTAAAGTTGTATTATTGTGTGTGGTTGTGGTATACGTTTTTGTTTTTTGTGTATTTTCGATGTTGAGTGCTTTGAATATTGTGTCATGTTGTGTATTGATTTGTATTTGTTCTGGTATTAGTTTGTTTTGTGTTTTATGTTTGTAAATTTGTAAATTTTCCCAAATGTTCATTATGTTATAAGAAATAACATAATTTGTTATAAGAAATAAATTGTAACTAAAAGTATTAACAGTGTTACTTTACACTGTGACTTTATTAAACTATTACTGTTTAAATGAAAATAAGAAACAAGAGAATTTATAGACCTATCTCCCTTTGGGAATACCAATTTAAGTTTTCACTAGTAGTAAACAAACTAACATAGGTTAGACAAATCAGTTGCGAAACTCGGGGCAATTAAATAATTTAGAGTAGGCCTACACGTAATACCACAAAAAATAATGTAAAAAAACATCAGAAACGTATAATAAAAACATAACAATAAGCCACAAGAGTGAATGAGAATAAACAAAATTTTACAAATAAAAATAAAAAAACAAATTGTAATAAAATAAAAATAAATACATAAATAAAAACTTATAAATAATAAGCAACAACAAAAGTAAATTAAATCCATTACAGATATTTAAGGAACAGGACTAGATAAAGTGCATAAATGTCCATTACAACAATCTCATCATTTACGTGAGATGTGAAGTGAAGTTAAAATCACATTAATAAAAAGTTTAATATAGCTTATCAACATCAGCCACTCTATAGGTTATAACTCAATATAATTAAATACAACTATTTCACTAACGACTAGGGATGAGTATCGATAGCCGATGTTCCAAAAACATCGATGGTTAACGTTCGATGTTCGATGTTTTTACCATCAATGGTTCAGTTGCGATGTTTTCATACTATCGATGGTTTCGTTTCGATGTTTTCCTTTGAACACTTTTTTCTAATTTGTGATGAAGACCTTTTTTTAAGTTGATTGTTAAATTTAGTTTATTTTAAATCAACAAATTTTTATTTTAGATATTAATGGCTACGTAGTTTGCTCCCTAAACTAGGTAAACGATAAGTACCATGTATATGAGCTACGTAATAATATGGTAAAACTAAACAAACCCATTTTATAGGAGACCGTTACATAGGTTTCAACAGTTTCAAAATTAACTTTAGCTCACATACGTACGAAGTAACGGTTTACTCTTTACGTTAGTCGTATTTGGTTTTCATTCAGATTTAGTTTTAGATTTTTTAGTTATTTTTCATACTGGGTGTAGCGTTTTTCTCTTTTAATTGCGATAGTGTTAGAACATAATTTAAATAGTTTACATTTGAATTTTTAATATAATCGGCATCATTCATAATTATCTACCCGTTAATTATGCCACCCGAAAGATATATTGCAACGTTAAAGATATTTTTAAAATGAATTACGGTTCTTTCCATGTACATTATTTGTATTATTATTTTTTATCTTATATTCTGTTCTTTATAGAGGTGGGCTAAACTAGTATTCGAACAGTGTTGCTAGGTCTAAAAATTTTTTTCGGAAGATTTGACATGAAAATTTCGGAAGATTGCCGAAAATTTCGGAAGTTGTTCTGTCAAATCTCAAGAAAATGTAGTAAGCTTAAATGAAAAGAATATATATAGTATAATTATTATCACAAAATAATTTTAACACAGCAACGTTGTCTTATATTTTAAACCTCCCCCTCCTTCACTTTTTCTTCTTCCCCGCCAGTCATATAGATACTGTTGTTCACCAAACTTGTAAACTCCGCGCCAACTTTGAAATCATAAGCAGGTTGCAGATTTTGTATTTCTTTTGGTATGCAGAAGTCCAGAGATCGTTTGGGTGCTCTGTCTATTTCTGATTTTAGTTTTCTTACGGTTTATAGTATAAAATACTCTCTCAACACTTGCGGATGAATGGGGTAAACACAAAAGTGACCGCATAAAGGTAGACAGCTTCGGAAACATTGGTGAACCATCCCCCTTTTTCACATTACGCACGGCATTCCAAAATTCTGTTGGATTTTCACTGTCTGTGACTACCTTTGTGTTTCTCAGCATCCTCCACTCGGTGTCAAGTTCCTGAATATCTTTCACTAAGTTCGGAAAGTGACATATTTTCATGTTTATCACGGCGACTTGACGTTATTATGACCTGGTGTAGGCTAGACATTACAGTATCTGTTTATTCAGGTGCAGTCATGTAGTGCGATTCTGTCAGCTTGAGGCTAAACAATAAGGATTAGTCACTCTTTGTTGAATAAGCAGTATGGTAAAATAAGTGGATATTGCAAAATGCCTATTACATCATTGTGTATGGGTGGTCATAATTGTTTGTGACAGGAGGAAGGAACTATAATTTTGGACAAGACCTCTATAAACTTTGATTGAAAGCAATTATAATTACGGTTGCAAGAAAACACTAGATTTGACGTCATATCGCACGCAAAAACAAAACTCTAGAAATGCGACATTGCACTGAAATGAGAGTAGGAAAATGACCCGCCGCGGAAAAAGACCC
This sequence comes from Magicicada septendecula, assembly GCA_034769895.1. Classification (NCBI taxonomy): domain Eukaryota; kingdom Metazoa; phylum Arthropoda; class Insecta; order Hemiptera; family Cicadidae; genus Magicicada; species Magicicada septendecula. The sequence continues at coordinate 81,171,837 of CM068373.1, read as the reverse complement.
GTACCGCATGCAGTAAACTTCAGGTACGTTATCGCGCGAATCGCAGCTTCGTGCCCTACTCTCACCGAAACTCGCGTTGGAAAAAATTCGGAAGATTTACACCAAATTTCGTATTTTCTGGAATATTACAAAAAATAGGAAGATCTTCCGAAATTTCGGAAGACCTGGCAACACTGTATTCGAAAGTTACAGGTACAAACGTAACCGTTCCAAAAAAATAACAGGTACGAACTACGAATACCTGTTATTATATACTTATTATACATATACCTGTATAATTTGTTACAATAAATAAATTGAAACTAAACGTATTAACAGTGGTACTGTACACTGTGATTTTATTAAGCTTTTACTGTTTAAAAGAAAATAAGAAAATTTATAGGCCTCTCTCTCTTTGGGAATACTAATTTAAACTTTCACTAGGAGTAAACAAACCTGACATAGATTTAAAGAGGACCTGTTTTTGTTAAAGGAGGTGGTTTTATGTATGTTTGTTCAAACACTTTATAATCATTATAATAATAAATAATAATGACGAGATTTAGTTAATTATGAATGTGAGGTAAATTATTTTAACGTCACCTCGCCTTTATCTAACCTGTTCTCAACGAGTTCGTCAACGGCCCTGGAAAATCTGATAGGGGAAGTTAGATTTATTTAAATTGTTTTCTCGGGTACAGTGTTGAGGTTTCCACATTCCGCCTGTCAAAATGTGGTGGTGACCCAAGGGCTTTTGGTTCTGATAAGGTAAGTGAGTAAAGTATCGGGGTATATTATTCTTCTCTTTAATTATTTTTATTTATTATTCATCCCCAATAACATTACATGTACTATAACAAACATGTAAAAAGCATAGATTTTTATTTGAATTGCAACATTGGCATAAAAACATCGATGTTTTCATACCGATGTTTTTTTTAACATCGATGTACTCTTTACGATGTTAAACATCGATGGTTTTCTGGCGATGCTCATCCCTACTAACGACTCGGAACACAAAGTTTTTTTGAGTAAAAACATAAAGTTTTACTAAGGTACTATAAAAGGGAGTACGCCCAACCGCCATCTTAGCTCCAGTCAATGGCGGACTGTCATAACAACGTGTACGTTTACATGCGTTTCGAAACTTCTTTTTTCGCGTAATTTGGTCGAATTAATTGTCAAAAACGCATTAGAAACTCGTTTTATGAGTTTCTAAATACTTTCCGCAGCTCGTGGAACGACAGATACATTCGTGCGACTTGTTAATATTCGACAAATTGTGAAGCCGTTTGGCTATATTATTTATACATCTGCTGTATAAATAAAAGTGCGCTAAAGGTGATGTTTCAATTTATTGTAGAAATAGATTTATCAAAGTATATCTTTATTTTGTATTATTTATTCACACATTCAAAATATGATGTTTTGTATATTCGAGGTGAAATAGTTTGTTTTAATTGTAAAACAATTTACAATGCAAGGAGAATTGTACAGAAATTGTCAATAAAATCTATGTACTGTATATCACAAAATGTGTAAATTTTTATTCAGAGAAATTGCCGTTACATATAGTGAAATTATAATTACTTCAATTACGTGAAAAATTGTTTTCAGAGACGTTAACGGTACGTAGAATTTTGTAGGTTATGTGTACATAGACAAGTTTTTTATTTCTAAATCAAATATTGCAGTAAGAAAATAAATAATTCTGTTAAAACGAGAATAAATCTGCACGAGTAGTTTATTCACCTTCTTTAAAACTAAATTTAGTCTTTATTATATGAATTATGTAATTTACTGAATACTTTACTCTTTAAGTTTTTTTTTCAATAACAATTTGTTGAAATTTTTTTTCATTACAGTACCAACAATGTGATTGCTACGTATCGAAAATTCTGCATCATTAAAAATGACTGGGTGTTCAGCTGTCAATTGCAGCAATCGTCATGAGCGAGGCTTCAGGTTGTTCTCGTTTCCATCGGATAAATCCAGGAAAAAAATTTGGGTTCACAATATGAGGCGTTACAATTGGACCCCGACAGCATCCTCTCGATTATGTGAAGCAAGTTTAATGAAATTCGATCAAAAGATATAGGTTAGGTTGATTAAATTGGCATTGAACATACAATTAACAATATAATTATTTTTTTTTAGAAACATTTCGAAACGACACAGTTTGAAAGTGGTCGTGCAGATGGTCTCAGAAAACTAAAGCCAAATATAATCCCAACGCTCTTTGACGTACCAAATCCTCCACCAAGAATTGATTCAAGCCCAAGGGGATCACTGTACTGTGCCGAGTTTCGGAATAACTCGGCTATTTCCTAGTTAATTATGTGACTGTCATTGCGGGGTATGTTAATTAATTATCTGAGCGGTGTCTACTCTGTTATCTGAATGCTTGTTTGCCGATCCGCGCTCGCTCTGTGGGGAGCGCTGCGTAACGTTTTTTCTGTCACTGCGCTGGGCAGTATTCGTCAGGCAGCCGAACGCAACTCATCAACCATTCTCCCGGCGGCTACCAGTTTGAATTTTGTATGCTGATATCTACTATGCTTAGATAAACGACTACGCGACTCTCCGGTAAGTGTGTTCAAGGTACCTTACTTATTATTTAATAAAAAGAATTGTAATTTAACTTAAATCAACGCCGATGCAAGGCGATATATATACGTGAAGTCACCACGTGGCAAGCGCGGGTTAAATTCTGATTATTCATGTCTTGAACATTAACACTGGCTGAGACAAAGTATTTATAAAGTATTTATGGCTGTATATTTTTTCTAATTATATCAGGAGGGGCGTAAGAAAATGTATTATTAACTAAATGTAGAGGTATATGAAAATGTATATGTATTATGAACCTGTTTAAGTTTGCAACTCATCACGAAATTGTAATAAGTGACTATTAAGTTGACGAACAGTCTATGAATAGCTAGTTGTTTAATTCTAAATTCTGTACTGAGGGTAATTTCAATGCATTCTTAAATTTTGAAAATTTTCTTTTAAATCTGAGCATTGGGTGGTGTGTGAGTTATGCTGGAGTCTAGGGGTATTGTGAATTACGTAACATTTGAGTAATTGCCCATCTATATAATTGTCCAGGGTTCCTGATCTAAGCCGATTTCCCGATTCACTCCAGCTGGTGGCCGATCACCTGCCACCAATGGCATTAAACGAGTGATTCTCCGTCTGTGCCGTGGGGAGGAAGAACTGGACAACACACCACGATTACCTCAGGTTTTGTGCCGGATTATACCAGGTGACATTTAACCCTTTTATAAATATCTTGGGCCTCTACAATGTAGAACATCTGATTCTATTCCTGGAACATCTCCAGTTAAAGTTGTTGGTGCACAAGTCCAGCGAGACAGTTAGTGCTTATAAATTTTGTCAGTTTTATTTTACAAACGCTTAAGCCCCCAGAGTAAGTGTGAACCCAGACGGGGTCATGCGTCACCGAATTTGCTGCTAAATTTTCTTTTATTGCAAAAGTGTGCGTTACTTTATGTTACTGATTTGTAGGGCTGTTAATTATGCTTGCATTACTTGATTGGGCATTTTCTTGATGGTATCCATAGATCTATATGAGTTTTGTTTTTTTGAAGATCATTTAAAGGTTTGGGGAGGTGCTTTAACCTGTGGACGTCACCTGTTGGTGCCGTTATCCACAGGTCCATAACATGTCATAGTTTGCTGGATCTGGTTTGGCGCATGGCCTTGCCTGAGGTCAAGCCAATCTGTATGAACACCTCAAATGTGTTTTATTAGGGTCTGATGTTATAAAATTTTTTTAATTAAAATTGTTATTGGATATTTTATAAAATTTATGTTAACCATGTAATAATTCAGTAATAAGTGAATTTTCATCATTTTCTTTTACTGCCATAGCCAGTGTATTAATTGTTGAGTTGTTAATATGAGCACACTATTGGTTCTTACTTTTCAATTATAAACCTTATTATATATTTTATAAAATTTATGTTAACCATGTAATAATTCAGTAATAAGTGAATTTTCATCATTTTCTTTTACTGCCATAGCCAGTGTATTAATTGTTGAGTTGTTAATATGAGCACACTATTGGTTCTTACTTTTCAATTATAAACCTTATTATATATTTTATTAAATTTATGTTAACCATGTAATAATTCAGTAATAAGTGAATTTTCATCATTTTCGTTTACTGCCATAGCCAGTGTACTAATTGTTGAGTTGTTAATATGAGCACACTACCGAGTCTTACTTTCAATCATAAATTTTATTATACATTTTATAAGGCCGTGCAGCCATGTTGACCTGGCGATGGCACATTCCTATCTGGAGGAACTTTTCTAAATTTTGCATACTTGTAATAATTTCATTGGTCGTAACTCAGTCATAATCGGACGTGTTAATGGATTTGTTTTTTAATGAATAGTTTTTATTTCTTTTATGAATTTGCTAACTGCTATAATTTTTTATTGTTCGACTAAGCTTTTCGTCATTACTGACATCTTCAGGTCTTAAACAACAATTATAGCAGTTAGCAAATTCATAAAAGAAATAGTAAGGATGGCTGCTAATTTAAACAATACGAAGAAGGAAAAGTTTTTAAAGCAGGCTGGGCACTTTACCCGTTTACAGTAGTTTGGGATGGGGGTCTTGGTCACGGATACTGGGGGTTATATTCTTCTGAGGCATGGTGAAATATATATATAGGCTGCCTGCCAGGTGAACATGTGTGTAGTATATGTGTGTGTGTGTATATATATATATATGTGTGCTGTGTATTTATGTAACTATATTGATTGATGTTGTATTTATGTATATTTAGGAGAAATTATTATGATGATGTTTACATATATTATAATTATATGACGTTACATGTGTATATTTTCAGAAGGTTGTAATGCCAGGGAGGGGAGTAAAAGTTTGTAATGAAATTTTTTAATTCTATGAAAGTTATATTGAATACTGAGAGTTATACTTACAAAGTTACTTGAAATGGCTAAATAAAAATTGTTATTGTTGTTTAACAACCGAGTTTAATTGCAAGTCCCGTTACGCTGGATCCAGCGCACTTTTGGATTCTCTAGGCCCTAGGCCTAGTTTTAAATAACTAGTGGCCCCTCTTTAAAAAAAAAAAAAAAAAAAAAATTTATATAGTTTAAAAATAGAAAGAGGGGGTTACAGTACAAGGTTCTGTATTATCTTACATTCTTCAGATTCATTTTGTATGTGAATTTTACAATTTAGTTACTGTAAAAAGTTGTATTGTTTTTTCTTATACATTTTAATTTTGTAGACTCTAAACAACTCGACGAGTACGCCTGATCCCAGGACTTCGAATCAGAAAAAAAGTGTCCCAAAGGAGACAAATACAATCACGCACGAACAGCTATGCGAAGCAAATAATCGAGGATAATATGAATGATGTACGTGAGGATGAAATATCCACTGATCGACTCGACAATGTGCAGGAGTTAGAGAATGAAAGAAGCTCTCTACAAAATGAGGTATGAAGTTTTCAATTAAGCAAACAACTACAGATTTTTCTCTGTAAGTTCATGATGATTATTTTTATGAATTTATATTTCAGGTCGACGATTTAAATGTGCCCGAATTGCGACAAGAAAGTAAAAATCTACGGCTTCAAGTGGAGTGTTTGAAGAGCTCGGTAAAGAATGCGTTGGAAGACGAAAATAAGAAATTGCGACAATCTTTGGAGGAAGCAAACCAGAAATTGGAATCATTTCTGAATCCTGATCAGATAAAATCGTTGTCGGAAGGTCGAATTGGTAATTGGACCAATGATTCCATTGTCAAAGGTTTGAAATTCAGATTCGCATTATCCGTTCGTGGATACGAATTCTTGCGAAGTACGGGTTATCCTTTACTTGGGTACAGCACCCTAAATCGCAGAATTCAAAATTTCAAGTTGAATTTCGGGATTTTCAACGATATCATGGAACTGCTCCGGTATAAAATCGAGTCCATATCACCAGAAGACAGATATTGCGTTATATCGTACGATGAAATGGTGATAAGCGGAAAAAAAGATTACGATAAAAACGAAGGTGTTTTCGTAGGAAACGCGACCCTAGGAGATAATAGAAACTGCATTGGTGAGAAACTGTTCCTCGTACTTGTGCGGGGAATTCGTAGTCCATGGAAACAAATAATCGCTTCCCATGTAATGCCAAAAACTCGATTGGACCCCCTGGTTTTGAAAGAATTCATTCTCGATTGCGTTAGAGTCTTAGAACAGTGCGGACTTTACGTCGTTCTGTTATCATCGGACTTGGATTCAAGGAATAGGAGTTTATGGACTTCGATGGGGATTACTGTCGATAAATTGGGGAATCGCGTCAATTCGTTTAAATTCAACGGGCACGATATTTACCTTACACCGGACGTGTGGCATGTTGTCAAAAACTTGAAGTCCTCGTGTCTTAGACAAAGAATATTTCTGCCCGACGCCTATGTCGAAAAAGAAGGCCTGCCTAGTAATATCGTACTGGGTTCTTATGTGAAGCAATTGTGGAACTATGAAATGGAAAACGAACTCGAAATTCGGCGATTATTTCATTTGCGTTCAGAAGATGTAGACCCTTCGCAATTTGACAAAATGAACGTAGGCGCTGCTATTCGCTTTTTTTCATTGCAAACTGCTACTGCTCTGGAATGTGCCATTAACGAAAATACGTTGCCAAAAGATGCTTTAAGCACTGCACATTTTATCCGTGTTATCTACGAATGGTATTCCATTTTGACTTCAAAAATTCGAAAAACTTCAATCACTGCGAGAAATTGTGATCGAAAATACATTTTTCTTCACACGTGTATTGAGCTTTTTCATAATATTGTTTTTGAAAAAACTGGAACCCATTAAATTACGCAGGGGTTTTGGCAACTTTAACATTCGCGGACGTAGCGGAGTTTCTTTTCAAAAACCGATTCGACTTCTTCTTAGGTCAACGTTGTACGCAAGACGCAAAAGAAAATGTTTTTTCCCAGGTGCGAAAAAAAGCTGGGAAAATGCCTTCCGCGCTAGAAAGCCTGCGGGCATTACGACAAATTTCATTATCGCAATTTGTTTCCGAAATCAAAAACACAAATTACTGCAACGATGTAGACAAATTTTTGCGAAGAAAAAGCCCACCTTCAGGAAGTTAGGAAACCCACATTCGATATATTTCGCGATACAGTTGAATCGAGAAAAGAACGAGCCACTGATTTGAGCATGATTCGAAATGTACCTTTCGACGTTTTGAGCACAAAATTAAGCGAGTACTATGCTAGAAATGTGTTTCATCTTTCGGGCAGTACGACAAATGCAGTCATGAAACGAGTTTGCGAGAATTGTATTTCATTTTTGGCAAAAAAAAATTTGCCAGTCAACGAATTTATAACCAACATGAAATATTATTCGAACCAATTAAATTGCGGTGGATTGAAGGAACCTTGCAAAGAAGTACTCGATTTGATCATGCATTGCGCGTACTTTTATGAGATGTATAAAGATTTCATTTTAAGAAATGGCGTCTCCAAAGTTGTTGAACATATTTTGAGCAACGTGAAGATTGCTCTTTCGGAATGTTGCAAGGGATGCGATTTTAAAAGAAAAGTCGTGAAGCATTTCTTTACTGTGAGGTCTTTCGGAGTAAAAAATTTTTCAGAGAATTGTAAGAAAAGGAAACAAATTGTTTACGGAACTGCTTCTATAAAGCGTGCAAAAGTGTAAAGAAAAAATTTTCCGGGAATTAGAATGTAGGCTGAAAATGTACATAAATTAGTTATAATGAAGTAATTATAATTTGACTATATGTAACGGCAATTTCTCTGAATAAAAATTTACACATTTTGTGATATACACAGATTTTATTGACAATTTCTGTACAATTCTCCTTGCATTGTAAATTGTTTTACAATTAAAACAAACTATTTCACCTCGAATATACAAAACATCATATTTTGAATGTGTGAATAAATAATACAAAATAAAGATATACTTTGATAAATCTATTTCTACAATAAATTGAAACATCACCTTTAGCGCACTTTTATTTATACAGCAGATGTATAAATAATATAGCCAAACGGCTTCACAATTTGTCGAATATTAACAAGTCGCACGAATGTATCTGTCGTTCCACGAGCTGCGGAAAGTATTTAGAAACTCATAAAACGAGTTTCTAATGCGTTTTTGACAATTAATTCGACCAAATTACGCGAAAAAAGAAGTTTCGAAACGCATGTAAATATACGCGTTGTTATGACAGTCAGGCATTGACTGGAGCTAAGATGGCGGTCGGGCGTACCTTCTCTTTTAGAGCTCTAGTTTTACCAACCGATTTTAGTTGCAAGTTGGTGACTAGTATAATATATAATTTATTAGCATATAATCTGTATTATATATCTGCATATCACACGAGAATAAATGTAACAGCAGGATGAATTATTTCCTTTATTAAAAAACAGCTTCGTCTCTTTGCGCAGAATGAAGTATACAGGACGAAAAAGTGGCTTGTACTATTATAGTTCCTACTCGAAATATGCTTGATACTACCTGTTCCTAAAATACTACTGTTCCTCTGATACGCTTAGTCCTTGTGTAACGGTGATACCACTAGTATTTGAAATACCTAGTATTTTAAATACGCCTTACTGGCTGTTCCTTGCGTTCCAGCGATATTTTTGTACGCCTAGTATTTGGCCTTGGCGTATTCGTTTACGGTGATACTTGCGTACTTTTTGTGTGTGTGTCTGTGTAGGTGCGTAGGGGGTGTGCCTCGACTCGGAACAGCGAGGGCGGCGTGTCTCGACTCGGAACAGCGTCGCCGCGAATAACAGGTATTTCAACTTTTCAGTCACTGTTACATCCGTTCCACAAAAATATCGTTCCAAAATACCTGTTACAGGTATATCGGCCCACCTCTCCACACTTACACTAGTATTGTAAGTGCTACTAGTACAAGTAAGTGTTACTTGAATTGTAGTTTTTGTTTTAACCTTCGTTTCCTCCAGGAACAAACAATTTCACTGGCTCCCCAGATAAATATGAACCTTTTGACTACTTCATCGCATTAGTATATGAAATATACGTATATTAAGAAAACTTATTTTATACTGTTTTGCCGGTTTTTAGTTCAGTTTTTTGTAGATCACAATGTTGATTTTGATATATGTTGCTGTGGATAATGAAATCCACGTATTTTTATCCAAATCGGGGTTTTCCTGTGTGCATAGCGGATGAATTGAATATTAAAATGAATATTGATTGTGGTCACAGTTAAATATTAAAACATAATATAGAATTAATTTAACCATATCGTTGTACTCCATTTATTATCCTGAATTGTAGTTTTTGTTTTAACCTTCGTTTCCTCCAGGAACAACAATTTCACTGGCTCCCCAGATAAATATGAACCTTTTGACTACTTCATCGCATTAGTATATGAAATATACGTATATTAAGAAAACTTATTTTATACTGTTTTGCCGGTTTTTAGTTCAGTTTTTTGTAGATCACAATGTTGATTTTGATATATGTTGCTGTAATCAGTTGTGGTAAAACTCCTCTTTACCTGTGCAGTAACTTCGCAGGTTGGTTTCGTATTTATCTGGAGTCAATTTAATCAATTATTTTTGTTTCTGGAGTGATAAACGCTGAAACAAAATACGGTATACAATTAAGTTCTTGGATTTCGTTGTCCATGACGTGTCCGTTACTTACCGTAACTAAATACAACTATTTCACTAACGACTCGGAACACAAAGTTGTTCCGAGTCGTTAGTGAAATAGTTGCATTTATACAATTAAGGTTATAAATGTAAGAAATGATATATGAATTTATTCTCAATTATGTTTATTTATCTTCGAGAATACTTACAGCGCGTGTACCTAATAAAAACTGTTGCACTAAAAATAAAATGACAAAACTTTAAAATGAAACACGAAATGCTTACAGGACATGTATATATAGGTTATACACGAATACACACAGACACTTGAATACACGAATAATTTACTCTTGAGTTTACGTATTTGAAGCCGTGAACTTAATAAAATTATTGTGCTAAAATTAATATACAAACGTTTACCTAACTCACATCTGACAACAGAATATAGGCGGGCATAGATGAGAACGAAGGTTGCCGAAGTTGCCCGAGTGGCTTTACGCTGTCGGTCTGCAGACTCAAGTCTTAGATTTAGTCAAACAGCTGATTGTAGTTGTGCATCATTTTTGTTGGTTAACTGACTGGAAGTAGCAGTAACATTTTTAATGTGTTTGAACAGTTTACACTTTACACTGCTAAACGTTAACTTTCGGCCTATGTAGCCGGTAAGATACTGTAGAGTTCTTTGATACTGAGAGCTGAGTATTGTAAGTTTCTCTGAAATGTATTAAATTAAATATACTGATTGTTAGGTTATAATATAATGTTATGTAAATAGTATAGCGCTTAGGTTATATCTGTAGTGTACTTGGACAGCTAAGGAAAACGAGATTCGTGGCAGCCAGGAATAATCCCCTACCCGACCATATTCTCAGTAAGCAAACGTACACTAGCCAACAAGTAGCGATCCCCAACACATTTCAGAATGTTTGACTAGAAATACTAGAAACAAACATTTCATCGTCATACTTACCGATTTCAGTGTTTACTCGTAAATATCAATACAGTCTCTTTCATTTCAGTTTTTTACAAATTTTAGTACTCCCTCTAAGGTAAATGCAATTCAGTGAATAGCCAGTGATTTGTAAGGAGGTGACAGAATTTGTGACTGTGAATGTCGGGCGTTTTACTAGTAATACACTGGTGTCACAAATGATTATTATATAATAGTTCTCTGTTACCGGAATTATAAATAAATAAGAGTTAATTAAAAATGAACTTTTTTCATGTGAAAAACTTACTATTTTATCGGACGCGTTTCGGCTTAGTATCCGCCTTCTTCAGCTTTGGTAACAGACTGCCAGCATTTTGTAACGGTTGTGTGGAAGGTGAAGTGGGGGTGGTGTGTGGCGGAAGGGGATTGGCGCGGGGATTCAATTTACTGTTTGTTTTCTCCAAAACAAACAGTAAATTGAATCCCCGCGCCAATCCCCTTCCGCCACACACCACTCCCACTTCACCTTCCACACAACCGTTACAAAATGCTGGCAGTCTGTTACCAAAGCTGAAGAAGGCGGATACTAAGCCGAAACGCGTCCGATAAAATAGTAAGTTTTTCACATGAAAAAAGTTCATTTTTAATTAAGTGTTAGTGCTGTGAAAGAAGAGATGAATAATCAAGACAACTAAATAAGAGTATTATTATTCTGAACCAGTCTAATACTTATCCCAAAATAAAGTCTAACAATATTGTCCTGAAGTTTGTATTGGCTGTACAACACGTGAAGGAAGTCTTATACCTGAACAACATGAATTTCACAGAACTTTTTCTTATAAGATCCTGACTTTGGATACAAAAAGTAATATATTTCCAAGAATAGTAAAAATGCTAGGTCACAAATGTATAGAATTTCCAAAGTGAAAAAGGTTTTCATAGATTCAGATGTCTCCATTTAATACAATTTATTTCATATTCTGTATAAAAATGCCAGGACCAATGAATGTTTAGTAAAAGAAAAAAAAACAGTTTTTAAATCTTTTTGGGGAAGCCGAAAGTTAAGAAAACAATTTTAAAGACTACTTGTACAGAAAACAAATTGAAATTCCACTTTGATTACATTTTTAAGTTCACACACTTCTCTTTATAGGGTATGAAGATTATTCCATGCTAAGTAATTCTGCACCGACAAAAATATTTTTCATGCAAAGCTTACTTTTTTATATTACTAAACTCAATCTAATTTAACCAGATTTGTAATTGCATATTTAAAAGTTTTAAATTTTAGTGGTTATTGTAGAAAAAATATAAGTTACTCAAAATTTCATGCTTCATCTAATCTGTCTTGGCCATAAATGTATTAAAATTTTTGCAAGGGTGTAGTAGAAAGCAAAATTAAGTTTCAGATTCATAACGTTGTGTTAAGGATCATGTAGATGGAAAAATCTCCTTCAAGTTCAGAACTTGATAATTAACATAGTTACTGAATAAAGAATAAGAATGTGCAACACTACAGGAACTTAAACATTCAGACTTCTGTTTCACCAGTTCTGTTTTTCATTCGAGTAGTTACTATTTGTCAAACCTGAAGACAAACAGATATGCTACCGTGATAAGTCCTTGGTTCTTATCAGTAGTATAGTTTTATTTTTAATAATGCATATTGTTATATGTCTTGGTAAGTAGTATACAAATTATAATAGTAATGAAAACCAATTCAGCACTTGGTAATGTTCAACAATAGGCTATTATGGAATGTTGCCAAGTATTGAATTTGTTTTCATTATACTTTTACTTCATTTTTCAAGCAGTATCAAATGGAAAACAGCATACATCAAGATGATGTCAAATATACAAATTTAAGTTTAATATGGATATATTCTTGCTGTTTTAATAGGCAGGCATTTTACCTAAAATAAAATTTGCCATGACCTTAACTGATAGTTTTAACACTCAGTAACGTTTATGGAGCTTTGTGAAACAGGTAAGCAGTTGAATCCATAACAATGAGTTAACTATTAGATCCTTACGGAGTGTTGGTAAAGGGAACCTTAGACAAAAGATATAGATTTCATAATTTACATATAAACCACCATGTAACAAGAATATACTCTAGTTTGATTTAAACTGGAATGGGATTGGAGTTCAGGAACATTGTTGCCAGACTGTGTCTTGTCTCGGATCCATGGCAAACATACAACTTGCCATTGTTGGGAACCAAAACTAGTCTTCACTTTTCTTGTAATAATATATACGTAATGTATATAGTTTTAAAGAGGAAAATTCTGGGAATACTGCAGAATAAATATTAGTCTCATTGAAAAAATATTATTTAAATACAACTATTACATTAACGACTCGGAACACAAAGTTTTCATAAAATAATATTAACAAAATACATAAAAACATAACCTTTACTGCCGAATACGAACACAACAATACCATAAACTTCTTAGACCTCTCCATCACAAAACTTGAACACAGGCACAAATTCAGTATATACAGAAAACCGACTACAACTGACACACTAATACACAACTCCTCCAATCACCCAATACAACACAAACTAGCTGCCTTCAGAACCATGATACATAGAGAACATCCCCCTAGATGAAAAAGACTACATAGACGAACTAAACACGATAAAATATCTAGCAGAATCTAACGGATATGACAGAACAATAGTCATTAAACTACTACAGAAAACAAAAACAGACAAAGACAGAAAACAACAAATTCATAACACTAACATACATCAACAAACAAACTGAAAAAATAGCCCACAAATTCAAAAAAGCAGGATACAGAATCGCTTACAAAACTACTAACAAAACAGAACACACACTATCAAAACACATACACAAAGCACAAAACAAATTCGATCTACCCGGTGTTTACAAACTAAATTGCTCAAATTGCAACAAATTCTACATAGGCCAGACAGGACGTAGCTTCAAACAGAGACACATTGAACACACAAAGGCACTCCACTCCACTACAGAATCCATCTTTGCAAACCACCTTATTGAAGCAAACCACACATACAAAAACATCGACAATAACATGAACATTCTACACATACACACAAGGCCGAAAACAATTGGAAATATACAAACACACGAAAACAAATAAAAATGACATCCTAAACTAACAGACACAATTCAAATTGCAAGCTTTATTCGAACATATCTCACCCCACACACACAACATCGATCTTTCGAAATTCGATTCCGTCGCCCACAACAGGATGGACAGCGCGCTACCAGCGGCAACCACTGAAGAGGCCTTTTAAAGGTGAAAACCGGTTCAGGTTGTAAGGTAAAACTTTATGTTTTTACTCATAAGAAACTTTGTGTTCCGAGTCGTTAATATAATAGTTGTATTTAGTAAAGTAACGGACACGTCATGGACAACGAAATCCAACAAAATATTATTTAATATTTTTTATTCTTATTAGGACAGGAAAATACTTTTAATTGTACAAAAATCAACATACAAGGAGTAGTAAGCATGGAAGTACTATATTTTTAGGACTACTTGTTTAAATTGAGAATGCTTTTTTCCACTATTAATTATCTGCAGGCCGTGGTCTGTATGCACAGTGCAGGACAACACACGGTAATGAATCAGTGTTACTATGGTAAACTAATTATAAATCTAAAACTATATTATCCGATTATTTTACAGTATTATTGTTAATTAATTAATGAGTTGCTTCTTAAACAAAAAACTTTGTTGTGTTATATTTACACATATCATTAAATTCAGTAGGCTATCTTTTCTACGTAGCTTCGTAGAAGTCAGATTCATAAGAAATCATTTTACAATTGCTTTATGCTTTGCAAAGAAATGATTAGTGTATTATTTTATACAGTATTATTATAGACGTTTTTGGAATAAAAGAACAGTATTGATAAATATACGGTAGTGCACTGAATATTAAGGTGACATTATTTACACGTCAAAAGTTGCTGTAGATAGTCAGAAAAAGAGTTTCCTTAAAATTAGGAAAAATGTAAACCTTTTTAAACTTTTGGAGATAAAGGACATATTCCATAAATCTTTTTCTCACCAATGTTTTTATCTTCATGTGTTTCTCTGTCTTCTTCGGTGTTACTGTACACACAGAACAGCCCATCTTCTTACATCGGTCTTTGTTATCTTTATCTCCATTCGGCCACAGGTTCCTGTTAGCTCCATGTTCCTCGCAATGGAACTACCACTGTCATCGTTTAACGAAACGGTCATTGTATTCATGGCTTCTTTAAGAATTCCTTCGTCTTCCTAAGTCTTGGATATCACTTTACAGGTGTGATCCACAACTTTCTTCTAGTTGATTTCCATAATCTGTGTGATATCTTCCATAATCAGCTTTGTAATTTCAGTTCTATTGAACCTTCTGTTATTCCTTGCAACATGTCCTTAATTTGTGCTCATATCAAGTTAATAGAATTAAAATGACAGTGATGTGTAGGTAATCTTATAACTTTGTCTCCGTATTCCTGAGCCATTTCATCTATTACACACAGTGGAAAACTTGGTTTATGTAAAGAAATAAGCTCAAGCAGCTCAGCCTCTTTATATTGCCATTAAATGGAACCTTATGATTTTGGAGCCACCGAACCATTGCTGCCTTCTATGATGATATGGTCGATGGCTTATCCAGTATCTTGGAATGGTACGGTGTGTTGTCCATGAAGATGACTGAAGGTATCTCCAAGTTTTTAAAAACGAGAATTTTTGAACCAGTACAGAACAAGTCATGGTTCATTTATTCGTGATACTCCTTTGTTCTTCTGGAAGTAAATAGAAAAAGGCAATTACGTATAAACCCCTTGGAGTTGCCAGCATGAAGCATGATAATTCTGCCTCCCTTTGCTACTGGTACTGCCATAGCCCCTTCTTTCATCTCATCTGTCCAGAGTTTTACCATGGTGTGGCTGGCATTACCCCGGTTTTATCAAGCCATACAATTACATTGAAGTTTTCATCCCGTATGTGCCTTAAAAACCTGGAATGCCAAGCAGTAATATCTTCTCTCTCCAATAACAGTTTATACCCAGCTATCTTTTTTTGTGTGAAGTCAATCCATTTCAAAATCACCAGAAGCAGTGATATGCTGCCATGTAATAAACCAGTATCTTTTAACGAGACCAGTTTTCTCAGTACAGGGTGTTCTTCCTGGTAGAAATAATCATAAATATGCCAACTAATTACATCAGTGTGAAACATGTCAAGATTTTTTATACATTTTCCAGTTTTCTTTTTTTGTTTGGTGTTCCTAATTGTAAACATTCTCCCTCAGAAATGTTTTCATTTTCTCGCTACAGATTTTTGTAACTGTGTTCTTGCACATTTTTAATGTTGCAGACGTTTGCTCAAGAAATTTTGTTGGAGGGAAAGATGGTCCATTGTTGTCACTCCTTCTTGTAAAGTATTCTTTCATGGAACAAAGTCATGTGCTTGACTTAACAAAGCGACAGTACAAACCAGTCATTTCATAGGGTGAAGATTTTTGCTGACCATGATCTATAAGAGGATGACCCCGTTTTTTATGAAGTTGACTGTCATCAGGAATAAGTTACACCCATTAAAACAAAAGCACTTTAATATAAATGATGCACTTCCAATAAGTAGTCTTTAGAAAGACTGTTTTAATTTAAATACTGAAAACCACTAACTAAAACCAGCACTAAAATCATAACTGAAACAAGCAAATGTTACATACATGAAGTTACAGTGGAACTGAGCCCGAGGTATGAGTAACCCTGTGTTCCAGGCAATGGCAAAGAGAACTAACGACAAGTGCCAATTTCGAGGATGGTGATTGGACGAATCCATGCTGAGTCTCAGGTACCATACTGTTGTCACACAGAATCTCATTCCAGTTTGAAACAAACTACAAGGCTTGTATCAAATCAAACCTTCTATTTTTATCCCACATACAACAATAGGATGTCATATGAGCGTTTTTTCTGGCTGTGGGTTCAGTGTTTTGGTGGGTGCTTGTCTACTGTGTAGTAAGATTCTGTAAGTCAGTAGTTACAGAACTTAGTTATATATAGTAATTTTGTATAAATTTTGATTATCTGGCTATTTGTGACTTTGAGATATACGTCTTGTTTACATTATTCTTATTCTTTACATTGTAGTGTTAGTTTAAGCCCACTGATGATCACTAATGTCTTCTGTATCTTAAAGAAATATTTTAACAAGTTAATTTTACCAACATGTAATGTCGATTGGCCTTATAACAAGCATTACTTTATTTTTATTTGTTTCAGGGTTAAACAAGATTAATGAAAGCACTGTAAGGACAATGGAAGAAGTCAGGACTGACAAGGTATTGTACGCAGTTTGTTATCAACTTCAAACATATAAGTACACATCTCCACCCCCCCACACACACTTTTTTATAATTCAGTTTATATTGCATGTTGTTTTTTTTTTTAATTAGTGACAGCCAAATATAGGCTATTACCATGGTGTGGCTGGCATTAACCCAGGTTTTGTCAAGCCATACAATTTTATTGAAATTTTCATCCCTTATGTGCCTTAAAAAACTGGAATGCCAAGCAGTAATATCTTCTCTCTCCAATGACAGTTTATACCCAACTTTTTTTGTGTGTGAAGCCAATCCATTTCAAAATTACCAGAAGCAGTGACATACTGCCATGGAATCAGTATCTTTTAACGAGACCAGAACTTTTCTCAGTACTGGGTATTCTTCCTGGTAGAAATAATCATAAATATGCCAACGAATTACATAAGTGTGAAACATGTCAAAATTTGTTACACATTTTCCAGTTTTCTTTATTTGTTTGGTATTTCTAATTGTAACCATTCTCCTTCAGAAATTTTTTCATTTTCTCGCTTTCATTTTTTAATTAGTGACAGCCAAATATAGGCTATACAATAATATTCCAAATACAAGGTGCACCCTAAAAATTACGTGAAAAATCTCATAAAAGTTAATCAGTTTTTGAATAAAAATGATTAATTGTAATGTGGTAAAAATACCCTTTTAAAGTACACTAGTATATAATTATTTATTTTCTGTATATTTATTTGTGAAAAATTGTATTGTCTTAATCCAAATTAGTTTATAATAAGGTACAGAGGTTACCATTTATTGTAATCACAATGGGACACAACCTTTTGGATAACAGTAACTGAATGATAACAGTAACCAAAGGCGATGGCAGTTTTACAGGCACATCAATTTTAAGTATTAGCGAATTACAATATTTTATGTACGTAACTTAGACTAAATGTATAGTACTGAAAGCTGTTCTATTTTAGAGAATATACTTTCTCTAGATCAGTAAATAACATCAAATATATATAATGTATTTGGCATAACTCTTATATAAATGTATATAATATCTCTTATTTTCAAGTAATTACTTTTTTTTAATGAGGACTACAAAGTTAAAAACAGCATATACACTATTGTACTGTAGTAGTATTGTGAGGTATAAACAAATGTGAATCATGTATCATAAATAAAAATAAAATACATAACCAAAAATATATCCATGTACAGTACAGTACTGACCATGATGATATCATAATTTTAGCTGTTCAAAATGAAAATTTACTCATCAGCATTAAAAGTAAACACAATCCAAAAGCACAGTGGCTAAAGTTTAAAGAACATGTTTTATTTAAATTTAACACAAACATAGGATATTACTTTCACAGTGTATTTTACTGCACAGTAATACTGGAACTACAATATTTTTATACATGTTCTTAAACACATATCAGAAAACTGAAGTTAAATTTTGAAAAACAAACATCAAATATAGTAACTCTTAAATAAGTAAAACAAAATTAAGGTAGTGTCAGTAATAATTTAATTTTTTAAACAAGATTCAAACGCTGTACTACCGATTTAAAAGAAACAAAATTTTATTTATAGTCAATGCCTACTGTCTTTTATCAGAAGGTCATCAATAAATATGTCATATTCACAATGCTTTTGTAAAGCTGTAGCTTTTTGGCCAACATACTGCTGCAGGATCTCTAAAGCTAACCATATTTTTTTCATACGGGTACAGTTTATTCATGGACATCTCCGTCGACTTCACACAATTCTGTTTCCATTGCTTTAGATGTAGAAGCAGTTGCTTCATCTATTATCAACTGTCTTGTCTGGTCCAGAGGCTGCATTTTTTCTTCTAAGCTGTCTTGCACAATTACACCTGATTTAATAAACCTGCCTCGCCTATAACAATTTTTAATGATACCTGAATATTTTCGGATAGGTGATTCCATAACATTGTAGAAAATTAAACCCATAAATTCATAGTGACTGTCAATCAATGAATTTTTTGATGAAGGGTTTGTGAGGATCAGTCAAACGCGCGCACGCACGCACGCACGCGCGCACGCACACACACACACACACACACACACACACACACACACACACACACTATGTGACGATTTAAATTTAAAACAAATAAAAACCAAAAAAAATAATAAAAATATAAAATGGGAAGTTAGTGAAAACCATTAAATCGCACTATTAAACCAAATACCCATGAACTAACTCATAATAGTAATGAGAATTAAAAAGGGAATTTAACTAAAATAATTAATTAAAACTGAGAAAGCAAAAGTTAAAAATAAAACTGTTAACCCTTTATTAAATTTATCATGCTATGACCTGTGTATACCGGATCCAACTTGCATACCGACCCGGCATTAAATAAAAAATACCTGTAAACTATAATGTAAATAATTAATAATTCAAAGTCACTAGTAGTAGTTGTAATAAATTCTGTAGACAAGCAAAGTCTTGATTGTTTATTTTGTTGAACTGTAAGACTGTATTACTAATTAAAAGTTGGAACTATATGATGGCGGAGTATTCACTCCGCGTCGTTACAATTTTCCTGTTGTAACAATGTGGGATTTGAGATGCGTCTTTCAATCTGTAAGCAGCTCCAAGCGGGGCTCTGCACAAAATGTATTTTTTTTATTTTAATTTCGTTATTAGCTTCCACCAACAGTGTGGAGATATAGATCTATGTAACTAAAATGTAATGTGTTTTAACACAAAGATGTGAAAGAAGAAAATAAGTGTGTAAGGAGACATCTCCTATTACAAATATGGTTCAAGTTATGTGTAATTCCATCATAATGTGAAACGAATATGTAAACTCCAATACTACTGTGCTATTACAAATGTAACGTAGCGGACACGTTATAATACATACACAAACACGTTCACTCAAATAATTGTTCTGTTGTGTATGACATTTCTTTTGTATTCATACACAGATCCTGATGATGACAATAAACATTGTCGAAACGTCGACACAAGTTAAAATTTGTTATATTTTTGACCGATCCTCACAAACCCTTCACTGAAAAAAATTGTAGAACATGAAAAGTGCCTACAATAGTTATTTTCTTGGCCAATTCGTTTACAGTTATAGCTTGATTTTCTTCCATGTCCAATAAACTTCTCGAATGCATTTCTCGACAATAATATGCTTTTAGAGTTTAAAAACGTCCTTTGGTTACAAGGTTGGATAAGTACCATTGTATTGCCAGGAAGGTACACAACCTAATGTTTCTTATCAATTAACTAACTCTGTGTGATGTACAGTTGTCTACAAGCAAAACAATTTATCTTATGATCAAGAATGGTATCCTATTTAATTAATCACTCATTAAAAATAGCTGCTGTCATCCAAGCATTAGAGTTTGAATAATAAAGGAAAGAGGATCCTTTATGTTGTTTATCCTTTGAAAGAGGAGTTTTTGTTTTCCCAATAACCAAAATTGTTTTTGTTAACGGACATACTAATGGAACACACAGCAGTAGTGTGTCCTTTAAAAGTTTTAAAACCATTGACTTCTTTGGTATTGAACAAAGAAGTATGCTGTGTCAAAATACGATAGTAAATTCCAGATTCATCGGTGTTATATACATTCTAAGAAAAATCTTCAGAAAAAAACTTGTTCAATTCATTATTTATCCAGTTCTTGGCTCCCGTAAAGTCAGCGTCTTTCTATTCGCCATATGTTTGTTTGAAGACAGTGTTCTCTCTTTTTTTCCATCGGTGGCTACGAAATTTTCTTTTCCCATATTTCTAGCAACTTCGTTAACATTTTGGCACATTAGTGGACCATTAACTTGAACATATTGATCATCAACATTTTTAAACTAAAAATAAATTTTAATGCGATTCCAACTTGTTCACTTTTTCCACCTTAATTTTTTTCTTATCAATTTATCATTATGTTTTGCAGCTGTCAGAATAATATCTCGGTTTTTAAAATTTTACAAATTAAAGGCTGGGATATTTTCAACTACCCGCCTCGTTCCTTGTCTCATTTTTGGTAACTAATAAATCATTCTAAAATGTCCAGTTTTTCTTTCATATGTAGGCCTAAGTCATGTCGTTGCCTTCGAGATTTTGCAGTTGTTCTGCTAAGCAATGCACAGTAAGTCATGATACAGAGTATACACTTTAAACATGTATACTATGAATTAATTACAATGTCTATATATTTCAGTAAAATTATTTTCTGGGCTGTTGGGCTGTGGTCCTCTTTTTCTAGATCAAACGTTTCAACTGCAGGTGCAGCAGTCAGCCTCAGTGGTCTTCTGTTCTACTCCTCTGGTGACTAAATGACGACATGACCCTGTCGCACTTATGTAGCCATCCGGGTGCAGGCTCTATCTGATTGGCCAGAGTTTGTCCAATCCCATTGCTCACCTGTGTCGGCAACGGAGTTGTTAGACATTATATCCATGGTAGTAATACGATAACCTCTGAGCGCTGGATACTAAGGTTTATTCAGCCTCAAGCACTCTTCCTTCCTGTTGAGGCTGTTGTTTTGTTTATATATCTCGATTGCTTCCCGGTGTAGTCGCGTAGGATAGTGGAGTGTAGAGGATAGGGTCTTTGGCTCCTCAGACTTCACCACATGGTCGTTGTTGGCCAGAAGGTACTCAGCAAGCACTTGACTGCTGACAGGCCCTCATGTGTTGAGCGATGCACGTCCTCATGCTGTGCTTCATCATGCCAATGTACACTTGTCCGCACGAACACAGGATACTGTATACACCACCCGAAGCCAATGGGTCTCTCGCATCCTTAGCTGACTTCAGATGTTGTTGAACGCTCTGTGTTGGCCTAAAGACGGTTGTCACAGTAACCTCCCTATCTGGTTTGTCACTTTGTTTATATATGGTAGAAAAGCCTTCCCTGCGTCTGTTTGTTCCTCAGCATTAATGGACCGGTGAGTTGTCTTCGATTGCATAGCTCTTGAGACTTCAGTGAACTAGTATCCATTAGCTTGCAGGGCAGTATCCAAGTGCTTCAATTTGTCCCCAAGAAAATGTAGTTCACAGATCCGTAAGGCTCGCTCAATAAGTGTCTTCATTCGTAACTGCCCATTTATGCCTGAACGATGGTTGGAATCCTGGAGTGGTCGGTGTGAGTCGGTTTCCGAAACACCCAGCCTCCCAACTCTCCTCTTCATCACCAGCACATCAAGGAAGGATAGTTGTCTGCCTTCCTCTCTCTCCATTGTATGTACATCCATGTTGTACATAATGTATAGTATGTTCAACACTGTTGACTGAATCTGGGGACAACTGAGCAAAGCTAATATGAACTGATTACACATACATCGGTGAACACTGCAGCACTGTTATGTTAACCTTATCTATAGGTTTGTTCCTTCCTTCTCACACTATGCAATTGCACAAACTTTCATTTTATAATTAACCCATTGTCAATTTACCTTTTTTAACGATTTGATTTGTGGTGAATCATGTGTTAATTATTTTTCGATGTAAATAGTAATAATTGAAGTACAAAAGCAAAGCTTTTCTGTAACGATCAAAAGGATGGATTGTGTAAAAAAACTTAGTTTGTATTATTGGGAACTTTTGGGTAGTACTTGCGTAATACCTAGATGTTATGTTGACAAATAATGAGGCAATCAACAATAGGTTGAAAGCAAAATTACTGAAGCTAACAGAATATTTGGATGGTTGGCATATTCCATTTGGCACAAAAAAGTGCTTAAGGTAGTATACCAAATTTAGAATACATAAGTCAGTAATAGGACCCACAGTATATTATGCTACAGAGACAAGAAGTGAGACAGCAAAAACAATAAATACCAGACACCTCAGACCCCATACAACATATGTACAGAAAAAGAAAAGCATCAAGGAAAATATGTAGACAGATAATACAACATCAGGAAAGAAATAGGGGATATCAGATAAAGATGCAGAGTGGGTATAAACATTCAAGAACAAGGTGTCTGTACTTTGAATCAGTCTAATTTAAAAACTTCTCATATAGGATAAACTTCCATCCACTCAGTGTATAACCTAAAAAAATATTCTTCATATTAACCAGAAAATTGTAATTACTGATAAACTAGCTTTCTGAAGTATAGTCGGTTTTGATGACATAGATCTATCTTTACATCTATCAGTTAATGAACCAAGTATGTATTATTAAGAACTACATTTTTAGAAACTACAATTATTTATATAAATTTATTCATTCGGCCAGTTTTCAGAAAACTAAGCTGAACTGGATCATAATTGGAAGCCTTCATACCAGGATATAATGGGACTATACTGCTCAGAACACAATAGTGCCACTTGAGTTTAAATAGGGTGCATTGTTGTTGGGCTGAGATTCCCGTACACTGGTCCTACAAATTTCTCTACACTCTGTCAGTTAGTTCACTGTCAAGTATCACTTGAAGCAGTGGTGGTTTTTTACATGCGATGGTAACATATTCAGTTGGAACACTGAGCAACAGATTACTTTGAAATTTTTAGTAAATCTCAACTAGATGATAACTGAATCTTTACAGCTATTAAATGCCTATGTTACAATTTGTACGTGAAGTACACATGTGTTTCATTGGCACAAAAGATTAAAGTAAGTTCAGAAGAACTACCACACACTCAGTATCCAAATGGTGGCTGAAATGGTGAATATTGATAAAGAAACTGTTAATCAGATTTTGAAAATTGATCAGATATAGTCAAAGCCTGTGCCAGAATCATTCAAAGAATTCTCACTCCTCACCAGAAGGAAATTGGAAACAGGTTGTGGAGTCATCTTGGAGCATGTTGAAGTTGAAGCATATCAGACTTAGAAAAAATTAATTTCTTGTAATGAAACTTGTATCTTCCAATATAACCCTGTAACGAAATGCGAGTGGAAAACCTCAACTTTTCAAAGGCTCAAGAAAGTCTAAATCTCAGACAAAGTTGATTTAAATGTCACACGTGTACTTCTAGAACAGCGGGTCCCAGAATATCCTACAGTGAACCAGCATTACTGTAATCAAAACTTGACAGAAAAAGAGCAATTATCAAAAGGCTAGAGTTGTGGGCAAATGGATTCGTGACAATGCGCCACCTCACTCAGTACTGTCCAGGAAACAATTTTTGGGCAAGAAACAGGTTACATTTCTAAAAAACTTTTCATACTAGCCATATCTGGCCTCTTGTAACTTTTTCCTTTTCCTAAAGTTAAATCTGCTTTCAACAGCAAGCATTTTGTATCACTTGAGAGCAAATGACAGAGCTCTTGGAAAATGACAGAACTCTGTAGGCAGCTAACTAGAGGTGAACTATGGCATGATTTTGTGCATCTGGGAAATTAGAATATAACAGTGCAGTGAAGCTGAAGGGGTGATCATTAGAGGAGAAAGGAACTGAAATGTAAGAAACTATTAAACTCCCTAAGCTGCTGAAGAGGCACTCACTATTTTTGGACAAAATTCTGTACATTGCTGTTACGAAATTTAAATATTAGGAAATTTTTCAGTTATCAGAAAAATTATGAAACCCCTGAATATAATACCAATTTTTATGGGAAAATAGCAATTGTAAAACAGACAATTATATAGTAAACAGCACAAATTCTGAACTGTGTGTTGATTTGTTTTAGTTAAATTTCCAAAGGGTGTTGAGAAATATTAAATTTGTCAAATTATTAAAGACATGAGTTTGCATTTTAAATAAAACTCCTCATAACTTGATGTCTCACAAAAACTTTCACAATTTTCTAAAACATTGTGGGTTCTGTTTCTGGCCTATGGTGGTCTTAAACTTTTTGATCCCTTTTTAGGGCCCTGGTGTACTAAAATTTTCAAATCTTTGCACTATTTCAAAACAGTACACAATATTCAAGTTTTGATTAAAATTCTCTTTGATACTTCACATGGATTTCTTGTGATTTTATCAAGTGTTGATGACCCACTTTTTGGATCCTGTCATTCCAAAGTTTTAAAATTTCTAAAACTGAATGCTGTATTGAGATTTTCATTAAAATCTCTTTAATTGGATACACTATACGGACTTTTGTAATTTTGTCATAGTTTTAAACCCCCCCATATTTTTGGTACCGAAGCCCCCTACTTTTGGAGGGATCAGTCTCAAAAGCAATAGTGCTTTGTAGGGTCAAAGTATAGACACGTATGCCAAGTTTTATGAAAATTGGTTGGTGCATTCAAAAGTTATTTTTAAGACACGCCCCAAATAGACAAATGCCAAATGGTCAAGTTAAAACTGAGAATTTGTTTCACTCTTTTAGTTTTAATTATATTTGAGTTATAGCATTAACCCATTATTTAACACTTGCGACCCAATGCCCATAAAATTTACGGGCACATGATTTTGCTCAAAAACTCGACGCCCTTAAATTTTACGTTTGTTACTTCACACACATTTAACGACATTTTTACAAAACATTTATTGGCTTTGGTTATTTGTGCTTGTAAACTAGACTTTCTAGAAGTTGCCAAATTAATACACAGATAGCACCACAATTCAGTTGTTTGCTCTATACTTTTCTGACTATTATGAAACTTGCAATGTCGGTTTGTGTTACTCTGCTGTTTCATTTTGTACCATACAAAAGCAGATTATTGCAAAGAGACTGATTTTTACTATATTCTGTGCCTTAATATTGTAAGAAAAGTAATTTCTGTGCAAAAGTAGTTACAAATAGAAAACCATTTATAATGTGAAAGTACCTTGTAAAACCTTTTTTTATTTTTCAAAAACATGCTTCTGATCTAGACACTACAAATTAATTTCATCTCCAGAAGAAATAAATAGTGTATCACTTTATAAAAATAGAAGGTCCAATCTTTAATTTGACATGTAATTTATGTTGTTTTTAACAAATCTTACTATTAAAATTAAAAAAAAAAAGGAAAAATATGGAAAACAGCCAGGCTGGTGGGACATGCCTATGCTGAAATGGCCAGGGTTGAAAGCGTTAAGAGTCAGATCTCATGTACCCTATTGACCAGTTAAGAATAAGCAATGTTACTTTTTGCTTCCAACTTGGTTCTTTATGCATTCTAAAAATAACTACCTTAAGAATGTAAAGTAAGTCATTTTGTTATGGAGTAAATATAATTACAGTAAAGTACTATACATTTTTAATATATTTTCGTAAAATCAAGTGTAGTATGTTTACTGTTGTAGGATGTTTCAACCATTTTTATCAAGGAAGAAGTAGACGTAGAGGAAACGAAGACTAAACCATATCTGGAGCAGGTACTGTATGCAAGACATTGTCTGTCACTTACACTTACACTCGCTTACAATACACATCTTATGTGTATACACACTATGGTGTCCACTTAGTGGGATCAGTCCCTCTGGAAAATGTAAATCACACAAAATAAAATTAACTTGTTGCTAAACGTTTTCAACTTTTTCTACGTGTTCTTTAGTATTTTATAGCTATAGTTAATTTTTTTTGTCAATAGTTGTTGAACATGTCGTGGCTAGTGTCTCCCGAGCGGTAAGGAGGCTATACCAAGTAACCTACGACACGTTTTTAGTGATAGAAGTGGCGACTTGTAGGTGTTACAGACAAATGAATCAACAAATTAGGAGAACTAATTCATATGTTTATTAACTTCGTAACTTCTGTAGTTATCTCTTACATATATTAAGTTAAGTTTCTTTATAAAGTTTTAACCATTGATCAGTGGCTTGCTATATATATTCTTACATCTATACTTAAAAAGTCATATATTTTAAGGTTCTATATGGAATGACCTTTTTAACGTCATCCAGTAAACCAATAATTGTTAAAACATTATGTGCATATAAAGGTGCAATAAGCAATCAATAATAAAATCAATATTTAAGCAATTAACACATTAATTAACCTTGATATAAAATATTTATGAAAAGTTACTTTGATCTCTAGATCAACAATTAAAGCAATATATTGCAACAATACATATATTTGCCCAGGGAGGTATGTTTGTAAATATTTAGCATAGAAAGTATATGATGAACAGTTTTAACAATATTATGCAGGCTCAGAATTGTCAGACAGCGTACACTTGCCCGCATGAATACAGCACTTGTGTGTTTGTGTGTGTGAACACAAGCTACGACAGGAAGATGGGGTGATGTGTACGGCTGTAATCAGGTTTTAACCGGATAAAAATAAACTAATTAATACGTTTTAAACCTGTGAACGAAGACTTACCCAAATTATAAAGACACCATTACTTTAAGGAATTTTTAATGAATATGGTGATATAAAAATTATTGCAAAATGTGCAATAATAAAGAGGCTGGGTAATTTAATGTTAATTACTAGTGTAATTAAATAGGAATTAATAAGTGTGTTATATGTGAGTGACCAGAAAAAAATTATGCAAATGATGATATCACTCGTGCTACGAGAATGTTTACGAAATCGCGAAAATGAACCAAAAAGTGATTTGCAATTAAAAGGATGCTTTGCACGAAGTGACAATATCTAACAGGTCGAAAACAGTCCTGGACATGTCAGATCGCCATCCAGTATAAATACCACCGGCAATTTTGGGGCGGTCTCAGACTCAGAAAATCTTCACACAACGTCACGCTGCCGGTCGCTGATCGATCAGGACCACACACACCAAGACGTATGGAGGAACTCTGGACCATCGTAAACAACAACCTGTAGAGACAGAGACCACAGCATCAGCATAATCATCATCTTCATCAAATTCTCAGGATTCAGGACACACACACACACACAACGGTAACAGCAGATGTACGAAGTGATGAATAAACAATTATATTTTTTGTTGGTGAGGAGAACTTTCAAAAAGACTTAAAGTTTTAAATTTAAATAGTAGTTAAAGTAAATAATTTAATTGAATAAGAAAATTTAAAAAATACTAATATATACTATGTGTTAAAATCTGGGTGTGTCAGTAGAATTAAATGATAGGTTGAAAGTAAATGTTATTATTTTATTTTGTTTATAGCAACAAGTAATTTTATTCTTGAATTTAATATTATTTTTGTTTGTATATGAGTTGCTATTATTATTTAAAAATATGAGTAAAAGTCAGACACACTGAAATAAAAAGAGTTTAGATAATCTGTTTAACATGTCTGTTTAGCTAGTAAGATTATATGGTTATGTATTTTAATATGTCATGAATAGCAGAGAAGGTTATATGGTACTTTATGTAAACTTATAAAAGAGAATATTTTATTTATCAAAGATTTGAAATTTTAATATTTGAATATTTTCAATTAACATTAATAAATCTTAGTATGATTATTTTGAAACGGTTTTATTTAATTATTGTGCAACAACATGTACGTGACGCAATGAGAATAAAAAAGTCCTGCGATCTGGCCGGTGTAATACACTTCATAGTGTTAAGTTACTTACCTTTTCAGTTTTATTCAATACCTTCCACTCTTCATAAAATAACACTTACCGCTGCCAGAATTTCACTTACCGTCATGGTCCCCATAAAACTTATCTTTTGAAAACTGCCCAAGGTCGCCACGATATTTTTTCTAGAAGGTAAAATATCGAAAACTTATATACTCTTGCCCTTATAAAAATCCCGCTATCTGACTGTAATAAAATTTCAGAAAACCCCCAATTTCGTTAGACGAACTTTTTAACACAGAAATGAGAACATGGTAATGGCGAAATAACTTAGACTAACACATGGTTATTAAATGGATACTTTACTTACTCACATAAAAAACGTACAGAACACAAAATAATAACACATTTAGTACCGGTTAAAAAGACCTTACCTTATATGCTATGTATACAAAAAGAAAGTAGCCCAGCTTTGCACTCACACGCTATCACACCAATTAGACCCCTTTTAATATTATGTTACAATTGGAAAATAGTTGTCCTTTATATATATTCCCGTCTCGTTTATATTCAATCCCGGTCTCGATGCCGACCGAACACGTGTTTTGACGCCCGATTTCACTGTTTGCATTTCGCGCTTGCTGTATCAGTTTATTACATCGTTGATTTCACGAGTCCCGGTCGGTATTAACGATATTGTTGTTTCACTCACACCGTATAAAACAACACCGACCGGGACGCCGACGGAGTTGTAAGCGTCTCTAACTGGAGTCCGTTTTTCGTTGACCACTTAGCGTCTCTGCTTAATGTCGACTGTCACTGAGAACGTAACAGGTACATGTTCCCTTCGCTGGCGGGAAACTATGGTTCACTGCCACTATGTTTTCGTCGCTCAAGCCTCAGTTGTTGCGAGCTAACCATTTTATATATGGAATAAAGCTGGTATGTGCGTGTGACCCGAGGCCGATATTGGACTTGGCTCCGCTGACGTCATTGGAAAGGCCGGATTTAGCCATGACTTCCTGCCACTCAAAAAAGCACATTGCTGGATTTTGCTCGTCCCAGGGCATCCTGTTTTGTGGCTGGATGCGTCACTCAAGCTTGTGTTGGGGCAGTTGCGTCTCTGTGCCGCTACACAAGTACAGATTTCTGAGAAGTTTGAAGGGGGTAAATGCTTCGCTCGCCGCGTTACACAATAACACCTGCGTATCGCTTTTGTCTCACTGTTTCTCAACATCGTGCTGTTGCATGGAAAATAACATTGCAATGCGTTCTGTTATAATGGAATGAGCCTGGTTGCGCAATAATTTTCACAACTTCTTTTACAAGCCCGCACCAAAATGAAAGAAATAAAATGTACTTGCCTCATACGGTAAAAATAAAAAATACCCAAGAATTGACCCGCTACAATACCCCCTCGATGAGAATTCTGCTGTTCGTAACAGAAGAAATCTCATCGACAAACCCCGAAGAGGACCGGTGAGGAACTGGTGCCCACAACCCCCTGGTTCTTACTACTTATGGGTACACTACCCCCCCTTGGCTCAGCGACCATAGACTCGTCTGAACGAGATCACTGGACTTCTCCGTAAGAGATCCCAACACCGAGAAATCGAACAGACTCATACCACAGCGCACCTCGCCTTTTAACATGCTACCCCCAAAAATCCTCAATCCCTGGCTAAAATTATTCCAGCTCCCCCGCCGATATGTTTCCCCTTTTTGCAAGCTGGGCTGCCTTTAGCAAATACTGGGCTCACACATACTCACATTACATGATACATTGTGAAATTGAAAAATTACAAAAATTCTTTAAATTGGCAAAAGTTTTTTTTTTTAAATTCAAAGTTCAAAAAAAATAATATGCTCAAAAAATTCTCTTCATTATTTTTTGTTTCCTTTAAAATGACTTGAATTAAGAGTTTCTCTACTTGAACAAATCCTTAACCTAACATGTCTTAGTCTAACAATACAGTTCAATACTAGAAATCAGTAAACTAAACCATTAACAAAACAACAAAACATGGTAAATACACACATAATAAAACAATCCCTACCTAAAATATGCGTTCGCTGGCAGGCGAAAAATCAAATTTTTTTTTTTTCCAAAAAATTCAAATTCCCCAAAAATTTTAAAATTCAAATTTGTTCAAAGGTTTCATTTATATTTAGAAATTATTCAAAACTGGTTTAAAGTGATTAAATAAACAAATAAAATTAATTCCCTACTATACAAGCGTAGTAGGTGTCTGACCTCATCAGCTGATCGAAACTAGGTCAAGTTCCAGAACCCTTGACCTACATATGTTATGCACAATTTCTATCTAAAACACATTTGACATCTGTAATATCCCATCTTGAAATACAAAACATAGTAACATAAAATATTTAAAATTACAAAATATTAATATAAATGATCATCAGCTTGATATTTAAATTATTTAAAACAAACAATTCTTAATTTTACATTATTTTCAAATTCTATCAAAATTCTGTCACTGGTTTAAAATAAAAGCTTTTATATCTTTATTATCAATCTCTTTCTTTATTCACCAATTTTACTCTTCATTCTACTGTGGGTGATTTGAACTATTTATTCTCATTGACTGTACTACTAGATCTGTATACATATATAATCTTTATTCCCCTGACTCTACTATTGACTTTTACTACATGACACCCCTCTCTATAAAAATATCTATCAAAACACTCTAAATTCAATTTACCTCTGGCACCGCTCATCTTTGTACTAGGATGTGTGTTCCCTACCTGGCTATAACCATACGAGCCAATGCCCCTCCAAAATATCGGCAAACACTCACGCGAACTACTCTATTCTCGCCACAACGCCACACGTTGCTCACACCTTACCACCTCACCCTTACTACAAAATATCATCAACAAATATGTTTAAATCTCATTCACATTACTCATCTCTACATATACTCACTACTACTGTGTCAACATCAATACTTCTCAAAAAATACTATAACATGTATAAACCAAAACAACATTACCTGATATCATCTCTACTAATTCAACTTTAACTTTGACAGATCTATATGTCACATAAAATATTTATCACCCAAAAACTCTCTTATTAGATTTCACAAATCGTCACTTTATTTCTCATTGTAGCAAATTATTTTTATCATTACTTCAAAATATCTGTAATACATTAAACATTACATTGGACATCAATTACTTAAAACAATTATAACTAATTTACCAGTGACATATTCTTGCTGATCGACTGATACCCTAACATAATGAAATCACATATAATATTGAATCAATAATCGTCTAACCCATTCATAACCTTTTACCATTTGACTTTCTTAAAATTTTCAAACTTTATTATTAATAATCATTATCTATCGTTTTTCATTTATTATTAAAATTTTTAATTATTTATTAAACACAATGATTGCATTAAAATCTCACTATTGCATTAACACCTCAATCACGCCTGTAACATTCAACACAAAATTTAGTTTACATCAAATAATTTATCATTCATTACCAAATTTCCATCTCGTAAAATAATTTACATTCAGAAAAAAAATTAATTAATTAACATTTACATAATCAATTAAAATATTTAAAATATATCAATTGTTTTAATTAAATTAATTATTAACAATATAGAATTCATTACCATCAACAACTGTTATCATTCAATTACTGTTTTCAAAATTAATTTTATTATTTCTTTAAATTGCAAAATATTATTACAACAATTAATTACCTACATACACTGTTCACTTAACCGCAATACATACAGTTAAACTCACTAAATATTTATTTACAAATCTGATTCATTATTTATTCAGTTATCACGTCTCAATGTTCAAATCAGCCAAGTCAAACCCTTAAAACAAAAATATTTAACCGTCTTTTACTGTTTCATATTTTAGCCTCCATCGTCAAAAAGATACCTCACATATTTATAGACCAAATGATTTTTGTCCACCTTTAGTTTATTATTATTGTTTTCATAAACCATTATTGCTAAGTTCATCATCATACCATTTATTATCTCATACAACCTGTCATGATCCATTAATGTTATCCAGTCTCCGTCAGTAGTTTTTCTAAATACCAAATCAATTATTTTATCATTATTTATACCAGTGTTATTCAGATATTCCTCTCTCTCTCTTTCATCATCTCTCTCCATATCTAACACCTGCATCAACATTTCATACCCTCTATTAACATCAAAAATTTTTATTTCTCTCTCTCTTTTGTTACAACTCTCATAACCACACTGAACTCTCCCATTCCATGCAGAGGGCAATACCACAAAATCATTTGAATACCATCTGGCCCTACCAGATATTTTACCTTTTGAAGAACCCTCGTCTTCTACAAAAATTATTGAGGAACTCTTGTCCTCCATCAACACTTGTGAAGTCTCTGCTTCACATTTAATCCCATAAAATTTTGCCCCCTGTTCAACTTCTACACAACTGCTACTATACTCCCTTTCTAAATCATAAACACTAACTAGCAATCCATGATCAACCTCAACTCTCATTCTACTCTCATTTTCACTATTGTCTATTGTATCACTTTTTGATACCCCATTTTCAGTTATATCATCATTATTCTTTTTTGTATAAATTATTTCATCGTTAGAATCAATTATATCAACATCACCACTTACCTCTGAATTGTACTCACCATCATTATTTTCACTAGTTAACCCTACTTCTCCCATTATTTTGTCACGGTTATTTACGAATTCATTATCAAAATTATCACTCACTTGGTTAATTATTTCTTCACTATCATTAAAAACATTATTACCACTTACCTGTGTTAATTCAACTTTTATTTGACATCTATCTTCCTCCCTTAATCGGTCTGTCTTTAGTTGCTGCGCCCATTCCTTCAATATTTTGTTATTTTCGTCAAAACCTTTCTTTAAAAGGTCAAATATGTCATTCAATGTATACTCCTTTTCTTCCACCCCTACACTATCGTTATCATTAGGCCTATTCACTGTCTTATTTTCTACCAGTTTTACTTCAGCTATCTTACCTTTAACATTGGTCATCTCACTATGTTTATTGATTTCCGCAAATATTCCTTCCTCTTGTTCTTCCATTCGTGTTAACCTATCGTCTAAATTACCCCATTCCTCGTCTGTCATCTCCCCCACAACACCTCGAAATTCTTTCTCCCACTTATCCCACGCAAAATCACTATCATTATTTTGTATTATAGACATTTTTTAAAGTTCGTTTGTATAACTTTTATATATGAAACTACTATTTTTCTATGCTTAAAACGCCTAACACATTGTGAATCACAATAATATAAACCTAACCTACTTAATTATGTACGATAAAATTTTTATACATTCGTCATTACCACATCCTATTTTCTGTGTATTAAAATAGGTCTAGTTCCTATAAAATTTATATACGAACATCCTGGCAGGGGCGTCGCTGTTAAGTTACTTACCTTTTCAGTTTTATTCAATACCTTCCACTCTTCATAAAATAACACTTACCGCTGCCAGAATTTCACTTACCGTCATGGTCCCCATAAAACTTATCTTTTGAAAACTGCCCAAGGTCGCCACGATATTTTTTCTAGAAGGTAAAATATCGAAAACTTATATACTCTTGCCCTTATAAAAATCCCGCTATCTGACTGTAATAAAATTTCAGAAAACCCCCAATTTCGTTAGACGAACTTTTTAACACAGAAATGAGAACATGGTAATGGCGAAATAACTTAGACTAACACATGGTTATTAAATGGATACTTTACTTACTCACATAAAAAACGTACAGAACACAAAATAATAACACATTTAGTACCGGTTAAAAAGACCTTACCTTATATGCTATGTATACAAAAAGAAAGTAGCCCAGCTTTGCACTCACACGCTATCACACCAATTAGACCCCTTTTAATATTATGTTACAATTGGAAAATAGTTGTCCTTTATATATATTCCCGTCTCGTTTATATTCAATCCCGGTCTCGATGCCGACCGAACACGTGTTTTGACGCCCGATTTCACTGTTTGCATTTCGCGCTTGCTGTATCAGTTTATTACATCGTTGATTTCACGAGTCCCGGTCGGTATTAACGATATTGTTGTTTCACTCACACCGTATAAAACAACACCGACCGGGACGCCGACGGAGTTGTAAGCGTCTCTAACTGGAGTCCGTTTTTCGTTGACCACTTAGCGTCTCTGCTTAATGTCGACTGTCACTGAGAACGTAACAGGTACATGTTCCCTTCGCTGGCGGGAAACTATGGTTCACTGCCACTATGTTTTCGTCGCTCAAGCCTCAGTTGTTGCGAGCTAACCATTTTATATATGGAATAAAGCTGGTATGTGCGTGTGACCCGAGGCCGATATTGGACTTGGCTCCGCTGACATCATTGGAAAGGCCGGATTTAGCCATGACTTCCTGCCGCTCAAAAAAGCACATTGCTGGATTTTGCTCGTCCCAGGGCATCCTGTTTTGTGGCTGGATGCGTCACTCAAGCTTGTGTTGGGGCAGTTGCGTCTGTGTGCCGCTACACAAGTACAGATTTCTGAGAAGTTTGAAGGGGGTAAATGCTTCGCTCGCCGCGTTACACAATAACACCTGCGTATCGCTTTTGTCTCACTGTTTCTCAACATCGTGCTGTTGCATGGAAAATAACATTGCAATGCGTTCTGTTATAATGGAATGAGCCTGGTTGCGCAATAATTTTCACAACTTCTTTTACAAGCCCGCACCAAAATGAAAGAAATAAAATGTACTTGCCCCATACGGTAAAAATAAAAAATACCCAAGAATTGACCCGCTACAATAGTTGCGTTGAGTATATGGTAATGTATTTGTGTAATTTTTGAAATACTTGTAAAGTTGCAATATATATAATCAATATAAATCAATTAATTCAAATAATTCTATTAAATCATTTTAAGAGATAAATGTACTTGTATAAAAAATATATATAGATATAAATGAAAATATAATTAAAAATGAAAATAAGATAAAATTTCTTTCAGATGTCACAAACTTTATATTTGATGTCAGCGCTTCTTGTTTTGTTTCTCTCTTTATTTCAGAGATAATTAGTAAAACAAATTGGTATACAAATTTGATATGATGAATAACTTGATAGAATAATATCATAATCTTTTATAGTCTCTCTCTATCTTTTGTATAAAAATTTGATATGATGAATAACTTGATAGAATAATATCATAATCTTTTATAGTCTCTCTCTATCTTTTGAATTGAGTTTACAATTTCGATTATTCCTTAGTCCTACCTCCCTCTGCATTAAGCTGTGCCATACTGTGATATGAGCTGCGACGGAAGAGCAGTACCGAATAGTTTGGTCGATTTACCGTACCGAAACTTTATACTAATTTAAACTTTATAGAAATTAAATAGTTAGACTTTAAAATATAAAACTTGTAGATTCACAGTAGTTGAAGACGAAAGCGAAAATTTACAGGACACACGGCTGTGTCGCCCCGGATCACTTGACAGGCCAAAATGATGAAGGCTTGGGCCTCCAGGAGCTTTTATAGCTTCAAAAGGTGTCGTTCACATAACTGGGCTACTTCCTTGCTTTGGCCAGTCCGAGCTTAGATTGCCAAGCACGGTACAAATCCTTGAAAATCGTCAAAATAGGATATTAGTGGTTACATTACAACCACAAAAGAATGATTAATATTGTAACGTATATCTTTTGTTATATGTGTTACTTACTCTACTCTTCTTGGAATTTATCTTCAACTATATTCGGAATATTTTTAAGCTCCAAGTTGCGGTGCCATTTGTTACGTATATCTGCTTGGATCGTTATGAGAGGGGTAATAATAATAACGTAATGTTGAGTAGAGAGTAGTGTGAGAGATGTGTCTGTTCTTGTAGAAATAAAAAAAAATCTTTTATTTGAGTTGTCGATATTTAATTATTTCTTTATATTATAGAATTCTGAAAATCATTCGTAGTTGTTGCCTATTATGAAATCTAAAGTAAAGAGAGAGGAGAGGAGAGAGTGTGCTTCTCTTCATGTATTGTCATTTAGTGTTTGTTTATGTTTACGATCGATTTTGACTTCGATCGGCTTGTTGTAGGTTAGTTGTCTCTCACTCGCTGGGTATGAAGTTCTGTTCACCTGTGTATCCCCACTCTTCACGGTTACCTATAAAATTTCTTAATTTGATATTATTCCACAAATAACAACTCCTTTTATTTCAATCAATTGTAATTATTATCATTTGTTTTATTCAGGGTCAGTTAGTCGACTTGTATGTCGAACTATACTAAGGCCAGGTCGACTCTCTTACTAAATTTGATTGGGAAATATTTTAGCTTTTTATAATTATTATTTTCTCAGGTCTTGGGTTCTTTTAGACTGTTAGGTAAGTCAGAAATCCAAGAGTAAAGTACAATACATTACAGATATTTGAAAATAAAATCTTACTTACTAACAAAATAAAGAATTAAATTTCATTTAACATGTAACAGCAAATAATTCGCTTCGCTTTCGCAAGCCATGAGATGGCCACCTGTTACTCAGCTGGGTTCGTATGCAAATGTCCTCGCTAGTTTCTTTTAAATAAAATGATTTGTTGCGTGTTCACTGAGTTTATATTTAGTTTTTTTCTTTTGTTCTCACTGGTGTTTGGTTTAACAGTTGTTAAGTTTTATTTATTTTATAAATTTATTTTATTAATGTACTTTGTTTACAACTCTACACTTTCGCCATATTGTTAGTTACCAACTTAAACTTTTTACTCACCGTGTCCAGGGTCTCGTTGGACGAGCTGAAAACAACAAGATGGTTGCTTGGAAATGATTACTTCAAATCTACTTGTAGTTATGCAAACTTGTGTTTATTCATTATTTAGCTTTGCTGTTGTATATTAATAACAATGACAAAATGACTCCCTCCATCTCTTACACTTTTACTGTTATAACATTAATGCAGTACATTATTTATTTTAACATCAACCTTTCTTCAGGATATTACTGAAAATTAACTTGTTAAACACTAAAACAGATACTGCAAAAAAATAATACTAAACTACCTTCTCTTAACGTAAACCAGTGCTTTTTTAATTATGTAATTCAAAACTCAACCATACACCCACATTTTTTATGTCGCGTTCTTGTATTTTATGTTAAAATAATAAAATTTGGTAAGTTACTTCCCTTTTATCATGTTGAAGGTACTCTCTTACAATGTTTCCTGTAGACACGCACTACCTTATCACTGAACTGTCATATTGCTTACATTTTCTCACTGTATCTACTTGGTTTATAAAATACTGTTTTAGATCATCAGATATCAAAATTTTCACATTTTTTACGTGCGGACGTCCGCGATTTCGTTCCGGAACTTTTATTCTTGACCGGCCGGCACAAGTTGTAATTCGTGACTGGGACGAAATGTACTGCAGTCATTTTCTGAGGTGGTAGGGGGGTCACGTGACCACTTTGCATCGTTTTATTAATATCACTATGCCAATTTCTGAGGCTAGGCTGGCCGCGCCTCACATTCCAAGTGATGTATTTGGCTGACGTCAGATCGTACGACTCTGAGTTACATAATTTGCAAGTCCTGTGGCTAAAAATAACTGTTCTGTATGCGTCTTGGATGTTGACCTTGATACGATTTCATGCACTTGTCTGCGTCGTTACAAAATTTTACAATTATGATTTATACTTTTGAGTTTCAAATAAATTTATGTTTATTTTCCCCAAAACACTAGGAGGGCTGAAATGTCCCGTTACACAGTGTCTGTGAAGTTAATCTGGGTGTTGTGTAGTTGTAATTATAAGTTTAGTATAAGGTTATTTTTTTTCTCACCATAGGTCAAGGTATTCAGTTTTCACATTTACTTTTTTAATAATATTTTCCTTCTTATTTAGTCTTCCATCTATTTATGATAATTAGTTTATATCCTCTTCTTTTATTTATGGTTTTATATTTTCATTTGTTATTACTTTATCTGTTCTTCACACCCAGATTTGGTTCCTTGTTATGGGTTGGCTTCTTAGCTATACAGAGCTGATCTGTACTCTCTTGAGTCTAACAATCGAATAATAATTTTTTCTATAACGGTCGTGACCAAGATTTAATGAAATCTCATTGGCTAATACCGGTGAACTTGGGTCATGTGACACTTATTACTAAAATCTAATATTCTTACATTTTGTGCCAAAAAATACTCTCTTGTCAATTTTTGATTATGCTAAAATTAAGTTACATAGTGTTCTTCCTTATAAAAGGCTAGACATTTTGATACCTCATTCAATGTAAGTGGGCCTTATAATAGATGTTTTTTCATTTTTACAAAAGTTCTGATTATGGACCCTTACATTGCTTTTACATTTTTTATACTATATTGTAATTCATTAAACTAATTTAATATGTGTTATCACCATTACAAGAATTCAGTTTATTACATGAATTTTGTCCCTTCACATATTCTAACAATATTTATAAATTAAAACAAAATCTCTTAACATGCTAACTTAAAGTGTTGCCTTCATGGCCAAGATTACATTCATGTATGAACAAACAATAACATAAACTATTTAGTGTACCATAATACCAATTCCATTCCCATTCTATTAAGCTTTACTAGCTGACTATCAAGGTATTGTTTATACAGGCCCTTTTTATGTATGATAGTATGGTAACACACATTTTCTTTTTTGCCAATAGGCTTGGTACAATTTTCCCCTGTTACTACTGATTTATAAACAATAAATAAGATTGGCTTTGGTATAACAAATGAACATAATTAAATAATGTTAAGCTAGGGTTGCCAGACATTATAACGTTAACCCAGGACAAAAATGTTCAAAATCCAGGACAATCCAGGACATTACCAGTTCTGAATAAAATGTAAATGCAGGAAAATAAAAATACTAAACTGGTATAATTTTTTTACTTATTTATTTTCATTAGAGCTAACTTAACATTGTAATTAAAAAAAAATAGCATTTAAACAGCTAAAACTAAAATTATATAATATATTTGTCATCTTGGCCAATTTTCAGTAGAACATCTGTATCGATTGTTTGTGATTGAATGAAGTCATGAAATTGGCTACAATTTAAATGTTAAAAATTAAATTTTGTCAAAATTATACCTTTTACTGTACTTGGTAATAAATTATTACGTTCCTTTGTCCATTGAGCTTGAATTAAAGAAAAAATTCGCTCAGCATTTGCGTTATGACAAGGGATGGCAAAAACATATTGTGCAAGTTTTAAAAGTTCACCATACAATTCATCAGAAACACATGCATTGAAATATTTTACCCACTTCATATGTAACAAATTCTTGGTGTCATTAGCGGGCAGATTTTCCATATATTTTTTCAAATTGCACCACTGATCAAAACATTTTGAATCGTCTATAATTACCCCTTTATTCCTGATATATTGTAGGGAAACTTCTACGTCTGACCAACTGCTGTTACAAGCAGAATGATCACTGTTGCACACCACTATATAAAAATTATCCTGATTAGCGCTTTCAAGCTTCACAGCTCATCGTCAGATTGGAAAAGACAGAAATTATGTGAAAACAAACCCTTCACCCCTCTCACCCCACCCTGCTCACACACAACAAGCTATAATATAAATGTCCCTTCCCCACCCCCTAAACCCTGTCCCACCATCTGTACAGTTACATATTTTTCTAGCAAATTCCTTGTGTTTCAGTGTGTGTGTGTGTGTGTGTGTGTGTGTGCATCCTTTTAAACTTACCCTCTTCCTCTCCACACACGTGGGTCAGTCACACACCCTTATTTTAAAAGAGGGTAAGTTTAAAAGGATGCACACACACACACACACACACACACACACACACACACACCACTGAAACACAAGGAATTTGCTAGAAAAATATGTAACTGTACAGATGGTGGGACAGGGTTTAGGTGGTGGGGAAGGGTCATTTATATTATAGCTTGTTGTGTGTGAGCAGGGTGGGGGAGAGGGGTGAAGGGTTTGTTTTCACATAATTTCTGCCTATTCCGATCTGACGATGGGCTGTGAGGCTTGAAAGCGCTAATCGGGATAATTTTTATATAGTGGTGTGCAACAGTGATCATTCTGCTTGTGATTTCAACCACTAACACAAATTTCTTCATTAAACAACTGCTGTTAGTTTGGAACCCCATCCATTTTAATATCTCAAATTCTTGCAGAGGCACAAGCCATACTTTCAGATATTCTGCATCTTTGTAAAGTTTGCTCACATTCGACTGGAAGATATCTACTTCTTTTTAAAAACCATTTTCGGTAGCTTTCTTCAAAATTTGTGTTATTTTCAGTGGTATGAAATGATTGTTGACCCTGTCTTGTAAAGAATCAGATACATTTTTTATTAATAAAAATTATCTTGTTGTTGCATCCTCTTCGTTCACTTTATTAATTTAATAATATATATAAAACTTTCACTAATGAACTTACTGTTGTCACTTCCCAAACGTTTCGAGATGTAGACATCTCACGTTTGGGAAGTGACAACAGTAAGTTCATTAGTGAAAGTTTTATATATATTATTACATTTTTTATAATGGATATTGTTTCTATAATAGAATTATCATTCCTTTCTATTTGCTGAATACTCATATGAAAAAGGGATATTAGAGAATGGATAAGAAGTAAATAAGCTTTACTAAATTCATTTTCAAAAAAACTTATTAATATTTTTGGAGCATTACCAATAGACAGGAAATAAGACTTTAATGGCTCAAACATAAGTATTAACCAGTCAGTTGCTGGAAACAAGGACAACCACTTCGTTTTCGAGTGATATAATAGTTGTTTATATTCGGTATCAATAAAATCACAAAAATCTTTGAGTTGTTCTGTTCGAACAGAGTAAATAGAAAAATAGTTATAAATTTTGAAAATTAATACATCTACATCTATAGGTAATGAAGAATCACAAGCATGATGAACAGCATTGTTGAGAACATGGGCTGGACAGCCAACTCCTATCAAGTTTTCATTAATTTTTTTCTGAAGTTTTGAATACACATTATTTGTTCCCTGTCTTTTACAGCCACCAAAATTTGTGTTCCAATTTTTGCCGCAAAATGCAATACACTTACATAAAAGTCCATTTCTATTCAAAGCGTCAACAACAAGATCAGAAATAGTTGTAGAATCTTCTTTAGATTCGAAAATTAAGTCCAAAATTTTACATTTAGTGCCTTCATTTTTAAAATCAAAATATTGTATGACTATTGGAAACATTTTGGTTGTCAAATGATTACTAGCGTCTGTGAAAACAGAAATAATTATATGAAATATTTTCTAGCTCACATAAAATTTGCTTCACAGAAAATGGTCCAAGTACATTATTTATTATTGCTGTAGCTTTTGTTCGCACACACATAATTTTTTTACAAATATTAGAATCTGAATATATTTTCTTATTCATACAACTGTGCAGTTTAACGAATTGTATGACTGGTGATGACATACTGTATGGAACGAAAGTGTTGCTTCAGCAGCTGCTACTGATTTTATTATATCTGGTTTGGTAACTTTAAGCAATTTGATGTACCAGCTACACTCCTGAGATTAGTTTGATGTTTTTTACTACCAATATGGTCATCAATGTCGCTTTTGCCTTTATTTGCAACTGAAATAGTGCAATTACAAATTACACAAGTTGCCTCCCATTCTCTTGGTCCTTCTTTAAAAGACGAATATTTCTGTTTTAGTTCATCATTGAATATGCACTTTCTCTTTGGCATTTTATGAGTAATCTGACTCACACAGTCTTAACTATAAATTATAAAATCAATAATTAATTAATGTAATCACATGAAGACACGTGAAATAACACGTAGATCTGCAGTATAACTTCAAAATCTTAAGAAGTTCTTAGGTTTTAGGTTAGGACGAACACTTCACACCGATTAGTTACCTTTTTAACAAATAAAAACAACAGACCAGCTAATTCTGTATACTTCACGGTCACCAAAAACTCACAATGTAAGGTAGTCAGGTAGTGTGCAATGAAATGTCAAATGCTACGCATCTACCGCTAGGCTACGACATACAAAACTTAATAAATCATGTTGAATGCGTGAACGCTTGTGTGCACCAGACAAAATTTACGCGGTAAATTTAAATTTTAGAAAATACCGGACACATTCAAAATCCCCCCCGGACATTCCCGAACATCTCGTTTTCCCGGACGTCTGGCAACCCTAGTTAAGCCCTTCATTAACATCTCATTATAAGATGGGACCTATTACTCTAGTCTACTGTTAATATTATTTGTGGTCTCCTCATTAAAAATAAACCACATGAGTTAAAACCAGTGAAACTCTAATAACTAATATTGCCTTAACACAATTGTTTATTCTACACTGACATATTTGTTCTCTTGCACTTAAGGTAATTGGAGGGATCATTGATCCTTACAGTCCTTTTCTGCATGATCAATGATCATCACTGTTTTCCACTTTCTTACACTTATACACTTTTCATGAGTTTATGTCTTA
Organism: Magicicada septendecula; assembly: GCA_034769895.1. Taxonomy (NCBI): domain Eukaryota; kingdom Metazoa; phylum Arthropoda; class Insecta; order Hemiptera; family Cicadidae; genus Magicicada; species Magicicada septendecula. The sequence goes on along the minus strand of CM068373.1, from coordinate 81,129,065 downwards.
TAGTCTATAGTACATGGTTTTTATTTATTACTCTTTTGTATTGTACTTTTATTACTTTTATGTTTGGTGAAATGACACATTACAATATACACTCCTCACTTAATTAGATGTTAGGAAATTTTCCATTTCGAACTGTGGGAAACTCAATTTTTTTATATGTATATAATTAATATATTCATAATCACTGTCGGCACACCTTAACAAAATAAAAAGCATGGTCGGACAATTTGAAAGACCAAGGAGAAGGTCGAGGAACGTACAACTAATGAATAGTTCAAATCAGTAGATAAAATGTTTTTAATTAATCATTTAAACTAAAATAGTTATTTTAATTAAGAGAATGTCAAATGATCAATTCCCTTGTCCTATCAGAGGCTGAGCTTGACCTTGTTAATATCAAGGTCAAATCAGCGTCAGTCACACAAATGAGAATTTTTATACAATGAGACTCTTGACAAAATTAACATATGAGATTACTTCAATTGTATAAATCATATTGTAAAGATGAATACCAGCTACTATCACTGCTAAATAAACTGTACTTTACGAGATTTATTAAAGATGTGAATAAATGTGTTGACATCTTAAGGGGAAGAGTTGGGTACATTGTCCATACTCTTAGCTCAGGATCCCGTGGTCGCCAGTCCACATACTCACCCCATATGATAAATGAAAGAGAGACAAACTGAGATTGGTGAGCCCCTGGGGGATATCGCAGCACTACATCGCTCCCCTTTTTTTAAAAGGGAGGTACCATGTACCTCACATTAATTTACATTGGCACTCGACACTGTCTTGAGAGAGAGCTTATCTTACAACATAACTTAAAATATAAGATGCATATACTTGTGTACAAAACAAATTTATATAAATTACAAAATTTGATAAAGTAGATATAGTAGATAGAGGTAGAGTTTTCCACTGTGAATGAACTTTTACAACAAAATTATCACTTTTTGGATCACTGCACTCGATGCACTTCTCCTGTGAAATGTGTTGATTCCGCAGAAGTATCAGGATTCCGCATTGTGACGGGTTGCATCTCCTCATAGATCAGTACGTGGTGTCTTCTCAGCGCTACCGTATGAACTCGAGCAAGTGGCATAACACAACTACGTATACATGGATATTGTAATCCACAGGTGTATAGTACGAGACTTACTATCACAGTAATAATGAGGATAAGAGAAATAAACAAATGAGGTGATTCAGTAGTAGTAGTACTACTGTGGTAAGATTGTGGTCGAATCTTTATCTCGGATAGCTTCCTTTGTAACAGGTCAATGTCAGCAGTATCAGCTGAGCCGGTTTCATTCAAAATGTGATTAATATGATCCAGTTGTATCAACTGATCACTTAAGGTGAAGTTAAACAATGCCATTTCTGATGATGACAACAGATTTTGATAGGAGGAACAATTATGTGATTCCTTCTAATTGTAGCTGAGGATTACCCTTGAAGATTTGGACGTAACGTGAAGTATTTAGATATAATACAACACGTCTTTGTTGATGAAGTATTCCTGTGCCAGCTATCCACATACTCTCTGAGTTTACGTTATGGATACCATTAGTAGGATCAGAACATTGATATGTGACTCGAGTTTACTAGGTAGGCTGTAAATCCAGAAGTCTCCATTGGTTCCTTCGTAGATGATTGGAATCTGGAATCTCTTCAAAATTGTTCTTCGACATAAATAACTGGGGTTTTCTTCATCTCCAATTAGTATAGAATACGCGCAACATTGCCCTTCAGCGGCATATCGTATTGGCACATTGAGAGAGCATATACCAAAAGGTTAATTTTTACATTTCTTTGCTTGAATACTTGACATTACAATAAATTTTTGTCTATCATAAGATATAGCAATATATTTCAATTCTGTAATGACAACTAAAAATGTTTCTAATCTTTTATCATAATAAGGTAAAGATTGAATGCTATACAATTCATAATTATTGTCATTTGATTTAAAGGAATAGCTATAATCACTCTAATTACATTTCTTGTTGCTATAGCATGAACTTTTGCTACTCTATAATAGTGGTATACCATATCCAGATCGGTATTTATAATTAACGAAAGTCCAACAGGCAATTTCGTTGCAATTTCTTTTAACAATTTATTCAACTTGTTAGGGCGAATTAAAATTGCGCTCAAATATCCGGCGGATGTTACATCTAATGCTTCTTGTAATTGAGTAAATTGATTATCTACCTCACTTAATGTCAATTCTATTTCTCTAAACAAAGAAGAAATTTTAGATTGATATTCTACTTGTTTCTTTAATTTCAACATTTCGCTTACTATCTCCGATGTCACATTGTTAATTTCTTCAACTGTAGTCTTTACTGTATTAACTAAAGATTTTATAGCATTATTATTACTTTCAACATCATTTGTTAATTTCTTTAAATAAGTTAATCTATGTGATTCAACATGTGCAACTGTGTCACTTGTACTATCTATTTCATCAAGTTTTGTATTTAAAGTCTCATAATCGTCTGTGTCTAAAGTTCCAAATAAATATTTGAATACTGTTCCAATTCCATTAACTAAACCTCTTTTAGTTCTAGAAGTGGGTAAGAGAAATCCACGCAAATTTCAACTTGATTTTGTGTGGATTTCAATTTAGATTGTAAAGGAATCAGTTCAAAAGATGGAATAAGGAATTTAACGTCTGTGGAATTTGATGAAGTTTCCAAACCTTTTAAATATTTAAATAAATTTGAAACTTGGAATAGAATGTCGTCATAGTCTTCTGTCCCTACAGTAACTGCTATAGTCCAGGTGTTGGTCGTCAATATTGTTATGACGGTCTACTCGATCGTCGTAGGTACAGTGGAAACAAAATAAGTACAAGACACCAATTACGTCACTAAACACACCTTTAATTTTTACAGTAAAACAGTTCGTAATTAACAACACAGTCTCTACAACAAATCAAATGAAAATTGTTTGCACACGCAATAAAATGTCCATTAATATTAAAACTCAATTGTATTACAATTATACCGTCCGATTATAAAACGCAACACTTCACTAATAACTACTTGAACGTACGCAGTAATAACTCGAACCGCTCTGTAAATATATCGCACTAATACTCTCGAACCGCACTATCCAATATCTCGCATTGAACTAAAAACTAAGGCCGCTACCGCCATGTATTTATAGTCCCGCTCACACACCAGAAACTTCCAAACTGCGTCTTATCTCTCGTGTGAACTACGTAATTAACTGTGGCCTTGACACAGGCTGAGCGCCCGAGCGAAGCCCGGCACAGTCGAGAAGATTCTCGCAAAATGCGTCTAGTAGCACGTACGCCACATGCTTACATTCTGGATCTCTCTGGAACGTTCGATAAACACGTAGATTGTTCTGTGACGTCGTAACACTGGCTCCTCCTTAATCCCGTTCGTCCCGAACTGGCAAACCATCTCTATAGTTGTACTTAGCCAGGCGATTTAGGTGGACGACCTTGAACTTTCGCGGTCCTTCCTGTTGAATCCGATGAACAACATCGTTAATTCTTTTTTTTCACAGTGTAGGGTCCTTCCCAGTTAGACTGAAGCTTAGGTGAGCAGCCACAACAGTGCTTTGGATTGAACAACCAGACCTGGTCTTCTTGGAAACCCACACTATTGCTGCGAATGTCATACCAAGTTTTCATTTTATCACTGGCAATCTTCAGCCATCCTCTTACCTAGCGATTCATTTCTCGCAGTTGGTTTTCTAATTGCGAGGAATAGTTCTTTGGCTCTTGGGACTGAGTCTTGGGTGATCCAAACATCAAGTCCCCAGGAAGACAAATCTCCCGCCCAAACACTAATTTTGCTGGAGTCATGCTGGTTGTGTCGTGTACTGATGACCTATACGCCATAAGGAATAGTGGTATACGTTGGTCCCAGTCTGTTTGGTTCTCGTCAACAACCTTCGAAAGATGTTGCTCAAGTGTCCTATTGAATCTCTCAACCATCCCGTCCGACTGAGGATGCAGAGGCGTTGTCCTCGTCTTTCGAATTCCGAGTAGACGGCATAGTTTTTTAAACACTCCTGATTTGAAATGTCTCCCTAGATCTGTATGGATTTCCATAGGGGCTCCATAACGGCAACAGAAGTTGTGAACTAACTGCTTTGCCACAGTGGTAACCTCCTGATTTGGAATTGCGTAGGCACCTACAACCATGATGTACCGGTTTCCATCGTCAGTAACTGGGAATGGTCCAGCAATGTCTATAGCAATTCTCTCAAAAGGTAGTCCAACGTTATACTGTCTCATTTTTCCCCTGCTTCTGGTTTGTGGTCCCTTGCTTGCAGCACATATTTCACACGTCCGAACCCATTCCTGTACGTCGTGGCGAAGATGAAGCCAATAGAATCGCTTCCGTATTTTGTCAAGGGTTTTGTTAACGCCAAGATGGCCTCCAGATGTTCTATCATGCATCTCCTTCAAAACGGACTGCACTTTACTTCGGGGAACTATCAACTGCATGACCACGTCTCGTCCATCTGCACTTTCCCAAGCCCTTTTCAGCAATCCGTTTTCTAAGGTGAGAAATTCCCATTGTGCCCAGTAGCCCTTCAGCACTTCGGAACCATGGCAGATATCTTGCCAATCCGGGCGGCGACCTTCCTCTTTTGCTGTCAAGATCGGTCCAATGTCTTCATCAGTCATCTGTTCTTGCCGACAGTCTTGTGTTGTCCAGCCGTCAGCCAGGAAATCTACAGTGATGGCTTGAAAATGTTTGCTTGAGTTTTGTTCTTCCTTTCTGTGGCAATGTCGGCAGTCTTCCAGGCACGGTCTTCGTGATATGCCATCTGCATTACCGTGCAGGCCCCCCGCCGATGTTGTACCTTGAAGTTGTACTCTTGCAGACGTTCGAACCACCTTGCCAACTGTCCTTCCGGATTTTTAAATCTCAAGAGCCATGCAAGCGCGGCATGGTCGGTACATAGTGAAAACTCTCTCCCATAGAGGTATTTATGGAAGTGCTCCAAAGCTGTGACAATTGCCAACAACTCTCTCCTTGTAACACAATAATTTCTCTCTGGTTTAGAAAGCGTCTTGCTGTAATACGCTATTACTCGTTCTTCACCATTCTGCACTTGAGACAAAACTTTCCCTAGACCATTCTTGCTTGCGTCTGTGTCTACGATGTACTTCCCTTCGGAAGCTGGAAAAGCGAGAATTGGCTGCGAACATAATGCAATCTTCAAAGTTCTAAATGCTTGGCCACACTCTCTCGACCACTGGAAATTTCATTTATTTTCTGTTAGCTCATGTAGTGGTTTAGCAATAGTAGCAAAGCCTTTCACAAAACGTCTGCAATATGAGCATAATCCCAGGAAACTCCGAACTTCGTGTTTACTCTTCAGAACTGGCCAGTCTCTTACGGTGTCTACTTTATTAGGATCCATGCTAACACCCGATGCCGAAACAAGATGGCCCAGATACTGTACTTCCTTCTGGAATAGAGAACACTTCTTCGGGCTCAGCTTCAGTTGTGCACCGTGAATTCTAGTTAGAACTTCCTTCAGGTTTTCCAAACGGTCTTTGAAAGTCTTGCTTGCGTCTGTGTCTACGATGTACTTCCCTTCGGAAGCTGGAAAAGCGAGAATTGGCTGCGAACATAAATCACTAACCTGACGTGGTGGTTCATTTGTAAGTTGTGTTGGACCAGCGTCTACTATGAACGGTTCGTTTGATTTAGTTTCATCAGCTGGTTGGGCTCGGTCAAGGTCGTCTACTTCAGACTCGCTTTCACTATCGCGTTGCAGTAAAGACTTTATCACGCGTCGTCGTTTCCTATTTATGACTTTGCTAGGTTTTAAACTATTATAGTGTACGACTAAATTTTCATCTGCTTTAGTTTTTATTTTATAATTCAATTTATTTATTACTTCTATTATTTCATACGGCCCTTTCCAAAATGTTGTGAATTTTGTTTCGTGGACCTCTTTTACTTGTTGGGTCATGCAGATATACATATTGTCCTACTTTGTAAGGTTGTAAGGTTTAAATCGCTCTTTTCTGTCATAATATTCTTTATTTTTACGTTTACTCTTATCTGATTGTTTTACTGCGAAATGACGTATTTCATTAAGCTTTTCACGTAGCTTTGAAAGTTCAAATTGTGTTTCATCATCTACCGAAAATTTTGCAGTCAAGTCATCTGCTGTCGGAAGGTTCATTTCTTCTCCGAATAATAATATATGCGGACTATAACCTGTAGCTGAATGTGGTGCACTTCTATATGCCATGAGTGCATAAGGAACTACATCATCCCAATTTTTACCTTCAGCTGTCACAAAATGTGAAATGATGTTGGCTAAAGTTTTATGTAACCGTTCAATCATTCCGTTACACTGTGGATGATAAGGTGTGGTTTGTAACTTTCGTATACCGAGTAGTTCACAAACTCCCTTAAATAATGTTGAAAAAAATTTTGACCTTGTTCTGTTAATAATTGTTTTGGAACTCCATATCGCGTAATAATTTTATGTACAAACTCTTGGGTTATCATCTCGGCAGTCTGATTTGGGATTGGTATTGCTTCACAATATCTAGTTAGATAATCAATGAACATAAGCAAATATTTATTTCCTTTACTGCTAACAGGCAATGGACCTACAATATCCATTGATACTAATTCAAATGGTTTTGTAGATGACGGAAGTGTACTAATGGAGCTTTTGCGGCTTTTACAGATTTCCTTTGATTACATGATACACATTTAATATATAATCTTCAACATCTTTAGCTAGAGAAGGCCAATAACAGTGTTGCTTAATTATTCCGATAGTTTTCTTTATCCCTTGATGTCCTGAAAATACAGTGTCGTGATGTTGTTCTATCATTGATTGTGTTAAGGTTTTCGGAACAACTAATCTAGTGTTGCCATTTTCGTTAAAATATAATAGTCCGTCATTATCGGTTACAAATTTATCATTTGGCGATTTGTTCAATTGGTATTGGTATTTGTTCAGTATATATCATTTTTCTGTTCACGTGCTATCTCCTGTCTGGATAATAATGGAATGACAATAGTATTCACATGCCTACTTAAAGCATCAGCATTGGTATGCTTTCTACCGGGTTTGTGTATTACGTCGTAGTCAAATTCAGATAATCTTAATGACCATCTTGTTAAACGTGATAAGGGATCTCGTAAGTTTAACATCCAACCTAACGTTGCATGATCGGTAATTGCGGTAAATTTATGTCCATATAAATAACATCTAAAATATTTTGTCACCCACACAAGAGCTAATAATTCTCTTTCAGTGGCTCCGTAATTTCTCTCGGCTTTATTTAACTGACGACTAGCATATGCAACTGGGTGTTCTTCACCATTATGTTTTTCCGATAAGATAGCTGCTATTGCGGTGGCGTTCGCGTCGGTTGTCAAATAAAATTGTTGAGTGAAATCTGGATATTTAAGTACGGGTTCAATTACATAAGGCTTCTGTTAAATCTTTAAATGCGTTATCTTGATCTTCACCCCAATTAATTTTTCATCTTTCTTTAATAATTTAGTTAATACTTTAGTTCAGTCCGCGAAATTTTGAATAAATCTTCAATAATATCCAACCAAACCTAAAAATGCTCTCACGTCCTTCACATTCTTCGGACGAGGGCATGGCCCCCACAAGGGGGGCTAGGGTTGCCAGAGCAAGGGGGCCCGGGGTGGATGGGGGCCCAGGGCCCGGAGAAGCCAAAAAGTGATAAACTATAACTATATAGGTTAAACTAAATATTAAGTACACTAAAACTAAACTACAGTGAAACCTCTCTAATTCGGACTTCTCTAATTCGGAATTTACGATAATCCGGACTCCCTAAAAAAAAATTATAATTCACAAAAAAAATTAATTTTGTGAATTCTTTGTGAAAACATTTGCCTTTAGGGAATTCTTAAAGTGTTATGTTGGCAAAATGTGCGATACGCACCCCCACCCCGACTGGGTTTAGTCCAGTTTTAACTGCTGCTTTGGTAGTGTGTGCGTCATTGTTATTGTATTCATGGGCGTTCTATGGTACTGAAGTTATTTCTTAGTTGCATACAGCTTTTCAAACCACATTTTCTTCAAACACTGTTTAGTATTAATTTACAGTACTGTATTACAATATGAGTGCTAGAGGTAAATACATGACTTTAACTTTAGAAGACAAAATGAAAGTGTTGAGTAAACTAGACGCTGGTTATTCTGTGCAGAATATTTTAAACGAGTTTGGAATTAGTAAGTCTACGTTTTATGACATAAAAAAACAGAAAAAATTTCCAATTTTGTTTTAAAGCAAGATACGCCAAATGTGAGTATTGTTAAAAGAAAACGAACGACTGCAGCAAAGTTCAGTAATATTGACGATGCTGTATACACTTGCTACAAGCAGCAACGTTCAGTTGGTGTTCCAGTTAGAGGTGTAGAATTACAAGCAGCGGCAGAAAGATTCGCTCAAAAATTGGGAGAAACTGATTTTAAAGCTAGTACAGGATGGCTTTTTAAATTTCGGCACCGGCATTCCATTGTAAACCGGAAAATATTTGGGGAAAGTTTAAGTTCCGATGTTTCTAGTGTCGAACCGTTTCACCAAAAACTTAAACCAGTAATTACTGATGAAAAACTTCTTCTTTCCCAAATTTATAATGGTGACAAAACAGGCTTGTTTTGGAAATCCATTCCTCAGAATACTCAGGCCTATAGAATGGACAATTCCACACCAGGCCGAAAGGTAAATAAACAAAGACTATCTGCTCTCTTATGTGCAAACACAGGTGGGTCTCACCGTCTAACATCCGTCGTTGTTGGAAAATCAGCTAAGCCTAGAGCAATTAACAACATTATGGAAAGCCTACCAGTTATTTACAAAGCAAACAAGACTGCATGGTTTACTCAGAAATTTTCCAGCGATTGGTTTTTTCATAATTTTGTGCCAGATGTTAGAAAATTCCAGCTAGATGTTTTAAAATAAAAGAAGAGGATGTTAAAGCTTTGTTGATATTAGACAATGCTCCTGCTCATCCCTCCGGTAATTTATTGACTAGCAGCGATGGAAAAATCAAAACTATGTACTTGCCTCCCAATACGACTTCGCTTATCCAACCAGTGGATCAGAGGGTAATCCTCAGTTGCAAACTCCTTTACAGACGTAAACAACTCGATGAATGCATGGTATTTTTTATGGACGATGAAGAAATGGACAATAGGGGTGAACAAACTCTTAAAAAAATAAAGGAATACAGTATTAAAAGTGCTATTTATAATTGGGCAAACAGCTGGAATGAGATCAAAATATCTATATTATGCAATGCATGGAATAAGATTTTGTACGATAAAGAGCCAGAGATCGACCTGCAAGGTTTGGAAGATGAAGATTATGGCGGTGCTTTTGGAGCTACCAACATTGAAGACATAAGAGAATGGTTGGATGCCGATGAAGATGACGTAGGCTACCAGAATTTAACAGAGGAAGAGATCGTCTATCAAATGCAAGGTCAGAAAGAAGAAGTTGGAGATGATAGTGACGATGAAGAGGACGATGACAATGTTCCTAAGCCTACACTTTCCAAGGTGTGGGAAAATCTCGATGCAGTTATTAACTTTATTGACACTGACCCAGAATTTCAAAAATACTATTTAATCATCAAAGAAATGTGTCAAGAAATTATTAGAAAACAATACAACAAAGTCAAAACAGTCTACAATTTCAGCCTTTTTTAAGCCTGTAGCTTCAGTTCGGGAAGAATCAAAACCGTCAACTTCAGGGACCAGCCATTAATATTACATAACTTTGTGTGCTAAAGTGAAAACACTGTCAGTGAAGTTTTTTTTGTTGGTATCGTGAATTATTTATTCTTCTCTTTTGTAAAATACAATAAAATTAAATTTCCATTAATATTTACGTACATTAATAATTGCAGGTGTGCATTACTTATAAACTTTTTGCGTGCGAACTTAACTTGAAAACACTGATGGTGAAAGATTGTTGTTTATGTTATCCATTTTATAAGTACAATAAATTTAAATTTCCATTAATATTTACGTAGTTTTAATATTTATTTTTACGGCACTTTACCTATACTGTAGTATGAATTTCTATAAAATATTCTATAATTCGGATTTTTCTCTAATTCGGACTAGGCTTCGCCCCATATAATCCGAATTAGAGAGGTTTTACTGTAGTAATATTTTCGTAAAATTGCATTAAAAGAAAATATTGACAGTGTTCATTGACAACAAATTTGTATGAATGGAATCTTGGTAAGACTTTACACATAGGCCTACAAGAGTGGAGTTTATTGGGATTGGGAATTTTTAACTGAAAAGGGTGGAACTGGGAATCGGGCAACACTGCCTGCTGGTGCGATTGTAGTCGCCTAGCTCTCTCTGGCGCCTACACAGAAAACCTGGAGCACTGTAAATACAAGTGAGCCTCTCGCGGTAAGAAACAAGAAACAATGTCTGCGACGTTGCTAACGCTGTCACCGATTTTTTCGGTGAATTCAACTGTCGGCACTGAACATAAACACGAAAAATGTGTTTACGCCGGGCGCTACGAAATATTTCGTGTTTATGTTCAGTGCCGACAGTTGAATTCACTGAAAAAATCGGTGATAGCGTTAGCACGTCGCTTCTTAAGACATCGCTTCTTGCTTCTTACCGCAAGAGGCTCACTTGTATTTACAGTGCTCCGCGTTTTCCATGTATCATTCGGGGACAGTTGTTGCGTTGTTGCATCGTATTCTAGTTGATAGTTGTGTTGTGTTGAACGTTGAACTCGTGTTAAATAAACAGTAAGGATCTCTAATCTAAATGCAAGTGCAGTTTGTGTTTTGACAATTGACAGTTGACACTTTTGAATATTAAATCTAATCTAATTATTATTTTTCCGAGAGTAGAAAAGTTATCTTTAAAAATGTTAACCTCTTAACCAGTTAGTTCATTTGTATATACAGCCTAGCCTACGGTGCCCTGAGTTCAGTGAGTTGAGTTAGTTTTGGTTATCTATAAAACATTCAGCTGTCAGCTATAGTGGTATGTGTTGTTTACCTGTCTGATGATTATTACTCCTAATTATGTGATAGTACTGTATTATTCAATGAAAGAGCGTATTGAATTTGAATTAATTATATAACTTATGGTAGATAATAGATATATTAAAATGTTGTGGCTTTGTTTCTTTAATAAAGAAACAAAAATATTTATGTTATTAAATTAATACTAAAATTTGGAGAATAAAAATTATTGTTAGTGATGATGTTAACTTCAGATTTGATGGAGTCAAAAATGTTGAGTTCAAACTACAAGCATCAATCAGGATCCCTTAAACGAAAAATTCAAGCTGAAAGATTAAGAAAGGAATCGGTTGGTCGTCAAACTATAACAAAATTTTTCAAGTCAAATTCTGAACAACAAGCAAATGAAGCACAACATTTAACAGTATCATCTCCATCTTCTGAGACAATCGAATGTAGTACTACAGAACATGACCACTTCCAAATGCAGCCAACCTGTTCATCTGCCGGACTGAATTTAGAAATTATTGAAGATACATCGTCTTTTCAACCTGAAAGTCTCCCAGATGACGATAAAAAAGAAGTCTCAACTGAGCCAGTTTTGATTTTGAATCCTAATAATGTCAAAAACTATGATGATATTGATGATACATATGCAGCACTGGACTCTGATAACTAATCTTGAGGACCCGGGCACGTGGCCCTCAAAAATATCCGATAATCTGAGACAGAAAATTGTTTCTTCTTACGCTGGTTTTTCAACAATCCAATCTCTTACAAAATGTTTTCCAAAAGATGTCAGTGGTAAAAACTTTCAGGATTCACTGCTATACAAGAAAACAGCCGATGAAAGGACAAGGAAACAGTTTCCACATGAATGGTTGATATGGAGCAAGACAAAAGAAACATTACATTGTTTACCCTGTACGATTTTCCCGGACACAACGAATGATACTAGTGCATCAAGACTAAGCCAGTTATCTAAAGACACGGTTTCTCCACGAGAAAAAGCTTGGAAAAGACTGTACAACATTTTACCAAAGCATGAAAACAGCTCTGAGCATAGAAAGAATTACTTGTTGTGGAAGACCCTTCAAACATCTTTACGGGGATTTGGTGTAGACAACAATCTCCAGCATCTAATACAGTGTGAAGCAGAAAAGTGGCGAGCTATATTACAAAGAATTTTTGGACACTACTTTGTTTTTAGCTTCGAGAGGTTTAGCTTTTCAAGGGGAGAATACCGAGATCGGTAATGTTCACAATGGTAATTTTTTGGGGATATTAGAACTGATTGGAAAGTATGACGAAGTAACTCGTCAACACTTAGCTAAGGTAAAATAACAACAGTTGGAAAAAAAGGACATGCATGGTCAAGTTCACTATCTGTCTTGGAATTCTCAGAATGAGTTCATTGCCCTATGTGGTGAGAAGCTCCTTGAAACCATCTTAAATCAAAGAGAAGAGGCTATTTTTTATGGGCTCATTGTTGATGCTACTCCAGATGTTTCTCACCAAGAACAAAATGTTCTTATACTGCGTTATGTTTTACGTAATGATGAGACTAGTTTGAAATTTACGAGAGGTTCATTAAATTCATTAATTTTTCTGGTAAATGTGGAGAAGCAATAAGTCAACAAATACTTTCAACACTAGAAACGCTCAATGTACCTCTTGCTGACTGCCGATCCCAAGGCTACGACAACGGCTCAAATATGAGAGGAGTCATAAATGGAGTTAAAGCAAGACTTTTGGAATTGAATGATTCTGCTATTTTCTCACCTTGTGGCGCTCATTCCCTAAACAGGGTTGGAGTTAATGCCGCCAAATTAAACCATGAAGTAATGACACTTTTTGGGAACATTGGAAGTTTTTACTGTCTCTGCTTGTTGGGAAATGTTAAAATGGCATATCCCTCTATCGTTGCAAAGCCTATCCGAGACCCGATGGAGTGAGAGATTTCAAGCCGTGCGACCTATAGTCAAACACTACCCAGGTGTTCTAAAAGTCCTGGACTTTCTCCTCGAGGACACAATCACTACTTTGACACCCTCAGCACGAAATATTGTCTTAGGACTGAAAAAGTATTTTGGGTCATTCAAAGGTCTTCTGATGACTTCATTTTGGCATAAAGTGCTATCTGGTATTGACAGTAAAAATACTGTCATACAAAGCAAGGGGATATCCCTCAATACTGAAGTCCAATTGATCAAAGATTTGCTTGGCGAAATGCAACAGCTAAGAGATTCTTGGGAAACAATTGTTCATGAAGCATAAATAGTTGCTGAAGCAATCAAGATCACGCCTAGCTTTGATACTGATTTCGCAGAAGGGGGACCACTGATCCTGTGAATGAAATTGATGTTCAAAAACAAAAGGAAGATGATTTCAAAGCATCTGTAGTTTTTCCGGTTTTGGATTTTATCATGACAGACTTGACGACGAGATTCTCAGCTGCTAATTCTATCTGCGATTTATTTTCCCCAGTCCTAAATTTTATGGACACCAAACAAGATGAATTAGAAATAAAAACGAAAAATCTTATAGAAAAGTTCCCTAAGGACTTTACGGAAGAACTACTGGAAGAGGTAATTCATCTGAAAAACATCCATCTTTTTTTTTGGTTCAGAAAAAAAGCCTCTTAAACTGTTAAATCTAATTTATGAAAAAAATCTTCAGGCGATATTTGCCAATGTTTGCATTGCACTTAAACTGTTTTATACAGTTCCAGTGACAGTTTCCACAGCTGATGAGAGGTCGTTCAGTAGGCTTGCCAATTCTCTAAAGACCTGGCAAAGAAGTACAACAGGACAAGATAGACTGAATAGTCTTGCCATTTTAGCCATGGATAACGAACTTGCAAAAAGAGTGGACTTTTCAGATGTTGTAGATAAATTTTGCAAGACAAAAGCTAGGAGATTTCACAACGCAGGACCATAGACTAAAAATAGTAGTCTGAACTACTTCCCAGATTACTTCTTGCTTATAATCGTATTATCTTTAGTTATACTGTATCTAGTTCCAATGCTATTAATAAATTAATAATTAGCAAAATTTTGTGTGTGAGTCCTTTAAATAATCTAAAATGCATGAATTTCCTTGTTTTGGCTATTAGGTGGATAACTTGTAAGTAATTTTCTTCGTTTAAGGGGATAGAAATGTAGATTTTAGACATTAATTTTTAATTAATAAAAAAAAACTCCACTCATAATTTTAATATTACCTTTCTGGCGATTTGGGAATATGAGAAAGTAGAAGACAGGGGAAGCCTTGGAAGGAAATGCACGCAGGGCAAGGGGGCCCGAGCTGAATCCTGGCAAGGGGGCCCGTAACTTGTTGTGGGGGCCATGGACGAGGGTAATTCTTTATAGCAGAAATTTTCTTTGAGTCAGGCTTTATTCCTTCATTACGTACGATATGTCCTAAATAATAAACTTCTCATACAGCGAATGTACATTTGGGTAACTGCATATATAAATTAGCTTTTTCTAGTCTTTCTAAAACTCGTTCAAGTCATTTAGTATACTCTTCTAAACTACTTCCAAAAATTATGATGTTATCGAGATAAACTGATTCCTCCTCACCCTTCAATCCCATCAAGACATTGTCCATCAGGCATTGAAAAGTTGTGGGTGCATTACATAACCCGAATGGCATTCTAAGAAACTCAAAATGATGTCCAGGAACTGTAAATGCAGTTTTCTCTATATCGTTAGGCTCTATACTAACTTGATGATAACCACTACATAAATTTAGTGTAGAGAAATATTCACTTCCATTTAAGCTATACAAAGTTTGTGCAATGTTAAGCAATGGATATGCATCCTTTACGAGTAACATTATTTAAAGCGCGATAATCTACACAAAAACGATGTTTACCAGTTGAATCGGACTTCCATGTCTGGGTCACTATAACATTTGGTGCTCCCCATGGACTAGAACTTTCATGAATTATACCACGATTTTTCATATCATCGGTATGCTCATTTACAACTGGTTTTAAAGAGTGAGGCAGTCTATAAGGGTTCTTTCAAATCAGCGGGCTATCTCCCGTATCAATTCTATGTTTTATAGCAACACTACATCCCGTATTAACAATCGGTTCAGAAAACAAATGTTTATATTTTATCAAAATAGGTTCAATTATTCCCTTCTCTCGATTAGACAAATGTGATAATTTACTTTGAATTTCATCATTCAACTCATCTCGACATAACGATAGATCTTTACATGACAGTGGCTCAATACAGCCTATTTCACTAGTATTCAACGTGAATACTTCACAACTACTTTGCTCATGGTCTTCACCGTTTGTGGGTGTGGGCGTCTCTGACGTTCCGGTGGGTGCCTGATCAAACATCTCAGCTAACCCCAACAAACTATTCTTTGGGAGAACTAAATTTTCATTACTGAAATTAAAACTTGAACAACAACATCTGACCATTTCATGGAGTGAAAAACTCTACTTAAACATCGTGCTACTCTAATCCCATGAGCCTGAAACTCTACCGGTTCAATGAAAACTTCGTCGTGTACATGAATGGATCTACCTGAACCCCTGGATCTATTTAATCTGTGCAACACCCCCGATCCTCGCGATCGTGGTTGTGAAAACAAAGTACACGAACCGGAAAACTCTTGGGAATTACCTTTTCCTGAAACAACTTTGGATTTACCTAATTCAGATAACATAATGATATGGGCTACACCCTTAAACTCTTTGGATCCACGTAACAACTCTTTGGATTTACCTGATCCGACTAACTCTTGGGATTTCTCTAATCCCTGTGATCGCAAACTTGCTTGCATCACCTGTAGGCGTCCCTGCACAAGCATCTCGGACTTTGCTGGTATGGACTGATCCTGGATGGTCACAATACTCCATACTTCAGGTTCTTCTACAGGTGGGTTAAGATGGCCAGTCCCTTCCATTTCTGTATCAGGTTCCCTAGTCTCCTCACTGTTGGTGACTTGCTCTCCTCCTATATATATGTCGTTATTGGAAAAATCAATGTAGACATTTAATTTCCTCAATAAGTCTAATCCGAACAGTCCATCAAACTCAGTACAAAGGTCTGCTACCATAAAATTGTAATAGACTTTAGTACCTTCAATTATGAAGCCTACCTTCTGTACTCCGAACACCTTTAGTTCATCCCCAGTAGCACTTTTAGCAACAACTTAATATCTCGAATTAACTTTTGGCTGATACCCCTTTTTATAAATGAAACCATAGTCCCAGTGTCAGTCAAAAATTTAGAAGTTTTACGTCCTACGATAACGTCCAGTGCCAAAGCGTCATCGTAACTAGGGTCGCACGTAACGTCTGTAAGGTGCAGAGTCCGGCTTTGCGATCGCTCCACATGTAGAGTCTGGCTTGGCAGTCACTCCATCTTCCTGCTCTCGTCTGTACGCCCGTTTACGTCTACCTGTACTTCGATTACACTCTGTTCGACTTCACGTTTGGCGGGGTGGGACTGTTTCCCGACGAACTTTGCCCGTTTGGGGAAGTCACTACCTTCCTTCTTTGCGGACACTCATTCGCATAATGCCCTGTTTTATGACAATTATAACATTCAACTTTTGAAATATCTCAATTGCCTCCATTCGAATTATGACCCCGGAAATCCCTGTTTCCCCTATTCCCTGTATTAATACTCGTACTATTGGATTTCTTCCTGTTAGTACCGAAATTATTTGTTCGAGAACGACAATCTCTCACTACATGACCTTGTTTATTACAATTAAAACACGTTACAGTAGATATTCGATTGGGACTTTGAAATTTGTTTTGTTGAGCTCGTTGAGATTCCATATTTTCGACTTCTGTAACCGTCGAAGCAATTTGTAATGTCTCTGTTAATGTAGCAGGCATTCTATAACATACTTGGGTTCCGACATTACCCGATAAACCATTAATATGTGCGGCTAACATACGACGTTCCGCCTCATCGTTAATAATTCATTGCTGTTCAGGGTCAGCGACTTGTCTGACTGTACATGCACACAAACGCCTACATCGGTCAGTGAACTGTTCCGGTGTTTCTGACTTTCGTTGCGTCGCATTTTGCAACTGACTATAATGAAATTGATCAAAATGTTTAATCTTGAATCACTCTATAAATATTTCTTTTAAACGATCAAAGGTTATATCCTCACTCGCGACTTCCGCATTGTTATTATAAAATAAAGCGGCTGCTCCCGTAAATTTTAATACGGCTACTGTTACTTTATCAGCGTCTAACCAATTTCCGGTTTTTGCGGCTCTTTCAGTTTTCGTGAAAAATTCTGATACTGAAATAGGACCATCTCCATTCCATGGTTCGATTAAATTTGATACTGACGTATCTTTGACACGCATAGAGGATGTCATGGATATGCTAGAAGCGGGTGTTGTATCACCTGATACAATAGGTTTTCCCGTCTTTGGGTCTGTGTTAACCATTTTGTTTTAAAATATTTAAAATATTAAAATATAGTATGATTAAAATTTATTAAACACTTTAAAAATTGAATGTAATCTGTTTTATTGTACCACAATAAAAAAGCAAATTATATTGCGATACACGAAATAAGTCCTAATAGGAAACAAATAATAAGATATAATCTAGAATCCGTATATTTAATTATGAAATTCAGTCTCTAGTTTCAATATTCGAACTCTAGTTACATTTGCTTCATCAGTATAATTACTATGTCCATTTATATATCTTTCAATAATTCTTTGTAATGACTTCTCAATAATGTTTTTTACACCCTTCTAACAAAACGTCTGGGTCTGTGATAGGAAGATAATATATAGGTCTACAACTCATGTACTTTTTGGATTGGGTTTTGGTATATCGTTCATAGGTGAATGTATTTGGAGTGGTTTTGAAAAGTTATTACTTGTACTTGGTCATGGTTCAATTGACCTTTGTATACTGCTACTGAAAGTTATGTCAATAGATTTAGATGTTTCGGGTGGCTGTAATTTTGGAATACGAACAGGTGGTGTAGGTGGGCGCAAACTATGTCCTATAGTAACTACAGATGGAATATGTTCGTAATAATTAGTTATCGTCCCTACTCTTGTCCCTACTTTCATATATAAATCTGGGTTAATTGGTTCACGCTGAGGTTGGATTTGTCCCGCTGTTTGTCCAAAAGATCGTTTATCGTTGGCCATATACCATTCTTTATTACTTTTATTCTTCGAAAAACTTCTACCCATAAATATCTTTAATTATTAATTCACAAATAAATTTCACAGTCCCGCGAAAATTTAAATAATACAGATTTTGATAATGGTGTATCACTTTTAGAGTTAAGCATCACAAATTAAATATCACATCATATGTTAAACATAATAAACAAACATTTTAATATGTAAGGCCTTGTTTCTTTACTAGAACCACATACGTAACTCTCATAAAAATCTACTTCAGCTTCAATTGAACAGTCTTGTCTATTAACAAATTTACAAGTAACGTAATCCAAAAATTCTGGTACTATCTAAAGCAACTATATTCAATCTCCCTCAATAATCTTATGGGTTTCCCTTGCACTAAGGTAAATTCTTTAGACTTTTGTTGCCCGTTATCCCCAAAATATAAAATGTATATATACCACATATCGCCTCTCCACTCTTTTGAATTTAAAAATTTGTAAACTTCTGGGTGATTTAAAGTATCAGTAACCTGTGAGAGGTGTATTAGTGGCATTGATTTGACGTATGTGTTTCTAAGAGTTTATAAGTTTACACCTGTCTCTAATCTACAAGCTCACCAATTTATCAGCACTGATGCCACCAATTTGTCGTGGCTAGTGTCTCCCGAGTAGTAAGGAGGCCATACCAAGTATCCTACGATACCTTTTTAGTGATAGAAGGGGCGGTTTGTAGGTGCTACAGACAAATAAAACAACAGGTTAGGAGAACTATTTCATATATTTATTAACTTCGTAACTTCTGTAGTTATCTCTTACATATATTAAGTTAATTTCTTTATAAAGTTTCAAGCGTTGATCAGTGACTTGCTATATATATTCTTACATCTATACTTGAAAAGTCATGTATTTTAAGATTCTATATGGAATGACCTTTTTAACATCATCCAGTAAACCAATAATTGTTAAAACATTACGTGCATATAAAGGTGCAATAAGCAATCAATATTTCAAGCAATTAACATATTAACCTTTATATAAAATATTTATGAAAAGTTACTTTGATCTCTAGATCAGCGAATTAAAGCAATATATATATATATATATACCAGAAACAAGATGGCGAAGGCTGAAGATGAGAGTACAGGAACTCTCGAAACATGTTCCTAATAGGAAAAAAGTATATCTTGAGGTAAATTTAGTTATAAATATTAAAATATATATATATAAATAAAATCAATATAAATCAAATAATTCAATTAAATCATTTTAAGAGATAAATGTACTTGTATAAAAAATGTATATATAGTGCAACAGTACAAATGTATAGGGTACTGTGCATTGCACAATTAGTTAAGATAATTAATATAAATTGAAATAAATAATCAATGTTGTTAGTAGTAATAATAATTCAGCTTGAAAGCTGTAAGGGTGAACAACAAATTTGCCTGTCCGTACAGGTATGTCACGCCACACGGAGCTGTGCCTGTGTACACGTGTAGCTTGTGTGTGTGTGTGCGCGCGCGCGCGCGCGGCCAGTTCATCCTGCAAAGCGTCACCCCTAAATAAACGTTAATAAATATATGAATTATTTAAATTGTGATAAGTGTATATGAAATATTACAAAACCAAAAACACTGTCGGCACACCTTAACAAAATAAAAAGCATGGTGGACAATTTGAAAGACCAGAAGGTCGAGGAACGTACAACTAATTAATAGTTCAAATCAGTAGACAAAATGTTTTTAATTAATCATTTAGACTAAAATAGTCATTTTAATTAAGAGAATGTCAAATGATCAATTCCCTTGTCCTATCTGAGGCTGAGCTTGACCTTGTTAATATCAAGGTCAAATAAACATCAATCACACAAATGAGAATTTTTATACAATGAGACTCTTGACAAAATTAACATATGAGATTACTTCAATTGTGTAAATCATATTGTAAAGATGAATCCCAGCTACTATCACTGCTAAATAAACTGTACCTTTACGAGATTTATTAAAGATGTGAATAAATGTGTTGACATCTTAAGGGGAAGAGTTGGATACTATTGTCCATACTCTTAGCTCAGGATCCCGTGGTCGCCAGTCCACGTACTCACCTTATATGATAAATGAAAGAGAGACAAACTCAGATGGGTGAGCCCCTAGGGGATATCGCAGCACTACAAACAGTGGCCTTTTCAAAGAAACACGTTTCATGGGAAGGCATTGTGCAACCTTATTTTTTAACTATCATAATGATTCCAAGAAAGGAGTTCTTCAGTGTGATCTGAGTTTTTTTGTAATGGTAATTTTTACCTAAATGGTAAAGCAAGTACCATAAAAAGATTAATTAAAAAAATCACTTAGTTTTTTTTTTTTAGATTCTATCAAACACTGTGATATTCAGCACAGAATATCTCCAAAAGAACTGAGTGATATTTATGAAATTTTCATTGAACAAACCTACATTTTACTTAAAACATGATATAAATTTTATTACTGAGACAGCTGGTTTAAGTGTTATGGAGCATCAAAGTTGGTTTACAATATCACGTATATTTAGTCTCTAGCAGACCAGAAGAAACAGCAGCAGAGAAAGAGCCTCTTTGCTTTTTTATTTAACACATTATGCTTGGCTTTCAACTAATTAACACTTTGTGGTCTGGACGTTTCAGCCATTGGGCGGGGGGGAGCCATGGAGTGAGCATTTTCATCTCACTTTGGTGGTCTGTTACTTTTTCCCTGTAACCACTATTGATGTTCTGTTTATTTCACATAAGCTGCTTTCATTCTCTAAATAATGATATAAAATATACACACATTTGTGTGATAATACAAATTTTAGAAGTAAAATAATTATAATACTTTTTACAAGTTTTTACACATTTGGAAATTTTCAACATAACGTATTTTTAAAAATCAGTATGGAGAATCATACATGACTTCCATGTTCTAAGATTTGTATTTCAAATAAATTTCAAAATAAATATTTCCATAGAAACCACTTCTTTCTTCAACCTTAACCTCAGTACTGTGGTCACTAACGTATACCACCTCAAGTTAGCGCACTCGATTTTCACTGATGATGGCAGTCAGTGACACTGCCGAAAAATCTGGTTTTGCAGAAAACATTGGACCACGGAAAAACAGTCCGGGAAGGAGTTTTAAGAACAAACTACTTCTTTGTTGCCGATAACATTGTACACATGTAAAAATTATCCCCTCCTCCTTCAACTATCGTTTTCATTTATATAAAATTACCCCCTCCCCCTTTAGCTACCCTTTTCATTCATAGATGTCTTATCTACCTTTCTACAGTGGATTATTATGGCTTTCTTTTCAGGATACATTATTTATCAAAATTAAGTACTTTACTCTTGTTAAATCGTAAAACGTTGCAGGTAAACTACCCCATCCCCTTAACCGATCTTCACCAAAATCAGTAAGCCTTGTGTCCTCTACAACTCAGGCACAACATGTGCAACAAATTATTTGATTATGTGTGAATTTGCAGCAGTTATCTTTTGCCATAGAAAAGATTCTACCCACAGGCGCTTTTCAGAAAATGACTTTTCTTCATGCTATGAGGGTAGTACAACCAAATCAGCCCTTATCTCGAACACGATTTTTTCACCATCACCATACTTCCATTTCCTTATGGAACATGAAAGTAAAAATTACTCTTGTTACAACATAAAACATTGCAGGTAAACTACCCCTTCCCCTTAACCAATCTTCACCAATATCAATAGGCCTTGAGTCCTCCACCACTCAGGCACATATGCAACAAATTATTTGATTCTATTTGAATTTGCGGCAGTCATCGTTCACCGTAAGAAAAATTCTACACACAGGCTCTTTTCAGAAAATGACTTTTCTTCATGCTATGAGGGTAGTACAATCAGAATCAGCCCTTATCTCGAACACGATTTTTTTCACCATCACCATACTTCTATTTCCGTATGGAACATGGAAGTAAAAATTGGTGCGGAGAACCATACATGCCTTCCATGTTCTAATTACTTATAAAATTATTTTTAATATGTAGGCCTACACTCAGAACAAAACCAAATATATATTTGGTAAAAATGCTGAGAAATATAATTAAAATACGAATTGTACCTAGTTGTTAATATTATAAAAATAAAGAATTAATTTGATTAAATTATCTGACAGCTAAACAACGCAAAAGAAAGTGAATACCACCCAGCATTTGTTATCTGTGAATTTCTGAAAATGAAAAATTATTTTTGACATAGCATGCTATGGCGACATAGGATGTAATGATATCAGTTGTTAATATTTTATTGATATTTTTAAGTTTTCGGTCAAATAAATTTGTAACATCAATAGAAAAAAATTACCCTTTAACTATCATTTTCATTTATAGAAAATTACCCCCTCCCCCTTCAACTAACCTTTTTATTTATAGATATTTCATTTACCTTTCTACAGTGGATTATTATGACTTTCTTTTCAGGATACTTTATTTATTAAAATTAAATACTTTACTCATGTAAATCGTAAAATGTTGCAGGTAAACTACTCCTTCCCTTTAACCGATCTTCACCAAAATCAATAAGCCTTGTGTCCTCTACAACTCAGGCACATGTGCAAAAAATTATTTGATTCTGTTTGAATTTGCAGCAGTTATCGTTCGCCATAGAAAAAATTCTACACACAGACACTTCTCAGAAAATGATTTTTCTTCATGTTTTGCGGGTAGTACAATCAGCCCTTATTTTGAACACCATTTTTTTTTTTGCGATCACTATACTTCCATTTCCTTATGGAACATGGAAGCAAAAAAGGCTGCTCTACATTAATATGAGTTCTTACATGTAACACGCAAAAGTAATTACTTTATATAAAATAAATTCAAATTAAAACAGGAAATAAATTTTTTGCGTGTTCTTGCCAAGTCGCCATTCTTACTACAAACTTAACATGTGTACAAGCACATGATTATTAGCTCCCACTTTCAGTACTGAGAATGTACTATCATAACTGTGCGTGTGGATGGAGAATGAATTCCTTTCGTTAAATGAAAGGTAATAGAGTGTGACAACTCAAACGAGTTATTATGTTTGGGTTCGATCCACAGCAGCAAACTACAGTTCAGGCAAATACCTCAATGTGTTAATAAATTTAACCTTAATTCAATTTTTTTTAACTTTGTAAAACGTAGCAAATTATGCGGAATTTCAAGTTTGTGTCATAATTATCTTAAAATGTTTGCTGTTCTATTTGATCTATTGGAATATGACAGTTAGGACAAACTAGACTTTAGCAATTTATATGTGTTTATTATAACACACACACACACACACACACACACACACACACATACACAATTTCTTTTTTCAGTTACATATTTATTTAACCGATTTTATAAATTTCCATGTTATTTAGGTAAGTAATTCCATGTTTCCCTGTGCAGTTTATATTTTTGTATTGTTTATATTTTGTTATATTAATAATTAGTCGTCTTTTGTATTTAAATTTATTATTACACTTTGTAAAACTTTTTATACTTTAGGCTGGAGTAGCAGCCATATTGTTGAGTACCAACTTAAACTCATCATGTCCAGGATCTCGTTAGACGTGTTGGAAACCACATGGTTGTCTGAAATAACTATTACTTCACATTAAATGTTATAATCACTATTACTTTATTAATTTCAAAATAAAAAAGAAAACATCATCAAGTTATATTGTTAATACAAAACACCAAATTTCCTCTCTCCCTCATACATTTTGACTTTCGCAATTTTAGTATGTTTAAGTATTCGTAAAAATGATCATTTTGCTTAAGCCGTTTCAAACTAGAATATAACATAAAGATAACCCATTCTCTATAACTACGACATAACGAAAACCAGCGCTTTCACACACACACACTCACGCTATTTCATACAGTACATTTTTATTTTATTGAGCTCAATTTTAAAAGTGTCAGTATTTAAATAATTTTGAATGTCTACTTTCCTGCTGTTGTGTAGAACTGGGGCGTCAAATCGTGGTTCATTGTTTGCTGTTTCTCGTATTTCTCACTTTTACACTTCATGGCTGAACGGTTAATTTATCGCAATTTTTTCTCACTGTCTCTACTTGTTTTGTAATGATACTGTTAGATCAAAATATATGTATTAAAATTTTCACATTTTACTTGTTTTGCGGGCCCGCACAAATATGTTCCGAAACTTAACAGGTGTTGCTCGCGCGAGCATTGAATTTAGACTGGGGCGAACTACTTGCGCTAATTTGTGAAGCGACTGTTGTTCGCCAATTCTCATTGGTGTACATTTTGTATTCGTGCGCCCGTGGACTGTTTTTTGCTTGTTGACAGAACTGGTGACACACATCGTTATATAATTTGCTGACGCAACACATCGCCTGATGTCTGGTTGTGTAACGTGTTTACAGATCTTGTTACATAACGTGTTTACGTTTTCCGGGTTCGTCATTGTCCTTGAACTGAGTTTGGTACAGTTGCCGGTTATTAAAACTGTTATAGGAATATTGTTGAACAAGTCTGTATTCATAAGGTTCACAGCAGTGCAGCCACGTTGCGATCGTTTCAAAATAACAAATTTACCCAAGTCTATAATTTCTGTCCCTATCACTCAACAAGGGATAAAGTTATTATTATTTATTTATAAAAAAAAATACAAATTATGTTATTTATTATCAATAAAATATAAACTTCTTTACATTGTCTCAGGTAGGCCCCAAAAATGCCCCGCTACAATACCCCCTCAATGAGATATTTTATGCCGAAGCATAAAAAATCTCATTGACACATTCATACTTGCTACAGGGATCAGCCAGGATATGTCGCCACAACCCCCTGTATGGTTTACAAAAAAAAAAAAAAATAATCAACTCACCCTTGGTCCGGTGACTGTGACTGCATCTGCATGACACTACTGGACTTCTCTCTCGAGATCCCAACACCGTAGAGTCAGACAGATACTCAACGCCCCTGCTCTGACGCGCAGGCCAGCTCAGGTCCGCCGCCACAGCATCACCAAACACTGAAACAACAAATCAAAATATTAAATAGTGGCCTTATACAACACCATATCCCCAACTGATCTGTTCCCCCCTAGCGGTGCTGGTTTGCGCTAAGAAGCACTGGTTTTGTTTTTACTCACTTATTACTAACATGTATATATCAGAATACCTAACATAACTTAACATAAGAAAACACAGTACATTAATAATTCATTTTAAAATAAACAACTTACAATTAAAATGTTACACATTTTACATCATTAAATTAGCATATAAAATCAAAAAATTACTTTTAAACTTGATTTACTCTTATTAATTCATTTCTCAAAATTATAAAAATTTTTTTATTTTATTTATTTTTTCAATTCTGGCCATCATTATTCCATTTCATTACTTTGGGTGATTCTACGTTATTCATTATTTCATTATAATTTACTTCATCCATTTGGCATTTACTCATAATCTTACCCCTTTTATTACTCTAATGCTCCCTTACAAAATCTTTAACTAGTATGACACCCCTCTATCAAAATTTTACTAACCCTTATCTACCTCTAACTACTTACTATTTTAACTCCAATCGCCACCCTCTACTCTATAAAAAAAAATACTCTCTAACCCTTTGTACATAGGATACGTGTTTCCTTCCCAAAACTCATTCCCTTATGTTGGTTCCTGGACTCACCCTAGGTAACCCTTTCCGGCGCCAATCGGTCCCTATCCCGTCCCAACCCTTGTTGCGGACTCCCCAAATACACTACCACTACTACAAAATTGCCATCCCCAAAAAATCTCACTCTCATAACTTCACTACAACTACAACAAATTAACATCAACAAAATAAACAATATATCGCTCCAAACTCTACATAAAATCTCCATTTCTACTGTGTCTCCACTTATACTTCTCAAATTCTATAACATTACATTAACTCAAAACAACATTGCATTATTTTCATTTCCGCTATTACTTTAACTTTTACTTCGATTTGGACAAATCTATGTCCCACAAAATTCAACTTGAATTGACTCAAACATTTTATTCAAACAATTACTATCACCCACTTCTATCTTTTACAACCTATTGAAAATTTTACTTATTACAACTATTTTTCATTTTATTTTAAAATCTGTAAACACATTGAAAACATATTATTATATTTTTATAATACTTATTCCTAACATACTAAATGCAAACAACACAATAAGACACAATAACACAATATAAGAAGTATTTAGTGCATCTATTTTTTAAATTCAAACAAAATTTATTATTGAGTAGCAAATCATCATTATTAATTAAAATATATCAAATTTTTAATACGTTATCCCCTTGGATAACCTCCCAGCCACACACACTATTTCAAAATTATGGAAGACTGTGGCGCCTTTTCGCTTCCACAGAGACTGTATATTTTGGAGCAGGGTTTTACCTCTCCGTGTCTCTGCTTCCGCTGTTAAGTTTAAAATTGTTGAACATCAACATGTTCTCGTTAATAATCATGCACCCTTAAACGGATCTACCACCTGGCTCTGCTGTTCCTTCTCGAACAGAGTGGCAGCCGCTGTTCCATAGTTTGGTGATTCCCCTTTTATTACCCCCCATCAATTTCAAAATGCACCTTTACAACGATAACAGCTATGGCCAGTTATGGCAGCGCGCAATCGTAATGTGCCCCAACCATAGCTGTTAAAGCTAAACCAATTCCACGGTCAGGGTTCGGTGAGGCCGTGACCGCCCGAAAAGTTGGGGAATCACAAGTAAAATTAAATTTACGAATTTATATTTAAATGACAATATTAATTTAGATGGGGTTTTAACCCACTTTGTATGGAAGCTTAACCATTATTAACATAAAATATTAAATACAAAATCTACAACCTTCCCCCATAGCAGTTCCACACTACACTGTTATAATACATCACATAACACAATACACAAATAGCAATACACCTGGATTATTAGCATACATCAAACAAACAATTCTCTTTTAAATAATTTATATAAAATTTATAAACATTATTATTTAAAATTTTTCATTAACTCTTTCTATTTATCATCATTATTGACTTATCCTGTGTTGCAATCAGCTTTTCAAAATTGCTTAAAATTTATTATTAACACATATTTTTAATCATTATGTTCCACAAAATTCCACCAAATAAACCATTTAACCTTTATTTATTTATTCATGATTATTAAATTAAAATCTCATCACACAATTTAAATTCCTTATAAAATTCAAACACATAATATTCAATCACAATATCTAAACATCTCAACTTATTTAATTCATTTGATTATTAAAATAACATATTTCAATTATTATCAATATTCTATAAATCATTAACTATTGTCTTCGTAATTATTTTGTTATTTAATTAGAGTGCAAAAATATTAATAATATTATTATTATTAATACAACATTTTCTAAAACATATACACATTACTTTTCTAACATTTCACAATACACACATGAATATTATTTACAAAATATGCGTCAAAACTGTTCAAGTGTATCTCACTTCAGATGTCCAAATCAGCAAGGTCATTACCAAAAATTTACAATATTTAAAAATGTCCCAACACTGATCTTTTCGCTCATCCTCCATCGTCATATATATATCTAGTGTATTTGTAACATTCATCATTTTTATCAACACACAAATTATCATACATCCTATCACAATAATCTATCAACTCTATTTCATCCATTGTACCACTATAAATCTTGTCACCATAGGTTAGGATTGTCCCGTCTATATCAGGGTTATTTGTTAATGTCAGGTAAATTTTCTCATCTTTGTATTCCTCAACTACTACGTCAGGTAAGTCATTATAGTCAGGTAAGATATTATCAAAATTATTCTCTGTCTCTCTTTCTAGTATTTTTCTCAATTCATCATACTTTCTTTCTAACTTATATATTTCTATTTCATTCTCAACATATAACTCTCTTTCCTCATAGCACCACATCACACTCTCACAATTATTTCGGACAGAGGGTACACCATTATATAACATTAATTCATTTAACAATAAGGGTCTCTTGCCCTGAAAAAACAACATTAAATCATCATCATCATTATAAACAATAAAGGGAAAATTTGCCCTCTGTCCCCATTTAATTACTACATTATTCTTCCACTCTCTTTCTATTTCATAAACACTCATTAACATTTCATTATCGCATTCTAAAACTTCATCAGCACTATTTGTTATTATATTTTCATCATTATTCTTCACCCCCACTATACTCTCAAAATTGTCTACTATTTCGTCATTTTTACATTTTGTCTTACTTAAAACATTGTTACCTAATTTCTCGAACTTCTGTTCTAACTTATTTAAACCGTTTCTTATTATTTCGTTAGTGCTTTCTAACTGTTTATTCATTTCTTGTATTTCATGTTTCAACTCTTTATTCTGATTTTTTAATAACTCTTCAAAACTATTCTTTTGGATATCGAACTTTTCATTGATACTACTTTTGAACTCTTGCATATCGTTTTTCTGTTCATTAAAAAGCAATTTCATCATCTTAATCATATCATTATCTTCAGCCGTTTTATTCGCGACTGGTGTTGAGTGAACACCTTCATGCATGATTTGAGATTCAGTTATGCTTATCTGGCTTTCATCTACACTGTCAGTGACGCCGACAGTTTCATGATTGTCTGCCATTTTACTTTAAAAAAAATTTTTTTTTTTTTATATATATTTCTTTATTAAAATCCTATTATATGTAACATATACTTATTGAAAAATATTCTACTCACCCATCTTGAACATAACCTCTTACGTTTAATTTACGTACATACGTAAATACACATTCCAAACAACCATATCATTTCTTCAACAGGTCCACCTTTGCATAATTTAATTTATGCAAACGGGTCCAGCTGTAAGGGCGCCACTGTTATATTAATAATTAGTCGTCTTTTGTATTTAAATTTATTATTACACTTTGTAAAACTTTTTATACTTTAGGCTGGAGTAGCAGCCATATTGTTGAGTACCAACTTAAACTCATCATGTCCAGGATCTCGTTAGACGTGTTGGAAACCACATGGTTGTCTGAAATAACTATTACTTCACATTAAATGTTATAATCACTATTACTTTATTAATTTCAAAATAAAAAAGAAAACATCATCAAGTTATATTGTTAATACAAAACACCAAATTTCCTCTCTCCCTCATACATTTTGACTTTCGCAATTTTAGTATGTTTAAGTATTCGTAAAAATGATCATTTTGCTTAAGCCGTTTCAAACTAGAATATAACATAAAGATAACCCATTCTCTATAACTACGACATAACGAAAACCAGCGCTTTCACACACACACACTCACGCTATTTCATACAGTACATTTTTATTTTATTGAGCTCAATTTTAAAAGTGTCAGTATTTAAATAATTTTGAATGTCTACTTTCCTGCTGTTGTGTAGAACTGGGGCGTCAAATCGTGGTTCATTGTTTGCTGTTTCTCGTATTTCTCACTTTTACACTTCATGGCTGAACGGTTAATTTATCGCAATTTTTTCTCACTGTCTCTACTTGTTTTGTAATGATACTGTTAGATCAAAATATATGTATTAAAATTTTCACATTTTACTTGTTTTGCGGGCCCGCACAAATATGTTCCGAAACTTAACAGGTGTTGCTCGCGCGAGCATTGAATTTAGACTGGGGCGAACTACTTGCGCTAATTTGTGAAGCGACTGTTGTTCGCCAATTCTCATTGGTGTACATTTTGTATTCGTGCGCCCGTGGACTGTTTTTTGCTTGTTGACAGAACTGGTGACACACATCGTTATATAATTTGCTGACGCAACACATCGCCTGATGTCTGGTTGTGTAACGTGTTTACAGATCTTGTTACATAACGTGTTTACGTTTTCCGGGTTCGTCATTGTCCTTGAACTGAGTTTGGTACAGTTGCCGGTTATTAAAACTGTTATAGGAATATTGTTGAACAAGTCTGTATTCATAAGGTTCACAGCAGTGCAGCCACGTTGCGATCGTTTCAAAATAACAAATTTACCCAAGTCTATAATTTCTGTCCCTATCACTCAACAAGGGATAAAGTTATTATTATTTATTTATAAAAAAAAATACAAATTATGTTATTTATTATCAATAAAATATAAACTTCTTTACATTGTCTCAGGTAGGCCCCAAAAATGCCCCGCTACAATTTATATGAATTGTAATTATTGTTTTTTTACTGCTTTTTATTGTTTTGTACAAAATGTAGTATAATTTCAGTATTGTCTTGTATTATGTAATAAACTGTTAAAAAAAAGCACATTTACTATTTTTTGTCTTTTATTTGTAGGATGTTTTATCTATTTTCATAAAAGAAGAAGTAAATTTAGAGGAACCTGTGAATGACCGGCATCTGGAGGAGGTACTGTTCCGTTTGTTTCAAAGCATAACTAATATCACTTAACCATAACTAATAATGTCAGTACACTAAGATTTCACTTGCTCCAGTACTGTAGTGACCAACTTGTTGGTCAGTACTCTCCTACATGTAATTTTAAGTTTTGTTAGTTTTAATAGCAGCCATCTTAACACCAACTTTGTCACTACTTATTGCCACACTGCTATATACTTTGTTCTTGACGAAGCCTTTACAGGATGTAACAATTCACATTTACAGGTGATGAGGAGTTTTAATATAATTATTACTATTGATGGTACTTTCTCTTGTGAACTTACTTTGTTGTATCTCATACGACGTTTCGGAGTGTTATTCTCCTTCTTCAGTGAGGTTTGTATACTGAATGTCCTGAGTTTTAATAGTTGTGTTTCGTTTGTGTCATGTAACATATGATTGTGTTGGTATATTTTGTTCTGTAAAGTTGCATTCTATATACAATTGATCACAGATGCATTCTACAAATTATAAGTCATATTCAGTATTTATAAAAGTATTTAAAACATCAAACAGTATTCACCTTAAATGTATAACTGATACGATTATGATTTTAATATTATGTAGTATGCAAAATTTGGGTACATTATGCAACTTGGTGTGTAGTATTTTTGAATGATTATGGTGCAGTATGGCTAAATACTGGGCTGAGGCCAATGTTTGTGCGTATATAATAAGCTTTGAATCAGCTGATATAACTTAGATATTTATTATGAACACAAGAGAGCAGCGACTATCCATGAGACAAAGAACATGTAGGTATGCAGTTATCTAAAAGTGATGACTAAGGGGTAGATTAAAGATGTAAGGTTTATTTTCTCACATTACTCTTGTGATCATGTGAGGATTATTTCAAAATTAACCACTAATTAGCTGATAGACGAAGACTAGTTGCCATAGCAACATGGTGCATGCATAGTAGTAACCAGTGTCGTTTTACATTGTAAAATGTGAATCGGCAGTCCATTTTGCTTATTTCTGTTCAAATAGTGACAGACAGAACATGGAACTCTTATTCCCCTTGTGACAAGCTGTAAGTTATGTGGTGATAGTCTCTGAAACATTCCATTGTCTGCTGGGCATATTTAGAGTGTACCCAAGAGCTGATAAGATTCTTGGTTGATGGAAAATCGGGAGTGAAACTGTCAGGCCATTGACAAGGTTATGCTCTGGGCAGTGTGATGTGGACACCATCTTCTGACCAGACACCATCAGATTGAATGTTGCATGGAGTGCAGACTGCCAGTATGACTTCATCAGTGGTTGGCCCTATCAGTGCAGATCTGCCATCTTGGACCTGAGAATCACATTGTAGTTGTGCATATTTAGAAGGCTCACACTTCAGGCAAATTCACAGACTAATGGGACTAGCATACAATCGTGTGCATGCCATAATGGTGACCATATCAAATTGATACACTGCCGAACTGAGTCTAAGCAAGAGTGCTGTTGTGTTACCAAGATGAAGGTGTGGCTTGCTACATGATGTTTTGAAAACATTGAGGATTTCTTGGATTTCGTTGTCCATGACGTGTCCGTTACTTAACTAAATATCACTATAATATTGACGACTCGGAACACTTAAGTTTTTTATAAGTAAAAACGTAAAGTTTTACCTTACAGCCTAAACCGGCTTTCACCTATAGAAGGCTTCATCAGAGGCTGTCGTTAGTAGCGCTGTTCGTCTTGTTGTTGGCGACGAGATAGTGTTTCGAAAGATCGAAGCTGTGTGTGTGTGGTGAGATGTGTTCGAATAATGCGTGCGATTTGAATTGTGTCTGTTCGTTTAGGATGTCGTTTTTATTTGTTTTTGTGTGTTTGTATATTTCTAATTGTTCTAGAGTGTCTGGTTTTCGGCCTTTTGTGTGTACGTGTAGTATGTTCATGTTATTGTCGATGTTTTTATATGTGTGGTTTGCTTCAATGAGGTGGTTTGCGAAGGTAGATTCTGTAGTGGTGTGGAGTGCTTTTGTGTGTTCAATGTATCTCTGTTTGAAGCTACGTCCTGTCTGGCCTGTGTAGAATTTATTGCAATTTGAACAATTTAGTTTATATACACCGGGTAGATCGAATTTGTTTTGTGCTTTGGGCATGCGTTTTGATAGTGTGTGTTCTGTTTTGTTAGTAGTTTTGTAAGCGATTCTGTATCCTGCTTTTTTGAATTTGTGGGCAATTTTTTCTGTTTGTTTGTTGATGTATGTTAGTGTTATGAATTTGTTGTTTTCTGTCTTTGTCTGTTGTTTGTTTTGTGTTTTGTGTAGGAGTTTACTGACTATTGTTCTGTCATAACCGTTAGATTCTGCTAGATATTTTATCGTGTTTAGTTCGTCTTTGTAGTCTATTTCATCTAAGGGGATGTTGTTAAGTCTATGTATCATGGTTCTAAAAGCAGCTAGTTTGTGTTGTATTGGGTGATTGGAGGTGTTGTATATTAGTGTGTCAGTTGTAGTTGGTTTTCTGTATATACTGAATTTGTGTCTGTGTTCTAGTTTTGTGATGGAGAGGTCTAAGAAGTTTGTGGTATTGTTGTGTTCATATTCGGCAGTGAAGGTTATGTTTTTATGTATTTTGTTTATGTGCGTTAGTAACTTTTCACATTGTCTTTTGTTTCCCCTGTATAGTATTAGAATGTCATCAACGTATCTGTGCCAATATAGTATTTTATGTGAGTGTCTGTCATTGTTTGTGAGTATTTTTGTTTTTTCTAAGTGTTGGAGGAAGACTTCTGCTAGAATGCTGGATATGGGGGAGCCCATGGGTAGGCCATCGTTCTGTGTGTAGTATTTATTGTTATAAGTAAAGTAGTTTTGTTTTGTGATAATGTTCAGAGTTTCTGTTATTTCATTGATAAGTTCGTCTGGTGTGTTGTTCTGTTTGAGTTTGTTTTGTAGGATGGTGATTGTTTCAGAAATGGGGATGTTTGTGTACAGGTTTTTAATGTCAAAGGAGGCTAATGTGGCGTTATGGGGGATGTGTATGTCTTTTATTTTTGTTACTAGGTCAGTGTTGTTTTTTACTGCAATGTTGTTGTCTATTTGTGTGTGTTGTCTAATAATTTTGTCTAGATATTTTGCCAGTTTGTGTGCAGGGGCATTACGGTAGTTGATAATGGGGCGGATCGGAATGTCTTCTTTATGGATTTTGGGAAGCGCTTGGAGTGTAGGTGCTGATGGTCGGATTTGTTTCTGTAGGGCTTTTGTTTATGTGTCATAATGTGTTTGGCTTTGTTGACTATTTGTTTTACTGAGTTTTGGTATCTGTCGGTGGGGTCGTGTTTTAGTTCTGTGATGTTGTTCTGTTCTATGAAGTCTTGTACTTTTTTGTGTAGGTTGTCTGTGGGGATAATTACAGTCGTGTTGCCTTTGTCAGCTTTTACAAATGTGATGTTGTGTTTGTGTGCCTTTTCCCTCAGTTTGATGGCTGTGTGTATTTCTGAGTTGTGGTTGTTGTTGTCTGGTGTCTTATGTACTCCTATTGTGTTGTTTATATTATGTCTTAATGTGTCTTGATGTTCTGGTGCTGTGTTTTGTATATTTGTTTCTGTGTCAATTATGAGCTTTGTTAGTGTTTGGTTGTTATGTTTGTAATGTATGTTATGTTTTAGGCCTTTATCAAGGAGTGTTTGTTCGTTTTTTGTGAGTGTGACGTTCGTGAGGTTTACTGTACGTGGGTAGAATTTGTGCGAGGGAATTATATCTGTTTTGATTGGTGTCAGGTTTTTTATTTTTCTGTCGTGTTTTGTCTGTATGTTATGTATTTGTTTTTTTGTCCATTCATTTGTGTGATGTATTAGTTCAGTCATGTAATTGTGTCCGTATGTGTTGGCGATATGTAGGTGTAGTGTTAGTGCTTTGCGATTAAGGGCGTCTTTTTTCTTAAAATTGATTCTTTTATGTATGTTCTTTGTGCGATGTTTTGTGTTATTCAGGCGGCCTGGTTGTTATGTTTAATTTTGATTTGGGCATATTTAGGTGTTAGTGAATTGTTTATGCATGTTTTGTTGAAATTTATGTGAGCTACAATCTTTCTAACCTTCAAAGTTGTGAACTTGTACGCTTGGACGTTGGCTCGTCTTGCTGAGTTAAATTCTTGGATTTCTTGGATTAAACACAGCTTCGATCTTTCGAAACACTATCTCGTCGCCAACAACAAGACGAACAGCGCTACTAACGACAGCCTCTGATGAAGCCTTCTATAGGTGAAAGCCAGTTTAGGCTGTAAGGTAAAAATTTACGTTTTTACTTATAAAAAACTTAGTGTTCCGAGTTGTCAATATTATAGTGATATTTAATTGAGGATTTCATTAATGTGTCAGCTCTTGGCTGGGTGCCTTGGTAGCAGTATATTTCATCGAGAGACTGCAAAAACTGGTGTAGCAATTTTATAAGTGCCATGATTAGGGTGGTGATTATGTGTGAAACTAATGTAGATATATGCGTATGTAACTTTTGGATATATCTAATGGAATATTTTTCTCTATTTTTCTTTTTCTTTACAACCTTGCATATGTGCTTTTAAGAATTTTTATTCACAGAATACATTTTTTAATTAAGTAGAAAGATCACACTTTATTGATTTCTATTCAGTTTGAATATAACTAAATCAATAATTTTGTATTAAACTGCACGTCGCAAATTTTGAATAAAGTTCCTCTATCCATGCCGGGCATAAACATTGATCAAATTGTCACTGATCAAACAGTTAAACATATAGAAAACATAAAAAGGTAAAACTAAAATACAGTTTAAGAACATTGTGAGTGTGAACAACAGTTCCAGTAGAAACACACACACACACACACACACACACACACACACACACACACACACACACACACACACACACACACACTGAAATGTAAATGTTTGTGAAGTACACAGTTGTCAGATAGATATCAAAATAGATAGAAAAAATATATAACTTGTTTATTTAATGCCATTTTGAAGTAATGTATTATAACCAAGAAGAAATTGAAAATTATTTATAACTTTTATTATAATTGCAGGCTGTACACTCGGGTGTAAATTCTGTTATAAAAGAGGAATTTGATATAATAGAAGAATTAAATGAAGGACAAAAGAAGCAGGTTGTTGGTGAGGTAAGTGTGTATAGTGATGTATATATTTTGATGATTCTGCAACAAGGGGTCCAGAGAAATTATACCCCCCCCCCAAGCAGTTGTGAAATTTCAGCTCTTCAAAGTACTGCCTCTTGATTTTATCTACTCCCCCTCTTAAACCCTTTGAGGATTGGTGTCCCATATATTGGACATCTTGGATTTGCCATAAAGCATCAACATTCAGTACATTGGACGTCGTTTAAAATTGCCACGGTTTTTACAGGAATTGATTCTAATGGGTGCAAATGTGTCAGATATAAAACAAACATTAATAGTTTACAATTCAACCATCAGTTATCTGTAGTTACTTTTTCTTTTTAGCAATGACATGATATTGAAATGGCAGTGTTCTGTGTTTGCTATCACATTTTGGAGTAGTTATGTTTACATTGTTTTCAACTTTGTACGTGATATTACTACATAAACATATTTATACGATTATTTACTGTAGTGTTATAAGGTTATTATTTTTAAAATATTGTGTCCAAATGTCCAAAACTTTGATTAAAAATTGGTGTCGCGTGATTGTGTGATACAGCTTCTGTCGACATTTTAGGTTATAGTTTGGAATTTTTAATGAATTATAATAATAATAATTAATAATAAAGGAATTAATAGTACATAGAGTAGTGTCCAAATTATTTGGGACAAACCAATTTTTTTACAAAAATCTTTATTTTAGGTGGAGAAGTTGTCTGAAACCAGTTTTAACTCCTTTGGGCTAATGTGGGAGGTTGACCTTGACTTGTAGAAAGTTGTGTGACCAGTTTTTGTTAAACTGGACTCACATTGTCTCGGCTTAGTGCTAGATTTTGTAAGGAGTATATGTTTTTGTGAGTCATTTAGTTAGGGGAAGGTCTCCTAATTTGTACTGGCTCCTAAATTGTAGCGTTATGATATTTCAACAACAGTCTGTTATTTGGCACAGCCAATTGGCTAGAATGCATACTACAATGTTCTTGGTCACATTCCATATTGGTGTCAGTCAACGAGTTCTTGTTCATGTGCAGTGAATGTTTTTATGTTTTGACTATTTGACATCTAATTTCTTTGACTTCACTGTGGAAAGAAAATACGTGGCGTCCAAGATGGCTATGTCTCCTAAACAGTATCGGTCCAATTTAAGATCATGATACTAAATATATTTTTTCAGCAAAATTAATACTTAAAAATGCTGTAGATATTTTAGTTTACAGTAATTCATCTATAAGTAAACCTACTGTTTTTAATGTCCTTAGAAAATACAGAAGTAAAGGGTTATTCGTTAGTTAGACTCAAAAATCTAATACTGTCACCTTACTGTAAATATTTTCTTAAAGTGGGTTAATATACAACGTTGTTTAAAGTCAAGTCATTTTGTTTTCATCTTGACATTTTGATTCCTTTTGTAGTCAATATTTTATTGTTAATGAGCCTATGAAGGATATAAAATTTGCTGTGTCACTTTTTTGTCCTTAAATATTACCTTTTGTTTAAAGTTCTAAACATACTCTCTAAATCTGTTTTTTCCAAAGACTTATTTAAATTCTAACTATAGCTTTATCTTTAATGCAGATGCCAAAAACTAAGTATGGACTTTGGTCAGAGGAAGATATGGATCGGGCAATTGATTCATTTAGAAACGGAGACGCTGGAATAAACGAAATCTGTAGGAGGTACCGTGTTCCAAAACCAACACTGAAACGAAGATTGGAGGGTAAGAACAAAATTGCATGCGGGAGTTTAAAAACCTTTGGATGACCAGTAGACCTTCCTTCAGAAATAGAAAAAGAATTAGTTGAACATATTTTGTTTATGGAATCTAACTTTGTTGGATGTACTCGGGCTGATTTGCAAAGATTAGCTTTTCAAATAGCTAAGGCCAACCATTTGCAGCATAGATTTAAAGATGGAAAAACTGGGAAAAAATGGTATTATGGGTTCATGGCCCGCCATCCAGAACTGTCTTTATGGCAACCAGAGCCAACATCAGCAGCAAAAGCCTTTGGGTTCAATAAGGATGTTGTCATGGTATTTTTTGATCAACTTAAAAATGTAATTGACAAAAATTATTTTAGGGCTTCCCAAATTTTTAACATGGACGAAACTGTTCTTTCAACTGTTCAAAAACCTCAGAAAATAATTGCTAGGAAGGGAAAAGCATCAGGCTCATGCCATAACCAGTGTGGAATGGGGAACAAACACCACGTGTGTTTGTTGTTTTAGCACTTCTGGGTCATATGTGTCTCCAATGCTGATTTATAAGAGGCAACGTGTTTCTGATGACTTGAAAACTAGGGCACCACCTGGTACAGTTTTTGAAAAATCAGATAGTGGGTGGATAACAAGCAAAATATTTGTAAAATGGTTGCAGCATTTCCTAGACACTGTGAGACCTAGTAATGACCGTAAAGCATTGTTGATACTTGGTGGCCACTCCACCCATACAAAAAATCTGAATGCAATTACATTAGCAAGAGATAATGGTGTGGTGATGTTCTGCCTTCCTGCACATACAACGCATAAACTTCAACCACTTGATGTTTCATTTTTTAAACCTCTGTCCATCTTTTACAACCAGGCAGCAGATATGTGGGTTAGCAGAAATCCTAATTGCAACATAACCCAAAGTAGAGTAGCTGAAATTTTAGGAGACTCATATGGAAAAGCAGCGACAATACAAAACGCAATTAATGGATTTGCCAAAAGTGGCATATGCCCCTTGAATCCCTTTGATTTCCAAGACAGTGACTTTGTTAAAACTGCATTTCATTCTCTTTTAGAAGAGAGAGTTGAGAATCAGGAGTCACAAGAAATATCTAGAGAAGCAGCTGGTTCCTCTTTCCCAACTGTGTTGCCTTCAACGTCTCACCAAAACACTAACACATCCCTTTCTAATCTTGACACTCATTCAATGCTACCAACAACTGAGTATAGCACCTCAAAACCCAAAGTGTCTGTTACTAAAATCTCCCCAGTTCCAGTGCTTAAATCACAAAAGAGAAAACTATCCAGATAGCCTGCCCCTTCTATAGAAATTTGTAATGGGTCTAAATTTACCTAAATATTATTGTGTAATTTCATAAATTCTATAACATGTAAAGATGAGGCCCCTTTGATGTGACACGAGAGCCAGTAAATAATTTCCATAGCCTTATATGGTTATGTGGTTATAACGAAAATGTATTTATAGCCAGTGACCAACACATCAAGTATTTGTTGACGAAAAATAATTCGCAACAAGTTTAAAGAGGTGAAACTCAACCCAACGGAACGTTATAATATTGAGGATGAGATGTACGGTGGGGAGCGTGGTGAAGCAGTTTTGAGACGCACCAAACGGAAAATTTGTAACACTGAAAGTCAGTCGACTTTCATCTTTCGCTGTCTGCAGCAGCAATCGTGGGCGCCTGCATACAACAGAAAATGTGAATTTATATATATTTGAAAATACAAACAGTTCTTGGCTAAATATTCATCCATAATAGTGACTAATTGCAGTAAATTAACAGTTCGGCCATAAAATGTGAAAGTAAGAACTATAAAACAGCAAACAGTGCAAGCCACAAGTTGACGCCCCAGGTGTCGAATTTCTACGCATCAACAGGGAAGTAGACATTTCAAAATTATTTAAAATACTGGCATTTTTAAATTGAGCTCAATAAAAAAGAAATGTAGAAGTGTGAAAGAATGCGTGATTGAGTGAATGAAAAAAATATAGGCCTAACAAGAAGTCTTGAGTTGCGTAATTTTGATATACGTAGTAGTATTCTGATGTCGTAGTTTGTTGATAATCAGTTTCACACCTTAAGGCGGAATAAGTGTGTTCATGATGTTTTTCATGTTTTCGAGAGAACATAACTAATGTTCTATTTTACTCGAAACACGCTTTGTGTTAATCGTATTTGCATATTTTTCTCTGCCAATTTGACGCCCTCACAGGGACAAATTGAATTACTCAAGTACTGAGTAAGACTTCATATGGCGCCCGAGTAACAGTGACATTGTAAATTAACAGTGAAATTTACATTATTTACGTTAAGGTTGATTTACAATTTAGTCGAAAAATGGCACAGAAAGACGCAAATCCAAATTTAGATGAAAGTGTAGAGGTAGGATCAGCGTTGAATATTACTCAAGATCATATGGTAACGACTAATGAAATTGTTAGTGAGAATGTTGTCGAAATAGATGTAAATGAAACAGTAGTAGCTGGGGGTAGTAGAAATAACGAAATAAATATATTTAACCAATTAGCGTTGATGGTGGAAATGATGTCAGGAATGAGAACTGAAATGAAGTCAGAAAATAATAATTTAAACACGAGTTTAAATGAATTTAAAACTGAAATGAAATCAGAAAATAATAATTTAAACACAAGTTTAAATGAATTTAAAACTGAAATGAAATCAGAAAATAATAAGTTAAACACGAGTTTGAATGAGTTAAAGTCAGAGATAAATGAAATAAATAATAAATTTAACAAACAAGATGAAAGGTTAGTAGACATAAATAACGAGTTTGCAAACATAAGAAGCAAACTAAAAATGAGTGATGTAAATATGAACAGCCGATTGGAAAGTATGAATGAGACTATTGCGGGAGTGAAAAGTGAGATGACTATAAATGTAAACAAAATACAAACCGAGATGAAGAATGATATAAAAACAATTAACGAAAAGCAAAACGAGAAACTGATAGAGACAAACAAAAAATTTGACGTGTTAACAAATAAATTTAACGATAAGTTTAAAAAACAAAATGACAAAATTGACAGTAATGTTCAAGGTGTAATTGATGAGTGTGAGCAAATTAAAAAAGCAAATAAGATACAAGAGAATATTAATAATGAATTCAAAAGTAACTTTGAACAAATTGACACAATGAAAACTAGTGTAACTAATTTGAAAAGTAAGCACACAGAACATGAACAAGAAATAATTAAAGTTAGAGAAGATCTAAGCCTAGCGATTAATCAAAAACTAACCAATATGTGTGAACGAGTAAATGTGGCTGTTGAATTAGGTTATTTCAGTAATGAGGGTAAGGGAGTGAAGCCCATACAATTTTTAAAGAGTTTTAATAAGTATAACAAAGAAAGCTGGGAAATAAAATTAGTACGAATTTTGAAATATTTTAAAGGGGATGCTAAAATTTGGGCGGACGCTCATAATGATAATTGGGCAGAATTTGATGAGTTTGAATGAGCATTTAAAAATAAATATTGGTCAGAGGAAAAACAAGAGGGTTTACGCAGCGCAATAATGGGATGGGGTAGTTTCAGTATTAAACATATGAGTATTACATCGTATGTGATACGACTATATAGCCAGGTTAAATATTTAGAACCACCAATGCCTCTTTCATCTTTTATAAAGTATGTTAGTAAACATTTACGTAAAGACATACAATCCACAATTAGAACCCGGGAGTTTACTGATGTAGCTGAATTAGAGAAAATCTTAGAAGCTTACCAGAGTATGAAAGAAGAAGAAGACAATAAATATCAATCAATAAATATTAGAGAGAGAATCGAGATCAATAAATACCGAAATAAGACAACCAGACCATTTTATTAGGCACGATAATAATATGAGTAGATCAGAGGGGGATGCGTGGTTATGTCCACACCCTAATTGTAGAGCTAGCAATTATAATAGTTCACGAAATCAGTGTTATAGGTGTCGGGGTCCTAGGGGTGGTGCTCAAGGGAGAGTAGATAATTATAATAGGGGTTTTGATAATAGTGAGTACAATAGAAGGGAAAATTATAGAAACGAGTTTAGAGGGAATAATAGAGGGAGAAGTTTTACCAGTAATAGGGGTATGCCGGGAAATTTGAACCACAGAGGGAGAGGGGGATATGTTGGTAACCTAAACGAGACTAG
This sequence comes from Magicicada septendecula, assembly GCA_034769895.1. Classification (NCBI taxonomy): domain Eukaryota; kingdom Metazoa; phylum Arthropoda; class Insecta; order Hemiptera; family Cicadidae; genus Magicicada; species Magicicada septendecula. Next base: position 81,087,460 of record CM068373.1, on the reverse strand, counting down.
GGGTGCTGAAGCACCTTCTAATAATCAAAACGGTAGAGGGGATCATAGGGGGGTTTACAGCGAACCACCACCTCCAGCACAGTTAAACTAATAAGGACGGTTGAAAAGGAAAGCCCCCAGCCGTCTAGAAATCACATAACAATAGGGTCACTTATTACCAATATACATAATGAATTATCTGATGAAGAAGTAGGGGAGAGTAGCAGTTAATTTTAGCATGGCAGAATTTGAAGCCGAAGTGTTTAATTCCAAATACACTTTTCTAGTAGATTCAGGGAGTGAACTGACCGCTATAGATGGTAAAGTGTTTGAAAAATTAAAACCACTGAGACAATTCCACAACTACCAGTATTGGGAATTAGTGTTATAGGTGTAACAGGTGTTCGGAGTAAAAAAGTAACTAAGCAAATACTGTTACAGCTAAAAATAAATAAACACACAATAAATGTACCTTTTTTAGTCATTCCAGGTTTGAATATGGGAGCAATAATGGGTAATGATTTTTTAAATAATTTAAAATATGAGTTAAACTATTATACACAGACTATGAAATTAAAAAATGAAAATAATATAATTGAAATACCATTTATACGCAAAAGAACTGTAGAAATGAAAGCATTAAAAATAATTAGTAAGGGAATTTTAATTTCTGATAACGACATAAATGAATGCAGACCCTTGATGATTAATTATTGTAATTTAAGGGTAAATAGTCATGAATTATTTGAAACTGAAGATAATTGGGGTGGAAAAAATGAATAAAATCCTCTATCAAACTGGGGAATTTAGTTATCAAGATAGGGAGAAAATAGTACAAGTAATAGACAAAAATAAATTAGTTTTTTCAGATGAACCAGGTCTAGTAAAAAGTTTTAAGGGTAGATTAATCATTAAAGAAAAAACACCTTTTGCGCCTAAAGCATATCCGGTACCATACTCTAAAAGGGGGCTAGTACAAGAGGAAATAAACAAGATGTTAGCAGAAGGGATAATAGAAAAATCCACCTCACCATATTCCAACCCTTTAGTAGTGGTTACAAAGAAAGACTTATCGATAAGACTATGCTTAGATGTGAGACAGGTAAACAAAATAATTATTCCAGACAGAGAGTCGCCAGAACCGGTGAGTGAAATCCTACAAGTTTCAATGGGACAAAATATATTATGACATTGGATTTAATGGCTGGATATTGGCAAATAGAACTGGAGGAAGAGTCTCACCAGTATGTGGCATTCCTATATAATGGAAGGAACTATCAATTTTGTAGGTTGCCTTTTGGATTAACATAAGTGTTTCAATTTTTATTAAATGTTTAGACTACGTACTAGGGAGAGAGATTGTAGAATTTACAACTGTTTATGTGGACGACATAGTAATAACTTCACCAGATATTAATACACATTGTGAAAGGTTAGATATAGTATTAAGTAGATTGCATGAGTATGGCATAACTGTCAAGTTTAAGAAGTCAGAATTTTTAAAAGAACAGGTTAATTTTTTAGGCCACATAATTTCAGCCAAGGGTATCAGTACAGACCCTAAAAAGGTAGAGATAATACAAAATTTTCCAGTACCTAAAAATGTGAAACAATTGCAAAGCTTTTTAGGCTTGTGTAATTATTATAGGCAATTTGTAGACAAATATTCTTACTTAACGGTACAATTGGGGCATTTGTTAAATAAAGGTAATCGATGGCAATGGAGTTTAAAAGAACAAACTGTATTTGAGCTAATAAAAAATAAATTTTTAAACACAGTTATATTAGCTCATCCTAATTTTATAGAACCATTTTATATACATACCGACGCATCGGACATAGCTTTGGGGGTAGAACTATTTCAGTTAGATGGGGATGGTAACCATAAAGTGATAGCTTTTGCTAGTAGATCCTTAGTAACTAGGGAGAAGAACTATACAATAACGGAAAAGGAGGTGCTATCAATAGTTTTCGCCTGCAGAAAATTCAGAACATATTTGTTAGGAAACAAAGTAATAATAAGGTCAGACCATCAAGCCTTAACATTTTTGAAAAACTGTAAACTAACGCATGGTAGGTTAGTGCGTTGGATGTTAATACTACAAGAGTATGATTTAACCATTGAGTATTGTAGGGGTAAAGAAAACGTAGTAGCTGATGTCCTATCTAGAACTGATTTTGACAATAATACTGAGGTAGATATGGCAAATACAGTGGAACTTGGTTATTACGGCCTCGGCTATTACGTCAACTCGGGTGTAGCGTTATTTTGTCATAAGTCCGGTCAAACTGATATCTTTAACATTATAAAAATTCCCGGTTTTAACGTCACTAAATATTGTACTACTCTGTTATAGTGTCAAAAATTTCTCAGATATTTTACTCTAAATTTTATATAAACGTATATATGTGTGCGCGCGCTACGCCCCATGGCTACAGACATACATTGTATGCAAGCGATAAGCACTGTAACAGGACCGCCGGCGCCAGCGTAGTCTCGTCTCTGTTTTTGGTTGTTATTGTTTCTGTATCTGCTCGTACTGTGACAGTTTCTTTTGTGTGTTTTATAACTTAAGTTTCGGTAGCCACTGTTTATAGAATTTTATACGTAGGTCTACATTTTTATACAGTAATCATGGCAAGTTCTAGTACAAAAAGAGTTCTGTCTATTCAAGAGAAAGTACGTGTAATTAGATCATATGAAAGCGGATGTAAAATAGCTGATGTATGCCATGAGTTTGGTTTAGTGAATTCTACTGTAGGTTCAATTTTAAAAAACAAGGACAAAATTTTAAAAAAATTTGAGGAAGATGGAGAAAAAATTAAAAAAATTAGGAAATGCGAACATGGTGATGTGGATGCAGCATTATTGAAATGGTTCAAACAGTGTCGATGTTCAGATATTCCTGTGAGTGGACCAATTCTGAAAGAGAAAGCTACAGAATTCGGAAAATTGTTTGGTATTGATTTTACGTGCTCCAACGGATGGCTAAATCGATTTAAGGCCCGACACTCGATTTCCTTTGCAAAAATTTGTGGTGAGGCAAAATGCGTAGATCTGAACGTTAACAGGCGATTGGGTGCATAACACTTGGCCAGAAATTAGATGATCATATAAAGATGAAGACATCTTTAATGGAGATGAAGCCGGAATTTTTTATAAATTAACTCCAGATGAGACTTTCAAATTTAAAAATGAAAAGTGCGTTGGTGGGAAGCTCTCTAAACAAAGAGTTACAGTTTTTGTTTGTGCGAACATGACAGGAACCGAAAAAAGGAAACTTTTAGTTATCGGGAAAAGTTTGCATCCTAGATGTTTTAAAAACATCAAAAAACTTCCTGTAACTAAGAACTATGAACTAAGAAAGTGGGATAAAGAACTGTCATCGAAAAACAGAAAAATTCTACTTCTAGTTGACAACTGTGCAGCCCATCCAAAGTTAAATTTGACAAACATTAATCTGGTCTTCTTACCGGCCAACTGTACGAATGTCCTGCAACCTATGGACCAAGGCGTCATTAGAAGCCTAAAGTGTCACTACCGCAAGCAACTTAAAAAAAAAATTATTTTCTGTATGGACACGGCGCAACCTGCCACAATTTCACTCTTAGATGCAATACAATTCCTAGACGACTCTTGGAAGAGTGTAACACAGAAGACGATAGCAAAATGCTTTAGTAAAGCACAACTCGTACATGAAAATTTACCCGATGATGACGAAGACGACGACTTGCCGCTCTCGGAGTGGATTAAGAAATTCGACGTAAATGAATTTGGAAATGAACTTGATTCCTATGCATCAGTGGATGACCAAGTAGAAACGTTCCAAGTGTTGAGTGACGCAGAAATTATCGCGGAAGTAAAAAACATAGAAGCAGAAGATAGTGTTGAAGAAGATGCTGAGCAAGAGGAGGATGCCAACATCGTTTGTCCGACAGTACAGGAAGCAATGAGAGCCGCCGAAACTCTTTCACGATTTTACTGCTTTAGAGAGACGTCTGATGACACGTTCAATGCAGCGCAGCATCTCCACAGCACAACAGAAAGAATTTATTTTTCAGAAAGGAGCATTCAAAAGAAAATTACGGATACGGATTACTTCGACATTAAGCCTAAATGTAAGTTACATGTACTTTCTTTTTGATCTTTTAAAATATTCTTCATGCTGTTTGTATAAATGAAATGCAGTTTGTAAACTTTAGAATAAATATCACGAATAATGTTAATAATGCAATGATCTTTTTTTTTATTTCTCCTTCCTTACTAGTGATTAAAAAGGGTTTTTTATAACGACTCTTTTATAACGTCACTCGGACATAACGTCATTATTTTTTTGGTCCCTTCAATGACGTTATAACCAAGTTCCACTGTACATATAAAATATTTATAATCAAAGAAGTGGAGGGAGTAGATATGAAAAAATTAATAAATAACCTAGCAACAGAACAAGGAAGAGATACAGAACTTGGTAGAATAATAATAGCCTTAAATCAGATACCCAACATACCTGACAAATGGGAAAAACATTTTAGTTTGTATAATAAACATTTATTTCACCGTACAAATGAACAAGGTGATGATTGGAAATTATGTATTCCTAAAGTTATAATACCTGAAGTAGTGAAGGATTGTCATTTGAGGTATGGTCATATAGGTCCCAAGAAATGCAGTGACATATTAAAAGAGTCTTGTAAATTTAATAATATGGAAAAAACTGTACGTAAACTGTTAAAAGCTTGTGAAATTTGTCAGAAAGCCAAAGTAAATAATCGTAAGCAGGAGGGTTTAATGCAACGTGTAATACCAGACAGTCCTTTAGCAATAGTTGCCATCGATTTATATGGCCCTCTACCCAAAAGTCGAGGAGGGGTGAATTACTTATTTGTTGTACTGGATTTTTTACCAAATTTGTAAAATTGTACCCGATTAAAAAAGCTACATCCTTGGTATTAGCAAACAATATAGTAAATGAATACATTGTTGGAGTAGGTAGACCTAAAATAATATTATCGGATCATGATTATCAGTTTACCAGCAACACCTGGAGGGAAACATTAGGTTGGGAAAACATTTTAGTTAAACATACATCAGTGTATCATCCCCAATCAAATCCTAGTGAGCGTGTTATGCAGGAATTAGGGCGTATGTTTAGAACCTTCTGCCACCAAAAACATTCATTATGGGCCACATTTGTGAACAAAATAGAAGGGTACATTAACTGTTGCTTACATGAGTCCACTAGTTGCAGCCCTCATGAGTTAATGTTACAGAGAAGGCCATCACGCATAATAGAGGAACTGATAAAATTTCCGACGTGAACTGAGGTACCACATGGGAGGAAACTGGTGATTGCCAAGGAGCGGCTTTTGAGTAAAGCAGAACAGCGGAAAAGAAGACATGATAGGAATTTAACACCCATCCAATATGAGGTAGGGCAACTGGTATTAATAAAAAAACCACGATCAATCATCAGCTTTGGACAAAGAGATTAAAAAATTCTTCTTGTTATACAACGGTCCCTATGAGGTTAGTGAAGTAAAAATGGAGAATGCTCATGTATTAATAGACCTGCAAACCCGAGAAATAAAGGGAACCTGTAATGTAACACAGTTAAAAAGGTATTATGTACATGAGTAGTGTTGATTATTCTTTTAATTCATTAAAATCATGGACGAATAAATACAGATTATTTTATAATGAATCGGGGGGGGGGGAGTAACTGAAAGTATGACTTTTAGTTGAACATTAATGTAATGGGTGCATTGTTTAGCACCATTTAAGCTCTAAAAAAAAAAAACTTGTTATTGTGCATAGTTAAAGGGTGATTTTGGGGGGTTGTTAGGTGTCAACAGATGAGAGAATAAGTTGTGGTATGTGGTGATAGTTAATGAAGAATGGAATAAATTTAGTTATAAGGTATGCTATTATAGTAACGGCATGTTGTTGCTATAGATAGTGGTAAGGGTTTGATTAATTAACATCTATGAATGTTACAATCAAAGGAGGCCCAAATAGGGCGTGATATACATTGTACACAAATATTAGATTATATGGAAAATTGATAAGGTACAGTGTATGAAAAAATGATTTGTTAAAACATGCTCAAATGACAGATTTCCCCAATTTTGGGCGATTACTGCTTCACCAACACTAATCGTGGTTTTGGACGACAGCCAGCTGTGGGCATGCTTTGCAACCTGACCATGGTTGGTTACCTTTTAAAAATTGGTTGGAATTAGAAATTAACTGGGGGGTGAATCAGGGGGAAATCATACCGGGACTATGGAACAGCGGCTATCACCCGTTCGCGTAGGAACAAATAAAAGGGTGATCAACCGTTTTAAGGGATTTTACTATATAATCATTAAGATATTGTAAACCCTTAGGGGTAACCTTATCTAAACTTTGAATGTAACGCCGAAGCAAGGACAGGAGATGCACAAATTCCTCCTTTTAACGCTTCATTCCTTGTGGAAGCAACTGGGCGCAACAGCTCAGGGGGATGGACGGGCAATAGTGTGTGTGGAAGGAGGAATTTAAAATAAATTCATAATTTAATAAATTATAATAAAATATGTGATGATGGAGAAGGTGGTTACTAGGTTGTTAGTAACGAAATAGTTACTTAATAATGAGTTACATCAATAATGTAGAGTATGTAATTAATTTTCTGATGTAAAAAAACGAATGATGTGTTGACGAGGAGTATTTTATTTTAATGTAATAAAGAGTAATATGAAGATACTTAACGATTATTAAGTAAGTAATTTGTTCTAATGTAGTTGATTTAATGTGTTTTACTTTATATAAGGAGTTTGTTAATTTTGAAATGTGAATGGAATATTTATAATGGAAGGGATTTATACGTTGTAATGAAAATGTTTATTTAAATTTTGATGGGAATCAGAGCGATCATGTTGAATTTTGGGGTAACAGTTAACTAGAGAAGGTTATACAGAATGTTGATATGTCATTCTTATAATGTATTATACTTAGACTAAGTATTCATCCGTATATAAAAAAAAAGAAAAAACTCAGTACTTCTTAACGCAAACCAACACAGCTAAGGGGAACCAGATCAGTTAGGGATATGTTATTATACCAGGCCACTATTTGATATTTTTTGATTTCATGTTTCAGTGTCTAGTGATGCGGTGGTAGCGGTCCTGTGCTGGCCTGCATGTCAGAGCAGGAGCGTCAAGTGCCGGTCTGGCCTTGTGGTGTTGGGATCTCGAAAGAGAAGTCCAGTAAGGTCATTCAGGTATGGTCACAGTCACTGGACCAGGGGTATTAACCACAATTTTGAATAAAACGTAAGGGGGTTGTGGCAACATATCTTGGGTGATCTCTTTAGAAAGTATGAGTGTCAATGAGAGCTTTTATGCTTCGGCATAAATCCACTCATTGGGGGGGGGGGTATTGTAATGGGTCTAAATTTACCTAAATATTATTGTGTAGTTTTATAAATTCTATAACATGTAAAGATGATGCCCCTTTGAGGTGACACGAGAGCCAGTAAATAATTTCCATAGCCTTATATCGTTATGTGGTTATAACGAAAATCTATTTATAGCCAGTGACCAACACATCAAGTATTTGTTGACGAAAAACAATTCGCAACGAGTTTAAAGAGGTGAAACTCAACCCAACGGAACGTTATAATATTGAGGACGAGACGTACGGCGGGGAGTGGGGTGAAGCAGTTTTGAGACGCACCAAACGGAAAATTTGTAACACTGAAAGCCAGTCGACTTTTATCTTTCGCTGTCTGCAGCAGCAATCGCGGGCGCCCGCATACAACAGAAAATGTGAATTTATATATATTTCAAAATACAAACAGTTCTTGGCTAAATATTCATCCATAATAGTGACTAATTGCAGTAAATTAACAGTTCGGCTGTAAAATGTGAAAGTAAGAACTATAAAACAGCAAACAGTGCAAGCAATGAGTTGACACCCCAGGTGTCGAATTTCTACGCATCAACAGGGAAGTAGACATTTCAAAATTATTTAAAATACTGTCATTTTTAAATTGAGCTCAATAAAAAAGAAATGTAAAAGTGTGAAAGAGTGCGTGATTGAGTGAATGAAAAAATATAGGCCTAACAAGAAGTGTTGAGTTGTGTAATTTTTATATACGTAGTAGTATTCTGATGTAGTTTGTTGATAATCAGTTTCACGCCTTAAGGCGGAATAAGTGTGTTCATGATCTTTTTTGTTCTCAAAGAAATATAAATAATGTTATATTTTACTTGATTTGCGCATTGTTATTTGTATTTGCCCACCGTTCTCTGCCTGAATACACTAAACGAATTTCTGGATTATACATTACAGATAAAAAATAATATGAAATTAACAAACAATTAATGAGTAAGACTTCAAATTACAAGCACTTCTTATAAAAAATGATCTAGAGACGAATAGTTTTCAAAAAAAAAATGTTCAGCCAGTAAACTCTTTGAAATCTACTAAAAAAACGAAATGCCGAATCTTTGAGGACTCTGATGAAATAGTACAAGAGAACTGGTTCTGACGTTATGTGCCAAAGAAAGGCATAAAGAAATGATTCAATGGCTTCAGTGTAAAGTTTGTCTTCATACTAATTGTGCCAGTGTAAGCAACAGAAAGAAGACTTTTTATTGTGAAAATTGTGAGTAATCTGATATTTACTATAACAAGACTGTGATGTAATTCTGCAGTTGTTAAATATGTTTTGTTTTTCTGTGAATAATCTTTTCAATATTGTTGTGCTATCTGTTCAAATCTAATATTTGTTTATTGAATTCACAAATAATTAGGCTTTTAAATTCTCTCTCTCTCTCTCTCTCTCTCTCTCTCTCTCTCTCTCTCTCTCTCTCTCTCTCTCTCTCTCACACACACACACACACACACACACACACACACACACACACAATATTTATGATTTATATGTAACAAAGTTTTATACAGACAGTATATAGGCTAATAAGATAATATATAGGACAATAATCTTTTATATTTACTTAATATGAATAATAGCCTAGAATAAATGCACTTCTGTTGTCTGCTTATGTGTTTACTGATATAATGCTTTCATTATGTTTATGTTATATTCTTAGACCAAATAACATGTTAAATATTTCAATGCAACCTACTGTACTTTTCAGTATAAATAAATTAAGAATAATTAAAGTATTGTAAATTTAAAAAATTTGTCCCTTCAAAAAAAAATCTTTGAGGTTTAAAGCTCAGTAGCCACAGTCTCAAATAATTAATAAGAATAAAAAAACACTTAACAAATAACTATTATTCTGGACATAAAATTATTTTTTTTCTCAGGTACAATTTAAGAGAAGGGTAGTACAAATTAAGGAACGGTTTCTTAAATTGTACCACTTGACATACTTTTATTTTTTCTTCAAAATCAGTTGTTTAGTTCGCTGAATAACATTTTGTGGTTAGTAATGATTTGGCAAAACAAGCACTTTGTGTTGCTGAGACCTTTAAAATGTTCCCAGATAATGGCTTCAAAACATATATGAAATTTAGTAAAAGTGATACAATTTATAGGAGCCTTTTCCCTACTGTTTAAGTTTATTAAAATGAATATTACTCCCAGGAAAAGGGCAAAGATTGTTGCTTTAAGTGAGCATACATGCAGCGGCATAGCTAAACCGAACGTGGACGTCGGCGAAATCCGCTTTGCGAGGCCCTTTTCATGTCTCGGTTAGAAAAGTGCTAATAAATTGAATTATACTACAACACGTCTCAAGAACGAGTTTGTTATATATTAATTAACCAAATATTTATTTAATTTCAATATATAATTATCATTCGTTACGATATTCTACGACTATTAATAGAAAGATCAATCAATATCACTTAACCTTATGTATCATTGTGATACAGTACATATCCCATCATCAGTATGGCTTTGTGAAAATAACAAACCCTTGAATAACAATTACCTCTAGACATCTAAAGCTAAACAAACATATAATATTCGCACTTTTCGGCTTTTTGCTTCACTGAATTTTTTCAGAACTGAGTCATAGCTTAAACGAGACGCTATTTCAGCTTCAATCGATAAAACAGCCAATGCAGATAGTCTCTGTTGGCCCATCGTGCTTCTCAAATAGTTCTTAATCACTTTCAACTTTGAGAAGCTTCTCTCAGCAGAAGCTGTACTGACTGGAACTGTCAGCATAATTCTGATCGTTATGTAAACATTTGGATACATTTCTTGCAAATTATTTTCTAAAATGTATCGTATAAGTTGTTTTACATCTTTTATAGAGCTGGTGAATTAGACCTGAAAAGCTGGAGTTTCTCGAAAAGCTCGAAGGGCTGAATGTCGCTGTTTTCACCTTCCCGTAGTATTGTGTCAAGATCATTACAGTGCTTTTGTAGGTCTTCTTTTGATAGAGATTTCAAATAGTTTGTCATAAACAAAGCCAAATCTTTTAAAATATTCGTTGAGAGATTCGAATCAACATTCAGTGTCGGCTATGATAGCATCTATCATTGTTATAAAAAAGTCAACTTTGAACTGTATTTCTGCAGATTGTATAGGTTCATCAATATGTTCATACCCAAACATTCTTTTCTTTCTCACTATTCTTTTCTCTTTAAATTGTGTCAGGATTTTGTAACTACTTTTTTCTACAAACAATCAAGCTTGTGCAACAGCTTTTTCAAATCCTCTATTACGATATTCTTGTATCCAGTTACAAAAAGAACATAAAGTGTCAATGGCGGCCTTCAAGTTGACTTCAACTGCTTGGCCATAGTTTGCTTATATTGTTGACATGCAGCAAAATTTTGTACCATACGTGTACTGCAACAACAAACTCAAAAGTGAAAATTTCATTCAAGATAGCTTTACAGTCACTCAGAGTATCGGAATCTTTATCTTTATCTTTCAGATCATTCACGCAATCGATGACATCATCAAATTGCAAAAATATTGCTTTTACTGCTGCAATCCGACTCTCCCATCTCGTCTCAGACAGAGCTTTTAACGTCAATTTTAATTTAGATTTAACAAGCTCCCAGCGTTTACTAGATGCTGAAAAGAGAACATAGATTTTATTTATAAAGCCAAAAAATGTTTTGGCTGTTATAGAAGAATTTGCTGCATCTATCAAAAGCAAATTCCAACTGTGACAACCACAAGGCGTGAAGAATGCTCTTGGATTAATATTAAGTATTCTTGTTTTGACACCTTTATTTATGCCAACCATATTAGCGCCGTTATCGTATCCTTGTCCTTGACAATTCTGGGTATCCAAACCAGTTTTTTCTAGTTCTTGCAAAATTGAATTTGTCAAATACTCTCCTGTTGTTTCTGCTACAGCAATAAATTCAATAAAGTGTTCCTCTATTTCTCCAGTCGAGGAATTGAAAAATCTTAATATTATTGACATTTGTTCAACACGGCTCACATCCCTAGTGCAATCGAGCATGAACGCATAGTATTTTGCTTGTTTGACTCTTTGTATTATTTCCTCAATAACTGATTGAGACATTAACGTAATCAACTCATTTTGGATATCAGGACTCAAATAATGTTGAGCAAGACGTTTTTCATTCATGCGTTGCAAGTGTTCCCGCAGTGTCAGATCATATTTGGATAACAACTTAAATAGGTCCATAAAATTGCCACTGTTTCCGCTATAGTCTAACTTATAGGACTCTCGATGACCTCTAAATGCAAGATTATGTGAGGCTAAATAGTTGATAATGTCAATTAGTCTTTCAAACAAATTGTAAGTTACCAATATTTTTGCGATTCTCTAATTAATCTCTCGTTTTCCATGTCGATTGTTTTTCGAGTTTGATTCCTTTGTGAAATTCCATCCATTTAAACATGCACCACATGTGTCCTGGACTTTGTTCATGTCTTTGGAATATCCGACTAAGATCTTTCCAGTCACAACATCCTCCTTGCACCATCTGTGTTTGTAAATGCGAAAAAAGTCTACATGGAAAGCAATAAACTTTGTCTTGAGTTATGGAGTAAACTAACCATCTACGATGTTGCGTTTCGTCGTTACTCAACTTTCGAGTAAAATGAAATTTTGAAAAATGTCTTTTGCTAGCGTCTTTTTGATATTCTTCATCGGATATTTCCAGATTTTGATAAGGACCATTTTGAATAAGGTCATGACACTGTAAATCCGTTATTGGAAATACCCACTTCCCTGGGTCCAAGTCTACAAACGACTTCCTTCGTAAATGAATTGTTTCCTCTTGATTTTCTGTCTCACAAATGTTCTCACTTTCAAATTCTTTATTGAGTTCAGAAACTTGGATTACAGCAGATCCACATGACTCTGAAGCTGGTTCAGCAATTTGGACAACCGATTCATCCGACTCAAAAGAAGTAACTTCAGAACAAGGTTTCTTACTAAGATATTTCATCATACTGGAACTCAAAGTTAGGTTGGACATAACTGTTTCAGCTTTCCTTCGTTTTTTTGATGCACCAGATTCCCATTTCCTCCCTATATCTCTGTCTGTAGAGGGCCCACCTGACATGACCTAAAAAAATATTTCAGTTGAAAAAACGATCGGCAGCCACAGCCTAAAACTTACTCTAAGCCTACCGTTTAAATGTCTAAATGTCAAGTAACTAATAACCTTATGTATAAACTACAGTATATCTAAAATAAAAATGTTTCTCTTTGTTTTTTTTTCCTAGTTTTTTATACATCATATTAATTTTTTAAATCTGAGCCCTACAGTAGGAGTGCCTTCAGTTCATGATATTGTTAATAATAACAATTTTCATTATATTAACTAATTTTTTAACTATATTGTGTAATTTACCGAATCACATTAAATTTCTATTAATGATGTAGATAATAATAATAATATTAATGGATATGACTAGTGAATAAACTGTACAATACAATTGAAATAAAAATATAAATTTACAAAAATTAATAAAATAGTTTGATGTGTTTACATGAATTTTGGTATCACCAGACTTATATATTTTTTAATAGTATGTAAATTTTAAAACTTCAAAACAAAGTTTGATCATTCAGAAAACTGAATGATATTAACAAAATGTTGATATAGTTAATTTGTTACTAATATAAAACTCAGTTTATACCAATCATTTGTTGAATGGCTACATAATTTACAATTAATTAGTTATTAAGAAAATTATAATTACATATATATTATTATAAATTATTGTTAAAAAGTAATTAAGTATTAATAGTATTATATTTTTAAAAAATAAAAATCATTGTTATTTATAAAAAAATAATCCCACAAATAAAAATTTTTGTAATTGTTTGAATTTTATAAATATTTTAATAGTGCAGAACACTTTATTATCAACGAAAATTTAATATACCGACAGTAAAAATTAGTTACTTGACATTTAGAAATTTAAACGGTAGGCTTAGAGTAAGGCAGCCCCAAAATTTTCACTATCACAACACCTTCTTTAGTACATATACTTTCTACAGTACTTCGAGAAAGTTATAAAGAAGGACAAACAAACAAACACAATTGCTCATTTATAACATTAGTATAGGATTAATGACGATTTGGATTTCTATTGACAAAATAAAATAGCAACGTTATATAGGTTATGTTACATAATCTGTAATAATGTACAGATTATAGGTTATTACAGATTAGGTACAGACTATAGGTTGTTATAGGTTCTGAAATAATGTTATATTGACTTACCTTACAAAATTTCTATAATTCACAAAACTCCACAAAACGTTACGATAGGGCTGATAAGCAGAACTAAACGAGTCTGGGAATCCCATATATTTCTTTAAATTAGTTTCTGGCCTGAATACGGGCATGGCGCATACTTCTTGGAACGTTTTTTTAGGTTGGCACACTGGTCATTTACTTTGGCTGGGGATTTCCATAAATGTCAGTGTTGCCATTTATTAGAGTCATCTGCAAACGACTCAACTAACTTAAAATGACGGGGGAAAATTGATTTTTTCACAAAATTTTTTGCTAATTCAATTGTTTGTCGTTTGTTCTTCAGTGTTCGATCAAATTGATTTTTGTTCGTTTTCCTTTTTTTTAATACAATTACTATATCAATTATTGCTCTTTTTATTATTATGATTTTTTAATGCTCATTTTAATGCTAATTGAATAAATATATTATAAATGAGATTTAAATAAAATCGCATAATTTGCTGAATTTCTGCGCATGCGCAGTTTTAATTATTGTAATTTAAAAATTGCAGTGATTATGATTGCATTAAAAAATTAATTAAAAATATAAATAAGACCGAACAAAAGTTTTTTTTGGACGAACAAATAATAACTGGTCAAGATTAATAATAAAAAAAAATCCAGAAATAAGTATATTCAGAGACAGGTTAAGGGTCAGAGATGACTCTAATAAATGCTACTGACGTACGATTTTTTTTAGAATGGTGATTTTTTTGCGAGGCCCCCTAAGGTGCAAGGCCGTCGGCGGTCGCTGACGTCGCCGACGCCTAGCTACGCCTCTGCATACATGTATGACATTGCTGCAACAGTTGGTATGGGAAAATCTAGTATTTCAAGAATAACTAATAGACACCTTGATTTAGGAACACTTTCTCCAAAAAGAAAGGGCAATTGTGGAAGAAAATGTAAAACAACTCCTAGAACTGATAAAATTTTACTTCAGAATAATAAAATTCACCCTCCGAAGACAAGTCAAGATCTTTGAAGAGATATATTGGCTACTGGTGTCAGCATTGAATCTTCAACAGTACGGCACAGGCTTATTGAAGGAGGACAGAAGGCTGTAAAACCAATTAAAACATAATTGTTGACACCTGCAATGGCAAAAAAACATTTAGCATGGGCCAGAAAATACGAATTTTGGAGTAATGATGACTGGAAGAAGATAATGCTCAGTGATAAAATACACTTTTTAGTCCAAGTGTACAGAGCAGTAGTTGTCAGAAAAAGCACTGGTGAACCAGTGAGAGCCGTACATCTTCAAGAGACAGTTAAATACCCTCCAGAAAAGATTATTTGGGGTTATTTTATGTCTAGTGGCCCTGGAAGCTTAGTACAGTGGAAGGAATGATGAATTCATTGAAATACTTGGAAATTATAAAAAGAAAAATTGTACCTTTCATGCAAACATTGTAGCATGACAGATAATCCACTAAGTAATAATTCAAATATGATCATAATTACATTTAAATTAATTAACTCAAAAGCAAGTTCGAAGGAAAATAAATAAATATCAAATGAAAATAATTAAATATCAAAGTGAACAACACCACCATAAAAGAAAGATATAATTAAATAATAAAATGCAATGATAAAGTATCAAGGAAATTAAATCAAAAGAAACTCATATAAAATCAGGAGAATACCCAGGAAGGTTAGGAGCAGGTGATAAAGAAAATACCCCGAACCCAAGAAGGAAGAGGTAGGTTAGGAGCAGATGATAAAGAAGATACCCCGAACCAACCAAAGGACATAATGAAATACTTACCTTGGAAAACCCAAGACAGAAGAAATGAAGAAAAAGAAGATGGAGGATGGGAGAACTATGAAGAATACCCATTAAAAACCTATTAATAAAAATAACAAACCCAAAACCAAATGTTAATGTCACCCAGAAAGTATAACACCCCAAAACCTCATGTAAAATAATTATAAACAAAAGTGTTTAGTAGTAAATAGAAGTGCACCAACTAAAGTTATTATGTAAAAAATAAACAAATCTTCACAGTCCCTTATAACTAAAAGTTTGGTCTTAGAATATTGTAGAACTCAAATATAAATCAGAACCAACAGTGTAAGTGTACCAGTGCAAGTGAATCCTATATAATAAACTTCAAGTAATGGTGTAACTTATATTTTAACTATGTACAATAAATAACTTTAACTTTTATAACAAATACAGAAATGACATATCATGAAGTGTTATTATGAAAAATGTCTAATGTTTCATAAAAGAGGCCACATATTTTTATCAAAAAACATTCATAGAAATGTCAATGATAAAGAGAGCAGATGGGGAATAATTACTGTGACAGGGGATTGATTAAAACATGTAATATACAATAAACAGAAAGGACTGTAATTAGATTAAGTTTAAAAGAAAAATTACCAATCAATGGCTAATTATGTTTATGTTCAGAGCCTATGAACTACATATTTAAAAGTGATAATAGAGTATAGAGGTATAAGTAATATAAGGATGTTTATTAAGTATAACTGTGTTCATACAGACTAAAGTGTTTCTGTATGCATACTATACTAATTGTAAAATGATTGTTATGTAATTTTTTAGAAATAGTTAAAAACATAATGTCTAACTTTAAAGACTGATAATTAATTTCAATATTGTTTTTATAGTATGAGCATGAATACCATGCTACATGTTCCAATAGTTGTATAAGGAAATTTTATTTAATATTATGTTAAGTTTAGACAGTCAGAAGGGGTATAGAAATAACATTATTTGAAAAACAGTGTATGTAAAAATATAAAATCTAGCCCACATAATAAATTCCAAATAACTTTATAATTGAGCAAGAAGGTTTAATAAACCAAGCAAACTAATTACATTTATATAAGGTGAATCCATCACCAACTAATCTAACTGATACTATACATTAAAAGAATAATATAAAAGGTTGTATTAAATTATTAAAAATTTTCAAAATGTAATACCTAACTATTTTAAAGGAGAATTAGTAAATTCATGAATTATAACTAAAAGAATGATCAAATGTTAAATTTATAAGGAATTAAGGTAAGCGAAAGATTTATATCAATCTGAAATTTATTATAATCATATTTATAACACCTAAAATGGCAAATATGTTGGACAAGAACAGGAAGCAGATTTGAGCCTGTATTTCCAAAATGAAAGAAATATAGCAATTTTGACAAAAATCTTTATAAATATGGACTATTGCATATCAAATTAAACAGAAAGAGTTAAAGAAACCAATTATGTAATTACTAGTTCACGAAAGTAACCAACAAGCAAAAAATATTCTGAATATAATGTATTTTGAAATCACATGAAGAGGAAGCGATTTATATTTAAACAATCAATTTCTAATATTAACTTGGCAAGATATTTCATGAGACGAAGGAAGTAAAACAGTTCTTAATTAACATTCAACGCGAATGGTTGTTATAAGATTGCGCTAAGAACCTATATCAAGTATATTTAATGGCGTATAAGGTTATGCATTGAAAAACGAGAGTTACCAAAATTGTGACATTAAACGTAAAATCAGTGAACAACACTACCACAAACAGTGAAAACAATCCTTAAGTAACCAAATACAAGTGAAATACACCAATAAAACTGTTAAACATTAATAATTTACACTACAAACGAACTTTACAATTTTCATCAAACACAGACAACAGTGAACACTCCAATTACGAAACATTTTAAAGCCAGTGAACACGGAACACTTCACCAGAACACCTATAACACCACAATAGACATTATACAATATTCCGGAGTTCATAAAGCAGTTGTGAAGGGAATTTTATTATCAGAATTTCCAACAACCATTTCTCGGTTTACGTCAACTAGGACAAAAGCAGCCATTTTGGATCTCCCAGCATGCAATGTGTCCACCAGCAAGAGTAATCGCCTCAGCATTGGTTTGAATAATTCCATATTATAAACATTATATATCATAAAATAACTTTGTCGTTTATTAATTATTAAGATTTATTTTGTTAATGTTATACTTTCTATGCTTGTCCCTTCTCTGACTATTATAACTATAACTGTTAAAAGAACCTTTCATAAATTCACTATATAATATAACCTGTATTACGAATCGATTATCCCTGAGAAAGAATCGAACATTATATCAATATCGATTTTAAATCGATATTTTCAAACTATTGTCAATAAATCATAATTATTCAAGTTTCTGGTTTTTAAAATTATTTCACAAAAAATATAAGAGGTTTCATAAACGACAGGACTAACCGGAAGGCGACCAGTATTCAAAGAGAATAATATACTGGAGTATATAAGAAAATCGCCAATCGATTATTGAAGAGACAATCTGATTAACTCCGGATTTAGTTGTAGTTACCCAGAAGTGCATAAATTGACTTAATTAGTTTACCGAATTTTAAATTTTCAACAAAACCTAATTACAAGAATTATTTCTTGAATACTTGAACATAAACAAACATAACAAATTTTTTTTTTAATTAAATTAAAATTTTTTTGTACAATACACAGAATATTTATTTGTAACCAGTGTAAACAGGTCTTGTTACAACATTCACTGATACTTTTTAACATGATCATGCTCCATACCTTAATTTAAAATTAATTAAAAATTTTACACAAGAAAACAATGTACATATTCTGAATTGGCCTCAAAATTGTCCAGATTTAAACCCAATTGAATATTTGTGGAGTTTAGTGAAGAGATGCAGTAGTGCGTTAGGAGGCTCCTGAAACAGGAAGTGATGTCACAATCAGCTAGTGTGATGTAAGAGGAAGTGACATCACGATCACGAAGCATCAGAATGTGATGTCAGTGTGTGTGTGTGTGTGTGTGTGTGTGTGTGTGTGTGTGTGTGTGTGTGTGTGTGTGTGTGTGTGTGTGTGTGTGTGTTATCAGGGTTGGTGAGGTCTTGATGGGAGATGTCACAGTCAGCTGATCATGAGTCATACCTGTGTTCAGGGAAACCTGGTGTGACTCAATATAAATCTTCTCAATATTTTAAAAGATATTAGTAGTCTGATAGTAAGGCTTCAGTCAAATGTTTTAACTTTTCAGTTATTACTTTTAGTTATTCTATAACACACACACACACACACTATAAATATTTAACTTATAAATGTACTCTTCAAGTGAAGAAGACCTTAGTCTTATATATGACATGGGGAGTGAAATGGAAACTGCTAGTGATAGCGATAATGATGATGATGATGATGATGATGATAAAGTGATGATTAATATTTATGATAATGATAACGATAATGTAGTGATGATTAGTAATAGTAAAGTTAATGATAATGCACTGGTGGTTAGTGATAGTAATAGTTTTAATGTTAATGTCGATGATGATCCTGAAACGATCATCCTACCATCAACATCCTACCAACGCGAAGAGTATTATGTGTCCAAAAATATAATGGACACCGTCTACAGAAGCCTTCATGAGAATATATGCACTAAATATAGTTAAATAACTAATCAGCTAATACTTTATGAAAATAACTCAAAATAACAACAACAAAGATAACTTGAAAATAATCAAAATTACCATAACCACACAAAGCCTTACACCGACCTATAGGTTATGGTTAGTAAGCAGTAAATAATATCGATATGAAGTAATTTTCAATACTGAAATAAATGTTCAACCTAGTGCAGTTAGACACAGAGTCCATCACAAATAAGAGAAATTTATTTACAAAGATTTTGTAATCTGATCGATTTTTCTTTTCTTAAGATTGTTTGATCAATTAGATCAGACAACCTTACAATAACAGTGATAACTTTGGAAATCTCAAAGGGAGTATTATCTTACCACAGTAATCATGCCATAATTTGTGACTGTGTAGAGTAGCCACTATGGCAGCAGTAAAAGGGTTGAATGATTTGACATTGCTGTATCATGGTGTCTGTTGAATTTTTAATTATATAACACATAATACATTACTAATTAGCAAGTCTGTGTTTTGTATCATCAGTCAGTAGGACTTTAAAATTAATTTTACTCTTTTGAGAAGTGTTGTTACCTCTGTTGTTATATAAAAAAAAAACATTTGACTTATTCTATGTAGGAATGTTTTTTAGTATTGCATCCACATGAAAACAAATTAAACCAAATGATTCTTCTGTACATTAAACTAGCCCATCGTTGCGTATCAGTAAAATTCTTGAACTTCATTTCACAACTTTTGGAGTTTTTCATATCTTTACAAATAAAAAGTCTTTGTATTATATGAACTATAACATTTTATATTCTGATATATACATTCCTATACATCTATAAAGCTGTAACATTTGTTATGCACTTGTGTCCATCTGTAGAGGACATTTTGTGTTAGAGCTAATGATGACATTGTATAGGCTGTACCATCATTGATAGCATAATAATCATACTGTAAGAAAATAGAATGCTTTTGATTTGTTACTCTCTGTGTTAAATAGTAGTTTCAAGAATGCCATGTGTCAGTCAATGTTTGAATATGGCACCTGTCAAATGATAGCCCCACTGCACTGCAAATTTTTCATAGTGGCTTTGGATGTTGTCCATTACTCCTTATAACATATCACCAGTGATATTGGTAATGGGAGGTGTGCTGTGGACTTTCAATTCCAATGTAGTGGCATGTGTCTGGCAGACTTCTTGGTTAACCCTTTCAGTGGATTTGTCCTCTACAGACGATGATCTGTTTTATTTCTTATTTGACCTTTAAGAGCCTTGTCTGCATTGTCAGTGATTTTGTCCATTACAAGGGATGGTATGGCAATGTTAAAACTTCCCTCTCAAATCTCTAGCCAAAGTGAATAAAGAATGGAGTCCCTCTGAAGTTGATACATTTTGTAATCTTCAGAAGTCACTGTCTTCCTTAATACAAACTCTTTTGTAGCATTACCTGTGTATGTGTGGTTAAAAAAAAAAAATATTTTGGTATAACGAAAGATTGAAACTCATGAAAGAAATTTTGTTTTCGTAGTTTGCTGTTCTGTGGAATGAGATAAAACCTTTTAAAAAATCGTCCTCCATACAGGACAGCGCTGCTGACAATTACTTAGTTCTAACATCTAAATGTGTTGTGTTTGTGTTTGGTAGACTTTATCCCTAACTTAATTTGTAGTTTATGAGTATATAATTTCTGTATTACAAATTTAATTTTGCTAAAAAATAAGTTTGTCTTTTTATGATAAAGATTTCACATAATATTTAACAAAATGACAATTTTATATAGTGTAAAAGGTGCCATTTATGATTACATTGTATTCAAGTACATAAATTCTTACCTTCTAAAATAATGTTATTTTACAGCAAAATAAAATGAAGAAATATCACTTATTTTATTAGTTTTTATCTACTTTAAAATTTTTAGATTAATTTAGTTTTTCATTATTATTACCGTTATTATTATTGTCATTGTTGTTGTTATTGTTGTTTTATTATTATTATTATTATTATGCTCCATCCTGAAGTAATACGCTAAGTGGTTCCAGGATGTATATGTCCCTCACACCAGAGGAAGCACGGCCTCCTCTGACAGAGTATAAAGCATTTCCCCCTCTTTAAAAAAATTATTATTATTAATAAAATAATTTGTTATTCCTTTTATTTGTTATTTTGTAAATTATTAGATTCTATTATTTCATACCTTTCAAACCTACACAACGTAATCCAAAAGCAGATCATCCTCTCTAGAGGACATAACATAAAAGTTGCATGCATTGTCCTCTATAGAGGACGATCCATATCATATATCTGGATAACCAAATGGATAATACAGGAAACCAAGCAATAGCTTTTTTGGACAAATAAAAAATGTTTTACTACTCTAATAACCTTCAAGTCAGTGCACTTCAAAATTTGTTCTAAAAAATACACATGTTTGAAATATATACAAACTTTTTAATTTTTAAGAATAATTGCCAATTTTATAATAGAAAACAAATTTTTGAGAGACAAAATGTTATTCTGATTTCAAAGATGTCATAAGCTTTTGACTATCTTTAAAAATAAATAAAAAATGTAGTTTTGATTATTGAAAATTCCGCATTACCAGTGGCCTTGTCCTCTACAAAGGACGATCCAGATCCTGGATATGGATAATCCATTTGACTTCAAATATGTATAAACAATTTTTAAAAATATGTGTAATTTGTGTTACATTTCAAAAAATTTTTATAAGTCAGAATAAAAAGTAGCCACAGAAAGGGTTAAGGTAACCCCATAAGTAAAAATCAGCACATGTTAGATCGGGGGACCAGGCATAATGGTGTGTCACCATAATGAGAAATTAATTGGTGTGGAAAGGCAGCCTGTCACAAAAATCTGCATATTTTGGTTGTTTGTGTGGACACCCCATATTGCTGGATCCATCCATTCAGCATCCTTAATAGCGGAAGAAAGAAGTCTTCTAGCATCCTTAGATAATGTTCACTGGTGACAGTTACAACCACATCCTGCCCCACAATTTAAAGTTGTAACTCCTTTATAACCTCACAGTGACACAGGCACTGTGGAAAGCCTTTATGTCCTGTGTTTTGGTTTACTCACAGAACTGCACAACTCCGTTCTGGTATATGGTTACAAGCAGATCTATTAATATAAACAAACCTACCCACCTTCTAATAGTGCAACCATTTGGCAAATTTCCGTGATGCCCCAAGTTGAATTATTGCCTGAATATACTCTGTGACAACTGTACACTCATTATTGTTGAAATAAGTTTCAAAAGCAAAAACATGATGCCCAGCTCACAGTGTAGAACAAACAAAATGGCATCTCATTAACAAATGAACTGTATGCCATGTGGGTGCACATTGATACATTATATTGTTGTACTACATGGTTCAAAATATGCTTTGAATGCTGCCACACCCTGTATATTGATTCATT
This sequence comes from Magicicada septendecula, assembly GCA_034769895.1. Classification (NCBI taxonomy): domain Eukaryota; kingdom Metazoa; phylum Arthropoda; class Insecta; order Hemiptera; family Cicadidae; genus Magicicada; species Magicicada septendecula. The sequence goes on along the minus strand of CM068373.1, from coordinate 81,064,896 downwards.
ATGGAAAATCAACAGTTTTTATTAAAATTAAATGAATTGTACATATGAGTAATGACAAAATGGATACAATGCGAAGCTTAAAGAATACATGCAAATAAGACAGTTATTACTGAATATACAGAGTGTATAATAAATGTCTAACTTATTGTAGAGGACAGTTAACTAATGATAAAGTCAAGTGTAAATAAATAATCTATTACACGATCTTATACTAAATAGGTAACTGTCTTAGACACACAAATAATGTTAAGAGACATACTATGATTTTTGGAATATGTAATGTTAGGTATGACAAGGTCAAACTATATAGGTGTATTTCTACAAAATTTATTTATATTGAATGATAATTTTTGACAATGAAAATTTTACTAGATTTGTATGCTTCTTAATTTGCAGTTGGATTCACTGACAGTCATGAATACCGAAGTAGAGTCATCTTGGAAATATGAGAAACATACAGAAGGTTCACTGCAGACTAAATCTGAGTCATATCACTTGTCTGGTTTATTAGAGCAAACCAAACCAGATAAAAAGAACAAATATCAGTGTGGTGTCTGTGCCAAAACATTTACTAGGAGGAATGGTTTGTCACAACATATGTTAATCCATGCTGGTGTTAAGAAACACCAATGTGATATTTGTAAGAAACGTTTTACTCATGCAAACACTCTTGCAAAACACAAATTAGTTCATTCTTGTATTAAGAAATATCACTGTGATATTTGTAATAAAATCTTTACCCTTGCAAACGGTCTTAGAAAACACAAATTAGTCCATTCCGATATTAAGAAATATCATTGTGATATTTGTAAGAAAAGTTTTACCCTTGCAGACAGTCTTGCAAAACACAAATTAATCCACATTGGAATTAAGAAATATCAATGTGATGTTTGTAACAAAACCTTTCTTCACGCAACCAGTCTGTCAAGGCACAAATTATTTCATGATGGTATTAAAAACTATCAATGTGATGTGTGCCAGAAAAGCTTTACTCTTTCAAGCGATCTCTCAAAACACAAATTAATCCATCTTAGAATTAATAAATATCAATGCAATATTTGTAACCATGTCTTTACACAATCATTTAGTCTCTCGGTACACAAATTAACCCATGCTTACTTTAAGGAGTAAGTATATATCACATGTCTATCTAGTGAAGTAATTGATTATAAATCCAAAAACATTATTTCGTCAAACTGGCTAATTGGTAAAATTTATACAATGTTGTAACGGGACAGATCAGTGGTTTAAATAATTTTTAGAAGTTTAAACGCAGTCAGTGTTCACCTTTGGTGTACCCCGTTTTAACCAACGACACATACAATGTTATTACAAAATACCCGTCTGTGTTTGTCTCTGGAGTCAGCTAGTCCAGACATATTACGTAACCATATACAGTTTGTGCCATCCGTGAATCACAGAAAATATGAAGGCAACGTGCAGATTTCACCAGGCGGCAAAAGATTGCAGAATTCGCTGGCCTGCTTCTAGAACTTTTTAAACCCACCAATCAGTGCTTGAATTGGTGATCACGTGACCAGTCTCACACCCCGAAAACTGCGCCCCAATGCCAGATTAAGCGGCAGTCAACTCGTATTTTTCAGACCGCGCGGTCATAAAAAGCAAACTAGTGCTCGTGAGCAAATCACGTCGGCCAACACCATTAATGGGTTAAATGTGACAAAACAGTTATAAAATATATCACCAAGACAACAAGTGATGAGCGAAAAAGTATTCGGACATTTGCCGTTTGTTATCGGAGTGTAGGGATCAACGGGGCCTGGACCATGGGATGAAGTCTACATTCAGGATGAGTACCAATACAATAAACTTTCTAAATTAAAACTATCAACAGTATGAAAATCCGTGCGCAGAACTTAATAACTCATTAACGAGATCTTAATTTTAAGGGGTTTAAATATACCATTGTAAAAGAGACAGAGTGAATGAAATAAAAAAAAAAGTACTGGTTGAGTAATCATACAGATCATTTTGTTATAGTCTTATAAGAATTGTTTTTTTGTCAATTTTATACATATGATTTTTTGTTTGAGATAAATATAATAATGTACCAGAAAGGATAAGAATTTGTGTAATTGTCATACAAGGGGAGAAAATAACAATTTTATTTAATAAAAGAAAAATAATTTGTTTTAGTCAGCATAAACTGTGTTAAAATAATTATTATGCAACTCAACCCACATAACCCCTCTGCAACTGTTTCGTCTATACGACCCTGGATGTAACCCAAAGGTAAGAAAAAGTCTAAATCTTCGAAAGTTGTATAAAACTTTATTAACGCAGAAAAACGTACAGTAACACTGTATTGTAATAAGTTATACTCTTTACATTTACAAATTGTAACATTTTTATAATACATTTTTATAATACACTTATTTCATTTATTTGTATACATTTGATATTTTTTCTTTCATTTTGTTTGTGATAATGGTGTTTGGGTAATAATTTCCATCATTTAGCTTCGATCAAACTAAAACATGAACTAGGAGTTAGCCAGATTATCAGTATCTGATTTAATAAGACTCTTCTTTGCAAGTACCGGTACCTCTAAGAAGTTGGCAATCAACACAGTACTGTATTAAATTATTTAAAAATTGTCCAAAAATAGTGTGATAATATTTACATTGGTCAGCAACCACAAAAGGACTAAACCGTTTTTAATTAAAGTAAATCAATAATTAAATTTTAAAATACTTAATGTTTTGATTATAATGAGTAATATTAATATAGAAAACTATTCTTGCACTGGTCACAACAGTATTATATAAAGTTGGTTGGCACTTATAATTAAAAACAAAACACCACTTAACTTGAAAACCATGTTTCATAGTACATTTTAGTAGGAGGTGGTATTTAAAAGTTCTGAACCTAGCTCTGTGCTTATGTTTGGCCAAGAAAGTAGTTCCCTTTTACAGCAATGTACTACTTCCGGCACTTTTGTCTACTTTTCCAGATAACTTGTTCTGGTCAAAGTAAAGCACTTTCAACTTCATAATCAATCTTGTCCTTATTTTCAAAACAGTGACCTTTCAGCTTAAGCTTTCATCTTCTGAAATAAATCGAAGTTGGAAGGAATCAAGTGCAGTGATTGAGGCAGGTGAGGAAGGGGGATTGTGCTGTTGTAGTTGAGAAGCTTATGTCTCAAATTTACTATGAGCAGGTGCATTGTCATGATGAAACAGCCAATTGTCTTTTTCTTAGTTTAGGTTTTTCTCCTGATATCCTCCATTAGATGCCCCAGAACTTTCCAGTGAAACTGGGCATTGACTGTCTGGGCCTCAGGGATGGATGTATGGTGCACAATCCCATGACTGCCAAAGAAAATGCATTCCTGTCAACTTTTCAAAATTGTAATTTGGAATTTTTTTAATTAATAAGGAAGACTTAATAGACGTGATCCTTTTTAAATAATCAATAATTAAAATTGCATGATCCACAAGTAAAACAGTATAGTATCATAACTTGTAATTAGTCATCTTGCTCTCTATCTCTACCCTTAATATGTAGGGGTTATTGGCTACATGAAGTACATGGAAATTGGTTGTCTATCCAGATTTCTGTAATCATGCTTGTCATGCTCAAATTTACAAGTAGAGACATGATTTTTTTTTAACACACAACCTTTACCAGATACTTAATATATAATGATTAAAACTATAACTTAATGATTAAAAAATATTTAGAAACTGCTTACTAACAATTGTTAGCAAAAACTCAACTCCCAAAAATTCACTGTCCTTTTCATATGTAAATTATCATATAAATATTAAAAATGTCATAAATGTGCGATATACATCAATTTACAATACTAGAATAAAGTCTAACACACTGTCATATAGAAAGACTGTCCTTATAATCAGCGAAAATGTTAAGATACCTCTATAATGTTTAGAATTCTTGAATCTTCAGTCCATATGTGTGTTTTCAGTGTCCACGAGCCATACTTTTAGCAGTGGTATATATACTGATGCAGACCAATCAACAGATTTCAAAATTTGCTCTAAAGTATTAACGATGACTTATACAGACCTGTATTCAATGCTTGTTCAAAAGTACAATGTGAGACTAACTAATCCCAGCTAACTGGATTGAATACCAAAATCTTCAGATAATAGAGACTTTGACCTTACTAGTCTTAATAAAACTAGAAAAAACTTGAGAATAATGGGTGTTTTAAAATTCAGACATTGCACCAACTTTAATATTAGAATAGGCTTAACAGGTAACCTCTGTTAACATGAAAAACCTTACTGATAATTATGGTATCCCTTGAGGTATGGCACCTGTGAATGTGGTAGGCTTGGCTCCTGGTGTCATGAAACAAATTTTTTTTTATCCTATCACACACACCAAAATATTTTAAGGCTACTTCTACTTAGGACTAAATATAAAAAACATGTATATGGAGTATTTATACTAAGTATAATTGTAAAATATGTTCATGAAAGAGTGCTCACCAGAGCTAAGCCTTGAGGTCTGGGCTGTTTACACAAGCGCAACGTCTGAAATTAAAAGAGGTTGTTTAAGTAACAGTCTAATAATTTAAAGTATAATAGCAGTACTAATCGTTTTAAACAGGACCTTTTGCACCCTCCCCCTTTGCTGCTGCACTTGTTCTGTAAGACAGTCATATCACTTCCATTGGACATTTGGCCAGTCGCTGTAAAAATTGCATGTATCTATTTGTCAAATTGTAGATTGCTGGTGAAAAACAAATTCCACAATATGGCCTTCAAAGTGATGCCATCTTCTATTTCCGTTTCGCAAAGAGTTTTGCAAATTCTGCCACAGATGTTTCAGTACACTGTGTATCGGCTCCAATATAAGGATCTACAAAGTTCATGCTGTGGTTTACAGTGACATAGTGACATGATTAACATCCATTTGTTTGTAAATGCTTTCTAGTACTCACTAGTTATAATGATGCCGAGTAATATGTGGTCCCTGGTGATGAGTTTTAATGTTCTATAATCCCTTGTCTCTACTGGCACCAAAATACAATCACTTGATTCCCTTTTGATCTTGTCAGAGTCCTTTATTTTGTTTTCTATGGGTAATTTTTGCTTCAATAATTTTGACTGTTTTCCGTGGTCCCCAATTTTCTTGTCATACAAGTTGACCATGCTCACACACCTTAAGAAGATAGTTACACCAGTCACTGACAGTTCATCTGCACAAAATAGAGAAATGCCACTGTCTGTTTTTCAAGTACCCAATCAGCAACAAATGGAATTCTTCAAGCTTCGTTTGATTTGGTGTTATTTGTGAAACCTGGAAGCTCATGTAAGAGCATCCATTGCAGGTTCCTGCTTCTTTTATCTATTTTGATTTTTATACAAATTGACTTCTAACAAAGTGAAACTATAATTTTCATATATATTTTTAAAAAGTAAAGCATTACAGCCATAAAGCATAAAAATGGGGAACGTTTATTAAACATTTGGATAAGTAAAAGCTTGAAAAAATAAATCACTTAAAACAAAGGACGTGGAAAAATCTTATATTGTTAAGTTGGAACTAAAAAGGACTTAACATAGTTAATGTTATATTAATATGTACAATTATGTTTATATGATATAGCAAGAGTAGGGTATTATAGTGTGTAAGAATTTGAATATAAATTTGTTTGTAAATCACATGTGAACCAAAATATACCAAAATTATTACGAGGGTGGTCTGAAAAATTCTCGGCCTCGATCATTGACATCAGCTCTATAAGCATTTTTTTTTCTTAGGTTGGCATGTCTGTCATAACAATTCATGTGAAATTGTAAGTCAATCTATCACGTATTTTTTTGTATACAGCTATTTGAAGTAGCGTAATTGTGTATATTTTTTACAATGGATAAAATTGAATATCGTGGAGTGATAAAATTTTTTGTTAAAGAAGGTTTGATGCTGAATGAAATTCATTCGAAGTTCACAAAAGTTTATGGGGAATCTTCTCCTTCATTTTCGACAATTAAGAAATGGGCTGCCGCGTTTAAAAGTCGTATCAGCCTTGAAGATGATCCATGTGAGGATCGCCCAAAAAGTGCAACAACATCAGAAATCATCGAACAAATACACGATTTAGTATTGGATGACCGACGGATTAAAGTGTGTGAAATTGCTGATGCTGTGACCATTTCGAAAGAATGTGTAGGTTATGTTTTGCATGAAGAATTATTGCATATGAAAAAGCTTTGCACAAGATGGGTGCCGCGCATGCTCACAGCAGATCAAAAACACATTTGCATGAAAATCTGTGAACAGTGCTTGGAGCGTTTTTACAAAAATAAAACTGATTTTGTGTGTCGGTTTATTACTATGGATGAAACGTGGATTCACCATTACACACCAGCATCTAGGAGTCAAAACAGTGGACAGAAGCTGGCTGTTCAGTGCCAAAGAAAGCAAAGTCAGTCCCGTCAGCTGGAAAGGTCATGGCATCGGTGTTTTGGGATGCTAAAGGCATTTTGTTAATCAATTACCTCGAAAGGGGTAGAACAATAACCAGAGAATATTATTCTAATCTTTTAACTAAACTAGACAAACAAATTCATGAGAAAAGACCCGGTTTAGAGAAGAAAAAAATCATCTTTCATTACGACAATGCAACCGGCCAAAAAAGTGTTTTGGCAATGGGAAAATGAGAGATCTGCGCATCCACCCTATCCTCCAGCTCTGGCTCCCTCTGACTTTCATCTCTTTCCAAAACTCAACCACTTCCTCGCAGGAGAGCTATTTTCTTCTAATGAAGAGGTGATTGCAGCTGTACAGGGGTATTTTGCGGACCTTCCAGAGAATCACTACAGAGATGGGATAATGGCATTAGAGCATTGCTGGAACAAGTGTATTAGTCTTCAGGGAGATTATGTTGAAAAATAAAAACCCTTTTGAAATTATAAATTTGTTTTCTCATTGTTAGGCCGAGACTTTTCAGACCACTCTCGTACAACCAAGTCTCTACAACTTAACAAAATCTGAATAAACCAAAATGGATTTAACACGTGCTATAAATAACTTACTGAAAACAAAAATAGCTCTATAAACTATAATATTTTGAAAAATGAATCATAGTTTAATACATACATGACATTACAAATTTACAGACAACACAAAAAATCTTTACATTAAAATTCAAATTTATTATCAGTTGTAATTAAAAGCATTCAAACAAATTCAAAACAATTACATTTAAAAACAAAAAATGTGAAAAATTGTACTCAAATATTGCTACAATTACAGTTAGTGCACATATAATTACTTTTAATTTAATGTTAAACAGTAGTTCAAAAAAATTTTAATGGACTCCATTTGAAACAAATGTATGAAAATTGAAGTGTTCGTTAATTATGAAAATGTAAAAATTAACCCAAGAGGTCTTTAGAATAATCCATCAGTTATTATTAGTATAAAATGAAATAAAAAATAATTTACTTCACAAATTACCATTTTTAACGAAGTTGTGTTTGACTATAAAATTAATTTTTCTCAACAATGGAACGATTAAATTTCTCAAATTCTTTTTTTAGAATACTTCAATTTTCTTGGAATTTATACTATAATATTTAGCAATGGATTTTTAGTGCACATATTTAGGTTTGAAAGAAAGATCCTAAGACATGTTTATGGCCCGGTTAAAGAAGATGACAAATGAAGAATCAGAAATAACCAGGAGATAGATGAGCTATTGAATCACAAAGACATTGTAAGACTCATAAAAGCTCACTGAATACAATGGTTATGTCACCTAGAGCTGATGGGTCATCAGTGTATTCCAAAGAAAATTCTGATATGGTTTCTGCAGGTCTATAAAAGCAGAAAGAGGGGATGACCTAGGTTAAGACAGTTGGATGATGTGCTGCTAGATCTCAGAATAATAGTTGTGAGAGGTTACACTGAGATGGCAATGGACAAGAGACTTTCAAGAAGATTGGTGTTGGAAACCAGGCCTCATGTTGGGCTGTAGTGCTGAAGAAGATGAAGTGCATATATTTATAAAAAAATTAAACACCTATTTGTATTAAAAATGTATATATTTTATTAAGTAGACTAGAAACCATTATTGAGCCTCCAGGTGGTCTAGTGGCTAACGCGGGCGATTGATGTGCTCGTGGTCCCGGGTTCAATTCCCGGCGGAGGTTCCGTACGGCGTGCACTCAGCGTCGTGAGGCAAACTGAGTAGGCGCTGAGATAACAGCACCGCCTCCTTTATTATGTTTGTTGAGAATTGACGCCCAGAACAAGTGACTTTATAGGATTGTTGACAATTGGCCCCGAACAGTCGACTTTATATAAAATTACTTTATATAAATAAGCCAGATTCAGAGACATAGAGAGTGACGAAATAATCCAGAACCTAATACGAGAGGTTATGGAGGTTATGTTGACAAAACATAGTAAGTAGTAATTGTGTAACTAATTACAAGTAGAACGAAATAGTAATTCCAACATTTAAATTACAAAAATGGCAGAAAATAATAATAGCTTAGACATGGAAAATACAGCAACACAGTCAATTTTATTAGGAATAAATGCTAACTCAACACCCAAAACAATAGAAAATAAAATCTCGGAAGATTTATTTACATTGATTAGTGACAAATTCGAACAACAGAATCTGAAATTCGAGGACAAGTTTAACCAAATGAATAGTACGTTTAATGTAAAGTTAGACAGTTTCGAGAATGAGCTCAAGAAACAAAATAACTTACAAAATGTAAAATTAGATCAATTAGAGGAGAAATTAGACAAGAGAATTAATGAGATAGAGTTAGAAAATAAGAGTAGAGAAATAGACAAATTAGACGGAAACAAAGACAAGGTAAGTAGTACTGGAAATTATGATAAAATAAATAAAAATATGGTAATAGGAGATAATAGTGTGGATGTTGGTAGTGATAATGAAATTTTATGGGGAATAGAATATAATAATGATGGAATGATAAGGTGTGTTAAAGGGTTAAAGAGAGTGTGTAGAGAGAGAATAATTGTAAAAGAATTGCAGGGGTTAGATTTTTCCCTTAGTGGTGTATTTGGGGGCGATGTACATGTTTTTAGGAAGGACGAGAGTGCCTTCGATGTAGGTTTTGGAGACAAAAGGTCTGCAAATAGTTGTCCCTGGATTTTTTGTGCACCTGATAGGTGGTGCGAGAATAAAGTTGTAGTGTCCCCTGCATATATTGAGAGAGAGAATGTGATTTGGGGTTATGATAGGAGTTATTGTGAAAGAGAGTTGTGTGATAATTGGGAGATAGAGTTATATAGAGTAAATAGAAATTATGAAGAGTTGATAGAAAGGTTAGGTGGAGAGAGAAGTGATAAATATAATGAATACTTACCTTGGGGTGAAGCTGATATAGCAGCAGTGGGAGATGATGTTGATAAAGATGACTTTATAACTTACCTAATTATAACAGACTATACCAAAGGCGACATGACCATACTCGATCGTGACAAATTATATGAGATAGTAATATGGAATAAGCATATTAATTCAAATAGTATTGTGGAAATGTATGAAGAATTAGATAAGTATTATATTGATAGTAATAATATAAGACATTCAATATTAAACCATGTATATAGTTTTAAGATTCGACTATTATTTGACGATGGAGGGTAAACATTTTATTGTGTTTATAAACATTTAATTATGTGGACAGTGTTTTAAAATGGACTGTTTATGACTGATTATGGTAAATGATTAATGATAATGTGGATTGTATATTTTTGTGTATATTAATGTCAATGTATTTGTGTATTTTTGCTGTTGTGGATTTTATGTATTTTTTATGTAAACTATGTACTGTAGAAAAGTTTGATAATGATTATAAATGATATTATGAGATTCAGATTCTAATGGTTAATAAATGAAGCAGGTAATGTATTTGGATATGGAGATGTATTGTTGTTAGTAGATAAGTGATGAATTTTCTAGTGATATATTAAGGTGAAATGTTGTAAAAGAGTTTGGGTAATAATTATAAATAAGGGCAGTGGAGTTAGTTAAGCAGAGTTAATGGGAGTTAGTGAAAATAAGTGTTGAGATACAGATGATATATAAAGAGGTGTTAGGTATTTTAGGGACACAGTGGTTAGTGATTATATGTAGAGTTGAGTAATGTGAATGGTGTATATATATTTGTTGATGGTGATATTTTGTAATAAGGGTATTGGTGTAGGGAGTCTGCAACGAAAGGTGTTGGGACAGGAAGGGACCGTTGTGTGCCGGAAAGGGTTATCTGAAAGGGTCAGGAACCGATAAAGGAATGAGTTGGTAAGTGGGAACACACATACTAGTACAAAAAATGAGCGGTGCCAGAGGTTTTAAATGGGATTAGTGAAGGGGGTTATTATAGAGATATTGGTGTCATAATATGTTAATGGTTAGAAGCGGTTGTTAGTAGAAAAAAGAGGTGAGTAAGGTTAGATTGACAAATGCCAAAATAAGATATAGAGAATAATGGATAATAGAGAGTCACCCTAACTAGTAAGGATAAAAGTGTTAGAAAAAGGAAAATTCATGGTAGGAAGGTAATTGTAACAGAAAGGTAAGGATAAATTTGAAATTGTTGTATAGAATCTAATGAATGTTAAATAATAAAAGTTAATCGAGAATTGATGATAAAAATGTTATTAAGTTTGATACCAGTTATTTAAATGTAACGTGTTTAATGTAAATGTAACAATGTTAGTGTGTAATGTTTAATGTTTTATGATGTTTTATTGTTATTGGTAACGACGGTAACAAATGTTAAAGAATAGTAGATTTTAAATGTTGAAAGTATAAAGGTACCAATGGTGTTGAGCAAAATATAGTATGATATCAGTTGCAAAAGGTATAAAATGATTATAAGTTGAGTAATAAGATTTAAATAATAAACTTGTCTGCCATAGTAGTTGTAGGTTGAATTTTATAGTAATAGATAGGTGATGGTGTTTTGGGGAATATCAAAGAATTGTTTATGTATTGTGTTATTTATAGGGATATATATATATATATTTTTCTCTTAGGGAGTAGATTGATTTTAGTGTGGATGAAAAATCAGTTTTGAATTTGTTTTGGAGAGATTAATTAAACAAGCCAATGCCTCAGACACAAACCAATGCATCTAAAAGGAAACATATCAGTTGTAGATATGGGGGTATATCAGACCACTATTTTAAAATTTTGCATTCAATGTTTCAGAGTTTTGTGGTGTTGTGACCGCGGTCCTGAGCTGGCCAGAGCGTCAGAACAGGAGCGTTGAGTGCCTCATGGCCTTATGGTGTAGGGATCTCTCCAGAGAAGTCCAGTAAGGTCAGAGGGTGCGATCAGCATCATTGGACCAAGGGTAAGTGATGATAAATTTTGATATATTAACGTTACAGGGGGTTGTGGCGACATATCTGAACTGATCCTTTTAGAAAAGTGTGAATGAGTCAATGAAAGTTTTTGTTTCGACATAAAATCTTTCATTGAGGGGGTTTTGTGACAGTACAATAATCTCGATGTCAGAATTATGGTATGAGTGGTAACAAATTATCAGATTTTATTGTATCACACACACACATGCATGGAGAGAACAATTTCCTTTGTGAAGAGACAACTACGCATATTCAAATAGATCACCACGATTCCAAGGTCAGGAGCCGACGTGCAGAGATGAACGTATGAAATGGCCAGCCAAGTGGAAATAGATCGTAAATAGGCACTCTCATTGGTCCAGAAGACGGGACGTCATTAAAATAAGTGATGACCTAACGAACAATGACATGACAACAGGGCGGGAGCCAATTCCGAACAATAGACAATGACGTGGATGCGCTAACACATACACAAAATATGTGCTTTGCATCTTCCCAGTTCCTTACAACTCATCAAGATGTCTACACGCTAAATTTGTGGCTGGCACAGTTTCGCCAGTAAAAGTGTTCTTTTACTGATTTAAAATGTAATTAACAGTACAAGTAATGTAGCACAGTTAACTGCTACTTGAGATGTAATTAGATTCAGTGTAACAAGGGAACAAAAAGAGATTATGAGAGATGCCGATCACCTGGCCAAACGGAGAACATCGGAAGGGAGACCGCAACTAATAATCAGGAAAGTGCAAACTAATTAACTGTTATTCTTTGGTGAAAATGAGCTCTAAATATAAATCCAAAATTTACAAAAGGTACCGATCATATAACATGGGGGAAAGAGTGTGTGTGTGTGCGTAAGAATATGTTTGTACTCATAAATTATTAATCAGCAAATTCAGGCATTGGTTTCTGTCATTTATTAAAGAGAAATAATAACGAGAGAACTGCAGTCTCTTGGAGAGGTATGGTAATAAACCAGACATACCATCAAATAATGAAATTAGTGTACTCAGTATTGATAGAGGAGTAGAAATCACGTAGCTAGTGATGGTAAGACGCCATTTTGTTGTATTGTAATATGTAACTCAGAAAAGGTATGATATTAAATTCAGTATATGTCCACACTAAAGTTGTTCAAATCATTGTTTTGTATACCTCTCTTGTTTCTAAATCTTGCTGCAACGAAACCCTGGACCCTAGAGAAGAAATTCAATTGGAATCTAAATCATGCACTAAAACCAAGAAATTTATGGTAAGTAGATGTTTGTTTTTTTTATTGTATGTTATTACCATAAAATACAAGAATAAAATATGTGAAAAGTCGGATTGTTGACAAAAACAATTAATGTAATTAACTCAGTAAACTAAAGATAACAAATAGTGACAAAGAAGAAAATATAGAAGACAACATAATAATGTGATTAAACAAATGACCCAATAGATTTGGTAAGTAAGAGGACAAAACTAAAGTACAATGACATTCAGCATTAACAAAAGAATGAAGAATATAAATAAACACAAGCAAGGTAACAAACACAGAAGAATTAACAAATATGCCAAATAATGTGCCTAGTATATGTATTAACAGAAAATGAAACTAATAAAACCAGGAATCTACAGAATTAAGAAACAGCAAAGAGACATGGACATAGACAGACATTGCCACAGACAAACCATGACAAAAAACTCTTTATTCTAATAAAAGAATAGCATTAATTAAATAAATCAAAACCATGAAAGAAAATAATGAATGATAATTGATAAGAATAGAGTAATTATCTTAGTAAGAACAGTGTACCAGGCATGCTTTTAATACTGGCAAATTCAAATAAAATAACAAAAAAGAACCTATTAATCACCTGTAGACAGGTAGAAATCATAAAGAGATAGTAAATAATAATTAACAAGTGTAAAAGTGTCAAAAAATAACCTGTAAAACATTGAAACCAGATAGCCAAAACATAGACCATTGTTGTCTGAAATTGGACAGAAAAGTGTACACATTAAACACACTCAGAATTTCTATAATAATATAAACCAGTGAAGAACAATGTCATAAATGTGCAATATAATATGTATTACCACTATTATAGTATACAACGATTATTATGAAAAACTAATTTAACCAGAATTAAGGAAAATTTAGGTCACTGTCTGACCACACTAGCTGCAAGAAGTATTGGTGAATTATTATCAATAGCACATGTAATTATAAAATAACAACCATTGCAAAACAACCTTTACACTGTAAAGACAATTTAGACTTAAAAGAACCACATAAAGATGGGTATATCATTAATTCAGAATTAAATCCAAATGACATGGCATACTAAGACTATGAACAGTAAATGTTACATTAAAAACAAGCAAATAATTGTATTCTAATGAAAACTAAGCTGTCCATAAGTTGTAATGGACATCTTAGAATATGTATATCACCGTAAAAAAGTGAACAGGACAAATTATGTCAATAAATAAAGTAAATCTAACTGACCATGCTCTAGGCCATAGAAAGCATGGGTCAAATATAGTAATTTTATTAATCTTGGACAATCACTGTACTAATTATTATCATAAATGAACTTCAAAGGAACCATATGATGAAATGTAATCATAATTTGATTAATTTTAGTAATTAATCATGTAAAAATATATGAAAAACGTAATAGTCATAAGTAAGGAATTAACTTTCTTATTATTAAACTCACACGTCTTGTGAGGACTTATTTTACAGAACAGATTAATTGTGATAACATGATGTGATCATATTAAGTAATACTCATAACAAGGACGTTAAACCAATTTTAAAGGAATTATATTTATTTTGGAAAAAGCGAGAATACAACAAACGGAACTCTCCAACCCGAAGTCATTAACAAAATCAATTAATTCACAATGGGGTGACCTCGCTGGATAGAATGTCATCCTTTTTAACCAATGGAATCGATCAAAATCGACCGGGGGGTATGTGCTCCCGATATAGGAACAGCGAAAAAGAAAAATAATTTGTTTATTCTACCTCAGACTAGCGAAGCAATATGATGGCCAATTTCTGTGCGTGGATACAGTTGATTTCAAGAGATCAGCTGTGCTTGTAAACATAAACAGAAGGGACATCCTAACCTTCAAATTTTTTAGTGTCAAGTGTTTAACTAAAACGCTTATATTATAGCAAAATGCAATTGCCCAGTGTATAATAAAGTGGCAATTGAAGTGTATTAACAGAGAGTATAGTGTGGATTAATTATTAATGATAATTAATGAAAAAACAGAGATTTTCAGATAGTAAATTTTGAAACATGGAACCAACTATAATAGACTAACGAGGTTCATAGTGAACAAACAAACTGACAAATAGTCATTCATAACCATTGATGAACCCAATATAATTTATTTTTTTATAGAAATAAATAAGAAATTTATTCCAGATATTAAAAGTTATCGAACCCAGTCAAAATAAAATAATAAACTACCAAAGAGAGTTTAGACAAAGTATTGAATTCAAATGGTAGTCGATATAAACCACTAATTAATATTGAATGAACACTTATTAGGTGACAAACCATAATTGTTTGAACTACTAGAGTGCTACATAAGATGGATAATCATAATTGACAAACATTAAGTGAATTATTCTTTATTATACTGATGTAACCTTTTTTGAGATTTTAGATTAAGTGATACCCGATATTTTGGGATAGTTAATAATTTATTATAATCCAGTATGCCTGAAGTTGTTTTCATATTGACACTAGTCAATTTAATAACCATGTTCATTCTAGTATAAACCTTCGATGTTAATTTTATTTTTAAATGTTTGAATTAGTATGCCTAGAGGCAAGCCAGTGTTGATCACAGTCAATGTTACGACTGTAGGTTCATAATTTTGAAACCGTTTCAGGTAAAATTTTTATTGCAAAGATTAATTCGTTATGCATAAAGCAAGTTAAGGTTGACCATAGTCGACTATATTTATTAAATGGTAATGACTTATAAAACCAATTAATATGTTTATTGTTTATGATAATTAACTCCGCCTACTAAATGTTAAACAATAGCGCCGACATTTTTTCTTGTTTTTGTGTTTTGCAGGCTCAAAGGAACCACTGAAGAACTGTAAACATAATGAACCAAGGTTCTCGAATTATGTTGTAAATTTTATGTTCAGTATTTTAAATAATGTTCAAAACCCTGAGATTAAGAGCAATTTTAAAACAGTAAAGTCAGTGACTGATTAGGCAAACAGCCTATATTAAATTTTAAAAGTAGCCTAATGCTTGAATATTATCAAGATTGTTAATAAAAATTATAATTTATAACAGAAAAAAGAGTTGACGACTTATTATTACTTAGACAGTACAGTCACGAGCTGGATTCAGAAATACTTTCACAGGTGGCACTGTAGAACACTGACCCGATTATTTACGAATTGGTCAACCGTCGAGAACTTCAATTACAGTAAGTAAGTAACTTGTGTTTGTTTTAGCAGAAACAGAATCTGCGGCGATCTACGAATAACCACGGACTCCTGCGAGAGAACCAACCACAGTTCGTCGACAGCTTTTTTCACTACAGACTTTTTAATTTACACATCATTAGACAATTTACAAATTTCAATTAAAATAAATACTTTAAAATAGGACTGACGATTCCAAAACGTTACAACATAGATATTAAAAACAATTTTATTTTGGTTGTGAACTAAATTAAATGTGTACAGTGCTGTCCTTGCTAGTTTTACCAGTAAAATTTCAGTATTTTTACTGAATATATAAATTTGCTTAGTACTCTTACCACAATGTGCACAAAGAGCAGAACAGTATATGATCTTGCATTGTAAAATGTCACAAAAAATCACCTAATACAGCAGACATAAATTAATTAGATGTCAAAACTAAACTATGCAGTCCAATATGGGTAAACGTTTCAATGATAGCTAACGTCACAAGAATATTTTTTTTTTAATCAGACATTTCAAGTGTAGGAAATTCAGAAATCGGCCAAACTTTTTTATCAAACCTTGTACAACCTCCATACGTGTAGGCCTATTGATTTCTGGGGGAAATATAGAAACATTATTGGATAGCATCCACAATGAAACAAAAATGATGAGAAAAAGATAATACTGTGACTATTAGTGATGAGGTCAAAACAAAGTCGTAATGGCTTTGGTAAGTACAGTGACATACCTAGGCCACTGGAGGCCCGGGGTGAATTTCTTTCTAAGGCCCCCCTCACATAAGATGTGTGTGTTTATACTCCAGTTTATTTTTAAGTAATATATAGCGAAACACTTTACTATTATACATTTGTTTAAAAATCTAATTAGGCCTACTGTTGTTGCGGTTGAACTTGCTGTCCCCTCGCGTAGCTTGGGGATAACGGCTGTTCACACTTTAAACCATAGGCTGGGTTTAATTGAATGTAAAACGATAAAAGTGGACTGTATAAACGGTTTATTATAAAAAACAGATTAAATCATACTTATGCAATTCTGCAAATCCACGCGTGCCCGTATGACTATATTTTAATAATTTAGGTTAATTAGGGTTGAATTGATTATATAGTTAACATTTTGATGGCCGTGAAGTAAATTTGCGTAACACGTGTGCGGAATAGGCTGTTGCCTCCTGGAGCTCCGTGAGCTGACTGCTAGATTGGAAAGGGGGGGAGCGGAACGACCTTAAGCTCGTCCGGCCATAACGTGATATGCATGACGTGAGTCACAGGCGAATCATGATTTGTTTGAACACATTTTAAGTCTGAACGTACTGCCCGTCAAAAATCGAAGTTTATTCACCCATGACGCCAACAGCGGCTACATAAATTGGTTGTAACACATAATTGAATACAATATGTAAATTGCATGAATCGTATAAATCACATAAATTGAATACAATACATAAATTGAAAAAATACATGAATTGGAGGAGTATGCGAATTGAATAAAGTCCTCTGCACAAGGCAGCATTACTGAGGACCAGAAAAATAACACCCCTTCGCATAGAGTGAAACCCACACGAGAGTGACAACAATCCTTATTCGTTGGACACCGGTAAAGCACACAGCTTATGAATAGGTCGACACCAGGGGTGCCCACAGAGGGGGATCATAGCGCAAGTTGCGCATTGAGAATTTTTGGGGGGATTTTTTGGGTGTATTTTAAGGAGTTATGGGGGGGGATTTTTTCAAGAATAACATTTTAAATCCAACATTGATGGAAATTTTTACCGTGTTTGGCAACAAACTAAGATATATTAGTAAAAAACTAAAGCAATTGCATATCTTTATGATTGTTTTAACGAACTGGCAGCATAAATGTCTCTACCAGTACAACTAGTAGTAAATTTTGTTTTGGAATTTGGAAAACTGACCCTGGCAGCCTGCAGCAACATCCTGTCAATGAGTCAGAGGGTACGTGAATAATAAATCGTGAATATAAAAATGTGTGCGTGTGCTAAGCTTGTCGACCGGCGGGAAGTGGGGGGGACTTTTCAATTGGGGGGAGTGCTGAGACTTGGGGGGGATTTGGGCCTTGGGGGGGATGGGCACCCCTGGTCGACACAGTATACCATGGGGAGAGCGGACGTCAACGACGCGCACCAACTGGTCGTCGCCCATGAAAATCTTAGTGACTACACCCAAACTCCAGTGTAATGGAGGGGCGTTATCCTCTATAATTATGACCACACACCCCTCCGCGAGGTTCCCTTTGGGTGTTTGCCATTTATTACACTGTTGAAGCTGGTGCAGGTAGTCCTTGTACCACCTGCTCCAGATAGATTGTACAAATTTCTGCAGCAATTGCCAGCGTCGCAGTTGGTTGCATGGAGTGGCTGCAAGGTCAGGGAGGGCTGTCAAGGCCGAGCCAATTAAGAAGTGCCCAGGTGTAAGGGGCTGCGGATCCCTAGCATCAGAAGAGATGGCAGACAGAGGACGGGAATTCAAACACGCCTCAATTTGAGTAAGGATCGTGTTTAATTCCTCAAAGTTAAGAATGGTGGCGCCAATGGTGCGGCGCAGATGATGCTTGATGCTTTTTACACCACTCTCCCAAAGGCCGCCGAAGTGCGGTGAGGAGGGTGGAATGAACGACCACTTGAAACCTTGGGCAAGTGAGAATGAGTGGATACTCGTTTTTAAATTCCTCAGAGGTGAATAATTTGTATATAACTCGCGCAAAGTGGAACTCGCGGCTTTAAAATTATTGCCGTTGCCAGACATCATCTCCCCGGGAATGCCGCGGCGGGCAATGAATCGTCTAAAGTGTGACGATTTAAATTGTGACATTTACAGAATAAAAAAAAATTTAATTAATTATGGTTGCGTACAATTAACCATTTAAATCTCACAATAATAATAATAAAAACATGTAGGTACTAAGTGTGAATGGAAGAAGTAATTAATAAGGGCAAAGTATCCATAAAGAAAAGGCATATTGTAAATAATTATATGTTCATATTTAACCCTTTGCTTGCTATCAAGCGCCTACCTGTTGATACCGGACTCGACATGTTTTCCGAGTCTACTGTAATTAAAAATAATAGAGTAAACTAATGTTAATAATTAAAGTATCTGTAGACACAGATAGTAACTAAAACAATTAATTTAAATGATGTATTTTTATCTAGCGATAGTCAGTATAAATAAAAAAGTTTATTTAAAGAGAAACAGGAACTATATATGCTCGCGGAATAAACACCCCACTCTCTCTCATCATGTACAAGGGTAGCGGACGAAAAATCGCTCTCTTGCGATGACGCCCAGCAGTGCAGAGGCACGAGCAAAATGCTCTGTTCAAAAGTTATACAATTTGTTGTTAGTGTGGATTAATTAATTATTATTTTGTATTTTACTAACTGTTACAAAAAGTGTAACATGTAACGTTAACAAAAAGAAAATTCCAAAAACTTTGTAACAAGAAGAAAGATGTAACTACAAACGACGAGTGTTAATAAAGAAAAAACGATGACTGCAATCTTCACCGACGGACGAATCTTTTCAACATCTGACCTGTGGTCATGGACCATCTAAATGAGAACTCCAGTATACCCTACCGATGATGCAGTTCGAGACATCTGAGAATCGACGAGTATCGGCGTAGAAGACTCTACCTATCCTGCAGACGTATTAAGCCATGAACAACAGAGACCAGACCAAGACGAGGACGACGTTTTAGGACTCCCAAGACGGAACCACATGGAGGCGATTACTACATCCAAAAATAGAGGTGACTCGATAGCACGTCTATCGAGGAATAATGATAATAGTTTTGTAACACAATACTCTATTTAAGAGACTTTCAGAGACGATTGATTTTATAAGAATATAAAAACTTAAATTTGAGAATTTAATTGTAACTATTCAATATCATTCAATTGTAACAGTTTAGATATTAACGTAACGTAGTGTTATTAATACCATTCTTCTAATGGAATATATATAAAGCAAAAAGGTAAAAGTCTTGCAAGATAAAATTTTGAATTAAATATAATTAAAAGATTAGAGACTAAATACCAATGGTTACCCGGATCCGGAGGTATAGCTAGATAAATTTGTTGTGATCCCATATTCTAAATAAAGCATTTCACTTAATTTTAATAATTTAATTAATAATGTCATGGGATCTGTTCTTTGGAGTAAATGTTATATTTCAAATGTTTAATAAAGCCAGTCTTCTTGTTACACACATATACTGAGTATATAAATCAACAGTTTCACCTTCCCTGATTCCTTGTATGTCTTACTGTGTGTTGTTCTGATTTAAATTTCAGCTCGTCTCGAATAAGGCAGCCTGAAATAATTGGCAGAACCAATTATTTTGGGTTCCCTCTGTTATAACTCAAAAGAAGAGGTTATAAAAGGCGGCAATAAATGCCTCAGCAGTCAGGTCAGACACCAATTCCAAATGAATCGCCTTCCTAGCAAGACGGACAAACAAGCATATGTATGCCTTTGAGGTAGTCTTGGATCGTTGCCCGCCATGACGGATCACGATAGGGCCGCCGTAATCTACAGCAGACGAAGAAAAGGCCTTGGTCAATACCACTCTTGACGAAGGCAACTGACCAAGTTGCTGCGTTTGCTTGTGGGTTCTGAAGCGAAAGCATTTGATGCACTTACGGATGACAGAACTGACAACAATCTTGCCGTTCACGATCCAATAACTTTGACGAACAGAACTATGCGTTAACTGAACGCCCGCGTGAAGCAGCCTCGAATGCCCACCCTCTATTATTAATCTAGTGAGGTGGGCCTTTGGGTGCAGAATAATCTGATGCTTAGTATCGTAATGCAAATCGGAATGTTGGAGACGACCTCCAAACCGAAGTAACCCCTAATCGTCGATGAATGGATCAAGAGAGATAATTTTGCTAGATTTGGATAGATTGCCATTCTTTATCTCAAAGATCTCCTTGTGAAAGTATGTCAATTGAGATTGGCGTATAAAGAAATTTAAAGTGTTGTTTAATTCCTCCCTGGACAGTCGCAGGTCATGTCCCGAATCAGGGGAATTCGATCTCAGATTATAGATAAATCTGAAGCAATAGCTGTTAATGCGTATCAATCTCTGAAGAGTGGAACAGTCTTCACTTATATCGGTAGCGACGACGCTAGACATACATTCAAGAATTGCCGATTGTTTTTGTTCAGATTGGCACTCCCGTATGGTGGCCGAATCATTTGTGCTGAATTTGGGGTGGCGAATTGGATCTTGCAAAAACCATGCCGGACCAAGCCACCACAATTGGAAGTTCCGCAATTTGGATGACAACCACGAGATAGAATATCGGCGGGGTTATTCTGGGACTTCACATAACGCCAGTCAGCGTTATTGGAACCCTGCTGGATGTCAGCCACACGATTGGCAACGAAGGTCTTCCACCTGGAGGACTCACCGTGTATCCAGTGGAGGGCGACCATGGAGTCGGAGTACAAATGAATCTCATGAGCATGTATGTTCCATGCACGAATAACCTTTTGAAGCAAACGGACAAGCAGAAGACAACCGCATAGCTCAAGTCTGGGCAGTGTAATTTGTTTTAGGGGGGCTACCCTGGATTTCGAACACAGTAAATTAGATGAGACACGCCCATTATCATATACAATTCTTGCGTATACGCAACAAACATAACCCTCACAAGAAGCATCCGCGAACCCGTGAATTTGAAACGATCTTGTGTATGGGTTAGACTTTATGCAACGGTTCACATTAATCTTATTGACTAGCTTTAGTTTACTATACAATTCCCTCCATTTGGGGAGAAGAGAATCTGATAAGACCTCATCCCAATTCGTTTTTGCTTGCCAAAGCTGCTGCATGAAAAACTAGGGGACCAAGTAGACCCAACGGGTCATAAATTCCCGCAATTACTGAAAGAACAGTTCTTTTTGGTAAACGCCTCATGGCAAGGTTTGAGCGTTGTCTTAAAAAAAAACATATCGGAACTGTTGTTCCATAGTAGCCCTAAAGTGCTCACATTTTCACCCTTGTTTAGGGGTATGGCAGTGCCGCCTTGGTTTATGATTTCTTGGCTGTTGGAAGACCATTTGTGCAAGGGAAACCGATATTGTCAAAGTAATTCGCTTACATCCGACCTCAACCGTTTGAGCTCATCTATATCATCGCAGCCGGTAATTAAATCATCGACGTACAAGTCTTTATCAATAACTTGGCATGCAGAGGGAAACTGATAGAGGTTGTCATTCGAAACCTGGAATAGACACCTGGTAACAAGAAACGAAGCGCTGGCTGTCCCATAAGTCACAGTCCTGAGTACGAAATCTTTCAACTCCAAGTCGGGGGAATCCCGCCAAAGTATTCTTTGGAGGTTGCAATTGCTTGAATCGACCAAAATTTGTCTATACATCTTCTAGATGTCGAACGTTAAGCCATAGACGTGGGTCCTAAATCTGAGTATAATAGAAAAAATGTCCTGCTGTATTGTCGGCCCCACCAGTAGCGTATCATTAAGTGAACGGCCATTAGCGGATTTTGCGGACGCATCAAATTCCACGCGGAGCCTTGTAGTTAGACACATGAGTTCTTGAAAACCGAGTGGTTGGGGGGGGGCACCTTGGAGCGATGAACCAAATTGTCGCTGGGACTGAGTGATGACATGTGCCCCAGCAGTTGGTACTCCTTGATGAACTTGGAATAGTCATGCCTTAACCCAGGATTCCTCATGAGTTTACGCTCAAGAGTCTGAAAACGCTGTTTAGCATGGGCCAGCGAATCGCCCAGAGCCACATCACCAGCCCTACGGGGTAATCTAACAACAAATCTACCGTCACTATTTTTCAGCGAGTTATGCACAAAGTGTCCCTCACATGACTCGTCGGCAGCTAAGGGCAAATCAACAGGATACTCCTCGGCCTGTCAGAATTTCTCAACCATAGAAGTGAGCCCTTTATTGTCATTTCTCGCTATAAATGACGAAGCACGATAAGATTTAAATTTGAAAGGAAGATTTCCGGACACTATGTAACCCAGTCTAGTTTCCTGAAGAATGGGGAAGTTCCCGTCCCTGACAAATTTGCCGGGCTTAATCATATTTAAGAAGAATTGGGCGCCCAGCAGAACGTCAATGCTCGAAGACGTGCTGAAATTTGGGTCCGCTAAGAATATACTCTCGGGCAACCCCAACTGCGCAGGATCAAAAGATTCCGTGGGGAGATTGTCAGTAAGATTAGGCAGAATATTGAGCATTGTACGCTAAAATTTAATTTTTCGTACAGCGATTGTAAGGTGATAGTGGTGCTGTGGTGGAACCGACAGGACGCATTGTTGATGCCTATAATTGGCAACTCATTTTTTACACAGGTTCAATTTAAGTTTTTTGGCAAAGGCCTGTGTAATGAAATTCGCCTGGCTACCAGAGTCCAGTAAAATCCTGCAAAGGCGGGGTTTACCAGAATTGTCTAAGGTTTTGCATAACGCAGTAGACAATAGTATGTTCCTATTACTTTTTAGTTTGAGGGCACAGTAGGTGCCCTGTCCTGTGTGTATTAAGGAGTGATGCTTCTTATAGCAAATGTTACAAGTGTGCTTATTTTTACATTCATTTACAGAATGGCCCACCCGCAAGCAGTTAAAGCAGCATTTAGTTTTAATTAAAAACTCCTTACGTTTGTCAATGGTTAACCCCTCAAATTGTTTACACGTATATAAGTGGTGGTTAGCATTGCACATTGCACATTGAATGTTTTTAGAATTAGCATGATAGCTGACCACCTTGCCTTGTTTTGAATTGTTTACATATTTTATCAGTTGTTTATGCCTTGCTGAGTTGCCTGCCCGACCACTCTCGGAATCCGCCGTCACGGTTTCCAGCACCGATCTCCTATTGTTTAAAAACTTAATCAACCCTTCAAAATCGGGAAAGTTGATGTTAGAGAGTGACTACTTCCAATGTTTGGAAGTATTCGGGTCCAATTTCGACGCTAATAGCTGAGTGACAATAAGCTCATAAATATTTACGGGTAACGCCATAACCTTGAGCGCGTTTATGGTTGCGCTTATTTTATTAAGAAATTTAGATATGCTACCCACCGATTGCCTATCGATAGAATTGATTTTCAGTATATCTTCGACGTGGTGGATGCCAATAATTAGCTTATTGTCAAATCTAGTCGTGAGTAATCCTAGGGCTACGCCATAATTCTCACCAGTTATAGGCAGCGATTGTATAAATTGGAGCGCTTCACCCTTCAATGAATTGTGTAAATAATGCAACTTTCGTGAGTTGGTAAAATCCAAGCGAGAATCTACCAAGTCTTTGAATATGTGTATGTAGTGTTGCCACTCCATAACATTTCCGCTAAACTGTGGGATTTTAATGGAGTTGCGTGACATGAGCGAATCTTTCCGCTCTACTGTCGTTAGCAGTAGACTAGTATTAGAATTCTCAGTAAGATTAGTCGAGAATTTTTCTATATGGTTGTGCAGTTTGCACTCGATTGTACATAAATCATCTTCGACCTGGATTCGATCGCTATCCGCGTCAAAAACAGCGTCCTCGGACGCCTCGAGTTCGGATTGAATTGTGTCATATTTGCGCTGGAGCTCCGCCGGCGACCTTAATTTGACATGCAACGCATGGACGTTATTTTTTGTTATGTCAAAAGCATCCGCGAAAATATTAATTCTTGTTATTGAGGCCTTAATAACGGCCCTTTGCCTTATGAGATGTTTGCTTTCGGCCATATTGAGCGTATTAAGACGTGGAACTAAAGTAGAACAGGCAACTCAGTTCTCAGCAATATAACTACGTATAAATAATTAAATAGAATAATTGCAAACAAATAATACAACATAACATAATAAGTGACTAATAGTTCAAACCATAACATGGCAAAAACATCTTACTTGAATTTCCACTGATTCGAGATAATAAGTTACATACGGTTGTAGAGATTATCAGCTGATGGCGGATAAGAGTTAACCAGGATGACGTAATTGCCGTTGAGTAAAACAGGTTGTTATCTCTTGATAGCGGCAGCTCGTGACGTCGGATTTCTGCAATGCGGCGAAATAAAGATGCGTCTCCTGCGTAGGCGTGTCGTACCTGTCCAATTCTGTCTGCGCTGCATGTAATAGATTGTCCGGTAGACACTTGCGAACTTATTGAGAACCACAATTTTACGCATTTGATTTACAAGTTAAATGATTTTGCGGAACTTAGGCATAACAGTTTCAATGCCCGAATAATACTCGGACGCATACAGCTATGCCGCACTAATATCCGAAAACGAGCACGCACTAATTCCCTTACGAAGCTTAAAGTCCGTCACTCCCAACTGCTCCAACTGCTCGTAAGTTTTTTATGCACCTTGTGATCGAAATTAAATCCGGCCCTGGTGGACCATATGTTGCGGTTGAACTTGCTGTCCCCTCGCGTAGCTTGGAGTTAACGGCTGTTCACACTTTAAACCAAAGGCTGGGTTTAATTGAATGTAAACGATAAAAGTGGACTGTATAAACGGTTTATTATAAACAACAGATTAAATCATACTTATGCGATTCTGCGAATCCGCGCATGCCTGTACGACTGCATATCTACTAATTTAGGTTAATTAAGGTTGAATTGATTATATATTTAACATATTGACGGCCGTGAAGTAAATTTGCGTAACACCATTACGCCCTGTATATAAGGGGTAATTGGCCTCCTTGTCTTTTATAGACAAAGGAGGCCAACAGGCTGCACAATGACGTCATCAAATGAAGGCTGTAATATAACCTTTATATACACGCGTACGTTTCTGTATTTTAACATTACGCGCCTAACAAAAAAAAAACTTGTTAAACATTTGACAGTTTGGTTCCAATGAAAATATTTCTTAAATTATTTCTACAATTTTCGTAATAACAACAAATAAAAAGTATGTATTTAAAAACACTATTATAATATACACCTTTCATATTTTTCATGGTTTTCTTTCACATACAGGAAGATTACAAAAACGTTTAGGCCTACAAACATTTTCTAAATACACTCTAAGTACACTAATACACGTTACTGATAAACGTTTTACACATACATACATACACTGTGCACTGTCTCTTGCTGTATATTATAATGATGCTAGAGTACGTAACTTCTTACTTTTATTTCTTCTGCCCAGATTGTCATTCCATTTGCCACAGTAATTTTTCAATAATGTATTTACACTACAATTAATTAAAATATTTACAATATAGTCATCACTATGATTCTTGCATCCAGAAAATTTTGATAAAAAGCCATTCTCTGTAACATACTCTACAATTAACTTGCACAAAAACATTCTTTTATTATATACATTTAAAAAATCATTTTCATAGTCTTGCAGTATTTTGTTACAAAAAATGTAGGTATGAAGGACTAACTGAACAACATTATCTACTGGATATAACAAACCACCTCTGGTTAGGTTTTTAATAAGTGTGTATTTATCTTCTACAAGTAGTTCATCAGTGAGCACTAATTTAACTTTGCAACAGTCACACTTCATTTTTTCAAAACTATGTAACAACAGTATCCAGCTAAGTAAGTTATTACAGGCATATCATTCTGAACCTCCTCAACATCACATACATCAATAGTAATCTCAGGCCAGAATGAAATATTTGACTGTTCTTCCTGTACTAATTCTGAATCCTCATGAAATGACATTACTTGCACAATCCCAAAATATTTTGATTTTAGTTTTAATAGTGACTGAATTCTAAGTTTTTTTTCTGATTCATAGAGTTGACGAATAGAAATGTTATACTGTCCACTTGCAAGCTGCCTGTATTTTTCAAATCTGTGTTCAAGTAAATCTGTTTGAAACTTCCCATATAATATAATAAATATTTCATTTTAAGTTCTTCAAAACAAAATTTGGTTACTTCAATCATTCCATAAATTGTGTGACTTGAGGCAGCATGTGTCCGAGATATCAATCTGTGAGAAAAATTTCCTAATTTCCAAACATCAAGCCAATTTCAACATTTTTTCCAAAAATTCTAATTTAGGATCTGATGAATTTGTTGCTACAACAGGCTCTTGATATACAACCTTTAAACGTTGCCCCTTGTGAGGAGTTTTTACATTTACAATTTTCCACCATGTAAGAATAACATTAATAAAGTCTGTAGTGTCCTTAGAGTTATTGATGCTGCTACCAAAGTGGAGTAATGCTTGCATAACATAAGGATTCAATATTTTTAATGCTAATTTCACATGTTGTCTTTCAAGGACTGATGGAAAGAGAGCTTTTAAATTTAAAGAATATCCATATTTCAACAACTTATCATGCTCAAGTTCATGCAGACGTTTTAAGCCTTGGAAAGTAGCAAGTTTTTCAGTTCCAGTTTCAAAGTCTGGAAAGGTTAGTTCTTGATATGGTTTAGAATTCAACCAGTTGTTTCTAAAACATTTCAAGAGATGCACAGAATCAAATATATAAAACAATGGTCTCTTGTTATCAACAGGATGTGGATAAACTATGCTTAACTTTTTCTCTTTTGAAAAATTGTTCATTGCTTTACTGTTTATTGCATTGTTCACTCACTACACAAAACACTTTATACCCTGTTTCCTCTAAATTGATTATTAGATCTTTTATAAATATACACAACATGTTATGATCAAGTCTTGATGTAGGACATATGTTTACTACCTCTTTAAAATCTGATAAAATACTGTTTATCATAAATACATAGGTAGAAGTGGCCAAAGATTTATTATTGCAAGCAGTTCCTACAATATTTCCTCCATTGTAGTCTAAATATGGCTGAATGTGAATTTCATCCATTAATAAAACAACAAATTTTTCATGATCACTTATGTATTTATATATGTTTCTAGCATATGTGAAAAGTGACTTCTTATCTTCAGACGTAGGGTCACTTAATAATTTATTACAGACGGTTATAATGCTCTCTGGATGTGGAAATATAAGACAGTTTGAATGTCGTAAGAATCTGTATGCATGAGGACTAATTGTGTAGAGGATGGAGGCTATAATCATTGTGTTTGCAGAATATCTTTATCTTTCTTTACGTAAAGTATGCAATTTCAGCTGCTCAAAATTTTAATCTAAACCAGTGTAACCATCTTTTATAATACTCTCTAGAATACTTAAGATATGCTGAAGTGTCATTATCACTTTGTTTCAAAACTTCCTTTTTGTCCAAATTGTCAGATGTAATATTACTATTAGGTAAAGTGCAAGGATATTCAAGTGTGTAAGAATCTATTGTTTTAATTAAATCTTTCAGCTCATTCAAATTATTTGTTGTGAATGGAGTTTTAATTTTTTTACATAATATAGGAATGTCATTACCATGAAGAAACGTCTCTAGTTTTAAATAATTATTTATAACTATAGAATAAGTTATAACTGGCCCTAGATGGTATTTTATTTTCAGTAATGAAACTTTATCTTTATCAATAACTTTAAACCAACCTTCTGGTAAATCTAATGAATTAAATGTAGTTTGAAACTCATTAATATTTGTATAGCATGTTGCTTTCTGATATGCTAAATATTCTTGCTTACTGAGTCTAAGTACTTCATGTAATTGTTGTTGTTCAATTAGTTCTAATTTTTCATCTTTACTTTTACGAACAGTAATAGATTTTGAATAATAATCAGGACAGTTAGGGAAAACACTTGGAACTGCATCTGCTTTAAGCCTAGGATACTTTAAAGGTACACTTATAACTTGTCCTGTCTTAGGATCTTGATGACTTACATTCCAGACTATGTGATCTTTATGAAAGTGTGACTCACATCCTTTGTGTATTTAGTTGTGTATTGCGTGTAAAATCAACTCTGGGTATAGCAGCAATCCATTTTCTGCAAAGATCTGTCTAATGGAAAACTAAATACATGCACCTTATATTCACTAGTGTAATTGCCCTTACAGCCTGGCACACAACACTTGTTAGGCATATTGTCATAATACTTAATGCTTAAATAACACTGTAGATACACAGCCTGGCACACACCGCTTGTTAGGATATTTTCACAGTAACTTAACACTTAAACAACACTGTAGATATGCATCTAGATATTTTAATTGTCACCAGAAACCTTGAACCCAACCAATAAACCAAATTATTAATATTTCAATTAGTTTACAACGTAAAAATCACACTGTACATATATAAGAACAACTTACTGTGTAAACAAAAATAAAGAAACAACACTCAAATAAGTTTATATTCACACTCAGAACTATTAACCAGCGATCAACAAACAATAATCGCTGTTAAACACACAAAAATAAACCGAATAGAAAAAATAAACACTCCTGGAAACATAACTTATTTTAACCACGCTACCAGCTTTCACTAAAACATTAAACAACATGGCTGAGTCACAGGGTACGGAGGCCAATCCACAGCCATCTTGAAGTGACGTCAGGCCTTCAGTGATGTCACAGCCATGAGGCTTGCTGAAGTTGTGAAGGTACCGGTAACACATGCGTGGAATAGGCTGTTGCCTCCTGGAGCTCCATGAGCTGACTGCTAGATTGGAAAGGGGGGAAACGACCTTAGCTCGTCCGGCCATAACGTGATATGCAGCCGATGTCACAGGCGAATCATGGTTTGAACACATTTTAAGTCTGAACAACTGTATTACTAATCTACTTATCTAATTACTGTATTGATAAATTTACTTAGGAAACTTTATAAGAATCTGTGGTACCGGTAGTCTAATGTTTGAATAAAAAAATCCACTTTCATATTGTAAATACAAAGTTTAAAGAAATAATATAAGTAGTATTATTTATATACTGCAAATCAAATTTATCTATCATTGCTGCAAACAATAATTGGCATTTTTTTCAAGTCAGTTAGCAGTTGTCTTCAATGTCACTCACAGTTTTGTTCACTCACGCAATATGTGATGCACTTTTTGTGACTTCATTCATTCGAGTAACTGACCTGATTTTTGCACTCTGAATTAGCCACTGTTTGGTAATCACTTTGATGAGAGGTTTTCAATAAAATGTTGATGTCTTAAAACTTAATTTTTCAAATCTGGAGGCCCCCTACTGGACCTGGGGCGGAGCGCCTCAAGTAAACTGATTGAAAGATACAAGGTAAATAAACCGAGTAACTCTCACAGGGCCTATGGAAAAAAGAAGGTCGCATGTTAGATATAATCGGGGAAATGGAATTGAAATTCCAGTAGTTCAGGGCAGCTGACTGAAGAGCTATCAATAAGGATTCTTAGGATAGCAAATGTGGTATCAGTACTGGTTATAGAAATGTTATATTCTTAATAAATAAATGAGTATATTTTACAAGAAAAATTTACAATTAAAGCAATATATACTTGAAAAATGATAACTTTATACTCCTGTGGCATCACAACATAAGCTGAATGTTTCAACCTGAGAGTGTTACAAATTATTTCAAAATGAATGACATTAAATATGTATGTTAAATGGTATCAACTCAAAAATAATTTTTTATATCTACTAGTCATTGTTACTTATGTATGTTGTCAGTACCTGCTGTTTAGAACACTTTTGTTTTCTCATAAAGCATCTATCACATGTTACATGTGTTAACTTTTTAGTAAAACGTTTTTAGGTGTAAATACCATTTTGTAACAAATGTTAAGATAATCTGCATGATTTTTGTTTATTCTTTAAAACTCAAATTTTTGGAAAAATACTTATTTTTCATTTTGAATTGAATTATAGATATTAAAACACTATGTAATTATGATATTCACAAATATTGCAATAACACAATTAACAGCAATTATGGCAATAGAAAGATTTGAATGTTAAGCTTGCCTTTGAATTTTGCCAGATGTTAACATGTAGTTTAATTACATTTACAATATCTAAGAAATATGAATTGATCGTTCAATGCATAACTCCATTGTAACGGGACAAACTATGGGATATATTTTAATACCTTAATAAGTGTAATAATGTGGAGTCACCCACACAGAGCCCCGGTTTTGATAACAAAACGTAACTTTTGTAAACACCCAGTGGTCAGTCTGTGAATAAGCCAGGCGAGGTGCGATGTAATCTGGAGCATTGGAATGTGTACGAGCGTGCGTGTGTCGACTTTGACAGAGTGAAGAGCACGTACAAAGTCTCCTTGCTGCCGTCTACGAGATTACGAGAAATCACGAGACGTTCGTCGGCCAATCAAATACCAAGTAGCCGAGCCCAGAGGGACGCTCGCCATTTTTGAGACGAGGCAGTCGGCGTCTAAACTTGGAACCGTGCAGTTGCGTTAGAGCGCGGTTCACCAAAAACAGTATTCAGGACAATGTAAACCGACCGGCCGAAATCCAGTAAAATTGTAAAAATGTGATAATATATAGTAATAAACATAGTGTAAAGTGCAACAACACCATCAGCAGGACAGTATTCAAAATTACTAAACGGTTAAAATTTACTTTTCGGACGTTTAAGTGAAAAGCAGTGTTGGCGTAACAACGAAGCAATGAGAAGGATGAGTACTCTTCAAAATTAATAACCCTAGATCCATTATACATAGACCCACTAAAATGTATCAATATTATAATATGGTAACAAAGAGATCTCGAATTTTATGGGGGTGACGAGTATGAGAGAGAGAGTGAGCGAAGTGCTGGATTGCCTTATAGAATGAAAATATAGCTATTTGATAATTAAGTTCCTTTATATTTGTTTTGTTTTGAGAGATGAATAAGAGCACGTAATAACCTTGAGAAAGAAAGTAAAGAGTAAGGAAGTAAAAAATTATTTAGAACAGTTGCTTATTCTATAAGTAAAGTAACCAATGTTTTTGGGAAATGTATAAGAATTAAAGAAAAACAATTTTGTAAAGAACAGAAGAAGAAAGAGAAAGAAAGTATGTGGGAGATAATTTTAATAAACAAAGTTGGTTAAATGTAGTAAATGAGAGTTAATATTATTTATGTAACAAAACCCAATAACCACTCTTACAGGTCACGAGTTCGCGTATAAGACCCTGGACCACGTGCAGGTAAGAATTTTGGAAATTGTGAATTTTAGGTATTTTATGGTTTAATAAATTTATTAAAAAAGTAGTAGTAACTTTACAGTGGCACCCGAACAGGGACGGTTTGTACAAATTTATATTGTACAGGCTCTGCTTACTTGTGAATGTAAGAAGGGTTATTGGAGGTTAAGTTATTACGTATAAATTAAGTACAAATACATGATGTTATGTTATGCTATAGTTAAGTGAGTGATAAAATAATTTTAAGTGTGAGTTTTTTAGTATATGAAAATTTCATAAAATATAGAAAATACAGAGAGTAAAATAAATGAAACTGACGGAACCGTCAGCGATGAAGCTGAAAATAAGTCAATGTTTGTAAACAAAGAAAATATGTCAACCGAGTCAGCTGATAGGAGCGACTCAGGAATCCAAACAGCTTTAATGCTAACAAATGAAAGTAATTTTACTAAATCAAAAATAATGGATGAAGTTGAAATTATTTCAACGCCAATTTCAATTAGTCAAAATAAGAAAGCTGATGACAGTGGTATGTTAAAAGATATGTATAGTATAATATGTAGTATGAAAGAAAGTTCAGAAAAGCAACACACAGTGTTAAATAATAAGTTTGATATCAAATTTAAGGAACAAAATATCAAATTAAACGAAATAAATACCAGTATAGTAAAGCAGTTTAATGAACGTTGTGATGAGTTCATCGAGTCACAAAAACAAAGTATTGAGAAAATGAGAGAGGGGAGAACAGATATAGGTAAGTGTGATATAAATGAAAATAACGAAGTGACAGAACACGTTGGTGTCAATACAGGTGAGAATAATGGGGAGATAAGTACGAATAATAACGAAGAAGAAATTAACGAGGTAAGTAATAGTAAAAACTATAAAAATGGAGTGAGATAGTGTTGAATATTAGTGAAAATGAGAGTGGGAGGTTATTTGGGGTTAGTAACGAAGTGTTAGTGAGTGTTGATGAGATTGAGTGTGAAGAGAGGTTAGGTTGGCAAAGGGCAAAATTTCCCTGTTGCTAAATCTCACTGTTTAGTTCACAGTCTACACAGTCACTTTTATTTGTGCAAATCTCACATACACATTCTTCATCAAAGTCTTCACCGAGATCAGAGAACCAATCAATACAATATAGATAAATTCCTTCTTCAGACATAATATGGTTACAATTGTGACAAGTCATTTTTCATAACAAAAAGAAAGAATGAACAAACAATTTAGGTTAGCTAAGCACGATGTACTATAATAAAAGTAGACCAGAAACTGTTTGTGTTCATAGTAAGTAGTATCTTAAAGAAAAAACATAACATTACTAGTACTATAACTGAAGGGATTGTACATGAATGGTTGTAATAATTTAAGCAGAAACTGTGAAAATGTACTGGTATGTTAGTAGCCTGTGACATGTGTTCTGTATGGAACAGACCAGTATGTTTCTACCACTCAAAGGATTAAAATACAGCCACAGTTGAATTGTTCTGGAACAGAGTATTTGCAGAGGCGGCTCACTCATAAGGGCACATGGTCACGTGTCCCACCAGAAAATCACGAAATAAATAAACATTGTAGAAACGTCCTCGTTTCAAATGATAGCAATAGGTTGTAACAGTGAGAAGTCTGGAGAAATGTGGCAACGCGAAAACAAATGTGGCAACATAGCGACGGTCACAGAGACGTTGTGACCCAGATAGGACTACTCCCTTCCACTTCTTAACTCTCTTGTGGTGGGAGAGCGTAATGCTAAATTCCCATAGCGTTCGGTCACACTAGCCTATGTGACCAGAAACTAACAGTCTTCAAGTAGTACCACTCTGAATCCTGTAGGTGCGCCACATTACTGCAACTAACGGATATGAATCGGAGCTATTTAGTAGACTATTACATTTTACCGCCATCTGAGCTGTGTTATAATACTGTACTAATAATTACTGTTACTTTCTTAGTATATAATGTTACGAAATAATGTTGTTATAATGTTTCTATCGTGAATATGATTATAATAATTTTTGCGATTTTATATAATTTTAAATTATATTCTCATTGAAGGAAATATTAAAATAAAATGTGTACCTAGAGCGGTTATGTTATGTGCTACACGATAATTGTTGTGGCAGTGCTTATAGTAATTGTATAAATTGTAGTGTTACAAGTGGTTTTCAGTAATCAGTGTTACACACGCGTGTAAATAACGGTGTTGAAAATATTCAAGTGTCGGTATTTTGTGTGCTTGTATAAATCTCTGAGACAAAATGAATGATGTCAAGTATTTACAGAGTAAAACTTTGTGCTATGAAGATAGGTTAATAGCAAAACAATTGGGTCCACCAAGACCGCAGTTGTCTATCAACCAAGTGTTTAAGGACAAAAACAGAACCTATAATAGAACTTTAAATACCACAGTGTACGAAAAATGGGAATGGATGTGCGGATGCCCCACAATCAATGCTTTATTTTGCTTTGCTTGTCTTCTGTTTGGCGGTGAAGACACGTGGACTAAGTCGGGCGTTAAAGATCTGAAACATTTACCAGAAAAGAGTAAGAAGCATTCGCTGCCTAAATGTCATTTAGACAATGAAATGAGTTTAGCCGTGCTAGGTATTGTAAATATTAGGTTGCAACTCTATGATGGTTACAGAATTTCTGTTCGTAAATATAACGAACTTGTAGACAAGAACAGATACATCTTGTCTCGAATAATTGATGCGATTAAATTTTGTGGGGAATTTGAATTAGCTTTACGTGGCCACGATGAAACGGAAGAAGCAGACAACAATCCAGGGATTTTTAAAGGACTAATCAATTATACTGCAGCACTTGACAGTGTTTTGAAAGATCATTTAGAAAATTCAACAGTGTTTAAAGGAACCTCGAAAACAATTCAGAACAAACTTTTAGATGCCATTTTGTCAGTGTGTCGAAAAAATATTGTGACTGAAATTTCTACGATAGACTTCATATCACTTCAGGCTGATGAAACAACTGACAGTTCGTGAAAAACACAGATGGCACTGATTTTGAGATATCTCATTGAAGGGAGAAAAATTGAAAGGTTTTGGGGTTTTTTGAAGTCCCTTTTGATAAAAGTGCTCGAAGTTTAGCCTCGACAATTTTAGGACAGTTGGAAGTAATAGGAATAGACAAGTCCCCGGAAAAACTAATTTGTCAGACTTACGATGGTGCATCTGTTATGAGTGGTCAGAAAGGAGGGGTCCAGTGTTTGGTTAAAGAGAAGTATCCAAATGCAAATTTTATTCGTTGTTATGCCCATCAAGGGAATCTGATTCTTCAAAACTCAACATCGTCTTCCTCCCAGAGTAGAATATTTTTTCAAGACCTGCAAGGAATAGGACCATATTTTTCAAGATCTCCAAAGAGGATGGATTATTTAGTAGAAATTGTAAAAAAAAAAATTGGGTCTGTGCCTCCTACAAGATGGTACTTTCAACACAGGGCTGATAATACTGTGTTTGAACATAAAGATAATCTAATAAAATGTTTTGAACACATTAGGGACATAGAGATTTCTGACAAAAGTGCTTCTAGCCAGGCTGCAGGATTTGTACGAACTTTGAGGGATCCTCAGTTCATTTTCTGGTTGACTTTTTCCACAAAATAATGCCTCATGTGGCGATTTTCTTTGATTGCATTCAACAAAGAAACATTGATGCAATAAAAATGAGAACATTTGTTAAACATTTTGTGAGTGCAGTGGTAATTCGTAAGACCTATGAAGACAGTGAAGTGTCTGTAAGTGAGCCTGTGACTAAGAGACAGTGTGTTGAACAATTAAGTAATAGGAGCAATTGTGTGGCCGCTTTGGAAGTATGTGATATGATTGTGAACAATATTAATGAAAGATTTCAATTTTTAGATCATTTATGTGTTTCCAAATTGTTTTTGGTTGAAAAGTTCCCACAGTACTGTGTTGAGTTTCCGGAAAATGATTTTCAGACTACAATTAAATTTTATCCCACAATAAATGGTCCGAAACTGAGAACCGAACTAGAAGTGTTATACAGTCGTGAAGATTTACGTATTGCTTCTGGTTCTACACCCTTATTACAGTTTTTCATTGATAATAACATGTTTCGTACCTTCTCAGAGTGTGTGACTATTTTAAAGATAATTGTTACCATACCGATGACAACTGTTGAAAGTGAAAGGTGCTTTTCTACATTGAAAAGAATAAAAACATTTTTAAGAAATTCCATGGACACTGATAGACTGAATGCATTGGCTATGCTATCCACAGAAAAAAAATGATTCATGGAATTCAAGATTTCAACAAACAAGTGATAGACGAATTCGCTACATCTAAAAATAGGAGAATGGAATTGTTACACAAAAAGTGAAATACCAGGTAAGACATTCTATATTTTTTTACCTAAGTACTAATTACCGCGAATGGTGGCCCACCTTAGATCCTCCCCACTGTGTGCCCCTCCCATTTCATTACTCACGAGCCGCCACTGAGTATTTGTAAGTTACAAGAATGCACAATTCTCTTTGCTTCACTTGGCGACATTCCATCTTTTTTTATTGCTAAGAGAACTTATGTCACTAAGAGTAGAATAGCCCAGGTGAATACCACCTGATGCTAAAACTAGGTTGGAATTACAAATAAGAAGGCCCCAATACTTCCACTTAGAAAATTCTGAACCAAAACCCAAAAGCCCTTGTGTCGCCACCACATTTTGACAGGCGGAACGTGGAAACCGCAACACTGTCGCCATGGAAACAACTTAAAAATAGCAAACTTTCCCTTAACAGAAGTTCCAAATTCATGAGACAAACTCGTTGAGCACAGGTTAGGTTAAGTTGAGGTGACATAGTAATAACTTAACACATAAACATTGCTATTCTAATAAATTTCTTTATTAATACAAATTGAACTGCATTTGCTGACCATTGTTAGTATGTAATTTAGTTACACCCCTTCTGTACTCCCAATTTGCAACCAATCTGATTTTGTGTATTATTACATACATAATAATATTCTAATTTCTACAAAGATTACTGCATGAATGTCTTTAGAAAACTTCTATTTAATTTTGTATAAACTTATTACTAGATGATCAATCATTGCAAAACAAGTACTTTTTATTTTTATTTACTTTCTCTCCCACACTCTCTCTGATGTTCTGAATAGAGTTTATGTCATCATTATTCTTTTCTTTTTTGTGGCCAAAATTCCCCACTTCTACTACTTATCTGTTTATTTACTGGTGTTGTATTGTCCTGCAAGATTCTCTGTCCTTTCGTGCACAACACGTGGCCGTATTTCACACTTAACAAATACTCTGTACAGCTGAGTACAGAACTGCATTTTTAAAGTGCGCACTGCTGAAAATGTTTGTGAGACGACTGTAATACTTTTAATTACATTTCATCCGAGGCACTATTGACAACGTTTCACTCCACTACATTTTTATACCATGGTCCAGATTCTGTGAGCGAGACACAGTCACTGGCGTTTGCTGTCTCTCTTTCTCTCTCTCGCAGTTTTAACTGCGACTTCCGATAATACTTTTACAAACTTTTATAAAACTTTCAATTACATTTTCTAACCGTGACACTACTGTACAGACAGTATTTTATTCCGCTGTTTACATCTGTGTACCGATGCACAGCCTTCGTGATCTCGGCGCAGTCGCTGGCATCCGTTGTCTTCAGCGTTGAACTTGTGACTGATTGCACGTGGCTGGGCGTCTCTCTATCCTGTTCTCACACGGAACTGGTTTTTTGCCATCTCTCCAGTGAGAAAATTGGCAGGCATGAGCTCCTTTTCCCCTAATGTGAGAACACAAAGTGTGTGAAATTACTTCTGAGCAGTGAGCACGTACACCCATTAAAGAATTACGCACTTCCCTCGGTCCGAAGTTCTGTTTCACAACCATGAAAATCTGTTTTTGGTTAAGCTTAACAAAATGTACCATTACAAGGTTGTCGTCCCTTAGCAAGCTTTTAAGTATCATTGTTTAAGATTGGGAAGGTCTAAAACAGATTTTCCAAAAAATTATGATGATCCAGAATTAGATGAAATGTCAATACAAACCTTTGTGTAAAGGTTTATACACAAACGTCAATTTAAAATTTTTGAATGTGCCATGCTGTCTGATATATTTAATGTTAATGGTATATTTGAAGTTGGCAAAATTTTACTCAACTTACAAAAAAAAAAGTTCGTTACCGTATGAGAGAACTTACAAAACATTTCAAAATATTTTTGGTAGAGGAAATTACTGAAGGTCCAGGAATGAATGATCTCAACTTCAAACAAAAGAAGAAATATATTCGAAATGTAAGGTGCTCTTTTATGAAATTTTGGACATCATTATAATGGAAATTAAGATTTCAGGACATAACAAAACTACAGTTACATTCTCTTGGAGACATCAAGAAATTTGAACACTTTTCAAAACAGTTTCATATAGATGTCCTGGAAACCTTGAAATCTTCTTATTCGTTGATATGATTCTAACTTTACCTTAGTAGTGCTGCGATATCCCCCAGGGGCTCACCCATTTCAGTTTGTCTCTCTTTCGTTTATCATATAGGGTGAGTACATGGACTGGCGACCACGGGATCCTTAGCTAAGAGTATGGACGATAGTACCCAACTCTTCCCCTCAAGATGTCAATACATTTATTCACATTTTTAATAAATCTCATAAAGATACAATTTGTTTAGCAGTGAGTAGCTGTGATTCATCATTACAATATGGTTTATACAACTGAAGTAATTTCATATGTTAATCTCGTCACGAGTTAAGGAAGTTCCAACAGAGTAATCTACCTATTTTTATAAGTCATGTTCAATTAAAGATTGTATAAAAATTATCATTTGTGTGATTGATGTGTATTTGAATTTGATATGAAAAAGGTCAAGCCCAACCTTAGGTATGACAATGGAACTGGTTATTTGACATTCTCTTATTTAAAGATGACCATTTTAGTCTAACTGATTAAATATAAAAAAAAATATATATATTCAAACACTTTTTGCTACAGTCCGTTTCTTGATGTATATAGTATATTTAATTTTTATAATGAATTAACCTCAAGATATTTCTTTCCTTATTAGGAACATGTTTCGAGAACCATTGTGTTCTCGTCCTCAGCCTTCGTGATTTTGCGTCTGGTGAAGTATTTGTGTGTTGGCTGGTCGTTATTGTGGTTTTTTGTTGGTCTCTGGTATTTTAAAGTGGTATTATTGTGTGTGATTGTGGTGTATGTATTAGTATTTTGCGTATTTTCGATGTTGAGGCATTGAAAATTGTGTCATGTTTTGTATTCATTTGTATTTGTTCAGTTATTAGTTTGTTTTGTGTTTTATGTTTGTATATTTGTAAATTTTCCCAAATGTTCATTATGGTGCCTTCGTGTGGTATGTGTTTTATTAGTGTCATGTTGCTTATGTTTGGGAATTCATGTCCAGTGTTTATTGCATGTGTGGCCAAATTAGATTTGTATATTTATGTTTTTTTGTATGCATTTAGGTGTTCAAAATAACATTTTTTCCGTTGTTTTTTTGTTTGTCCTACGTAACATTTATTGCAATCTTGGCATTCAATTTTGTATATACCATTGGTTGTTGTATTATCTTTGTTGTGTATGTTATTTAGTTTTTTTAGATTATTTTTGTTAGTTTTAACAACAATAA
Source organism: Magicicada septendecula (assembly GCA_034769895.1). NCBI lineage: Eukaryota > Metazoa > Arthropoda > Insecta > Hemiptera > Cicadidae > Magicicada > Magicicada septendecula. The sequence goes on along the minus strand of CM068373.1, from coordinate 81,025,393 downwards.
AAAATGGGCCACATTCACATACATAAATAATAAAATGACAAAGCTAACAAAACTGTTTAAGAACACAGACATTAAAATAGCATACAAAACTAACAAAAATAATCTACAAAACCAAGTACACCAAAATGTTTTTTAAATTAGACAAATGTGTGTATAAAAAATAGTGAAGAACGGATAAAAAGTGTAATTATAGGAGATTAAAAATAAATAGTACTAATATTAATTAAGATAAAGAAAAACGGTTTGTGCATGATGAGCACATATAAATTACCGACAGAATGAATATCGGGTAATATGCAAAAGACTTCGCAATTCGCGAAGACGAGCAAATTAAGTATGACAAGAATCATTCTCTTTCTTGTTCAATCATCTTGGCAGCCGGAGGCTCTGCCGGACGACAGCTCTTCCTAAATCAACAATCGTAGCGGCCGGAGGCTCTGCTTGAGTACAACTCTTTTCTTGATCGACTACTATGGCAGCCAGAGACTCTGCGTAGAGACAACAACAGTTACATCTCAAACACAGCAGCAGTCAGGAACTTCACGACTACTCATCAGTTCGTGTGAGCACTTGCAACCTGAGACCATGACGGGAGACGAGGGAGCAGCCAAGTACATGCAGTAATCCAGAGTACGAGAATCCGATGGATGAAGGACCAGGACTTCAAGACTCCAGGAATCCAGGACAACAAAGGAGCATACAGTATCAAGGACCGAAGAGGATACGCTGCCGATGTACCACAACAATAAGGTGACAAACAACCATGCACTTGAAAACCGAAACTTACTCAAAAGACAATAATTAACAAAGAAAGAAAGAGACAATTCAATTCAAATATGAATTAATAAATTGTATAATTGTAAATACTTGCTTGTATAATAATTAACGTAATATTTAAAGAATGTTTAATGATAATTTTTTTATCTGTAACGTAGAAGATATAATTTGAAATCTATAATTTTTGGTAGTTAAGTTGATAAAGTCATTAGAGAATTTTATTAGACAGCAATGCATATGCAGTAATTTAAAAAGAGATTAGATCATTAGAAAATTAGATAATCTAATCAGCATAATACAAATGAGCTAGCTGAGAGCAATATAAAATTATAACGATATATTAGAATATAATGTTGTATAACATGTCTATGTGTAATATAAGAGTATAAATTATGTGTAATTATTAGATGTGCAAATAATAATGATTTTGATTCATAACACAAATAAGAAATTTTATTAATAAATACCGGTACTGAAATGATTTTTAACCAGATTACAAAGCGTTATTATTATTACGATTACACCTTTCATCAAATACACGCACGAATTTAATGTGTTGTAGGTTATGTAAAGATTTGTCGTACAGTAAAATCGTTTTTAGTGTCGTTAAATGGCTTCAAAAAACATGGGTTTAAAACATAAAAACCGTGTAAGCGTTGTGAATGTCGCCCAAGAACGTGAGGCTCGACCATGTCATTTAACAATTTTAAAGGATTTTAAAGTTAAATGTATGCTCTAAACAAAAGTGTGTTAAATGCAAAAATATATTGTATGTAATAACTAATTTTATATGAAATATTATTTTAATGATATTTCAAATTGTTGTGTAGTATAATAACACAACTGGCTCTCAACAGGTAAATTGTAAATGAAGTGTAATTGTAATGATAATATAATAATATAAGAGTATAATAATCAAAATAATAAATAAAATATAGTAGAACCGGGGATCACCAATAATAATTATTTTAAAATATAATAAAAAAAATAATTCAACATGGCAGTACCAGGAAGTATGGAAGAGGCAATCACAAATATGATGCGATCCATGTTATAAGAATATTTTAGAAAACAAACGGAAATTATAAAAGAATTTAATGTAAAACTAACCGAAGAATTAAAACAAAATATCAGTAAACAAATGGAGGATATAAAATGAATTACCAAATAAACAAATGGAAAATACAAATGAATTAAAACAAGATATAAATGCTAAGCTAGATGAAAAACTAGGTGAATTAAAACAATATAAGGTAAAAATTATAGAAAATTTAAGTGAATTTAGACAAGAATTAAAACAAGATATCGTAGGTAGGACTACACAATTAGTAGATAAAATTGTAGACACAAATAAGTGCATAAATGAATTAGAAAATACAATCGAAACAACACTGTATGAACAAACTATTATAATCGAAAATAAGTGAGAACAAACATTGATCCATTAATAGTGACGATTCTAAGGAAATAATTAATACTAGAGAAGAGTATAAAATAAAATCTCAACAATCGTACCTCGTTAGCAAGAATATCCAATTCGCAGTACACACACACACACACACACAATATTAAAACAATTAAAGAATCTTTAATACGTGTAATACGATCGAAGCACATCATTTGCAATGAGAGTAAACAACACAATTATCGACCGAACGGTAATTATAACGATAATCACAATAATTATAATTATAACCACAACAGTGATTATTATAAGCGACTCACGAAAGTAGGTCACACACCAACAACTGCTAAGGAATGCGTTCATCAAGAGAGGGGTTACGTTTGGCCTTCGCCACGGATGAAATTCTCACCATATGAACGAGCAGTTTACACTGCCAACAAGAATAACATAAAGAGGGTGCAAAACGGAAATAGCTGTACACGTTGGCTACTATACGACAATGGCTACTACACGTCAAGGAACAATATATTTCCTGTCGACGGACACAATGCATTGTGTAGTCTAAACTAGGGTGGAATTAGGGGACACACACAATGCTCTATTGTAAATAATAATTATTTGTAAGATAGTATGATTTTAACTATTAATAAGATGCGAAATAATATGTGAATAATAAGATGTAAATATTTCAAGAATTGTCATTTCTACGGAAATATAATGTAATGAACTCTTGTGTAATGAAATGAAATTTAGCCAGAAGTAAGGGAGGAGATCTACAAATAAAGAAGAATGTGAGGAGATATACGATAAAGAAGATAATGAAATATGTCTATTACCTATTCAATTCGAAGCTAGCAATGAACTAAGAAGAATTCTACAAAATATAATAAGAAGAATCAAGATGACAGTAAGAAATCTAAAAAATCAATCTCACCTACCAGCTCAATATAAGATACATAACAACATTCTTTTCAAATTAATAAGACATGATTGGAAAGTTGTGTTGACAAACAAGATGTTATTTAAACTAATAAAACCAACTCATGAGAGCTTAACTTATGTATCGGCATTAAAATGTTATTTATCCCTTAGAGAAGATTTTACTATCAACAACATGTGGAGAAAAATTAAAAATAAATTGAAGAAATGTTATGATTGCCAGACTGCTAAGCAACCTAATCTTCACACATATGTTGAAATGCAAAGTATACAGAAGGAGGCGAAAGGGGAGTTAATAGCAGGGACTTCTTAGGACCCATTACCACGATCAAGTCGGGGGGTTAAACACATACTAGTCTGTATAGACGTGTTTTCTAAGGCAGTTCATCTGTATCCAATTATGCGACCCACAACGAAAGCTGTCCTAAAAATTCTGTTACAGAAGTATATTCCAACACATGGTAAGATCAAGAGGATTTTTAGTGATCAAGGAGTGCAATTTCAAAGTGATGTATGGCATAGAATATTAAGAGAAAATGGAATACAACCCATACTCACATCCATCAGACATCCACAGGGAAATTTGGCCGAGAGAATGAACAAAGAGTTGGGTAAGTACCTACGAATCTACTGCCATAACCAACATAATAAACGGGGAGAGTATTTACCATTCTTTGAGAAAGCGATTAATGAAAATTACAGCGAAGCTACGAGCTACACACCAATAGATATCGAACAAGATTGTCAGCCCAACAGGTTTCGGATAAGGTATGTTCAGAAACCTGCTAATCAGAACTTACCAATACCATTAAGCATTAAGATTGCACATGCGAAACGAAGAATAAAGGAAAAAGGTAATAAGAGAAGAGAACAATTCAACAGAACTCACAAGTTGCAGAAGTTTAATGTTGGAGAGAAGATATTATCAAAGACCAATCCAGTGGGAAAGCGTATTGATAATACTGCGAAAAAATTCTATTAAAGCTGATGTTACGGAACCACACACCAAGTCAAGATGTATGGGAGGGGGAGTAATTGTTCAGCCCGCCACGCATAAGGGTAGATTGAATAATTTATTCATCATTATTATTTGAGCATAATGTAAATAAATGTGTTTTATAAAAAAAAAGTAAGATACTATTTGTCTAATGTAAAAAGGCAAAAATTTAATAAACCTGTTTATAAAGCTTTTTATTAAGCAGGGAAATAATGCAACAGTACAAATGTATAGGTTACTGTGCATTGTGCAAAGTAATTAAAAGAATTAATTAGAATAAATAAATAATTCATTTTAATAATAATAATCGTTCAGCTTGCAATATGAACGACCAAAACTTTCAGGTTAGAACAGGTGAAACACGCCAGCTGCTCTGTCTCTGTGTACACACGTGTGTATGTGTACTCTGTGTGTGTGTGTGTGTGTGTGTGTGTGCGACCTGTCCATTCCTGAAAAGTGTCAACCCTTCAGGAACGTGATCAATTATTTGCATTTATTTAATTTGTAATACTTGTGTGCATAATAGCACAAAACCAAATACACCAAAATGTGTATTTAAATTAGACAAATGTGTGTATAAAAAATAGTGAAGAATGGATAAAAAGTGTAATTATAGGAGATTAAAAATAAATAGTACTTATGTTAATTAAGATAAAGAAAAACGGTTTGTGCATAATGAACACATAAATTACCGACAGAATGAATATCGGGTAATGTGCAAAAGACTTCGCAATTCACGGAGACGAGCAAATTAAGTGTGACGAGAATCATGAGTTAGAAGTGACGCTCTCCTAACCCACAAACATGCAGAATATTGTCGAGACATAATTTTGGCGCCCTGGGTATAAATACAGGGGATGCACTAACATCATTCTCTTTCTCGTCCAATCATCTTGGCAGCCGGAGGCTCTGCCGGACGACAGCTCTTCCTAAATCAACCATCATAGCGGCCGGAGGCTCTGCTTGAGTACAACTCTTTTCTTGATCGACTACTATGGCAGCCAGAGACTCTGCGTAGAGACAACAACAGTTACATCTCAAACACAGCAGCAGTCAGGAACTTCATGACTACTCATTAGCTCGTGTGAGCACTTGCAACCTGAGACCATGACGGGAGACGAGGGAGCAGCCAAGTACATGCAGTAATCCAGAGTACGAGAATCCGACGGACGAAGGACCAGGACTCCAAGACTCCAGGAATCCAGGACAACAAAGGAGCATACAGTATCAAGGACCGAAGAGGACACGCTGCCGATGTACTACAACAATAAGGTGACAAACAACCATGCACTTGAAAACCGAGACTTAATCAAAAGACAATAATTAACAAAGAAAGAAAGAGACAATTCAATTCAAATATGAATTAATAAATTATATAATTGTAAATACTTGTTTGTATAATAATTAATGTAATATTTAAAGAATGTTTAACGATAATTTTTTTATCTGTAACGTAGAAGATATAATTTGAAATCTATAATTTTTGGTACTTAAATTGGTAGTCATTAGAGAATTTTATTAGAAAGCAATGCATATGCAGTCATTTAAAAAGAGATTAGATGATTAGAAAATTATATATATATGCAACACTATGCAACATGATTTTCTATTTTTCTGTAGTCTTAGGTGTTCCTAAAGCATTTTTTTGCGCTGATTCCAGATCTGCAATCCGTTTCTTTCTATCACGTACAGTTTTTTTGCAAATCAAATGAACTCATCTTTTGTTTACACGTAAGTTTCACAAGGGGAAATTTTATTGTGGGGGAGGGAAAGTTTATTTCGGTAAGAGGGATTAGTTGGCCACACTTGTTACACCCAGCTGGCTGTTAGGCGGGAAACAGTAGTTCATTGTTTACATGCTATAGTGCTGTGAGGTTATATTTGTGCTTTCATATATAGTTTGTAAACTTTCTGTAGAAATGAGTTCCCGGAAGTGTTTGAATAACCCACCAAACGTGTTCTGTTATATTTGTGGTAGCTACGTAATTGGTAAGCAAAGACAGGAAATTAATAGTTTTGTGAGAAACGTGTATTACGCGTACATCGGCATAAGGCTTGGTGATGAAGACAAAAGCTGGGCACCACACAAGGTATGTCGTACATGTGTTGAGGGACTGAGACTGTGGAAAAATGGTGCAAAAAAATCAATGCCTTTTGCAATCCCAATGGTTTGGAGGGAGCCACAAAATCATGTTAACGATTGCTATTTTTGTATGGTTAAAATTCAAGGTCATAACGCAAAAAGTAAGAAGGATATACAATATCCGAACATTCCTTCGGCCTTACGACCAGTTACGCATTGTAATTCTCTCCCTATCCCAGTTCCACCTCCCATTCTTGAAGATGTGCCACTGGCGAGCAGCTCAGAAAATGAAAGCGATAATGCTGATGATTACAACCCGGAAGAAGATTCTGCACCAAAATTATTCAGTCAAAATGAACTTGATGATATTACTTGTGACTTGAACCTGACAAAAAATGCCGCCCAATTGCTTGGGTCAAGATTGAATGCAAAAAATCTTCTACTACCCGGAGTTACGTTCTCTTGGTATACGTCCAGAGAGAAGGAATTAATGAAATTCTTTAAAGAAGAAGACTATGGTTTATTGTTGTGATATTGAGGGTTTATTGAATTTCTTTAACGTCGCTTACAATCCAAGTGAGTGGAGGTTATTTATAGACTCGTCCAAAACTAGCCTCAAAGGTGTACTTTTGCACAATGGAAATTTGTTTGGTTCAGTACCCATTGCACATTCAGTTCATCTCAAGGAGACGTATGTAAATCTCAAAGCTCTGCTAAAATACGTGAATTATGAAAAACATTCTTGGACAATTTATGGGGATTTAAAAGTAGTAGGTATGTTACTTGGTCAACAATCCGGCTACACAAAAATGCCTTGTTTCATTTGTGAATGGGATAGTCGAGCCAGAGACAAACATTGGAAGAAGACAGACTGGCCCAAAAGGAAAACCCTCTAACCCGGTTCACAGAACATAATAAATGTACCACTTGTTCAACGAAGCAAGATACTATTACCTCCTCTGCACATCAAACTCGGATTAATGAAACAGTTCACTAAAGCTCTTCCAAAAGATGGTGACTGTTTCCAGTACTTGGTAACAAGATTTCCGAAAGTATCTTATGAGAAAGTTAAAGAAGGGATCTTCGTGGGACCGCAGGTAAGAAAGTTAATGAAAGACAATTTGTTTGAAAGTACAATGAATCCAGTGGAAAAAAGGGCCTGGGTTTCGTTTAAAGAAGTTGTTGTCAACTTTTTGGGCAACCACAAACATCCAGAGTACAAAACCATGGTTAAAAGAATGTTGCAGAGTTTCATGAAATTAGGATGTAACATGAGTGTAAAGCTTCACTTCCTACACTCACATGTTGACTTTTTCCCTGCGAACCTCGGCGATGTCAGTGAAGAACAAGGCGAACGTTTCCACCAGGCTATCAAGGACATGGAAAAGAGATACCAGGGAAGGTGGAATGCCAACATGATGGCCGACTACTGTTTTATGCTAAAAAGAGACGGCACTGGTGAAGGGAGACAATCACGGAAGAGAAGTTTCAACCCACGTCAGAAAGATCTTGAAGCAGTGAATTCAGCGAAGAAGAGGAATTAAATTGTCATATATGTGTTGTGTTTTCGTAATAATTATAACATTTATAACTGAGTGTATACCATTGTCTACTGCACCGCCATGTGTTGTGATTTTATGCAGGATGAAAACATAAACAATTTTGAAATCACAATCAAATAATAATAATTTTCCCTGTTCACAAAATTCGATTTTTTAAAACTTCGAAATTGAATTGTATAAAAATCTTACGTGATACAGAAAAACTAAAACCAGATTTGAAATCAGCATGAAAAATACTTTTAAAATCACCTTACAGTCTTAAAACATCGTACCAAAAGTTTTAAAATGTTGCATAGTATAATCTAATCAGCATAATACAAATGAGCTAGCTGAGAGCAATATAAAATTATAACGATATATTAGAATATAATGTTGTATAACATGTCTATGTGTAATATAAGAGTATAAATTATGTGTAATTATTAGATGTGCAAATAATAATGATTTTGATTCGTAACACAAATAAGTAATTTTATTAATAAATACCGGTACTGAAATGATTTTTAACCAGATTACAAAGCGTTATTATTATTACGATTACACCTTTCATCAAATACACGCACGAATTTAATGTGTTGTAGGTTATGTAAAGATTTGTCGCACAGTAAAATCGTTTGTAGTGTTGTAAAATGGCTTCCAAAAACATGGGTTTAGCACACTAAAACCATGTAAGCGTTGTAATATAGTAAAGGACACACCTATGTTGATTGGAACTATCCATTAGTTGTATGTTCCTCGACCTCCTTCTTGGTCTTTCAAATTGTCTGACCGTGCCTTTATTTTGTTAAGGTGTACTGCCAGTGATTATGAACTTATTATTAAAATCCATATCAAAATAAAATCGAGTTTCTCACAGTTCAACATGGAAAATTTCTTAACATCTAATTACGTGAGAATTGTATATTAATCATTCCTTTGTGGTTGTAATGTAACCACCGTATCCTGTTTTGACGACTCCCAGGGATTTGTACTGCACGTGGCAATCTAAGCTCTGATTGGTCAAAACAAGGGAGTAGTCCAGTTACGTGGACAATACCTGTTGAAACTGTAATAACTCTTTGAGGCCCAAGCCTTCATCATTTTGGCCTATCAAGTGATCCGTGGCGAAACAGCCGTGTGTCCTGTATATTTTCATTTTTTGTCTTCTCTTCGTAACCACTGTGAATCTACAAGTTTTTAATTTTTGAATATCTAAATATTTAAATTCTATAAAGTTTCGGTACGGTACATCGTTACTCGCACCAAACTATTCGGTACTGCTCTTCTGACGCAGCTCATATCATGGCACACTGCGATACAGAGGGAGGTAGGACTAATGAGTAATTGAAATTGTAAACTCAATTTGAAAGAGAGAGACTATAAAAGAATATAATATTATTCTATTGATTTATTATATCTATCCATTATATCAAGTTATTGTATCATACAAATAATCTCTAAAGTAAAGAGAGAATTAAAACAAGAGTGTTGAGATCAAATCTATAAATTGTGACATCTGATAAGAAATTTTATTTTCATTTATATTATATTTTCATTTATATCTTTATTTATATTTTATATGAGTACATTTTATATCTTTAAATGATTTATCTGAATGAATTATTTAATTTTAATGAATTATTTGATTTTAATTATCACATATATATTATATTGCTTTAATTCATTGGTTTAGAGATCAAAGTTAATTTTCATATATATATATATATATATATATATATATATATTTTATCTCAAGTTCAATTAATTTGTTAATTACTTGAAAATATATTGATTATTTGATTTTATTGATTGCTTATCGTACCCATGTATACAGGTTACAATATTAACAATTATTTGTTTGTTAAATGACACTAAAAAGGTAATTCATATAGAATCTTAAAGTATTTCACTTTTCAAGTACAAGAATATATAGCAAATCACTGATTAACACTTGAATAAAATGAAACTTAATAAAATTTTGTAAAGCAATTTAACTTAATATATGTACGAGTAGAAATGTGTCTTTGAGACAATTACAGAAGTTACGAATTAAATCGTTCACATGAATTAGTGATTATAATTATTTAAAATTCGTCCCTGTTTCGGGCGTTGTTGAAATCGTACAAGGGAATTAAAATATTAATATATCAAGATATGATTAAAAATATTAAAATTGGGTCACCTACCTGTATTTGGACCAGGTGTCGTCTAGTGTACTCGGCAGAGAAAAACAGGTAAATGGAAATAACAAATACATATTTATACGTTCACTTAACACATTATTTTATTTCATCTTATTCTGTCATCAACTACCACAATAACTCCCACATCAACAAATTCATCTTTCTCTACATTTGTATTCTGAAAATAGATTCTGAAATATATTTAACCCTATATATTTACTTAACTAGATTATATCTAGTTTGTTTAACACATTATTTTATTTCATCTTATTCTGTCATCAACTACCACAATAACTCCCACATCAACAATTTCGTCTTTCTCTTAAATTACATTGAAAATAGATTCTGAAATATATTTAACCCTATTTACTTAACTAGATTATATCTATTTTGTAAAGCGACCCAGTTTGTCCACTCTCTCATTCATTCATTATACATTTAAGTTTTATTTTCCCCCATAATAAAGAGCTCTTTTAAATTCAATATTTGTAATTAATTGAAGGCGATACATTTACGTATTTGACGGCGTCACTACAGCCCATGTGCTGCTCTCCGCACTTTCATCACAGTTGTCCGAATATATGTTATATTGCGTTAATTTTGAGGTCACTGAGATTAGTTCATGTTGTACTGTTTTATAACTTCCGATTCCGTGTTTAATTCACATTTTATACTGGTCGGCCGACCCTAATTTGCTCGAGCTAAGTTTTTATACGACCGCACGGTCCGCTGGCTGTAGTAAGACAAAAGGACGCTAACAGTTTTTCAAGATGGCTAGCCGCTTTATCCAGCGGCTACTTGGTATTTCATTGGTCCAGGAAGGAACCACGTGACATGGCAAATATGTACCACTACATATAGTATACTCACTGTAACTGCTAAACTAGCCGAGTACGTGATAATTTAGCTGTAAGCACACGCATCCGCGCAATAGCGCACATTCCATAGCACCTTAAAACCGTACTTGTTGACAAATTTTCTGGACCAACATGCAGATGGGCATCACCTACAAGAATTTCTATTGTTACAGCCGGGGGCCCTCTGTGGGTACTATTGTGCATCGCATTTACAATCAAATTGAAAATCCCTCATCCCAGTCTGCCCCGTTACAATACCCCCCCAATGAGAGGTTTTCTGCCGAAACAGAAAAACTCTCATTGTTAAACCCTAAGAGGATCAGTGAGGATATGATGCCAACAACCCCCCTTTAATTTCTTAACACATCATGGGTAAACTACCCCCCTAGCTCGGCGACTATGGCAGCACCTGAACGATATTACTGGACTTCTCTACTTTGAGATCCCAACACCGTAAAGTCGGACAGGTACTCACCACAGTACCACCTAGCCTTATAACATTCCAAATAAAACAACAACTAGCGTTATACCATACCAGATCCTCAACCGATATGTCTCCCCTTACATACATACTGGGTTGCCTTTAGCAAGTACTGGGTGCGTACATATTCATGACTACATTAGACACACTATCTCCACATTGATTACTAATGTAAAATTCAAATTTTGTTCAGACAGTGAAATAAACCTAAGTCCGCTATCAAAAATTTACATTGATGTTAATTTACATCCTCTCTCTCAATCAATTAATTTTATCACAAATTTTACATCTTTCCAAAAATTTCCAAAATCTTTTAATTGAATTTACTTTATCATTCTTATTAACTAAAGGCTAACAATTATAACAAACAAGTAAAAATAAACAATTCACTGCTAACATAAATTCAAAAATAACTACGTCTGGTTACAAAAGACAATATAAGATAAACATCATGAATCAGCTGACACCATCTCTACCTATAGTGAACATTAAAATTTAAAATAAAATTCTTTATGGCAAAGCACAAAAATATTTTTAAAAAAAATTTAATTTCCAAAAAAGCTATTTTGCCACTTAATAAAAATAATTATTCAATCATTTAATTAAATTGATTAACAAAAGAATCTATGAATCAATTATACGAAACATACTACATCTCCAACACCAGTCATCAGCTGATGTCTCATGGTCAGGTGAATGACCTTACCCTAGACACACTACAAAAAATTATACAATGTAAAATGCATAACACATGTTTATAATTCCTACACTCTAACATAGTACAACATAACAAAACATAATAAACACCTTCCCTCCTAGAATTAATCTTTTCAACCAGTAAAGTCATTTATAAAATTATCATACAGAGCATAACATATTTAAATCAATTACTTTTGAACAAATTGTCTACTACAATCATCTGCCTTTAGCATAGTATCTCTTGACTCAAAATAAAATCATTTAATTAGCTCATCAGCATCATTCAGTTTCAGGTTTTAATTCGTTACTCCCCTGAGTAACCTCCTTTCCACACACACTATGGCCCCCCCTGGACTGTGGCGCCCAGTTGCTTCCACAAGAATGGAAGTATTTTGGGGGTAGACGCTGCCTACCCTGTTCTTGCTTCGGCCTTACAAAACATTCGGTATTACTGATGTCCGAGGACACCAGTAATCCTACTAAACTTAGGTATATGCCCTTAAACGGTCTACCATCCCATTCGATGGATAGCCGCTGTTCCATAGTTCTGGTGATTCCCCTGTTTTACCCCCGTTTCTAAATTCACCTCATACAACGATAACAACTATGGTCAGTTTAGGCAGAACGTGACGCAATGAGCCCCGACCATAGCTGTCAAAGCTGAGCCAATTCCACGGTCAGGGTTTGGTGAGGCCGTGACTGCCCGAAAATTGGGGAATCACTTTAGTTTATATTACACACAGTATTACATGTTTAGATTCCTACACACATACATAATTCACAGGCCTGCATTTTTTCGGTTGCATCATGTTTTTCAAGTTTTTATGATGGATTCCTATGTATGTTTGTGCGCTGAATCCAAAAATGACCTTAGTTTCTTTCCATCACGTCAGAATTTTTTGCAAATCGCAATTTGCCAAATGTAGTATATGTCGAAAAATATCACAAATATGAGACTTAATGACAGAGTGAAATAGGTTTGTTTCGTATAAAACGTATTATTTTGCAGCTTATAATAGACATAATATAATAGAATATAGAAAATAAAAAACTCACGATTTTAGTCGTTGTGTTGACGTCTTTTTGGACCAGCCAAATGTGTTATATACCAAAAAAAATCACAAATATAAGACGTACTGACAGATTTAAATACATAGGAAATGCTGCCATCTGTCGGTTTATGATGAAAACGAATCATTGACATCATAAACCGGCAGATGGCAGCACTTTCGTCATTAAACGTATTGTACATCTCAACTGTCAGTATTGGAGCAACCGTTGGTATGTATCCTCCACGATCAAAAGTGTTTGTGTCGGCGGATATACGCTAAAAAGCAAACATACAGTGTTCGAAATGGCGTCAAGAGGCTGTAAAAAGTCTGCAGATTCCTTTTGTTACATTTGTGGTGAGTTAATGGTGTCAAGGCAAAAAAGACATATAACATTGTTCGTGCGGCAAGTGTATCTCGCGTATTTCGGTGTAAAACTAGGAGATCAAGACAAAACTTGGGCACCCCACTATGTTTGCTATACGTGTGTTTAAGACATTCAACATTCCGTACGAAAGCACTGATTGGAGACTATTCATCGATTCGTCGAAACGAAGCCTTAAAGTTGTCCTGCTTCACAACGGAAACAGGTATGCGTCAATACCCATAGGGCATTCTGTACACTTAAAAGAACGGTACGACAATTTAAAATTTGTTCTCCAGAAAATTAAGTACGACGATCATAAGTGGATCATGTGTGGTGATCTCAAAGTAATATCGATGATCCTTGGACAGCAAGGTGGGTACACAAAGTTTCCTTGTTTTTTATGTGAGTGGGATAGCAGAGACAGGGAAAATCATTGGAAACAGAAAGATTGGCCACAACGAGCTTCATTGGAACCTGGAGTAAAAAATGTGCTCCAAAAACCTCTCATTGAGTCGACGAAAGTTCTCCTTCCACCTCTACATATTAAATTAGGCTTGATGAAGCAATTTGTGAAAGCCTTACCAAAAGATGGTAAATGTTTCCAGCACATTTGTAACAAATTTCCAGCCTTGTCAACCGCAAAACTAAAAGAGGGTGTCTTTACGGGTCCGGACATTAGAAAACTTTGCAAAGATGGAAATTTTGAAAAAGAAATGGAAGTTGCTGAAAAAGAAGCCTGGGTCGCCTTTAAAGTCGTAGTAACCAAGTTTCTGGGCAACAAGAAGGATCCGAATTTCAAGTCTATCGTTGAGACTATGCTGCAGAAGTACCAAAATTTAGGCTGTTCCATGAGTTTGAAGGTTCATTTCCTACATTCACATTTGGACTACTTTCGTGAGAATCTGGGTGCTGTTAGTGAAGAGATGGGTGAGAGATTTTATCAGGACATCAAAGAAATGGAAAAGCGTTACCAAGGAAGATGGAATACTACAATGATGGCAGACTATTGCTGGATGTTGCACCGAGATGATCCCAGAAGAGCACATGCACGGAAAAGCCTGAAACAGAGCATGGCTGGTCCAAAAAGACGTCGACACAACGACTAAAATCGTGAGTTTTTTATTTTCTATATTTCTATATTCTATTATATTATGTCTATTATAAGCCGCAAAATAATACGTTTTATACGAAACAAACCTGTTTCACTCTGTCATTAAGTCTCATATTTGTGATATTTTTCGACATATACTACATTTGGCAAATTGCGATTTGCAAAAAATTCTGACGTGATGGAAAAAAACTAAGGTCATTTTTGGATTCAGCGCACAAACATACATAGGAATCAATCATCAAAAATTACAAAACAGAACCATCGCAGGCTTGTGAATCAACATAATAGACATTAACCTTGAACATTAACATTGCTACATTTAACTAAACAATCCACCTTTAAATAATTTGTACAGAAAATTATAAACATTACTACTTGAACTTTCTATTAACTCTTTTTATATCAACCTTTAATTATTTATCATTTATTATGCCATTAAATTCTCCACAATTTCAATTCTATTATCAACCTTCATTTTGCATAACATTTCACAATAATATTTTACCTAAGTTAACTTCTTTCAAACTCATTTAGTGCCATTATAAGACTCTTTTACTTTACTTCAAGGTCATTATCAAATTCATACTTACATATGGTCAACCACTCCCTCTAATTAACACATGATTACTGTCATTAATTCCAAATATAAACAATTCATTACAACAAATATAGCGTACATAACTCCATGTGACTTCTGAAACATTATAACAATCATATGACACCACAACTAAACACATTTTACATTTATTCATTTATTATTTATTATCAATTTCAAATCATATAAAATCATTTAGTTAATTAATCAATTAATGCATCTACAATTTATTTTAATTCAATCAGTTATTTAAACACAACATTACTTTAATTACCTTATTCCAAAAAATTACAATTCAGTTGTTTTATAAACTTCCTAATTACTTTTGTTATTTGTTTAGTTTGATAAAATATTATTATTAAAATCAATTACTACTGCATACATACATTGTTTACGTAAAATACATCTTACAACATGAACACAATTAATCTCCCTATAAATTTATTTACAATTTTTCGTCATTATTGTATTCTTTACCACTCCTCATTTTATAAAACAGTCCAATTCAAAACCATTAATCACATAATTAAATGTTCATAAACATTAATTGCTTACCCCCATCATCGTATAATAACCTGGTTTTACGTCTACACGGTTCATTTTTTATTAAACTCATTATATCATTTTTATTTATATAAAGATTATCCAAATTTTTATATTCTTCCACAATACCAACAGGATTATTCCATGTTATTAAATCATATAATTTATTATCACCGAGTATAGTCCAGTCACCTTTAGTATGATCTGTCATAGTTATGTCAATTACAATTTCATCATTATTATTATCTACTGTTGTACCAGTCTCGTCACAAGCTAAATAATCAATATCATCAACCTTATCATCATTTGCTGTACTAACTATTTCACAAGGTAAGTACTTATTATCACTAACTCTTTCCATATCTAACCTCTTTATTAATTCATCATAACCTCTACTAACCTTAAATAACTCTACCTTCTTATCAACATATCTTTCACTATAACGCCCATTCATACTTTTGCTATCATTCCGTACAGAGGGTATTAAATCATAAAAACGCCTACTAAAAATTAAAGACCTATTTGAAAACATATTGTTTTTCTGTAAGGGACTCTTGCACTTCAAAAACATTTGTAACCATCTTGGTTTACAATAAAACTGGGGAAAATGTACCCTCTGCCCTATACTCACAAAATAATTCTCTTCATATTCTCTCTCTAATTTACAAATACTGATTTCTACTCTCTCACTCTCTATCACTGTTCCTATATTATCATGATCACTATTCATTTTCATTGTATTACTTTTATATATCTCATTTTCCATTATCTTACCACTATTACTTGTTAATTTATTTTCTAACTAATACCTACCTCATTAATGATCCCTTCGTAATTATTCGTTATTTTACTAATAACACCCTGGTCGTCTGTTATTTCATCATTTTTATTTTCGTTACATTCACCTGTAGCTGTAGCATTTTCTACCTCCTCCTTCAGAGTTCTACTTTCGTTTATTTCGTCTTGTATTTTATTTATATTTATAATTATCCCACTTTTCATTCCCGCAATAATCTTATTCTGTTCCTCTAATTTATCATCTATTTCTCTTAATTTTTTGTCTTGTTTGTTTATTTCTGTTTTCAGTTCTATGTTACTAGCATTTATCTCTGATTTGATTTCAATCTTAAATTTATTCAAGCTTGTTTTTAAATTATTATTTTCTGATTTCATATCCGTTTTAAATTCATTTAAACATGCGTTTAAATTATTATTTTCTGACTTTAACTCATCTAAACTCGTGTTTAATTTCTCATTATTTTTATCATTATCATTTTTCATTCCTGACATCATTTCCATAATCGTTGTTAATTGCTTAGATATATCTACATTATGGCTCTTACTACTACATTCAACTTCGACCGTTTCATTTACATTTGGTATTTCTGAATGTACGCTCTCATCAATATTTTCATTCTTCGATATTAAATCGTCTTGCGTAACGTTTAAAATTGACCCCTCCTCCACACTTTCACATAAATTTGCACTCTTGTTTTTCTCTGCCATTTCGACCAGGTTGTAAATTAATTTAATTTAATTTTAATTTACAACGTCCCTGTTCGGGCGCCATTGAAATTGTTCAAATGAATTAGTGATTATAATTATTTAAAATTCGTCCCTGTTTCGGGCGTCGTTGAAATCGTACAAGGGAATTAAAATATTAATATATTAAGATATGATTAAAAAAATTAAAATTGGGTCACCTACCTGTATTTGGACCAGGTGTCGTCTAGTGTACTCGGCAGAGAAAAACAGGTAAATGGAAATAACAAATACATATTTATACGTTCACTTAACACATTATTTTATTTCATCTTATTCTGTCATCAACTACCACAATAACTCCCACATCAACAAATTCGTCTTTTTTTACATTTGTATTCTGAAAATTGTAACGGTCCAAAATTGTGGGTATTTGTATTTTTAAATTTATTTCATTTTCGGGGATTGACAAAGGTATTGTGTAAATTTTATTCCAACAAACAAGGACACGTGGCAAATAGAACAGTGTATAACAAAGGAGAAATACGCAGTATGACATTGTGCAATCTGTAAGCAAGAATTCACCAAGCCCTCAGTTCCAAGAACTTTGTTTCTGTGTGACAGCGCGCACGCACGCGTCAAGTGAGTATACGCTCGGACTGACGCGGTTGTGAACCACCAAGATGGTGAAAAGTACCTGTTCTGTTTCGTCTACTTGACTGAAACGGCGGATATGAAAAATTAAGGTCCGCCCACTTCGTGACATCAAGCCAGAAGCGCCTAAATATCGTCGGCGCACACTACAGAAACAACCACTATGTATCATGCGCATAGCGACTACGCTGCAACAACTCAAGTATGAGCGACGACGAAATTCATTCACGGCAGGCATGAAGATCCGCCCGCCCCAAAAGGACGCTTCCCGCAGTTCGTCTCTAATTGTGTCGGTGCCGACACGGAGCCAAGTGAGCTTGGCCAAATGTTATTAGGTTTAATCTAAAAAGTAATGTCAAAGTAACCAACATGTGTCAGTGTTAGTAGTGAGCAGGGGAGAATAATCACATCAGTTATATTCTACAGCTACGAAATTATTAACAGATAAAACGAGTTCGAAGGGTTACCACGTGCCGGCCGGAGTGGGTATTTTTATATTAACATGTTAAGGGCGGGGTAATTTTCTGTGTGGCTGTGAGAATGTAAATTGCGGGCTGGGTTGTTTGTATTTGTGTTTGTGTTTTTGTGTTTATGTGTGATATACAAGGTAAGCTATAGCATGTAAGTCAATCCTGTAAAATTACATATTACGAGGCAATTGTATTCCAGTTAAAAGTACACTAAAAAATAATAGGTTTTGTAGACAGACAGAAATGAGTAATGAAGAATTTGAAACAGAGTATGTTCAATGAATAATAAAGCTTCCGTAATTCTCTTCATAAAAACGTGTAGAGTAAGTCATTTCACTAACCTATGAAACACATGTTTGCGTCTGATGTACGTGCGATCGATTTCTGGACCCCGATAGAACCTTTGCAGGTAGGTGCAAAAAATTTATATTTTTGCATAATATATATTTAAAAGTGATAATAACTTCACAATGGCGCCCGTGACAGGAACGAATTTAATAAATTAAATTCCACACCTACAAAGATGCAAACGTGTGTTGTTAGGTTAGCGGAATAAAAGAAAAAGTGCGTCATTCACACAAAATTGGCTATATAGTATTGATTATATTATATGTACGCACAAGTATCAATTATAAAAAAGTAAGAATGGCAGATAACGAAAATAACATAAATGAAACGACTAGTGTCGAAAATTTTGATGAGTCAAACATGAGTAATTTTGAGGTACATTCGACTCCAAGTGCGAGTCAAGATAAAATAGAAATAAATGTAACAGACCAAAGCAATGTAACTGAAGATTCAGGGATTCAAGTAACCCCGACTTCAACAAAATACAATAAGGTGGATAATGATATGATGAGTATTATATTGAACCAATTTAAT
Organism: Magicicada septendecula; assembly: GCA_034769895.1. Taxonomy (NCBI): domain Eukaryota; kingdom Metazoa; phylum Arthropoda; class Insecta; order Hemiptera; family Cicadidae; genus Magicicada; species Magicicada septendecula. The sequence goes on along the minus strand of CM068373.1, from coordinate 81,006,278 downwards.
GAGTTAAATAAACGTTTCGATAGTAATGATAAAAAATTTGATAATCGTTTTGATGAATTAAAAAATGATATCCAAGAAATCAATAGACGTTGTGAAAATACCAAAGTAGAATGTACTGATAAAATTAACCAATTAGATACCAAGTTAGATAATTCAATACAGCAGATAGATGTTAAATTTAATGAAATAGATAGTCAGATAGATAGAGTTGAGAAGCAAATAAATGAGAATAATGAGATGTTGGTAAATTCAATGAATGAGTATAACAATGACATAGAATCTAAAATAAATAAATGTCATATCGAAACTGAATGTAAACTGAGTAGCGTAGTAGTGACAATCGAAAAAATGAGTCAGAATATTGATGAACACCAAAATAAGGTAGACTTTAAGATAAATGAAATTGAAAATAATTGTAAGACAGAAATACAAGCAGTGAATGAATCTATTGATGTAATATCAAAAAATAGCATACAGTCTGAGTGTAATAACGACAAAAAATTATATTCACTTGAACAAAACATTAGTAGTATGAGAGACGAATTAAGTTTAGTAAGAAACCAAAATTTAAATAATGTTACTGAACGCATATTCATGACACGAGACACAAATAATGAAATAGAACTAGAAACTTTTAGTAGTGAGAATCGTAGAATACATCCGATGCAATTTCTGAACCGAACACGGGAATTTAATCGATTTAATAGTAGTAGTTGGGAAGTCAAATTATTGAAAATTTTAAAATGTTTTAAGGGTAGTGCCGAAATATGGGCGGAAGTACACAATGTCGAATGGGGTAGTTACGAGGATTTTGAAGTAGCTTTTCGAAACAAATACTGGTCAGAAGAGGACCAAGAAATCCTAAGGAGTAAAATAATGGGTAATGGGAATTTTGGCAGGATGAATAACCACCTAACCATATACGTGATGACTATATATAACGAGGCCAAGTATCTAGAACCGCCGTTACCATTCCGATCATTCGTAAGACACATTAGCAAGCACCTGCCCAGAGAGGTGCAAATCACGTTAATGACCAAAGAAATTACCAATATAAACGAGTTAGAGAACATGTTAGACGTGTTACAGAATATAGGGGAACGCGACATAGGGCGACGTCCAAACCCACCAGTAGTACCTAACTATAATAATAATTACCATCAAAGTAGGGGTACACAGAATTTTCATAGAGGAACGCGGGGAGGAAATTTTGATAACAGGGGCGAGAGTTGGAGGTGTAGAGAATGTAACACAGATAATTATGCTAACCGAACTAATTGTTTTAGATGTCATCGAAACAGGGAATCCACAAGGAACGAGAGGATGAATCCACCACCAAATCAGCAGTCGAGAGGAGGAGAATTTTATAGAGGAGCGCCAAGAGGAGGAATCCATTACAACAGAGGGAGAGGAGGAAATCATCCAGCCGTAGCAGGTCCATCCACGGGAAACTAAGGAGGACAATGGAGAAGCGGGCCCGACCATTGTCAACGAAGAACCGGGTCCAAGTAACCGACGAATATTCAAGCAACATTATCAAGGTATACATGGCAAAAGAATTGTTAGAAGAGGATGACAACAAAGTGATGGAACATAAAACAGGATTGACGGAGGTGACGATTAACATCGAAGGTAAGAATTATAAAACTTTAATTGATACAAGTAGAATAATCTCTGTAATTTCTGAAAATGTCATGGGGGAACTAAAAGAGATAAATAAGAATATACCATCATTACCAGTTGCGGGGGTTACAGTAGTGGGGGTAACTGGGGTGAGAAGTAAGAGAATAACCAGACAAGTACAATTAAATATTTTAATAAATGAAGTTGAATTTGAAAACACTTTCCTAGTAGTTAAAGGGTTGAGTCTAGATGTAATATTGGGAAATGATTTTTTGGAAAGAACCGGAGCAGTAATAGATTTCAATAAACAATTAGTAAAATTTGAAAAGGGGAATAAACCAGTCAGAATAGAGTTTAAGAAAGTATTAAATGAAGTTAAAGTCACGGGAATAAAAATGTTACATAAGCAGATAGGCGATGGAGAGATAGAGACCAAAATAAATATATGTCGAGAGAGTGATAGCCTAGAGAATGAGGAGGGAGAGATGCATGAGAGTAATGAGAGTGTGTGGGCAGATAGAGCCAACAAATTTTTTAAGGAAGATTTAGTTGTAGGAAATACTCAGCGAGAGGAGCTGTGGGCAGTAGTGGAGCGTTTCAGAGAGGTGTTTGATGAATCACCAGGGAAAGCGAAGGACTACATCTGTGAGCTGAAAGTTCGGGACCACGCACCATACATGCAGAGGAGTTACCCGGTGCCGTTTTCAAAGAGGAGGGCTGTACAGGAGGAACTAGACCGGATGATGCAGGGAGACATAATTGAACGCTCAATATCACCTTACTCAAATCCTTTGGTAGTAGTGATTAAAAAGGATGGAAAGGTAAGGCTATGTTTAGATGCCAGAAAGATTAACCAAATTATTATACCTGACCGGGAATCTCCGGAACCTATTAATGAGATTTTACAGAAGTTCAGCGGAGTCAAATACATGACCTCATTAGACCTGACAGCTGGATACTGGCAGGTGCCATTAGCAGTGGAGAGCAGAAAATATACAGCTTTTCTTTTTAACGGTAAGAATTACCAATTCAAACGCTTACCGTTTGGATTAAACACCAGTGTTGCTAGCTTTATTAAATGCTTGGACAATATATTGCAACCTAAGGATCTAGATTTTTTAACAGTATATGTAGATGACATCTTGATAGCTTCTAGAACATTCACTGAACATTTAGAACACATAGAGTATGTATTAGATAAGCTACAAAGAGGGGGTTTAACAGTTAATTGGGACAAATCTAAGTTTTTGCAGACAGAAATACATTTCTTAGGATTTATTATTACTCAGGAGGGGATATTAGCTAACCCTGACAAAGTAGAAGCCATAATGCGATTCCCCGAACCAAAGAACATTAAACAATTACAAATTTTCTTAGGCTTATGCAATTTCTACAGAAAATTCCAGGAGAACTATGCACACACAACATCCAAACTAAGTGCCGTAGTTCAGAAAAATAAACAGTGGAGATGGGGAGAAACGGAACGTGCTGCATTCAACGAAATTAAGAGGAAGTTTAGCCACATGATTATGATGAATCATCCCGATTTTAATAAAACTTTTTATTTACAGACCGACGCCAGCAATGTAGCGCTAGGGGAGGAGCTCTACCAGGAGGGCTGCGATAATGAACATCTAACGATCGCCTTCGCCAATAGATCGCTAGATCGCTGCTGTCGGCCGAGAAAAATTACACGACGACAGAAAAGGAACTTTTAAGTATTGTGTTCGCCGTGGGTAAATTCCGGACATACATCCTAGGCAATACAACAATAATCCGGACGGACCACAAGGCATTATCATTCCTCAATTCATGTAAGCTAACACACAGTCGTCTGACCAGGTGGGTATTAGCTTTACAAGAATATAACTTTTCATGGGAGTATATAAAGGGGTCAGATAATAAGGTACCAGACACACTTTCTAGAGTAGACTTTATAGAAAACAAAACTGGTAGGGATCTTAAAGAGATAGAAATTTTTAGATTAACTAGAGAAGATAGAATTTTTGGTGAAGAATTAAGTGACATTAAAAATATGCAAAGATCTGATAGTAAACTGGGTAAAATAATTGTTAGTTTAGAAACGGAGGTAGAGGGATCTGAATATAATGAGCGATTTCAGGTATATCAAGGTATTTTGTTTAAAAAAGTAGATAGTGGGGAGCGTGATTGGAGGTTAGTTATACCCGAGGGGTTAATTGATAAAATTGTTTGGGATTATCATGTAAGGTATGGTCATTTTGGGGCGAGAAAGTGTGCAAATGTTTTGAAAGAGTCATGTATATTTAAGAATATGGAGAGGAGAGTTAGAAGAGTGTTAAGAGTGTGTGATTTATGTCAGAAATCGAAAGTAGTGAATTATAAAGTAGAAGGGGAGATGAATTACATAAAAGTTGAGAGACCGTTTGATCTAGTTGCGGTTGATTTATATGGACCATTACCCAGAGGTAGAGGGGGTGTATTGTATGTATTTGTAGTTCTAGACACTTTTTCAAAATTTGTGAAATTGTATAGCATTAAGAGAGCGACGAGTAAAGTACTCAGTGAAAAAATAGTAAGAGACTACATGATTAATGTTGGAAAACCGAAAATTATATTATCTGACCACGGACCACAGTTTATAAGCGGCAAATGGCGACAGACGCTTGGATGGGAAGGCATCATACCCAAGCATACGGCAGTGTATCATCCTCAGTCGAACCAAGCAGAACGGGTGATGAGAGAGATTGGTAGGATATTTCGGGCGTACTGTCACGCCAAACACACAGAATGGCCATCCTACGTGAAAAAAGTAGAGGAGTGGCTGAATTGTACCACCCATGAATCCACTGGATTTACGCCGCATGAGTTGATCAGGGGAACAAGGCCGCCCAGGATATTGGAACAACTCTTCGAATACCCACCACAAGGTCAAGTTTTGGACAGAAACATGAAAATTAGATTGGCGAATGAGAACTTACTTACGAAAGGAGAGCGGAGGAAACAGAAACATGATGCTAAGGGTAAGTGGACCAAATACGAGGTAGGTCAATTAGTGCTAGTGAAGAGGCATGATTTGTCCAGTGCTCAAGATAGAGAAATAAAGAAGTTTTTCTTGTTGTATGAAGGGCCGTATGAAATGATAGAAATAAAAATGCAGAATGCGTATGTGTTGAGGAACCCAGCGACACAGGAAATAGTAGGTACTCAAAATGCGACGAATTTAAAATTATATCGGTCACTCTAAGTATGGTATATTTATGAATATTATTTTAAAAAATTGTTTTGTGTTTACAGAAGGGACTCTCCCCCATTTTCGGGCGGTCACGATCTTACCAGTCCTGGCCGTGGAATTCGGAACTTGGAGGCGGGCCATGGTTGGCGGATCTTCCTTCGGGCGGTGAAAACAACGATGGTCCGGCTCCACCAAAATTGGTTAAAACTAGAAAACTTGCTACATATTTGAACGGGGAGGGGGACCCCAAAAGGTACGTGACACAAATTATCATTAATACACTCACGGTACAGCGGTCTTGGTGTACCTGTCACGTGCCTGCACTGCCTTATGCTTGTTTGTACATAATGGAGACTGCATTTAAATAAAAGGCAGTGCGTGCAGATTTTAAAAATTTTCAGTGTTAATGGCAAAATTAAAGTTGAGCCATTGACAGTAGTTTTGTTTAAGCCGAAATGAAGAGTTTTGCTGAGAGGCAGATTTGGCGATAGGTCAGACGGCGGGTCTGGAGAAATGAGAGCGGTAAGGGAGTAGAGTTGAGAATAAAGGGGAAGTAATTTCACAAAGCAGATCTGAGCTGTCACCAAACTTGCCTCATAGCAAGAACACCCCCGTTTCAGGCAGGGATACTGACCACCATAATAGTCTAGGTTAAGGATAGTTAGAGTCAGCCTCCAATGTAAATAAAAAAAAAAGAAATACCAAAATCCTTTGGAGGTTTATAATGTTAAATTTAAATAAATTTTAGAATTGAGTGACCAAATATAATTGTCAAGTTTTAGTATCAGTGAGCATGGGAACGTTTTGCAAAGTGTGAAATAAAAAATAAAAACTTGTTGTCAATACAAGATGTGGGGATAATTTTGGGGGGTAGATTGGTGATCAAAGAAGTGACAGAACAGTGGAGTGTGGAACTGCAATTGTCGAAAGTTTTAGTTCATTATTTTAATTATTTAGTTATTAAGGTGCTATCGCTGGGGTGGCCTGTGCCCGAGTAGATAGTGAAATGGGTTGGGGGTAACAGAGAATGTTACCTCGATCGGAGGCCAAAATGGCGACAATGTGCGACACATTTTTTTTGTACAAATTTAATTTATACACTGATAGACGTTCGTGTCGCACATATTAATAACAATGTAGAACAGGCGTTGAAATAAAAGTTAGATTTTCCCGACTTTTCGGGCGATTACTGCCTTACCAGCACTAATCGTGGATTTGGCTAGCGGCCAGCTATGGTCATACCAAGTCCCTTGACCATAGCTGACTTGAAATTGGTATATAATAGAAATTAAATGGGGGGTGAAATTAGGGGAAATCCAGGAACTATGGAACAGCGGCTGCCACTCTGTCCGTATGGGGACAGCAAAGCCAGGTGGTAGACCCACTTTAAGGGCGTTTAAATATAACCGAGGATATGTTGATATTCAAAAAATTTTACAATGTAACTGCCGAAGCAAAGACATGGAGATGTCAAATTCCTCCAAATATGCAGTCTTTGTGGAAGCGAAAGGACGATACAGTCCTCCATAAATTGCAATAGCGTGTGTGGATGGGAGGTGGCTCAGATGAGCCACGAATTTAAATTCATAACAAAAAAATTGCTAACTCTAATTGTGATCTAATAAAGACGCTTGTATTCCGATCAAATAAATATGTGCTCATACATTCAGTATAAGGTGTTCATTCCATATTTTCTAAATGTAGTATTTTATTGTAATAGGGTAGAGATAAGAATTGATAAAAAATATGTGTTTATGTAATTTGTGTATTTTTTAAACTAAGTAGATAACTAAACCGACTGGCAGGCGGTTAACATAAAATTACCAGAATCAGAGAAAAGGGAAACATTGATAATAGATGTAAGTATTGATAAGCATATGTATCTAATGTAATCTACACAATTTCCTGAAAGGTGTCTTCACTTTATTGAGAATGTCAGCTGATCAGCAATAAAATGTCACTGTTATATTGGTTGTAAATGTCCAAGGTAATTAATGTTAAAAATAATGTTTAATGTGTTAAGGATATTGTTTTAAATAATGAGAAAAGTAAGTTAATAAGGTTGAGTATGTTAAAACGAATTGTCAGAAATAATAAAAGATGTTGGGTGATTAGTATTTTGTGGGACAAGTAGATCAGTCCAAGTCCAAGTTGAACTTAAAGTTGAAATAGTAGAGATGAAGATAAGGTAATGTTGTTGTAAGATAATGTAATAGAATTTGAGAAGTATTGATGTTGACACAGTAGATATGGGGAATATATGTAGAGTTTTGAGGGATATATTGATGTTCATAATTGATGATGTTATTTTGTTGTAGTTTAAGTGAGGTAGTTAGATTGAGATTTTTGGGGATGGTAATTTTGTAATAGGGGGTAGTGTAATGTGGGAGTCCGCAACATAATGGTTGGGACGGGAAGGGACCGATTTAGGGGGAAGGGGGTCGCCTTAGGTAGAATCCAGGGACCAGATTAATGGAAATGAGTTTTGGGGGGGAACACGTATCCTAAGTACAAAGGGTTAGAGAGTTTTTTTTTATATATAGAGAGAGAAGGTGGCGAATTGAGTTTCATGGTAAGTTGGGGTTAGAGATTGTTGGATAGATGTTTTGATAGAGATGGGTGTCATGTTAGTTAAAGTTGATGAGTATTAGAGTCAGAGGGGTAGAGATTATAAATGTAGGCCTACCAAGTGGTAAATTAAATTGTTATAAGTATTTAAATCACCCACAGAAATGGAGAATAAGATTGTTAAATAAAGAAACAGATTTATAGTAAGAACATGAAATTTTTAGTTGCAACCAGTGACAAAATTTTGATAGAATTTGGAAATGTAAAGTTGTAAAGTTTATTTGAATAATTTAAATGTCAATTTGATTGTTATTTATAATGATGTTTTGTTAGTTTTAAATGTTTTGTTTCATTATGTTGTTGTGTTTTAAGACAGAATTTTACAGAAGCTTAATGTATTCACAGATGTAACTGGTACATAACGTATGTAGGTCAAGGTTTTTTGACTTGACCTAGTTTTGATCAGCTGATAGTGAGGTCATATGCTAGGCATGTTTAGCATGGAAGTTAATTCAACTTTTGTTTTTTGATCAATTTAAACAAATTTTAAATGATTTCTATATGGAAAGGAAATGTTTTAATAAATTTAAATTTTTTGAAGTTAAAATTTTTTTTGGAAATTTTTTTTTGAAAAAAAAATTTCTTGATTTCTGCGCCTGCCAGCTAATGGATATTTTTAAACTTTGATTATTTTATTGTTTGTGTTCTAATCGTGTTTATTGTTGTTAACTTATCGTATTGAATTGTATTGTTAGACTCTAGGTGTAATCACATGTTAGGTTAAGGATGTTCTTAATTGTAAGAATTGTTTAAATTGATTTATTTTTTCAATTTTCAACATGTAGTATAAGTGTGTGTGTGTGTGAGCCCAGTATCTGCTAAAGGCAGCCCAGCTTGCATATCAGGGGAAACATATCGGTTGAGGATCTGGCATGATATAAGCCAGGGTGTTGGATTTTGGGGGTAGCATGTTAGAAGGTGAGGTGCGTTGTGGTGCGTGTCTGTTCGATTTTTTGGTGTTGGGATCTCTTACGGAGAAGTCCAGTGATCTCGTTCAGATGCGTCCATGGTCGCCGAGCCAGGGGGGTCGTTTACCCATGAAGTATAAGAACAATAGGGGGTTTTAGTACGTAGGCTTTCACGGCCGGTGTCATTATGATTATCTTCTAAAACTTCCGGGCTGAAAGGCCGTGGTCGAGTGCTTGAAATACTGCTAAACGTTTCGGCCGCACCACCGGTGGCCATCTTCAGTAGCGAAATAATTGTGTTCGAATAGATGATACGCCGAACACGTCTCCCAATGGACTGGGAACAAGCAACAGTGAGTTACGGCTACGATGCCTCTATTTATAACTTTTTGGCCGCTTAAGGTGTATCGCGCGGACCAATGAGAAGCCAGCTCGTCATTCTCGATTCTGATTGACCATGGAAAATAAACCATGCCAGACACTATTTAAGGAGATGCTTTCACCTCGGCGGTTCAGCGTGTCTCAGATTGGATTGGACTTCGCTTTACACCGCCTGATTTTTACTTTTATAGAATCCAGTAAATACTATCACACACACACACACACAATACATTTTTCGTTGTCTCCGCTCGGACTTCTAGTCCTGTGGCACTCACACACATATTACATTTACAGCATCACTGTTTCAACAATTGTAGCCATAATTTATTCACCCCTCCACTTCCCGCAATTACTACCCGCCCTGTGTAATTCTTACCTGGCCCCTGTGGCATACACGCTACATAACACACATTAACTCCACTCATTCCGAACTGTAATATTGCCAATATAAACACCCCTATATACAGTACGCTCTACACACACAACATTTGCTGCCAAGACTCCCACAGTAGCATAAGCAGTCAGCTCGTACTACCTATTTGTTTATTTGTACATCAAGTGTAATAACACACAGCTCAATAACTAATTTAATAATAACCCAAACACGTACATTCGTAATTTCCACAGTAACATAAGCCGCTAGTTCTTATTAACTATTTGTTTATTTGTCTATCAAGTGTAATAACACACAGATCAATACATATTTTAATTATAACCCACTAACGTACATTCGTAATAACGAACTTTTCTCTTAGTCTTTGTGCCGCCAATCTCCCCCTTGTAACCGTCAAAAACCCCGCACGCCTCACTCCCTCCTCACCCGACCGCCTGGCATTTAGTTGCCTAGCTGTCGCTCCCCCTCGCCCCTCACCCACACCTCCACGCAACAGCTGCACACGACCGTTAGGCCTCTATTACACTAGGCAACATGTGGCGGGCAACTAGTTGTCCGACCTCGGACAACTAGTTGACGAGGGCTAAAATGCTCTCGGCCACATGTTGATGATTAGTCGAGAAAATGGCGTCAAGGAATGAAGAGCTTCTGCTACTCGCTTTGTTATTAAAGAAAAGAAGACGCAGAGCTCGGAGAAGACGTATGTACATACACCCTATGTTATCAACAAGGATGGATAAAGGATTGTACTACACACTGTTCGATGATCTGTGCGCGGACGAAAATAAGTTTTTTAACTATTTTCGTATGTCAAAACAATCATTTGATGAATTGTTGGACTTGGTCAAAGCAGACATAACTGGCACTGATACCAAAATGAAGAGAAGCATACCACCAGAAGAAAAGTTAGTCGTAACCCTGAGGTAAGTGATCTGTACAATTAATTAATCAAATTAAATACAATTAAATTTTATTGTAACGTTTTCCACTTTATACAAAAAAATTAACAAACTACATTTTAAGATATTAAAAAGTCTTGGATGAAAAAAACAAACATTAAAATAATCTGTAAACAGTTGAATTCTTACAAAAATACAATGTTACATAACTAATTATTTTAAAAGTAAACAGAAAGAAAATTAAAATAGTAAAAAATCACTTATTTGGGTGCTGCTACTGTCGGACTCTGCAGGCGAAGCCACTGGTGATTGTCCGTTGGAGCTGCTTGCTACGGATAGGCAAGATTGATTTTGACTTTGGTATTCCAATAGTTGCTGTGAATTTCTGGTTGAACTTTGGATTGCCTTTGGTGTTGATGTATGTTGCAGGGGGTTTGGATTTCGGCATTGTTTTATTTGATTGGAAAATCCTGTAGGATTTAGGTATGATGGTGATGGTGATGGATGTTGCTGATGGTTTGGACTTTGGTAATGTTGAGCTTGATAGGAATATCCTGCGGAATTTGGAAATGATTGTGGTTGTAACGAATACTGTTGATATCCAAACTGGCCTGTATTTGGCATTGGTGCCCATTGTTGAGTGATGGGGGTTTGAGCAGCAGCAATGGCTGCAATAATGTCACTTCTAAGCTTTAACCTCCTTTCTGGAGGGACTTTATTTATTTCTGAGACAAGTGACAGTAAAAACAACTTATCCTCATGTTTTTCATCATGTGTTTCTTCTTCAGTAACAATTTTTTTCTTCAAAATTTCAATAAGGTTATCTTCGTCCTTTCTTAATTTCTTGTTGCTTTTACTTTTAGATTTTGAAATACCTTCAACCTCTAGCGAGCCAGTCGCGTCAGTATTATCATTGTTTCCCTCGACACTGTTTTCTCTGTCATTGTCGTGATCCAATGAACTAGCAGTTTTCTTACATAACGTTTCTAAAAAACTCAACTGCTCAAAATAGACATACTGCTTATGGGCCTTCGCCCCTGATCCACTTTTTACTTCCTTCTTTTTCTGAATTTCTCTCGCATAGCAAGTACGAATGGACTTCCACCTTTTCTGAATGATTGTCACTGAAAATAAACCAAAATGTATAGGCAACAAAAAATTACTAAAATGCAGTAGGGTTTTTTTGTTTTAACCTTAGAAATAATAATTATAATTAATTTAAGAATTTTACCTTATATAATCCACTAGGCGATCTCAGTTTCTCAAATACGACATGTTTCAGGGACTAAATCCCCATCCTCAGGTACAGTAAAATGCTATTCCCCTAATACATAGGGGTCGTCGAAAAGATTAAAACGTTTATACACATAAACACCACACGCACAAAACTCACTATGAATAAATTAACATATATACATAAACATATGAAAACGTTATAAGTGACTCGGTGCAACAAATTAATCAGTTTATGTATATATGTTAATTTATTCATAGTGAGTTTTGTGCGTGTGGTGTTTATGTGTATAAACGTTTTAATCTTTTCGACGACCCCTATGTATTAGGGGAATAGCATTTTACTGTACCTGAGGATGGGGATTTAGTCCCTGAAACATGTCGTATTTGAAAAACTGAGATCGCCTAGTGGATTATATAAGGTAAAATTCTTAAATTAATCATAATAGCGATCTGGAGACTGCATAAAATGTATCTCGAAGCCAATAATTATAAATTTTCATAAACCAAACTTCATAGGTGTTGTGTTGTACAGGGTGGGTGGTAGTCAGTGTTAAACAATTTTTTTCTTGTAATAGTACATACAAGAAGTATGTACATTTCCTATTGTAGTAGGAAACCACTTAGAAAATATTTATCTCAAACGGCCTTGTAGTAATTAATTTTTTAGTATTTTTACAAAAATTCTTGACTTTCAGACAGAAACTTCTAATTTCCGCTCAGTCATTGAATACTTGCATTTTTTTCTTAAAGCTTATAAAATTGTTATTATAAGATGACCATTCCTTTTATGAAAAAGTAATTAAAATGTACTACTTATTGAATTTCAAATTTCTAGAACAATTCAAAAAAACATGAAAGTAAGTCAAGGATGTTTTTACACAATTCACTACTTTTTGGCAGTTTGAGATAATTGTCTTAGTGGTTTTCTACTCCATTAAGTGTATACTATAATAGAAACATTTTCTAACACTAACTACCACCCACCCTTTATACATTGGTGCGTATGTTTTTATGAGTAGTTAATGTAGTTAAAATTGTTTTGTATTAATGCTCTCTGTTTTTACAGGTATCTGGCAACTGGAACATCAATGATCGACCTCCAATATCAATATAGAATAAGTCAGCCTGCAATATCCATGATCGTAAGACAAGTTTGTAAAGCTATTTGGAAGTGTGTCATGCCAAAATGCTTTCCACAATTTACAGAAAAGTTTTGGCTTGAAACTGCAGCTGAATTTTACGAGAAGACAAACTTTCCACATTGTATTGGAGCGATTGACGGGAAACACATCAGATGTATCAAACCTCAACATAGTGGTTCCTTATACTATAACTACAAGAACTACTTCTCTGTACTTCTTATGGCTATGTGCGATGCGTCGTACAAATTCATCTTTATTGATGTGGGTGCGTATGGTAAATCATCAGATTCAACCGTATTCAAAGAGAGTGTGTTTTTCAATAGACTTCAAAATGGTTCATTAAACATTCCTCCTCCTCAGAACTCCTTCACAGGTCTTGATGAACCCATGCCTTTTGCAATTGTTGCAGACGAGGGATTTGGCCTATCAACGAATATTCTAAGACCGTATGCAGGTAAATGTCTCACTGTCAAGAAACGTGTATTCAATTACAGGCTTTGTCGTGCACGTAGGAACATTGAATACTTTGGAATACTCGCAAACAAATGGCGAATATTCCACAGGCCAATGAATGTTGACATATCATTATGTGAAGACATTATTAAAGTATGCTGTGTGCTACACAATTTCGTAAGACAAAGGGATGGCTATCGCATTGAGGACACGTTAACGGTGGAAGGACTGTTCGATATGGATCCCATTATTGAGAAACCACCAAAAAAGGCTAGTAAACTGAGGGATATGTTTGCTGACTACTTCCTCAGTGAAGAAGGTGCCGTTCCGTGGCAAATGGATCGTATGTAGGCAAGGATATATACGATGGATCGTCTTCTGTAGAGGTTCATGAACACATTTGTAGAGGTGTTAATACAGTACGTATAAGTTAAGTTGAATTTAAGTAAGTTCCTTACCAATGTAACCAATGTTTTAAAAATAACTGAAAATATATTACTACTCACAATTTATTTGTTAAGAAATTGCGACTTTTTACTTATTAGGAAAAATACTAAACGTTTTATATTTTTCAAATTTTTTGTTATCTTTGTATAAAAAATAGACAAAATAAAGCAGATTTTTTGCATTTTAAAAACTATATTTTTTTTTTTAAATACTTTTCCTTGGTTAGTACACTACTTCTGTAATGTAAAGAAAAAGTAATTTTTCACATTGGAAATAGAGGTGTTTTATATATAAACTGTCGTCCCAGACACAGTTAAGGTGGTGTCTGGGGCGAAGTGCGCATGCGCGGAAGCGAGAGTGGCGCGCCACATGTTGCCCAGTGTAATAGCTCCCATCTGAAACAATGCCCCACGTCCAGCGTCAGCAACTTCCGAGTGGTCGGGAAGTTGCCGATCTCGTCCACCGTCATCCACTAGTTGTCGACCCATATCAACTAGTGGCGTAGTATAATAGGCTCCCATATAAACAATGTTACTAGACGACCCCGGCAACAAGTTGCCCGCCACATGTTGCCTAGTGTAATAGAGGGCTTAGACAGAGTTCATTTACGCTCTCTCTCCTACACGTATACTCCACACTCTTCTCACTCGCACGCATACACTTCATACATACCGCTACCCACACAACCGCCACACGCTTTCTTTGTTTACTGATTTGTATCTGCGCTCTCACTCCTACTCGTATACCCTTCTCCCTCGCACACGCGCGCTGACTGTACTTGTGCACAGCGCTGCCTGTACATTCCCCCTTACAACAGCTGCCAGCTCTTTCTCACTTGCACACACACAAACCTCCTTCTCTCTCTCTCTCTCTCATTGACACAACCGCACACCTCATTATTAACTTAACAAGGCTGCTTCCCTCACTTTACGCTCTCTTTACACAAACACCCATTGTTACTTAACCGCGTTACTTCTACTCTCCCCTTCTACAGACTCACTTTCCTTCTCTGACCCACTAACGCGCTACCGCCTCGACACAGCTGTCCTTACAAATTCATACGCACGCGCCTCTACCCTTTCATTCTAAAATCTAACTACACTAACTGCCTATATACTACTCGACACATTGCCGGCCTAATACTTTTATTCCCTTCTCTTTGCTTACTGAGTAATTTAATTATTTTTACTTTAATTATTATTACTGCACACTCTACTTTGCACACTTCCCTGACTGAAAACCTCGCTCAATTGCCTTTTCACCATGACCCGACGCAAACCCCGACCACCCGCTACCACGCAAAAACATCCTCCTGATCGCTCGCCATCCCCTGCTTCCTCACTCGCCTCTTCAGCCTCATCAATTTCAATACCCACTACTCGCTCTCGTAAAAGGCAAGCTACGCCCAAATCGACTTCACCACTCCCCCCCTCACCTCAATCGCCATCACCCTCCACCTCAGCCCCCCTTAATAAGCGCCAACCTACCCCTACTAATACCCCCCCCCCCGCCTCCTCAATCTCAAACTTTATTAATCCTGAAACACACGAAGAATCCGAACAACCCTATCTTCCTCTCCAACCTCATCAAAACCCATTGCCCGAAACTTCGGCTCCCCCGCAACTTCTTCTCCCCCAAAAACGCTATTACCACCCTGCAAATCTCCTCCCTCACAGACCTCCAATTGTTCTGCCAATCTATACCCGTAACCACTTTCGGACCTAATGCCGTATACAGGGCATTCCAAACCACCCAGCCGACGCAGAAACCCAAAGACCCCCCCCGAAAACCTCTAAAAACCCTAGTCGTCCGTGGTGTCGCACCAGACATCGACATACTGGACTTCCAGGAAGCTTTGGAAGAGGACCAACGCCTCCAAATAGCTTTCTGCAAGCGAATTATGTCGGATCTGGGACCGACCGGCCTCATCCGAATTTTTAGCCACGACACAGAAACCATAAACCTCCTACTAACAGAAGGCGCCTTTGTCGCTGGCAGACACTACCGGACGGAAGAGTCCAGACAGACGGAACGTCACATACCTTGCCCCCGCTGCCACCTTTATGGCCACACCGCTTCCTCCTGTTCCTACCAACCCCGTTGCCGCGTGTGCGGCAATAAAACTCCCACTACCATATGCCCGCATACCAACCACGACTTCAGCTCGCCGTTCTGTGCGACCTGTAACTCCTCCTCAGACCATTTCACGGGCCAAACTAAATGCCCGAAATATCCTAAACAGACTCCGGTCCCCGCCTCGCAAGCCCCCGTCGTCCCGATAATACCCGCATCACCACCCAAGGCAAACCCGTGGAAACCACAACCCACAGACTTCCCCTCTCTCAATACCGCTATCGCCACCGCCTCCGCACCTACACAAACCGCCCCCGCCTTACCTCAACCGGTCGATAACCAACCCGCCGAAACCGACACTACTCCAGAAACCTCCACCGCTCCCTCTACTCCTACAACCATCGACACAACGACTATCCTCGGCCTCTTTCAATCGATGATGACCGACGTACAGAAAATGATTACCGACATGACTCGATCAGTCTTTGACGCCCTCATCGCAATCATTTATAATGTGACAGAACCCGTTTCACACAACAAACTCCGTACTAGCGTAAACCAAATCACTAAGCGACTATTTGACACTAGGACGCTTTTTAACCGGACCCCTGAAGGCCTTACAATCCTTCACTCCAAATCCAAGCGATAAGCTTCGATGGGAGAAGACGGCAGCGTAATCCGCAAGAACCATCTCACCCTTCTTCATCTCAACGTTCGGAGCCTCCGGGCTCGACGAGATGAACTCCTCCTCTTTCTACAGGAATCCCATACAGACGTCGCCACCCTTAATGAAACTTATCTAACTGCCAGGCATCGCCTGTTCTTCCCGGGCTATACCCTCTTCAGGCAGGACAACGGATCTCACTCGGGCGGAGTTGCGATACTTGTTCGTAACTCTCTCCGAGCGAAAGTAGTACCCCTATCAAACAGCCCGACTGACTCACTTCGGGTCAAACTCAGCTTCGCAAACTCACTTCTGGTCAAACTCAGCTTCGCAAACTCCCCTCCCCTCTTCATAGCAACATACTACTGCCCCCCACGTGCCGACATAGACGTCAACTACCTCCATCATTTGGCCATGACCTACCTCCGTTTACTTCTCTTCGGAGATCTAAACGCCCACCACCGACAACTCGGAGACTGTTATAACACCGCCCGAGGTACGAGTGTGCTTCAGGCGGTCAATAACTTCGGTCTCAGGCACCATCGTACCCCGTTTACCCGCCAGCCGGTAACTCCGGCCCAACGTCCTACCTGTCCCGATAAGCTGTTTACCTCAGCCGACATCTCCCGTAAAATAAGCGGGATCTCCCAAGGCCCGGATGTTGGCTCTGACCACATCCCTATTCTTCTAGTAATTTCCTACGGCCACGTAAAATACCCCACCCTGGAACCCCGCACGACGGCCGTAACAGACTTTCACGCTGCCGACTGGCCTCTTTTTTCTCAAGCTTTAGCTTCCCTTATATCCCCTCTTCCAGCCCCACCCACCACCCCCACGCAAACGGACGCTTACAATGACCTAATCACGACATCGATTCAGACGGCGATGGCACAGGCCATACCAACGAAACATGTCCGCTACTCCCAGCTCAGGCTCCCTCCCCCGGTCCTTACACTGATACGCCGGAAACGCTGGATCCGCCGCCTCCTAAACAGGGATCGGCGGAACGAGCATCTCTGCTTGGAATACAGGAGACTTTCAAATGCCGTCAAGATCGCCATAAAAGACTTTCGATCTTCCCGCATTGAGAGCCTCTGTACTTCAGTACAGGATTCCTTTCGCAACGACACACCCAGATTCTGGAAACAGGTCAAACGTCTACACAACCCGCCCAAAGCCGATACCCCTCTCCAGTTAGGCGACCGCCTTCTCGTCAGCGATGAGGAGAAGGCCGCCGCCTTTCGGGACTCTCTCCAGACCATCCATAGCCACCCCGTTAGCCCGGACTTTGACGCCATCGCCGAAAATACTATAGACACTTTTCTAACTACCCACTCAGACCTCTTCACCCCACACGACGTCCTGACCGCAGACCACGATCATCCGCTGGAGCGGCCCATCGACCCAGACGACATCAAAGACCGACTGAGTAAATGCAGGAATACGGCCCCCGGCCCTGACGGAATCCCCAACCGGATTTTAAAAGCGCTCCCCGCCACTGCTATCGAAGCCCTAGCCCATCTGTACACAGCTAGTCTCCTCCTCGGCTACGTCCCGCGGGCCTGGAAACACGCCCATGTCCTCATGTTCCCCAAACCTAACAAAAGCGCCAGCCTCCCGTCGAACTATCGCCCGATTTCTCTCACCCCTGCAATCTCCAGGCTTTTCGAGAAAATCCTCGTCGCCAGGATACATCCCCACCTACAAACTCATAGCGTCCTCCCCAGTACCCAGGGCGGATTCCGCCCTGGTTACAATATATACGATCAACTTGTTCGGGTTATCAGCGCCATCCAGGACAACTCGGCCCGCAAACGCCCGACCATCTTAGCCCTACTCGACATCCGCAAAGCCTTCGACTCTGTCTGGCACAATGGCCTCCGTTTTAAGGTCCTCGGATGTCACTTTCCCCCAACCATCGTCAAATGGCTCTGCCAGTTCCTGGATGACCGCACGGCACAAGTCCGAGTCCGTCAGCATCTCTCGGCACCCTTCCGCCTTCATGCCGGTGTCCCCCAAGGCTCCGACATTAGCCCGCTACTGTATATCATCTTTACGAAAGATACCCCTCCCCTCCGCCTACTCTACCCTACCCATCTGCAGGCCTAGCCCAGTACGCCGACGATACTGCCTACTGGGTCTCAGCAGGCGCACACCGGCAGATCCCAATCAAATTACAACAAATCCTCGAACCTTTCTTCGCCTACTGCAATACTTGGCGAATAACTGTAAACGCGGACAAAACCCAACTCTGTGTTTTCAACTCCACTGGACGCAACATGTCGCATTTCTATACAACGCCCGTCCGCGTTGGCCCATCATCAGTACGCCCGAAGCGTGATTGCCAATATCTGGGCGTCACGCTTGACTCCAAACTTACCTGGCGACCACACATCAAACGAACAACTACCATCGCCCGTACCCGCCTCCGTTCTCTCAGAACCCTCAGCCGACTAAACCACTGCTCCAGCGACCTTACTAGGCCGCATCTATACTACATGTATCCGACCCATCCTCACATATGCACACCCAGTTCTCCTTACTGCCTCTCCAGCCTACCTCGATCTCCACCGTGTCACAGAACGACGGGCCCTGCGCCTCATATACCGCCGACCACGCCTGACGAAGACTTCCAATGCCGCCCTGTATGCGCTTAACACCCGCTTCCCTGACCTTGATTCCTTCCTTGTTAAACTCAACTGGAAGTATTCCCGCACAGCCTCCCGCCGCAATTCCATACAAACGATAGTCCCGTCCATTAATAGAAACACCCGCAATACAAGCCGACCTTCCTACTTACTAAATCGCCTCCTCGCAATAGCCAATGGTCCTCCCCCTCGCCACCAAACCACGCCGGCGTCAACGACACAGACCTGCTTAAGCAGTAACACATACGCTTTCCCCGCCAAGGACTTACCTCTCCCCGGCAGTAGCGACCTGTCTTCCTAAAGCAGCCTCAATACCCAACACGCGATAAAACTCCCCCACACTCTCTTCTCTTCACCACAGTAAACACACGCTCTAGTTCCCCACACTTACGTACCCGCATATAATCCGAATCTGTTCTTCCGCCTCCCGTGACGGCTCCCTGTCGCCACCTAACAGCTTTGGCGACCAGCGTCACACGTCCCAGTCTTGGCCGCCCCCCCCTGCAAGAACGTCGCAGAAAAATATGAAGCAATAAACTCAATAAACAACATGAATAAATAAAGATGCCCCAGAACAATTATAACGGCCACATCCATCTACCTCTCCCGTTCGTGTATGGCTACACACTACACCTCACACAATATAACCTACAAACAGCACTCTCCCAACTAAGTGCCTCCACCTTCTCTGCGCTCCGGTCGTCTGGCGTACGTCCCCCAAAAACCCCTTACCCACACGACTGAAGGGAGCTCGTCTCCAAAACAGCCCGAGTCCGACCATACTGGTCGGACTCAAACAGCAAAACAAAAAAAAAACAAAAAATCGGCGGTTCCTAGCGACGGATGAATCCATTGTCATTGTGCCGGCGGATAAGGGGAGCGCCACTGTGGTCTTGAATACCGAAGACTACCAGCGGAAGATTGAAGGTTTATTAGATCCGGCCACTTATCGGAGGCTGAACAAAGATCCGACTACTACTGTTCTAAGAAAAACGGATTCTTTGGTTAAGCAATCTTCTCTGGCGCCTGATGTGAAGACGGCCGTCCGGTGTTCGGAGGCCCTTCCCCCTCGTCTCTACGGTTTACCGAAGATCCACAAGGGAGACGTTCCGCTGAGGCCCATCGTCAGTGCTATTGGCTCGCCTACTTACACCTTGGCAAAGCACCTCACTGGATTGCTCAAGCCGCACATCGGGCAGACGGATTCTTTCGTCCGGGACACTTCTGATTTCCTTCGGAGGATCCGGGAGTTGGTGCTGGAGCCTGGCGACGTTCTCGTGAGTTTTGATGTGGTCTCTCTTTTCACCATGGTCCCTGTTCAGGAGGTCTTGGGGTATTTGGGTGACCTGTTCTCGGCGGACATCACTGCTTTGTTCTGGCAGGTCCTAACAACGACCTACTTCCAGTGGAATGGCGGCTTCTATGAACAGTTGGATGGCGTCGCGATGGGAAGTCCTCTCAGCCCTGTGGTTGAAAACTTTTACATGGAGAAATCTGAAAAGTTGGCAATTTCATCTGCGCCTCTGAAGCCGAAGTGTTGGTTGCGGTATGTGGACGACACTTTCGTGGTCAGGAGCCATGGGGATGAAGAGTTGGAACGCTTCCTTGGACATCTGAACGCTGTGCACCCGCGCATACAGTTTACGATGGAGCGCGAGAGTGGTGATCAATTGGCTTTTCTGGATGTGTTGGTCCTGAAAAGGACCGATGGCAGCTTGGGACATGAAGTTTATAGGAAGCCAACGCACACCGACAGATATCTCCACAAGTCCTCCAATCATCATCCTAGGCAGAAGAGGGCGGTGCTGAAGACTCTGGTAGACCGGGCAAAAAGAATCTGTGAGCCCCAGTATCTCGAAGATGAGTTTCGGCATCTCGAGGAAGCACTGCAGTCCAACGGCTATTCTTCTGCGGAGGTTAGGAGAGCTGCTCGGCCGAGAAGATCTGGTAGGCCGGACGAGTCGGTGTTGCCTGAGGTTGTTGGCTCTGCTGTCTTGTCCTACATCCGTGGCGTGACTGACCGCATCGGCAAGTTGCTGAGTAAGCGGGGCGTCAGGACGATCTTTAAGCCAACCAAAAAGATCCAACAGTTCCTGCGACCGGTGAAAGACGCCAGGGATCCACTCTCGTCGTGCGGGGTGTACAGTATTCCTTGTACGTGTGGCCAGGTCTACATAGGCACCACGAAGCGTAGTGTCCGGACGCGCCTCTCTGAACATCGGAGATACTGCCGCCTGGGCCAGCCGGAAAAGTCCGCAGTTGCTGAACACGCTCTTTTCCACGACGATCACCGGGTGATGTTTGATGAAGCCCGCGTGTTGTCTTCTGTCCGGGGTTACTTCACTCGCCTGCATCTGGAGTCCATCCATATTCATAAGAATGCGTCCGTCGCTATGAACCGCCGACACAACTGGGGGTTGCGCGGCCCGCGCGAAGCGCGGGTCGCGAGTAGTACAGTGTCCCGAGTCTCAGAAAGGACTCCTGCCACTGGGTCTGTTGGAGTTAAATATTTACTTTTATCTACTTATGGGGGGGGTCTGAAACGACCTGCGATTGGTGGATTATACCACCGGGACTAGCAAACGAGGTCGCTTCCAGGACTCACCTGGTCGCGGGGTGTATTTACCAAGTCCGGCAATGAGGGAATTGTGGGTCACTCTGTCGGAACGAACATAGAATCGTCGCGCCAGGCGTCTCACGGTGTCATCAAGAGAGCGGACACCGAGTCCTCTCCTCAAAAGACGAGAAGAGTACCTCCGGGGGACTTTGCACGCGAGCTTCAGTCCCCGGTCGAGTACGCGCTGGAGCGTGATTCTATGACCACGAGCCAGGTATCCCCAAACAGGACAGGCGTAGGTAATCACCGGCAACACGTACGTGTTGACTATGAGCTTACCTAGCCGGGGGGTCGTTGCCGGATTAGATAGCACGGGCCAGAGTCTACTGAGTTGCGCCGAAGCGCGTTGTCGGATGTAATTTGCATGGGTTCGCCAGGTGAGTCGGGAATCCACGTGGAGCCCGAGGTACTTGACGCTGTTGGTCCAGGGCACCTCGACGGGGCCTACTTTAAGCGGCCGAGGCCGCTTGCGTTTTCGCGAGAATATTACCGCGGCGCTCTTGGAAGCGTTAACGGCAACTCTCCAGTCATCGGTCCACCCGACATACGCGTCGAGTTGGCGCTGGAGCTTAACGGCCGCATAACTCGCGTTCGGCTCTGAGGCAAAAGCCGCAGTGTCGTCCGCGAACAGCGACAGTTTCACTCCAGGAACTCGGGGCGTGTCGTTGACAAACAACGAGAACAGAAGAGGCCCAAGGACACTTCCCTGAGGGACACCAGCGGTAATACGCCTCTCCGAAGAGAGAGCGTGTTCTACTCTCACTCGGAAGCTACGGTCTCGCAGAAAGCTGCCGATCAAGTGAACGTAGCAGTCTGGGAGAAGGACTTCCGTTAGTTTGTAAAGGACACCCTCGTGCCACACGCGGTCAAAGGCTTTCTCTACGTCTAGGAAGATCGCAGCCGTCTGTTTGCCCTGGCAGCCAGCCTCGGTTATGCATTCCACGAGTCTCATCAGCTGATGAGTCGAGGAGTGCAGTTCACGAAAGCCGAACTGTTCGGGGATCAGCACGTCTAGTCTTTCTAGATGGTCGCGGATCCTACGCTGGATCAGACGCTCAAAAACCTTGGACGTCGCGGACAAGAGGCTGATGGGCCTGAGGTTCTCCACTCGAGAAGAATTCTTTCCCGGCTTCGGTATTACGATGACGGTAGCCGTTTTCCATTTCACCGGAAAATAGGCCAATCTGAGTCATGAATTGAACAGGTCAGTGAGGAACTGGGTTCCTCGCTCCGGAAGGCGATGGAGGGCGGAATTCATGACTCCGTCCGGGCCAGGCGCCTTCCGGGGCTTGAGCTGAACGATCCTCTCAGAGACCTCCTCCGGGGAGATGGGCTCCGGCTGGACTGTGATATCGGCCGAAAGAAAGCGCTCTACCTCGCGGTAGATTTGCTCAGTGAAGGCCGGGTTCTTGGATGGGTTGGGAGCGAACTGTCGCTCTAAACTGTCAGCCAAGAACTCTGCCTTCTCGAGGGGGCGACCAAGAGGTTGACCGCCGGGTCCGGCCAGTGCGGGGAGAGGCGCGCGTTTGCGCTTTCCCGTTAGGGCACTGGGAATCCGCCAGACATTACGGTCCTCTGCAGGGCCATCCATCTGTGTGACAGCTAGCTCCCAGTTGCGTCTACGGAACTCCAGCATGTCGCGACGCAACTTGCCGGACGCTCTGTTGAACGCAGCCTTGTCGGCCGGGTCACGAGTCCTCTGCCAGCGTCTCCGGAGGCGATTCCTCTCGCAAGCGAGCTGAGACACCTCTTCGGGGATCCGCTGATAGTCGGGCGTGAGCCCCGGCTTTATCCGGGAGGACATGTCAACCGCCGAGACTACGGCTGTGTCGAATACGGCAACTGCCTCATCGACATGCTGGGTAGTGTCGAGCGGGGTATGCTCTGGTAGGCGGCGACTGAACGCCGGGCCAAAGCGGTCCCACTCGATTACCCGCCGCTCGTCGCGGACGGTGGCGTGCTGGGTAGCTATATGTACACTGATAGGGCAGTGGTCCGAGGACAGTTCCGAAATGACGGAGACGTGGACCGGGCAATAAACGCCCCTGACCGCAGCAATGTCCAGTACGTCAGGGCGGGAGTTAGCCCTCGAAGGATAGTATGTAGGCCCGGTAGGACCCATGACTGTGACCCGAGCCGCATCAGCGTACCTGCGTAAGCGGGTCCCGTTTGGGTTCGCCAAGCGGCTCCCCCAATCGGGGTGCTTACAGTTCAGGTCGCCCGCCAGGACTACCCTCCTGTGTGCTCCAAATACGGCCTCCAGATCGTTCGACAGGAGCTCCGTGTGTGGAGGCTTGTAAGCGGACACCACGAGTAGACCGCCGAGAGCACCATGGAGCTCGACCGCGGTGCACTCGAGGTTCCGCCGCTGAGGCAGGACAACGCGGTGATGGCGAAGACTCGCCTTCACCGCGATGGCTGTGCCCCCTCCTGCGCGACCCGACCGGTCGTCCCGGTGGCACACGTAGTTGGGTAGTCGGAAACGACGATGCGGGGTCAGGTGCGTCTCTCCAAGAAGAAGCACGTCGGGCTTGTGACGGGCAACGAACTCTAAGAGCTCAGAATGCCGGGAAGCGAGGCCGTTGGCGTTCCACGCCACGAGCTCGAGGTCTCGCTTGAGGGATTGCCGTGGTTGTCCGTTCATAACAGACCTGTTACACGGCAGGCTTCCACCAAGAGGAGGAACTTGTCCTGGGGCGAGGCTGTTGCCAAGCGTTCCTTGATTTTAAGGAAAGTCTGGGCCACTTTCTGCAAGTCGTAGCTTGCCAGAAAGTCTGAAACGACAGCGAGATCATCGGAAGATGAGGCCGGGAGAGAACGCTTGGCGGCAGCTTATGAACCGGCGAGGTGAAAGCATCTCCTTAAATAGTGTCTGGCATGGTTTATTTTCTATGGCCAATCAGAATCGAGAATGACGTGCTGGCTTCTCATTGGTCCGCGCGATACACCTTAAGCGGCCAAAAAAGTTATAAATAGAGGCATCGTAGCCGTAACTCACTTGGGAGACGTGTTCGGCGTATCATCTATTCGAACACAATTATTTCGCTACTGAAGATGGCCACCGGTGGTGCGGCCGAAACGTTTAGCAGTATTTCAAGCACTCGACCACGGCCTTTCAGCCCGGAAGTTTTAGAAGATAATCATAATGACACCGGCCGTGAAAGCCTACGTACTAAGATTAAGAACCTCTACGGGGAGGAGGTTTTCAAGAAAATTAAAAAGCTGGAGGCGCTGCGTAAGAAGAAAGCCAGTCTGCTGTGTTCCTTGGCCTTTTTACTTCGCTGTAGAGACTCGGGAACCGTTCCTAGGTTCCTACGACATAGACACATATTTAATACGCCACAGGCCAACAGGATATACAGGAGAACGGAAAATACCATGCTGCGTGAGCGCATACACCACACGAGAAAAGAGTTGGCACTAAATGATCAAGACCTGTTGAAGCTGCATTTACATCTCAGCAGTTCCCTCCAACGACATGATTGGGAGATGTTGGATGGGCTCACATATAATGCTTTTGAGTCGTGTTATGCCAGTACCAGCCAGAGACAGCGTGACAAATTCGAGCGGTTCGCTTCACAGAACATCAGGGGAAGAATACTGGATAGTGACAGGATGGACAGGATGGTTGTGAATCTATCGAACCGTCAACTAACACCACATGAGACCTCGGTGTTAGCCAAAGGTGAGAAGTTTGCGGTTACCCCGAAGACAGTACCGTTGGAGGAAATAGTTGCGAGCGTGGAGGCAGGCATCCGAGGACTACCCCATCGGTACTTGCGGCTTCTATTTGGTATTCGGTACTACTCAGCAACTTGCGGCTTCTATGAACAGTTGGATGGCGTCGAGATGGGAAGTCCTCTCAGCCCTGTGGTTGAAAACTTTACATGGAGAAATTTGAAGAGTTGGCAATTTCATCTGCGCCTCTGAAGCCGAAGTGTTGGTTGCGGTATGCGGACGACACTTACGTGGTCTGGAGCCATGGGGATGAAGAGTTGGAACGCTTTCTTGGACATCTGAACGCTGTGCACCCGCGCATACAGTTTACGATGGAGCGCGAGAGTGGTGATCAATTGGCTTTTCTGGATGTGTTGGTCCTGAAAAGGACCGATGGCAGCTTGGGACATAAAGTTTATAGGAAGCCAACGCACACCGACAGATATCTCCACAAGTCCTCCAATCATCATCCTAGGCAGAAGAGGGCGGTGCTGAAGACTCTGGTAGACCGGGCAAAAAGAATCTGTGAGCCCCAGTATCTCGAAGATGAGTTTCGGCATCTCGAGGAAGCACTGCAGTCCAACGGCTATTCTGCTGCGGAGGTTAGGAGAGCTGCCCGGCCGAGAAGATCTGGTAGGCCGGACGAGTCGGTGTTGCCTGAGGTTGTTGGCTCTGCTGTCTTGCCCTACATCCGTGGCGTGACTGACCGCATCGGCAAGTTGCTGAGTAAGCGGGGCATCAGGACGATCTTTAAGCCAACCAAAAAGATCCAACAGTTCCTGCGACCGGTGAAAGACGCCAGGGATCCACTCTCGTCGTGCGGGGTGTACAGTATTCGTTGTACGTGTGGCCAGGTCTACATAGGCACCACGAAGCGTAGTGTCCGGACGCGCCTCTCTGAACATCGGAGATACTGCCGCCTGGGCCAGCCGGAAAAGTCCGCAGTTGCTGAACACGCTCTTTCCCACGACGATCACCGGGTGATGTTTGATGAAGCCCGCGTGTTGTCTTCTGTCCGGGGTTACTTCACTCGCCTGCATCTGGAGTCCATCCATATTCATAAGAATGCGTCCGCGGCTATGAACCGCCGATTGCATTGCATTATGGATGCTGGGTGTCTTTGCACCCGTGGCTTGATTGCAGCATCTGGATCGTGTCCAATGGCTGCCAGAAGTAAACATAGTGCTGGTACATGTCGACTGGTTACCTAAGACTGGAAAAGGAAACCGCCAACCAGTTAACTGAGAAGGCGGGGGAGTATAACTTTTATTTGTTTAATGCACTGCCGCTGGTACCGATTCGAGCAACAGATGTTGCCCGTTTCAAGTCCAGTCAGCAGACGCCCTGAGGGCGTCGGTCGCTCCCCGCGAGGCGGAGAGCCTCCGTGCCAGTGATTGATGACAGCGACAAGCAGCCGGCTCAGCGTGCTAGGAGGTGGACAGGAAGGACAGAAGGACAGTTTGGTGAAATACTCTGATCTAGGACTGATGATTACTTGTTTTTGTTTAATTTAAAGAGGATGGCGTTATGGCGGGTCATCAAGAAGCGCCCGAGGGCGCTTGACCCGAATGGGCGGTGGTGGTTCTGATGCACTGATGGTTCGTAGGTACGGGAAGGTGGAGGTCGAGGCTTTAGCAAAGAGAGTTAGAGCCAGCGACCGGACAAAGGAAGTCAAGGTAGGAACACGGAGACCTCTTCGAATCACGTCGTTCCTTACAAACCAAGGGGACCCCGTCAAGGATCGGAGTGTTCGGGACTGGAAAGCTTCCAGCCTACATCTGTTGGTGGTGGATAAAAGAGACCACCAGGCGGGTGCCGCATAGGTCAATACAGACCTGAGGAATAGTAGATAGATGGTAAGTTTCGTGCGCATGGCCAGGCGGCTGCGACACGAGAGGAAAGGAGATAATTTGGCTCGGACGCCGCGAGCCTTGGCAAGGGTTTCCGTCACGTGGGCGTTGAAGCAAAGGCGACGATCTAGCCGAACGCCTAAATACTTCACCGATTCTTTGTAGGCGATGGGTCTCCCTGCTAGGGAGAGGGGCTGGTATCGGGAGATGGACTTACGGGTGAAGCAGATCGCCTCGGATTTCTCCGTGTTGATCGTCACCCGCCATTTCCGTAGCCAGCCCGGAAGCTGGTTCAACTGACGCTGCAGCTTTGTACTCGCAAATCGCGGGGACAGGGAGCTGCAGTGATACATAGCATCGTCAGCGAACAAAGACAACGTAACTCCGGGCAAGACAGGCAGGTCGTTCGTGTACACAAGGTACAGAACGGGGCCGAGGACAGATCCCTGAGGTACGCCGGCGGCGACGGGTCGAACTGTAGAACAGGACCCGTCGACGCTCACCCTGAAGGTTCGGTCGCTGAGATACGACCGGAGGAAAAACACTATGGTCGATGGTAGAGGGGAATTGGCAAGTTTGAAGAGAAGACCTTCGTGCCAGACTTTATCGAAGGCCTTGCTCACGTCCAACAGTACGGCGGCCGTAGCCGCTCGCCTGTTGGTGGCGTCAGACAAGTGCGTAACAACGCGGACCAATTGAAGCGTGGTCGAGTGCTCTCTGCGAAACCCGAACTGTTCGCTGCGGATGAAACCATCTAGCAGCGGCGAGATGCGAGCCAGCAGGAGACGCTCGAACACCTTCGAGATGACTGGCAAGAGAGAGATTGGACGATAGCTTTCAGGAAGCATGCGCGGCTTGCGAGGCTTCGGAATCATTACGATGTTGGCTGATTTCCACAGGCGGGGAAAGTACTGTAGCAGGAGACAGGAGTTAAACAGCTCAAGAACGAGGTCAACGCCTGAGGCCGGGAGATTTTGTAGAGCAGCGGCCCCGATCCGGTCAGGACCGGGGGCGCGACGGCGATTTAGTCGGCAGATGGATGAAACTAGTTCATCCCTGTCGAACGGGAGGGCTGGGATTTCGGGAGGGCGTGAAAAATGTCCAGATAGGAAGTCACGGACTTCTGCCGAGTGGGCAGGGTCCGAGACGCCTTGGTGAACAGTAAATTGCACCTCCATGCACTCGGCCTTGCCTTCTGTTGAAGATACAACCCCGTTCGGAGTTTCAAGTGGGTTGCGAGTTCTCTTCTCGCGGGTCAGTCTACTCGCCGCTCTCCAGACGGAGGCGTGGTCGACTTCAAGAGACTCAAGGTATGAGTCCCATCGATCAGAGTTTACGTCCCGCAGTAGCTGCTGGACGTAAAGAGACTGGGCCTGAAAGCGCCTTTTGACGCCGGGATCACGGGTTCTTTGCCATCTGCGGCGGAGATTGCGCCGTAGCCAGATGGCGTGGAGTACTTCCACAGGTAAGGCCGATTTACGATGATTCACCTCGAGAGTATATGCGTGTCGATCCATGACACCTTGGACCAACTCCTGAAGATGAGTGGCTCGGAGATCCAAATCGTCACAAGTGACGATCGGGTCCGCGGGGAGTGATGGTAACCGCCGTGAGAGCTCATCATGGTAGGAGCGCCAGTTGACTCTCCTAACAATCTGAGCGGGAGGTCGGGGTGAGGCCGACAGCTCACGGGCAGTTATAAAAAGGGGATTGTGATCGGATGAGAGATCCGACACTGACGAGACCTGGATGTGATGGGTCACGTCCTTGGCTATGACAATGTCAAGGACGTCCGGTCGATGACCGGAAAAGAGGAAGTGAGTAGGGTCTTCTGGGCCGATGACTTGAAGTACCGTGTCGTCGGAGACGAACCGATACAGAGATTTTCCGTAGGCGTTGGCTACTCTGCTGTTCCAGGAGGGATGCTTGGCATTTAAGTCGCCGGCTACGATGGTTGGTAGGGGATGATCGAGGAGAGCGTCCCACTCCTCGGGCGGTGGAGGTAGCCGCAGGCCGGGCCGGAGATACGCCGCAACAACGCGCAACTCCGATCCGCCAGCGTCTATCGCCACCGCACAACCTTCAACTAGAGATGTATCTAAAGGGGGTAGTGGCCTGTGGGATATCCGCCTGTGGACTAAGACGGCTGTCTCCCCCGAGGGGCGACAGCCAGGCCGTTGGGGACGATCCTGACGAAAACAGATGTAAGATGGCAGGTTGAAGGTATGGTAGCGAGCCAGATGAGTCTCGCAAAGGAGGACGACATCAGCGTCGTACTCCGTTACGAAAGTCATCAGTTCAGATCGTCGAGGGACTACCCCATGGGCATTCCACGCAACGATCCTAAGACTCCTAGCCATTCAACGGAAGAAGAGGAAAGAGGGTAGACAGTGATTGAAACACCAGGGCGAGAACCGTGGTTGTATCTGGAGCAGACCTGATGTTGTTTACCAAAGTTTCAGCCCAGGCAGTCAGGGGGTCCACCGGGGCCCGGGAAGATTCCCGAGATTCCGGAAGACGGACCTGGCTGGCCTCGGCCGGTGTTGCAGATGGCGCAGGGCTCGGGGACGGACGTGAGGTCTGCTCAGTTGGGAGCTTAGGTTGATGGCTGGGGGCGGGCGGGGCCCGCTGAGGTTTTACAGGCAAGGCCTGTGGAACTTGTCGCTGACGGCGAGGAGTGCGCTTCGGTTTGGAGCTCCGAGGAGCGGAAGGCGGGACTGATGTAGCGGCCACAGCCGCGTATGAAGGGCCGGGCGCTCCGGCAGGCGCCGGGACAGAAGGGACTGCAGGCGGCGCCGAAACGCCGACTGCAGGCGGAACTGGGGCCCTGGGAGCAGCCGGAACTGCTGCCGGGGCCTGAGATGATGCTCCGGAGAGAGGTGGGAAGGCCTCTCTGCGGTTAGGGAGGGGACCTGCAACACGGCCTGCCTGCGCGCCAGGGCGAGCAGGAGTCCGCTGCAGCTTCATGGCAGATATAAAGTCTCTACATCCTCTATAGCTAGCCGGATGGTCCCCGCCGCAGTTGCAGCAAATGGCCGTGAACCCCGTCTTGGACTTATCACACCCACGATGAGGCTCAGTACACCGCACGCAACGCGGAGGGTGATTACAGAACAAGCTGGAGTGGCCAAACCTCTGACAGTTAAAACACTGCGAGGGGCCTGGCCGCGGGTCAAAAGTACGAACTTGCACCCGAAGGTGCAGGAAGTTTTGGAGGCCACAGACCTCCTCGAACTGGCCTACTTTGAGTACTTTCACAAGAAAACTATTCACAGGACGGCGATCTTCCCCCTTGCCAGCATGCAGTACACTTACCGCCGTCGGCGAATAGCCTAAAGCTACAAGTTCCTGCCTGATGGTATCGGGGGCGGTCCAGGAAGGAAGTCCGGAAAGAACAACTTTAATTTCGCGCTCTGAAGGAAGCGCGAAAGTATGGAAGGAGATCTTCCGATCGGTAAGAAACTGTTGGACCGATCGGAAGTCCGGGACTGTTGTGGCCGCAATTCGAAGCGAGGAGCCTTGGCACCTGGCCTCGAGTTTGGCCGAAGGAAGCAGATTCTGCAGGGAACGGAGGATTTCCCTATAATTGCGATTGTCAGGAATGACAATCGGAGGAATTTTAGGCTTAGACACAGATTGAGAGGGAGACTGAGTCGGATGGCTGGCGCTGTTACCGGGACTAGATACCCGATGCGTAGCAGCGGCCGGTGGCGGGCTGGCGACCAATTTTCGCTTGGGTTTGGCAGACTTGCCCTCCACAAGCGAAAATTCACCGTCTCCCGTCCCCACACTACACATCGACGCACAATCATCACTTTCACTTTCACTTGCACTAACTGTATGGGAAGGTAACGGGGTAGAACGAGGACCAGTACCGCAGGTTTCCATTTAGGTTACCAGCGGTGCCGGCAAAGGAACGGGAGTTGCGTTCGACGCCATCTCGGGATTAACCGAAATGAACGTCGAAGACGCAAAAAGGGCTAGGAATGAGTAACTTTCACCAGCACTGAATCACTACACTGACAGACAAAGAACACGAACACCAGACGCGCACTGCACACGAATCACAAAAACACTCGCGCACGACACAATACACTTCTGAAATTGTAGCACACTGATGATGTTGAAGAACGATGATGATGATGATGAAGAAAACAGATTGAAAAAGATAGTACTAACGGTTAAAACCACAATCGCAAATGCGAAAAAGAGTAGCACAGCCTACCCGGGCAACAGCTCTAGGTAGACTTGAACCGCCGATGCCACGATGCCACGATGCGTGTAGGGCACAGCTCAGTGCGTGCCCCAGTGACGGCAGCGTCCGGGCGAGCCCGATGACTGCCTGTTGCTTTGCGAGTGCTTGGTGCGAGACTTGTCGCTGCGAGGATGGGTACCCCCTTTTTTATTTTGGCGGAGGTGAAGGAGACGGGCTGTGATTGGCTGAACCGCTGACGCGAACCACCAATGGCCTGAGAGGGAAGTCTACGCGAACGCTTAGCACGGATTGGCGGGATTTGTTCGCCCGCAACGGGTCGATACACTTCCGCCAGCCCGGTAAGAGTCCGGTAGACTGCCTTATGGCGATACCGAGGCAGGCGAGAGACGGGAGGGGCGAAGTTGCCGACTGAAGGTGGCGCTAGGCACACCTAAAGCCGGCACAACGCCCGAACCATCTGTCGGCCTGCAACGGACCGGATTTGACTGGAAGGAAGGTGGTGAAAATACGATTGGTCGGCGCGTGGACAGATGGTGAGAGGGCAATTTTTGTTAATTTTAAAATTACGGTGGGTCGTCGAGCAGAGCTCGAGGGCGGCGGCGTTTGACTGGTGGAGGTCCATCATCGTTATCGAGGTGTTGGAGGTGAGGAAAATCAGAGATGGATGCTCGATGGAAGAGATTGAACGTGAGAGTTCGCGCAAATCCATCGAGCGACGGAATCTTCAGCCCTCGCCTGATAGCAGCATTTTTTACATACCAGGGAGAGCCGGAGATAAGGCGAAGGGTAAGGGCTTGGAAGGCTTCCATGCGTTTAACGACGTCGGGGGCGAGTTGGGTCCAAAATGCAGGCGCTGCGTACATAAGGACGGCTCGTAAAAAGAGCAGATAGATCGAGAGCTTCGTGCGCACTGGCAGTGGCCCTCGAGGCGATAAGAATGGGTATAGTTTGGCTTTGACGCCTCTGGCGCGCTGGAGCACTGTGGACACGTGAGCTCTGAAGCTTAGGCGTCGATCAAGAGTGACGCCCAAGTACTTCACAGTACGTTGCCAAGCGATTGGGCTCCCTTCAAGGGAGAGGGTCTGGCATCGGGAAGTGAGCTGACGGGAGAAGGCAATCGCCTCGGATTTCTCCGTATTGATCGCCACCCGCCATTTCCTTAGCCAGGCCGGAAGTAATGCGAGCTGGCGCTGCACCACGTCAGTCGCAAAACGAAGGTTTGCAGAACTGGTGTGGTACATCGCATCGTCCGCATAGAGAGAGAGCGTGACTCCAGGCAATACTGGCAGGTCGTTCGTGTACACTAGGTACAGAACGGGGCCGAGGACAGATCCTTGAGGAACGCCAGCGGCGACGGGGCGGACAGAAGAGTACGTCCCATCGACGCAGATCCTAAATTTGCGGTCGTAGAGATACGACCGCATCAGATGTACAAATGAGGCAGGGAGAGGGGAGGTGGCTAGTTTATAGAGAAGGCCTTCGTGCCAGACTTTGTCGAAGGCCTTGCTCACGTCCAGAAGGACGGCGACAGTTTGATGGTTCCTGTTGATGGCGTCAGTGAGTTGCGTGACAACTCGGACAAGTTGAAGAGTGGTCGAATGCTGCCTGCGGAAGCCGAACTGTTCCTGCCGGATGAAATTATCCAGCAGGGGAGTAATCCGGCGATGCAGGAGGCGCTCGAACACCTTCGATAATACTGGCAAAAGAGAGATTGGTCGATGATTCTCCGGGAGTGTACGCAGCTTGCGAGCCTTCGGTAACATGATGACTTTGGCTCGTTTCCAAGGGCTGGGATAGTAATGGAGCCGGAGACATCCATTGAACAGCACGTGGATGAGGGAAACGAGACTTGCTGGGGCGTTGAGTAGGGCCGCTGCACCAATACGGTCCTCGCCGGGCGCCCGCTTGGGGCGCAGTCGACTAATGGCCGTTTCCACTTCGGCCTCGTCGAACGGGTCGATCGGGTCTGCGGGAGGGCGGGAAAAATATCCAGATAGGAAGTCTGCGACCGCTGCCGAGTGGCCGGGGTCACAGACGCCTCGGTGAACGGTAAATTGTTCCTCCATGGTATCGGCAAAGACTTCTGCTTTGTCGGCCGCGGAGTACACAATCCCGTTCGGTGATCGTAGGGGGTAGCGGGTCCTTTTCTCGCCAGTGAGTCGGCTCGCAGCCCGAAAAACGGACTGGGGCGTGACTTCCAGAGACTCAAGATATGAGTCCCATCGATGAGCAGTGGCATCAAGCAGAAGCTGCTTGACAAGGTCTGATTGGGCGTTCAGCCTGCGTTTTACGGCAGGGTCCCGGGTTTGTTGCCATCTCCGGCGGAGCTGGCGCCGGTTGCGGATGACCAGAATCACCTCTTCAGGTAACTGCGACCGTCTGTTGGGCGCAGGGACGTTATAGGTGTGTTTGTCCATGGCGGACGTGACGACTTCTTGAAGATAGTCGGCCAAGCGGTCTACATCATCCGGGCTGGAGATGTCGACCTGGGGGTCAGATGGTACTGTTCGACCCAATTCATCGTGGAACGATCGCCAGTTGACTCTCGTTAAACGATGGGGAGGCTGGAGAGGTGTGTCCAGCGTGGGCCGAACAGTGAGTAATACCGGGTCGTGATCAGACGAGAGGTCTGACACGGCTTCTATAGCGATAGGGTAGGCCAAGTCTTTGACAACAGCAATGTCAAGGACGTCTGGAGGTCCCCGTTGATTGGGGATATAGGTCGGTGATCTAGGACCAAGAGCGTTCACATGAGGATGACGTTGAACGTATTGGTACAGAGAGCGGCCGTACGGGTTAGAGACACGGCTGTTCCACAGGGGATGCTTACTATTAAAGTCTCCGGCTGCGATGGTAGGTAAAGGGTCTTCTAAGAGAGCGTCCCATTCATTCTCGTCGGGCGGTGGTCCACCTCGAGGGGGGAGGTAGACTGAAACCAGTCGAACCTCCCGATCCCCGATGCAGAGAGCAACCGCCGTCGCCTCCATGCGACGAGTCGCCGGAGGCGGCAGGGGGCGGTGGGCGATGCGCCTGTGAACCAGAATGGCTGTGCCGCCAGATGCGGCACGCCGATTGTGGCCAGGCCTGTCTGTGCGATACGTCGTGTACGCCGGAAGCTGGAACGAGTGAGCAGGAGTTAAATGGGTTTCACTAAGGAGTATGACGTCTATGTCATATTCGGTTACGAAGGCGGCCAATTCGGCACGGCGAGATAGAACGCCACATGCGTTCCAAGCCACCAGCCGAAAGGGCCTAGCCATCGAGAGGGATAAGCGAGGTCACGGAGGTGAGAATGATAACGATTAAGGACTGGACATCCTTGGCAGCAAGAATTTGCGGGATCAAGGCGTTGATCCAAGCGCGCACGCGGGCGGCGAAAGTCACGTCCGAGGACGCGACAGACGCCGGTGCCGCCTGAGGCTTGGGCGCCGGGTGCAGGAACATGATGCCATTCTGGGCGGGGGCCTTTTGTTTCGGCTGCCTAGGATTTCGGACATCTGGAGTAGATGCTGGCTGTGGTGCAGTAGGCGTGTTCTGCGAGGAAGCGGGGGGCGACGGTTTCGTCTTTTTCTTAGACGGCGCAGCAGGTGTTGGCTGCTGGGCCGCGGGCTGTGCGGCAGGCTGACAAGCAGCTGCAGCCGCATAGCTGGGCGCCCCGGTAGACGCCGGACGAGCTGGGGCAGGCGCAAGTGCCGGTGCCGCAGCGGGAATAGGTGCCGCCGAGGCGGCAGGCCTTGATGCTTGGGGCCTAGCTGGAGGCGTAGTAACGCGCTGCTGCGAGGACTTTGAAAGTTTCTTCAAAGCCGCAGCATAGAATTTGCAAGATTTCGATGATGCCGGGTGAGGTTCCCCGCAGTTGGCGCAAGTGGCGGCAGCACGAGCGAGAGGACAAGTGTCCTTTCGATGGGTATCGCCACAGCGTAAACAGCGGGTGGGATGGTGGCAAAATGCCGATGAATGGCCGTACCTCTGGCAGTTGTAACACTGCTTCGGTCCGGCTTGGGCTTCGAAGGCTTCGACCCTAACCTTTAAATAAAACATAAAGTTGATACCATAAATGGCCTGGTAGTCACCCACCTTTCGTATTTTAACCAGGAACGCATTGCGCGCTAGTTTCTTGCCGGGGGAGAAGAGAGGCGTTACACTATGTACTCGAAAGCCTAAACTGGTGAGTTCATCAGAGATGATCTCAGGCTGGGTACCAGCAGGGATACCAATAACTTGAACCTTGAGTTCCTTCTCCTCCGGCAAGGCAAAGGTATGGTAGGGGATACCCGCGTCCGTGAGGAACTTCTGTGCAATACGGAAGCTTTCCACGGTCGTGGGGTTGAGGCGGATGGAGCTGTCACCTTGGGCCGAAGCAGTCAAGGTGCCAGAAGGAGTGCACCGGTGTATCCGACGCATGAAATTAGCCCAATCCGAAGGCCGGGCGAAAATCAGAGGCGGGATACGCCGGGGCTGGTCGGGTTGTTGGGAGGCCATGAACCGCCGAGGTGAAAGCATCTCCTTAAATAGTGTCTGGCATGGTTCATTTTCCATGGCCAATCAGAATCGAGAATGACGAGCTGGCTTCTCATTGGTCCGCGCGATACACCTTAAGCGGCCAAAAAGTTATAAATAGAGGCATCGTAGCCGTAACTCACTGTTGCTTGTTCCCAGTCCATTGGGAGACGTGTTCGGCGTATCATCTATTCGAACACAATTATTTCACTACTGAAGGTGGCCACCGGTGGTGCGGCCGAAACGTTTAGCAGTATTTCAAGCACTCGACCACGGCCTTTCAGCCCGGAAGTTTTAGAAGATAATCACAATAGGGGGTTGTTGGCACCAGTTCCTCACCGGTCCTCTTAGCGGTTTTATCAATGAGATTTCTTCTGTTTTGACAGAAGACTTCTCATTGAGGGGGTATTGTAACGGTCCAAAATTGTGGGTATTTGTATTTTTAAATTTATTTCATTTTCGGTGATTGACAAAGGTATTGTGTAAATTTTATTCCAACAAACCAGGACACGTGGCAAATAGAACAGTGTATAACAAAGGAGAAATACGCAGTATGACATTGTGCAATCTGTAAGCAAGAATTCACCAAGCCCTCAGTTCCAAGAACTTTGTTTCTGTGTGACAGCGCGCACGCACGTGTCAAGTGAGTATACGCTCGGACTGACGCGGTTGTGAACCACCAAGATGGTGAAAAGTACCTGTTCTGTTTCGTCTACTTGACTGAAACGGCGGATATGAAAAATTAAGGTCCGCCCACTTCGTGACATCAAGCCAGAAGCGCCTAAATATCGTCGGCGCACACTACAGAAACAACCACTATGTATCATGCGCATAGCGACTACACTGCAACAACTCAAGTATGAGCGACGACGAAATTCATTCACGGCAGGCATGAAGATCCGCCCGCCCCAAAAGGACGCTTCCCGCAGTTCGTCTCTGATTGTGTCGGCGCCGACACGGAGCCAAGTGAGCTTGGCCAAATTTTATTAGGTTTAATCTAAAAAGTAATGTCAAAGTAACCAACATGTGTCAGTGTTAGTAGTGAGCAGGGGAGAATAATCACATCAGTTATATTCTACAGCTACGAAATTATTAACAGATAAAACGAGTTCGAATGGTTACCACGTGCCGGCCGGAATGGGTATTTTTATATTAACATGTTAAGGGCGGGGTAATTTTCTGTGTGGCTGTGAGAATGTAAATTGCAGGCTTGGCTGTTTGTATTTGTTTTTGTGTTTATGTGTGATATACAAGGTAAGCTATAGCATGTAAGTCAATCCTGTAAAATTACATATTACGAGGCAGTTGTATTCCAGTTAAAAGTACACTAAAAAATAATAGGTTTTGTAGACAGACAGAAATGAGTAATGAAGAATTTGAAACAGAGTATGTTCAATGAATAATAAAGCTTCCGTAATTCTCTTCATAAAAACGTGTAGAGTAAGTCATTTCACTAACCTATGAAACACATGTTTGCGTCTGATGTACGTGCGATCGATTTCTGGACCCCGATTGAACCTTTGCAGGTAGGTGCAAAAAATTTATATTTTTGCATAATATATATTTAAAAGTGATAATAACTTCACAAAATAGATTCTGAAATATATTTAACCCTATATATTTACTTAACTAGATTATATCTAGTTTGTTTAACACATTATTTTATTTCATCTTATTCTGTCATCAACTACCACAATAACTCCCACATCAACAATTTCGTCTTTCTCTTAAATTACATTGAAAATAGATTCTGAAATATATTTAACCCTATTTACTTAACTAGATTATATCTATTTTGTAAAGCGACCCAGTTTGTCCACTCTCTCATTCATTCATTATACATTTAAGTTTTATTTTCCCCCATAATAAAGAGCTCTTTTAAATTCAATATTTGTAATTAATTGAAGGCGATACATTTACGTATTTAACGGCGTCACTACAGCCCATGTGCTGCTCTCCGCACTTTCATCACAGTTGTCCGAATATATGTTATATTGCGTTAATTTTGAGGTCACTGATATTAGTTCATGTTGTACTGTTTTATAACTTCCGATTCCGTGTTTAATTCACATTTTATACTGGTCGGCCGACCCTAATTTGCTCGAGCTAAGTTTTTATACGACCGCACGGTCCGCTGGCTGTAGTAAGACAAAAGGACGCTAACAGTTTTTCAAGATGGCTAGCCGCTTCATCCAGCGGCTACTTGGTATTTCATTGGTCCAGGAAGGAACCACGTGACATGGCAAATATGTACCACTACATATAGTATACTCACTGTAACTGCTCACTAGCCGAGTACGTGATAATTTAGCTGTAAGCACACGCATCCGCGCAATAGCGCACATTCCATAGCACCTTAAAACCGTACTTGTTGACAAATTTTCCGACAGATGGGCGTCACCTACAGGAATTTCTATTGTTACAGCCCTCTGTGGGTACTATTGTGCGTCACATTTACAATCAAATTGAAAATCCCTCATCCCAGTCTGCCCCGTTACAGAATTAAATAAATTTATGAATTGGTTCTTCTAACTTGTTGTTTCATTTGTCTTTAACACCTGCAAGCCACCTCTCATATCACATAAAAGGTGTCATATGATACTTGGTAAACCTCCTTACCGCTCAGGAGACGCTAGCTACGACACCTTCAACTACTAACTCTGTAGTAGAATGAAGTTTTTTGTGCCTAAAACATACATGCACAAAAGAATGAATGAGCAAATGGTGACTAAAACTGATGATCATTTCTTTGGAGAAGAAACTGTTAAATCAGACACAAATAACGCCATTTCATTGTAATATTATAGACTGCCAAGACGTTCAGAAAGACAGAACGTTGACTTTTAAAAATGAATTGTAAGGTAAGTCCACACCAGTTTGCAAATGGCCGTATGCTAATTAATTAATTTAATGTATCCTCATTGTTATTTGTTTAACCGAAAAAAAATCAGTTTACTGTTAATATGAACCACAGAAACACGTGTAGGCCTAATATATATTAATACATTTTTAATAAATATGTAAAACAGTTTATTTTAAAATAGTAGCTATTTAAAAATATTTATGTTAAATTAAAATCATTGACAATTAATATTAGTAACAATATTTACAGATACAATTAAAACTTTCATATTCTTATAAGTCATTTACCTTCCCCCTTTGGCAACACAATTATCTTCACACAGCTGTGCACCAGCTGTACCTACTTCTACAGTCACAAGCTACCAGTGGTATCAACATATTATAATGAGAACCATATCGAACAGTTGAGAGCGTCCTCCACTAGTCAAGCACGTGTAGCCTCAGTCAAGGCCGGACTCAAGTATGTACCATATTCTTCACTTGAGATACGCATCAACTGGCACACCTAATTAAGGTGAAAAGTTCATTCTAGAACATGTGCACTACCTACCGTATTGTTCCGAATACAAGCCGCACCCGAATATAAGCCACGCCCCAAAAATTACCGTAGTTTAAGCGTTAAAACTTTGCAAAAAGTGTTAAGTCACAGTTTGAATAAAAATGACAAAATTTTATTAAGATGAATAAAGAAATACCACATAATAGAACATTATTTTTATATAATTATTATTATTTACTAACAGTTTGTAAAAATTATACTTTTTTATTTTTAAGTACTTTATAGTAGTGTACAGTAGTTTATATTTTGTGCACTTTAATATATTCCCATACATAATCATTGTCACTGTCACTGTCTTCAATTTCATTGTCACTTGTCTCTGAGATTGCAGTTCGATAGGCAGCACTTTTTGAAACCACGACTTATGAATTCTTGTGGGATGATTTCCCACGCACTCTTGAACCAGTTGCCGAGTTCTGTTACGGATGGTTTTTTTATTTTTCCTGTAGGAGTCAAAGGATTATTTCCTGCCATCAACCAATTATTATATTGTTACGACATCACAGAACAATCTACGTGTTTGTCGAATGTGCCAGAAGAATCTCACTCTACTGTGTGTGGCGTACGTGCTTGTAGACGCATTTGCGAGTCTTCTCGATGCCGCCAGCCGTGCAGACTGTGTCAAGGCCGTAGTTAATTACGTAGTTCATACGGATGCAAAGACGCAATTAGGAATCATCTAGATTTTCGGCGGCATAAATACATGGCAGTAGCGGCCTTAAGTTTCAGTATTAGTACGACATATTGACAGCGCGGTTCGAGAGTTATTGTCGGGCAAAATTACTGTGCGCATTCAAGTGATTATTAGTTAGTTAGTGAGTTAGTTAGTTAGTGTTGTGTTTTATAATCGGATGGTAATTGTAATACAATTGTGTTTAATTTTAGTGGAAATTTTATTGCGTGTGAACAATTTTTATTTGATTTGTTGTAGAGACTGTGTTGTTAATTACGAACTGTTAACTGTGGAAATTAAAGCTGGTAATTAGTGACTTAATTGGTGTCTTGTACTTATTTTGTTTCCACTGTACCTACGACAATCAAGTAGACCGACGTAACAATATAAACGCCGCAGGTTATCTTTAAAAGGTTTATTTACTACAACATCCATCACCTGCAACTGACTTGTCATTCCTCCAGGAATAACGGTGATATCAGTATTCATTTCTTCGTAAAGAAGCTTTTTTATTTCATCCGTAGTGTGACCATGAAACGAATCTAGCACTAACAAACCGCGTCGTTTTAATAATGTTCCTGGCCATTTATTCCATACACATTTTAACCAATCTGCCATAAGATCGTTTGTCATCCAACCTTTTTCGTGACAGCGAGAAATTACACCCTAATTTCTTTTGGTATGGTTTTCCATTTTAATATTACGTAAGGTGGAAGTTTTCGTCCATCATGCAGCAACCATTACAGTGACACGTAATTTTTCATTTCCCGTAGTCTTTACTGTTACAGACTTTACTGTTACAGATTTGGTTCCCTTTTGGTCCGCCGTAAAGTTAGAAGCAGGGACGGTCTAAGGCAAAATTTTCACCCAGGCAAAGTGACTTTTTGATGCCCCCCCCCCCACCACCACCTAGTCCTAGCCTGTAGTTTACATTTTATTACAGTGGTTTTAAAGCCCATTTTTCAAAGAGCAAAATTAATACTAAAATTCGTTTCTCAAAATGCATGATACAGGAATACGTAGGACTTAAAAAATATGCACATGATATCCATTACACATTTTTTATTTAT
This sequence comes from Magicicada septendecula, assembly GCA_034769895.1. Lineage (NCBI taxonomy): Eukaryota > Metazoa > Arthropoda > Insecta > Hemiptera > Cicadidae > Magicicada > Magicicada septendecula. The sequence goes on along the minus strand of CM068373.1, from coordinate 80,965,504 downwards.
GTACCGGTATGTATATGTATAAACAAAAACAACAACGAACAACATTTATTGAACACTACTAATGGTGACATGATTACAGTAGAACCTTCTGAGCTTTTTTATCTACAAAGTCTCTAACAATGACATCCATGTCAAGGTCTTGGCGAATGTCAAACTCAATCGACATCATGGCGAGTCCCACGAGGTGCTCCTGACACATGTTACATCTCAAATAATTTTTAATTAATTTTAATTTTGAGATGCTCCTTTAGCCTAAAGCCACGCTGACAGGGAGGGTGAGGGCAATTCTCAGTGCAATTGACACATTAGGGAAATTATCAGTCAGGTGGTTACTTGTCAAGTATTTTAATACGTCAAGGGGTCTTTTAGCATTTTCATCTGGCAGTAGGGAGAGTAAGACTAACAGTTCCTGTTGAAGTTGGAACCCCTCAATATCACAAATCACAATGGTCTTCATCTGTTAAGGGCATCTGCAGGTCAGCACATTTCTTTATCAGGTAATCCTTGTCTTCATTTTTTATTTTGTATAAAACCCCAAATAGGTTATTATGGCGGTTTAGTTGAGAAAATCGTTCTTCCAGTGAGCTTATGGCTTGATCCAAAACACGCGCACTAGTACTATGAAATTCGCTTTTGTCCATGGTGGAAAAAGAAGATGATGCAACTGATGCTAGCTTACAGAAATATAAAGCAAAAAATCAGTAGAAAACACTTTCTAAAATTTATTTTTTGAGGCTCTTTTTGGCGCCCCTCTGACAGCGGCGCCCGGCTTGCCTGGCCCTTGGGCTGGGCCTGGTTAGAAGTCATGTCAAAAAGTGCAGGCGTTTCATCGGCATTTTCCATGTGTTCAAGTGAATAATTATGCTTCTTGCATAGATTTATGACAAAACGCTGATACTGAAGGAGTTTTTCTTCATAGTCACTTGGTAGTTTTTGTGCAAGTGATGTACGTCGTCTAAGCGCAAATTCATTTCGCCGCATCGTTCATCTTATCCACCTTGCTGGCTTTGAAACAGGAGACTTTTAATTTTTCTGCAATTTCTAAAGCTTTTAATTTTAAAACATGTCTAGTGACAGGGAGTCCTTGCCTTCTTAAAAGCCGTACGTATTCACAGACGCTGGACTCTACTGCTAGAAAACGCCCAACTTGAGATCCCATGAATGCTCGTCGTGCAGTATTTGCATTTAAAAGCTGTTCCTTCTGTTTTCTCCATCGTCGAATACAGGATTCATCAATATCAAATTTTCTTGCGGCTTCGCGATTACATGTTTTTTTCTGCATATTGTATCACAATCAATTTATAATTCGCATCGTACGTATTACGTTTATTTTTTGGAATTTGATTTGACTGCGTGCCTTTAGTCTCCACAATATCACTCATACCGCAAATGCACTATAAAAACGCCGAATTAAAACAAAGTACAGATAAGCGATGTTGTCGCTGTTGCAACAGAAAACCACACTGGCAGTTTACCCGGTATTTAGAAACATGTTACTCACACCCCCTCTACTCATCCTTTCTCTTGCCACCTACAGAAGGGTGTGAGCACGGGCACGTGCGCACCCATGTACACTTTTCTTCCTATTCTTTGTTCGTTTGCTGTTAAAACGTACGGCTGCAGCCATAAATCATAATGCCAGAGTTAACAACAGCCAGGCAAACTGCTGTTGCTTAGGCAGTAAACAACTCATAGCTACCAAAAGCGTTCGTCCTGCCAGAAGTCAGGTATAACTTTGTTAGCGCGTGAATGCAAGCCACAGGCCAAATTAGTGACCATGTTTTTAGGAGAAAAAGTGCGACTTGTATTCGGAACAATACGGTATATAAGAGACAGAGGCTGCGTTTGTCAAGAAGTCAGTTGTGTTGAGCGATTTCCCTTAGTGCAGATCGAGTGGCGATTTATTCAGGTGTGGCAAAGTGTTATTGTGCTATAGTTAGTGTGGAATTCTAATAGTTGACATTACTGTTGCTTGTGTACAAATTTATCTTGAAGTATTGTGTGATTATAATCTTGCTGAATAACTTGTCGATTTAAAACTGTTATTCGTGATTAATTAAAGCTGGTGATTAGTGACATCACTGGTGTCTGTAATTTTTTCTACTGTACCATATGATGATAAGTGAGGTTGTCATAACAATATCATAATATTATTCCTTACATACTTTTTTTAATATATTTATTCTCATTATTAAAGTTTACAATGTTCATTACATTCACAGCACTAGAAATTACCTGCTCACCATATACTGTGAGCAGTGACAAGTTAAGGTTTATTAATGTTCTTATTATATAATTAGTTCAACCAAAAAACAATCTTTCATAGGTCCAATTAGTAATTATCTACAACTAAACTTATCATTTGGTGATCAGTTATACTAGTATAAACTATGTTTGCAGTTAATTTATCGATACTTCTAGCTCTAATCTGCAGCACATGATCTATACAAGTAGCACTATTTACAGTTATGCATGTTAGTACATTCAGAACCTAAAAAAACCATGAGCTGCTAGCAGTTGTTTATATTCATCATTTAATATATTAATATCACCTATCATTACAACATTCCCACTAAAAATACTTTCTAGATAATCACTGAATTCTTTTAAAAGTGTATTAGTTCTGCTTGAACAAAGTCTTTTAACTCCTACCAAACAAAAATCATTACATGTGTTTAATTCACAACCAACACTTAGCATATCAGCAGTGTTTATTTCATTACATTCTTTTGAACATAAAACAATACTACTTGACAAACAGAATTATCACTGTTGCACACCACTATAGACAAATTATTCCGATTAGCGCTTTCAAGCTTCTCAGCTCATCGTCAGATCGGAAAATGAGTGCTACTTGATGAGATATATGTAAGTACTGCATAAAAATGATAATTAACTCTACCTTTAACAACATTTCATAATTTTGAATACTGTACAGGGACACTTCATGACTATGAGCCTAAACCTCTGTTAACTCTGTTAACTTTTTGCTGCAAATCATGTGTGACCGGTTATGCTTTCCCCTTGTGCCATACTTTCAGCAGTGGATTATATACAGCACGGAGCACTCTACTGTTTACAGAATTTAATCGGAAATATTTTAAAAGGCCTATTCAGATCTACATTGAATATTTTTATAAAGTACTGAATTTTTAAAGCTAATTTTTATGAAAAACTGATCTTCACATAAAATTACTTTGCAACTCTACACATACTTACTCATTTTTCAAACACTTTTTGATACAGCCTATTTCTTGATGTATATAATATATTTAAAATTTCTATTAACTCAAGATGTTATTTTTCCCTTATTTGGAACATAATGGAAAAATTATTTTTGCGGTAATTTTTGCAAAAATTACTCATTTTTGCGGTTTCTCAAAGCTCATACAATACACGGTTTCAGTGTTTGCTCATATATTAGTCAAATAAACCTGTAATGCTATGCAAATTACTACAAAACTTTATTTAACTATATGCTAATATTAAAAAAAAAATTCCATACAAATATTATAAACGTAATGTACATTTAATGAAAAAGTGTTTATGAAATTCACACTAAAAATAAATGTATTATTTTCTGTTACACAGAAAGAAGATACAATGTTTATTTGTTCAATAGTTTTCTTAAAGTATGGTAGTTTTTGAAACATGGAACAACCAATAATCCTACTTTACAACCATCACACATATACAGAGTCTTTTCTTTATTCTTTGCTCATACGACACACCATTTAGTGGGATTAACCTTCTTCTCTGTTGGTGGGATATATGCTGGAAAATGCCTTTCTGTGAGATATAATATTGAATCCGCATTTTCCAAACGCCTTCCTGTGCCTCTTGGATGTATGGGTTTGTGGTATTTGTTTAGCAGTTGTTTTACAAGATTAAGTTGATATTCAGCCACTGGTATGTTTTTTCCAGTAAGTACTTTATGCAGAACACACATGTTCAACACTGAAAAAATCTAACAAATAAAAAAACACTTTTGTACCACTTAAAAAACACTTAATCTTTTTTGATAAAAAGCAAATCAGTTTTATTAACAGCACCCATGTGTTGGTTGTACTCTACTATACTTGGCTTGTTGATAGATTCAACCAGTTTTCCTATCTATTTTACATGTGGGGACCATTTTGTTCTTATGTACTGTGGTCAACTTCCTCACATCAGGCTTGTCATGCCATCTTACAGCAAGCATATCTTCATTATACTGATGCCCTGTTTCACCTTGATTTAATTTTTTATTCATCAGCAGCATGCCCTTTCTGTTAACTTTCACAGTACTATAGGCACTGGTATTATTTCTGTGTAAGTACAGAAATAAAGCGGGGCTTGTATACTTGTATACCAATTATCCATATAAAGGCAATGAACCCTGTTCATGTATGGATTCATCAGGATAAGTACAATATTTCCAGATTTTCTAAGATTTGTATCTCCAAGGTTGATTTGAATCTGAGTAGTAGCCCCAGTGTAAATAACGAAATCTAGTACATAGCCAGTGTCACAGTTGCACAGCATGAAAAATTTTATTCCAAAACGATGTCTCTTGGATGCAGGGGCGGATCCAGCCAATTTCCAAGGGGAGGCCCATGCCGAAGGTCTAGCATACTCTAATCCTAACGAACCCCCAATCCCTCCCATAAAACAACAGCAGGCACGAGCATATATTAGAAATGTTCTTAAAGAAATTTAAGTACGAGGAATGTTGTAAGTGATGGAAATTGACGAGGAACACTGGATAGTTTGGGGATGTATGTTATGAAAGTAAAATGATGGGAGATTTAAGACTACATATATAGGAGTAGCTGACTGAAATGGGTCTTACAGTCTTATCTTAGAGTATGGTAGTCGGAGACTTACAATCTTATAACTCAGAGTCTTTAGATATTGTGGTCACAGTCTGAGTCTTAGTAGTAGTATTTTGAATAAAGTCAGTTAACTTGTCAGTTAGTATGATAGTTCAGAACTTGAAGTAAACTTAAAAAAAGTAAACGACTCTATATTCATAACTGAAAGATTCTATTTAAATACAGTGCGCGTGAAGTACGTGTGATTACTAAAGGTTGAAGACAGTGTTAGTGGAATAGATAGGAGTGCATCAAAGTGTAGGTGTAAACCAATATGTAGGCTATAATGTTGATGTAAGAAATATAAGTGTAAAATCATAAAGTGAAGTGAAGTGTTAACCAAATGGGTTACTCAATACAGATGGAGAAAGGACAGAACAGATAAACTATAATGCACAAATAATCTATTTACTCCTTAGAAAGCTCATCACATATCACTGACCATTTATACAACTCAACACAACATAACTTTACAATAGTTAATGAATCTGAGAGAAAACAAGTAGTACCCATAACTTATCAAATAAGTGGACAGATTATAACTTCATTATAAATTAAAGGAACCAAATATAATTATCATATATTAAAAGTACAACTACTTAAACTACCAAAATTACCTATGAACTAATAGTGTAAATTAATACTGATAAATGTTAAAGGAATCAATAAAAAGTGTATGTATCATTACATAGTAATATGTTTTTTCAATATTTTAATTTGTAAAAATAAGAAAAAATTGAAGATAAAGAGAATCAATCATGTAAAAGAAGCGTATAAAACTATTAATTGGTTAATTACAGTATTTTATAATTATAATATTTAATTTTAAGCTCAATCTTATGTTATTATTTATATCATTCTTCAATCAGCAACTCAAATTGCAATTTGTACAAACTAACGAAAAAAAGACGCAATCGACTCTGATAACAAAAAGAACATAATCAATTCAATTAAAATTAACACACAGTAAAGTAAGTGATACATAACTTAAAAAATAAATATGTTTAACAGTTTTAATTTATATTACTGATATGTTCGTATTAGCTATTGATTAATTAATCAATAAATATTAATCGACCCAGTTATTAAATATTGGCACACCAAAAGTTGCAAAATAAAATATATTAACATACCTATGATATTACATTAAAATTGCTTTATTTAAATCTAAGCAAGCCTATACACAAATATAGTATAATATATTCTAAAGTAAATACTACTACGTTATACCCACTACAATACAAGTTTAAGTTTGCATTTGTTCTTTTTTACGAATCTGTCTATAACTTTTTCTAAATCTAACTTGGTGGTAATGTTTCGATGTATGTACATCAGAGCCAGTCCTGTCAAACGATCTTGTCGCATTGTAGTTCGTTGCCAATCCTTAACAAGTCGAAGTGTGCTAAAAGATCTTTCTGCAGTTGCTACACTAACCGGCAACGAGCACAGTATTTGCAGCAACATGTGAATACAAGGATAAACTTCTATATCACATTCAAGTAATGTTTTTAGTGCACTTCTTGGGATTTGTTTTCCTTCTGTTTTGTAGCGATCCCATTTCTGAATCCAAAGTTTATATTCTCCCTCAAGAACTTCAGGTGATAAACCAAGAGGTAATGCAAACTCATACATTTCTGCAAGGTGTTTGAATTGGTTCTTATTTGGCTTGTTACCATCATTTGTTGTGTCCTCAGTTGGGGTTAAGATCAGTAAATTATAAACACTGATTGATCTGTCAGAAAATCTTTCTTTGATGTCAGTTATTATGTGGTCCAAAATTGCGTTGAATACTGCTTGCCGGTAATATTCTTCAGGTTCGTCAGTACTGTAATTATCTCTTTTTGTTTGAATTGTCGTTTTTCGAGGAATAGTCAAGGTGGTATTAAGAGATGATGCTAACTCCTGCGCTTCCTCAAACAATTCATGAAATTCCTCGTCGCATTTTTTCTTTTATTTTCAAGTATTGTAATAGTGTCTGCTAGTGCATTTCTGGCTAAGTTAATATCAATGTATTTCTTTTGAAACACACGACTTAGTGGTAATGTTGCAGACAAAATGTTGGTTAGGCAGACAATTGTTATGATGAACGATGGATCCATCAAAGACAAATGGAGTGAGTGTGCCTTGGAAGCACTTTCTACCTCATTCCATTCAGAAACTCTTACGAGAGCGTCGTAGATGTTTGAGAGGGCTTTGCGAAACAGAAAAATGCTTTCATGCCTCTCAATCCACCTTGTTTTGCAAAGGTCTATCAGCTGTCTTCCCACAGTCTCTGTCAATGCAATGTTGCGCTTTGATGAAGCAGTGAAAAATGCTATGATGGATTTTATGATTCCTATGAGGTTTTAGAAACTGAAAGGTTCAGGGCATGGTTATGGCAATAACATTGCACTGCATTGGGACATTCTTGTAAGATGCGGGATACAGCTCCCTTAACCTCAGACACCATCGTACTGCAGCCATCTGTAGTCACACCAATGCAGTTAGTTTTTTGTAAACTGTGTTTTTCCATAACCTGAAGAGTTAGATTCCCTAAGATTTTACCAGTTAATGGGCTATCCTTCACTAACTGATATGGACATTCAGAGTTATCAGGGATTTTTTCACTACGAGGATTAAGAAATTCAATAAAATCTTCATAAACATTACCATTGTGTACACAGCGTATTGCAAATGTCATTTGTGACTGATGTGAGTTATCAGTGGTTTCGTCAAAAATAATACTGAACCATTTAGCCTCCAAAACCCTTTCAATTATAGTATTTTTAATCTCCTCTGCACAGCAATTAATCAGTTCATTGTGTACGGTCATGGTTGTGTTTATGGCGCTACCAGGTGCAGACTCAAGGTGACTGGCGAGGACTTTGTCACCAGACTCAACTCTGAAACGAACCAGCTCACGGAAGTTTCCATCGTTTGCATGTTCAACTGTAGAATTCAGCGTTTTCCCTAAATCTCCATAATCTCTGTGTCCCCTTAAAGGGATGTTTTGTATTCCAAGAAATACAATACATTTCAAAATGGAAATTAGTTTTTTCCTATTTTCCTGCACTTCATCCTGGTATTTTTTGTTCAGTTGGAAGTCAATTTGCAGAGAAGGAGTATTGAGTCGTTTAAGAAACTCCTTTCCATTTTCCACTGCAGTTAGGTGATGCAGATTGTGAACATGTGTGGTTAAGTACCCATCATTTCCTAGCAGATGTTTAAAGTCAGTCACAGGTTGAGTAACAAGATTTTTAAGCTGCATTCCACCAGCTTGTGAAGTTGAGAAACAGGCACAATAAACACAAAAAAGTCCTTTCCGAACTTCAGAGAAAACTAACCATTCAAATTTGTTAAACAAATCGTGAGAAGGTCGCCTGTAACTTTCTTTTCCGTTTTTTTTCACTACAGAGCAAGGAAAAATGTAATCTCTGGGAGGTCTCCAGTGGTTGAGTATAAGCTGTTCCTTTGTAAAATCATCAAGCATTTTACCAATAAAATTTCCTATATCATAACCATAACACACTCCACTAATCTTTGAATTAACTGTTGAGTTGTCGTAAATTCTCGTAGCTGACGTGGTTGGAGCTAGTGAATCCGAAACATTGTGAATTGCCTTACGTTCTTCCATCTGAGTCTGGATCGAGCTGAGAGGCATGGGTATATCATCATCTTTTGGCCTTTTCGGGAAAAAATCATTTAGCTTTGCTTGAATAGGCAGCCGCTTTTTGGCACCCTGGCCCTTTCGTTCTGAACAATCTGCCTGAAAACCGGTATGATAAATAAGTTATCAATCATAGTTACATATTTAAAAGTGAATTATGAAGTTATGACTGGGCTTTCACTTTCGAGTAAAAATATGTAGGCTATTAAACAAAGGCATTCAATAAATTTATAATATCGTTTCTTTAATTAGCATTTGTAAGATATTTTTGCGCTTTGTAGGCTAAGATACAAAGAAGGTTGCGCTGAGCGAGATCATAGTATGAGGGTTCAACATTTTAATCTCAATGAGTTATTTTTATTAAAAAAAAAATGCAGCTGAGTAGATATGGGATCACGAGCAGGAGTGATTCCATAGATATCGTAAGTGGGGATAAATGTATAATAATATAAAAAGCTAATAGCATATGCGCAAAACCCAGTTTTTGTATGGACGAGTCCGCTTTGAAATTCTGAGTAGCGCTAGGGAAACGGAGAATCAGATGTTACTCAAATCCCGTGAAGTGAAGGTGTTTACAACATGCATAAATATACGTCTAATCTCACACACATCGGTTTCGTCCGCACAGCAAAAAGCGTACGGATTTTTTCCGTGATCGTTTGCTTTCACATAACATTTTATGAACTACCATATATATAGGCCTACATTTTTTTTAACATTATTCCTCTATATAAAAGCGCTTAAACGGAAACAGTTCTCCGATTATTTTGTTTACACACACAATGGTGTAAGCAGCACGTGGAGTAAACTAACCTAACAAACGGGTACTGCGCCGCACATTCTTGTGTACAAAGTATATTTTTTTTTAATGAAAACAAGTTTAATTCTAAATATTTACCATGAAATGTCTTCCTTACTAGTTCGTATGGAACTACTGTCACAGACGGTAAACTACTGGTATTGGTAGTGGTAACTATAGGAATGCAGAGAATCACTCTAACAGTGCACAATACCGGTAACCGACACTGACGCCGAGGCGCGCCACTTGGAGTGGGATCTTAGAAAAGTAATTTATCAAGCGTGCGCACTGCGTTACCACTTCGTCGGTTCGATACGCGCGAATTTAAATATGCGACAGAAACAACTGAAAGCTATGTTACTATATTAATTAAATTATATAAATCATAAGTTTGCTAGAATGTACATCTAATAGATTACATGTAGATAATTTATTGTGAATTATTAATAAGAAATTTCACAATTTATATAACATGTTTTATTTCATAACAGTTTTCTAACAAAAATTTCGAAAGCAAGGGGGGGCCCGGGCCAGGTGGCCCCCCCCTGAATCCGCCACTGGAAGCAACTAACAGTGCCATTGCTTAACCTTAACTGGTTGATGAGGTATAAAAAGGTCTCCAATTATGATCCAGCACAACTTGGTTTCTTGAAACACTGAAACATTTTACCAATACATTGTACAAGACAGCTACTTCGACAAGTGTAGAACAGAATCGGAAGCAACTAACAGTGCCATTGCTTAACTTTAACTGGTTGATGAGGTTTAAAAAGGTCTCCAATTATGATCCAGCCCAACTTGGTTTCTTGAAACACTGAAACATTTTCCCAATACATTGTACAACACATGTGCTCCGACAAGTGTATCAAGTTTGCTTGGTTTGTTAACCCTTTTGCTGTGTAAGTCAACTATAGTCGATCTGGGTTTTACATCTTTCGCTCCATAAATCTACTACAGTACACATCATTGAAAAATTTTCTCCATTCACTGTTGTAATCAACGTCAGTCATACAATCATATGGCAGCATTAGAATTGCCTTCTGATTAGTGTCACGGTCTGTGGAAGCCTTGAAAACTACATATTAACAGCTGATGTTGTGTCATTGTCATTACTACAGATCCATGAGTTGTTTTGTGTGTGTGTGTGTGTGTGTGTGTGTGTGTGTGTGTGTGTGTGTGTGTGTGTGTGTGTGTGTGTGTGTGTGTGTGTGTGTGTGTGTGTGTGTGTGTGTGTGTGTGTGTGTGTGTGTGTGTGTGTGTGTGTGTGTGTGTGTGTGTGTGTGTGTGTGTGTGTGTGTGTGTGTGTGTGTGTGTGTGTGTGTGTGTGTGTGTGTGTGTGTGTGTGTGTGTGTGTGTGTGTGTGTGTGTGTGTGTGTGTGTGTGTGTGTGTGTGTGTGTGTGTGGACACTCTACGGGCCTTTTTTCTTACGTTGAATATATTTTACAGTTGTTAAGTGTAGTTAGAGTATGTTTCTATGATTAATATATATACATACATATTGCAACAGATCAAATTTTATTATACTAATAAGGATATAGTGAGTGTGTAAAAATCACAAACAAGTCTATTATGGAGGAGATGAAAAATTATTTATTTATTATACACATAAATATTGTTTAAAAAAAATGTATACTGTATTTTAAATTGTCATGTATTGATAATAGAAATAATTGTTTGTATTGTTCGATAATATAAATCGATTTTACTTGTTTGCTGCAACGTCCTCCTCTCCTCTCGTCGCTCCCCTCCTGGCGTCCTCTTCTTCAGCGTCACTCCTTCCTGGTGTCCTCTTCGTCTCGTCGTCCTCTTCTACAGCGTAACTCCATCCTGGCGTCCTCTTTGTCCTGGCATCCTCTTCGTCTTGTCATCTTCTTCTACAGCGTCACTCCAGCGGCGATATTTCAATGAGTCTTGTTGTTATGTTTGACTGCTAACATTAATTAGTTTCTTCATAAATTGTTCACTCACAATGATTATAAATTTCACTCGTACAGTTTATTATTAATTTATATCTTATATTTTCTTAATCTCAGGATTAATCTGAGTATTACTTAATGCGGTGCGTTTAATGTACACCTTCCACGATATCTTGAAGTGTCTTTAAATTCCCTAAGCAGATATCTTAACTTACACGAAACAGCACTGTATTATATTTTAAATTTTATCTAAATATTTTACCCACTCGGTTCTTAACGCAAAACTTCGTTAAGAATTACCACGGTTTGTTTATTTTATATATGATATTTCAATGTTCGTAAGAGAACAACTCTCTTCACCGGGCACAACTTCCCCTTGCAACTTCTACAGACAGACTGTGTCCATCCTAACTCTACAACATATGAATCTCACTGAATTTAGTGTATTCTGATAGGCCAAGCCCAAGTCACATGATTGATGGAACAAACAGATATACGAAGTTCATGAAAAACTTTGTATAATTTAGCAAAGTCCTGCATGGAAATTATCTCCAAATTTTATTACCCTATCATTGATAAGAGTTACAATCGAGTTTTTCTTCACTTAAAAAAAACATATTTCTAAAATAGTTATGGACCTCAGAGTATACACAAATTGAAGCTATTTACCTAAATAATTCCTTGTCAAAGTTTCACGTAAATCGGTTAACTACCACTCAAGCTATAGCGATCACAAATTATCACACCCGCACACGCGCACAAATTCACTCAAAAAATACATGACAATATACTGTAGAACACCTTTTTATGAAGAGTTTGGTATACCCTACATGCTTATCCATTTCTAAATACAAAACTTACGACTAAAAGACAAAATATTACATAAAACAAATTTAAACAAGAAAATGCTCGTCATCCATGTGCTCTGATATAAACAACATAGCTTATCATCCTGTGTTCCGTTGCAGGATTAACCCCTCCACGTGTAAAAAAAAATTTTTTATATGGAATACAAAAATTTTTTTTTTCTTCCAAAACTAAATTGACATAACGTCTTCCCAATAATCATAATGATCCAAATAATAACATAATAAGTTCAAAAATCAAAATAACTGAATAGCTTCTATCAAACAACATTTTTCCAACTGTCACTTTGACAGCACTAATGTAAACAACCAATTATTCCTGAACACTGATAAGGATGTCCATGTCTGACGTCATTCGGCTATATCTACAGTTCATCCATACATTTTTCCCACATGATTACAATTATTCTTACTTTACACATATTTTTATACAATTTCCTCCAGTCATTCCACTTATATCCTGGCATTCTAGTTTAATTATTTGTATTATCCTTATTTTAATTTTTAATTTATCGCACAGATTCATGCCGCGCAACCTTTCTCGTTTTTTGATTGCTCTTCGCTTGCATTTGTTTCGGTAATTGCCGATACATTGCTTTGATTTAATTTTTAAAGGTTTATATGTAATGCCAGTTGTATTACCCAGGATACACATAATATAATCTCCTTTGTAAAATATGAACTCATTGTTTGATTGAAATTTCTCTGGTATCATCTCAAACATTATTTTCATCACATTTTCACAGTGATCAGTTTCTAAGTGCACTTTAAAATTTTTTAATGTCTCGGATTTGTCTGCATACACATTCATAAAAGACGAACACACAGTGCAGTACTGTGAATCTCTGACTGTATAAATAACACCTGCATTATGTTTCATATGTGGTTGAAAACACTCAGACAGTTCTGATCTTCTGTCAGAATTAACCTTACCTGTGTGCTTTTCCTCAAATGCACCAGCTTCAGTAACAAAATCACTTTGTTTACCCAAGTATTCATCAAATACCTTATTTAAATATTCATTCTTACAACTGTATGGACTTTTCAAGTGTTTATAAATTTCATTACTGACTGATAAAACATTACCAGAATGGATCTGCATCTTACAGACACGGTACAGCAAATAACATTTATTGTTTTTAAATACTCCACCGTTTACCCGTTGATCATACCAATCTGGATAGATGTGAACCAACACTGTGATAAGGTTTTCCCTATTTCTTGTTTCATATTTATTTAAAATATTATTTAATTGTTTTCGTTGATCAGCTGTTATCTCCTTATCGGGCACTCCACCGTTACCCGCTATCTTATCTATGCGATTACCAGCTGGTTTCTGTATGTTTACATTCCGCTCTCTTTGCTCTATATTATTGTGTGTATGCTCCAAATTAATAGTATGTTGAAACACACTTTCCTCTATTTCATTAATTTTGGCTTCACATTCCCTGCTGTGAGATTTATTCCTTTCTAAGGCGGTCTCACTACTACTACGAATTAATTCTAATTTATCAGCTATACGTTTTTCGGTTGACTCTAAAAGTTGTTTATTTTGTTTAGCCTGGTCATGAACGGCTGTATAAATTTTTTTATTCTCATCATGAAGTGACTGTAGCGACTTATTTTGCTTTAACGCTCTTCTTCTGAGAGTTTTTGCATATTTGCTTTATTCTCTTCCGACATTTTCTGCATATTAGCAAGGATTGCCGCTAACGTATTCTGTAATTTTGCTGATTCGGCCATCTTGATTATTTATTATTATAAATTCAATAAATAGTATAATTTGTTTATTTATCATAATCACACGATTATTACTATTTATTATTGTGAGTAACGTCCGTTTATATGTTATTTATTATTTTCGTCCAGTATCACAATCAAATGTAAACCAGCTTAATCTAACACAGATACAAATAATAATTCAATCTCCATATAGATAATTACTATTATTGTTCAACTATCTGACAAGAGAGAGTGTTCAAACTTTTATCTACACTCCCTGATAACATAGAACGGCACACCAATAAATTATTGAATTCAGTCTCTACACACTCAAATAAATATTTCCTTTTTTAAAACTAATGCAAAAAATAGAGCCCCACGTTTGGCGCCAAATATCCTTATGCAACAGATCAAATTTTATTATACTAATAAGGATATAGTGAGTGTGTAAAAATCACAAACAAGTCTATTACGGAGGAGATGAAAAATTATTTATTTATTATATACATAAATATTGTTTTTAAAAAAATGTATACTGTATTTTAAATTGTCATGTATTGATAATAGAAATAATTGTTTGTATTGTTCGATAATATAAATCGATTTTACTTGTCTGCTGCAACGTCCTCCTCTCCTCTCGTCGCTCCCCTCCTGGCGTCCTCTTCTTCAGCGTCACTCCTTCCTGGTGTCCTCTTTGTCTCGTCGTCCTCTTCTACGCGTCCTCTTCATCCTGGTGTCCTCTTCGTCCTGGCGTCCTCTTCGTCTTGTCGTCTTCTTCTACAGCGTCACTCCAGTGGTGATATTTCAATGAGTCTCATTGTTATGTTTGACTGCTAACATTAATTAGTTTCTTCATAAATTGTTCACTCACAATGATTATAAATTTCACTCGTACAGTTTATTATTAATTTATATCTTATATTTTCTTAATCTCAGGATTAATCTGGGTATTACTTAATGCGGTGCGTTTAATGTACACCTTCCACGATATCTTGAAGTGTCTTTAAATTCCCTAAGCAGATATCTTAACTTACACGAAACAGCACTGTATTATATTTTAAATTTTATCTAAATATTTTACCCACTCGGTTGTTAACGCAAAACTTCGTTAAGAATTACCACGGTTTATTTTATATACGATATTTCGACGTTCGTAAGAGAACAACTCTCTTCACCGGGCACAACTTCCCCTTGCAACTTCTACAGACAGACTGTGTCCATCCTAACTCTACAACATATGAATCTTACTGAATTTAGTGTATTCTGATAGGCCAAGCCCAAGTCACATGATTGATGGAACAAACAGATATACGAAGTTCATGAAAAACTTTGTATAATTTAGCAAAGTCCTGCATGGAAATTATCTCCAAATTTTATTACCCTATCATTGATAAGAGTTACAATCGAGTTTTTCTTCACTTAAAAAAAACATATTTCTAAAATAGTTATGGACCTCAGAGTATACACAAATTGAAGCTATTTACCTAAATAATTCCTTGTCAAAGTTTCACGTACATCGGTTAACTACCACTCAAGCTATAGCGATCACAAATTATCACACCCGCACACGTGCACAAATTCACTCAAAAAATACATGACAATATAGAACACTTTTTTATGAAGAGTTTGGTATACCCTACATGCTTATCCATTTCTAAATACAAAACTAACGACTAAAAGACAAAATATTACATAAAACAAATTTAAACAAGAAAATGCTCGTCATCCATGCTCCCTGATATAAACAACATAGCTTATCATCCTGTGTTCCGTTGCAATATATATATATATATATATATATTATATTTATCTTTTTGGGATCATTGTTGATCCCGCAGAAAATTTCCATGAATGTTGATTTTTGTATAAAGCTTATTTCTCATTAGGTTTTAGTGCTACAACTTTCATTATTACATTAATGAATTCAGTGGCAAAAACCGTAAAAGAAAAGCATAACATTTTTTAATAATATTAATAATAGTTAAATATTTTTAACGATTGATTGTTGATCCCATATAAAACGATATTGTTGATCAGATATGTTGATCTGGGTGAGCGAACATAACCTCAAACCTTAAAAACGCGGGAACCATTTTGTGGCTCTGTACAAAATTCCTCTTGGATCAACCAAGTATGCTTTTTGACTGAACATTCCCAAAGCGACAGCCAGATATACAAGACTGCAAGGTCACGCCTTCAAACCAAAACAAATGTGATGTAGACAAACGGAACTGACAGCGTTGCCAAGACTTGACAGCGTTGCCAGGAAAACTTTTTTCCTTGCGTGAGTAGTTGACGATTCATATTGTTCGCTCTCTACAGTTTTCGCACAGTTGTTGTAAATTCAGGTCGGGCCGCAACACCTAGTCAGTTATTGTTGATCATGCGGTAAAGTGCAAAAACATTAACCGATAGTTGATTATTATTAATTTTTGTTTAGGTTATTAATAAAATTTAGAACAACCTCACAATAATATTTAATGTACTACATTAATAAAAAAAGGCAGTTCATTCCTATCACGTATCAGAGTGGTTAGTGTCTGCCTTTCATATGGTGCTATGGTCCAGCGTTTGAAATTCGGTCAGGCTCGGCGTTTTTCACACGCTAACAAATTTCGTCTGTCATTGTTATTAAATAAAACTTTTAGAGAAAACTGTAATGTTCCAAATGATGTACCATATCAACCGTGCTCGCTAATAACCTCGTATGATTTCGTAAATGGGGTGACATGCATACTGATTTCTGACAGAAGTGAGGCGGAGATATTTTTGTAATATGTAAATGTTTACTTAATTTTTTCTATTTAGCGGCTTTTTCTGTCTTCAGCTGAACGTCAGTCGTTTTATTGTCGTAAACACTAGAAATTACAAAACTTTGTTAGTGTAATTTCGTTAGGGTCAGAAATGTAAAACTAAGCTACCCGTAAAGAATAACGCTGGAAAAACTGCATCAACTTATATAGCTGCTTACTTAATCTTAACATGAAAACTCTTTAATAACACTTGTGTTTTATTGTCAGAAAATAGTATTGTTCAAACAGATTGCATTAGGACAACTTTCGGTAATTTGATATTTTTTGGCAACACACTTTAGTATGCGTCAGAGGACAGATAGTCTTGATATTTCAACCGATGGCATTTAATAAAAAATATTATAATCAGGAGAAAAATCATAAATTCGTTATCAGGCTGATATCACATCAGGTGTTATATCAGCACAGAAAAGATTATTTATTTTCAAAATTTAAGAGTAACAATAAACCCTTATTAAACCTAACATGAAATCACGATACCTATTGACATCACACAATTTCTTAACGTACGGGGTTAACAAATGACAATCTCGCCTATACCTTGTCCAATATTACAGTTATTACCTTTTTAAGCATGCTGACATGGAAGACCCTGTCATTCATTCTGTACACATGCATTATTGGTTGAATTTTCATAGTTACAATCTTTTTTATAGATGTCAGTCCTTAAAGCTCAAATGGTACACCCTTGCGTGTATTTTGTTTGCCGCCGTATTTTTTTTGTTTTTTTTTTGCTAAATTTCATTGTAGGAATAGACTTCATCAAAATGATTTCCATAAATCTAGATCAATTACTGCATTAAAAAAATTGAGGTGTCTGTAATTCATTTTCAAATTGTATTTATGCGCGTTTCAGTGCCAAATTTTTATCATTTATTATAGTCGACGCTGTTAATATGAAGACGTGATCGCATTTTAACGTTTTAACGATGTCTGACGACCTATTTGTGCTGCTCTTCCTTTTCATGGCGTTTTTTCTATAAACGTTTTGTAATAAAAACTGAAATACAGGTGAATATCAAAACAACATATAATGAACTGTCTCATAGTTGTGGAATGTGTAATGAACAAGCACAAATTGAAAACGATATTCTACCGTCGGTTGTACAATTTTGTTTAATTCACTACAGAAGGAAAATTATATTTTTCCCACAAAATACAAAATAGTCGCCAATGAAAATCACATGTGCACGGTACATCGCTCAATTGTGTACTTACAACAAACGTTTTAAAATAGTTTTTGAATCAATTAAATTATTCTCCATGACAACGGAATAACAAGCCGAACAAAAAGGATGTTGTAGATACGATCATCTACATAGACGTAGGCCTGTAGGCCTACACATTTGGTAATACATTTCGAGAAGATAGTTTAAAACTCCGGCTGTGGACCCTTTAACGTATTTCAAACATATATTATTTTGAATGTCACAAAAATCTAGACGATAGCCTAATTTTAAAGGAGTTCGATTGCATGTAGCTGCCCTAAGGGGACTTTGCCCATTTCGCTTTGCTCAAAAAGAACTCTGCCTCCCCCCCAAATCAGCAAGTACTTTAATTTTTTTACACCAATCCCCGGTTCAGTAAATTTCATTTGGTGCGGTTTCGGTTTAGTACGGATATTATTTTATGACCTATCCCTCATTATAACGCGGGGCCAGATTCGATTCAGTGCGGTACAACCTTTTGTACTTGTTATTAATAAAGTTTCCCATTTTAGTGAAATATTTCAAATATGTTCTTCATCTGTCTCTACGTCTCCCGAAGTGAAAGTGATGATAATGGGTGTATGGGGTAGGAGTAATTTGACCAGTTGTAGTGAAAGCGCAGCTATACTGCAAAGGGGATGGATGAGGTTCTTCATTTCAAAAGCTCTTGTGCTTGTATTAAAGAACACAACTCAGATAATGAAAAGAGTTCGTGACTGGTTTGCTTGTTAGAAAATAGTGTTCACTACTTTAAAATCAGCAAAACGCACTGACAGAGTGCAGAGTTCAAACTAAGATTGAATTATTTTTCAAAAAATGTCAGTAGGATGAATGTCATTAATGTTAGCCCGTTTCGTGTTGCATTGTAAGGTAATCGTTTTATTTATATCACTTAAAAAGCTAAACAATTAGGCCTATGAAATAAAAACTTTTAACAAACTTTAGTATGTATGTCACGTCTTCTTCAGTGAACCTTTTTGTCTTGTGTCTACAAACTTTATCGTGTTTAACACAGACAGCATAATTACAGAACGTACTAGAACCGTGTCAACTCGTTTTAAATGTAAACAGGGCCAATAGTCATATTTTCCAAAATTCCGACCCTTACGTGCGTAACACAGGAAAATTTTTCATTGTTATATTTTCGTCTTAGAGTTACATATATTTTCAGTGTTTTCTATAATACCCTATTATGATAATTCTTTACTTGCTCTCGAACCAAACACGAGACACATTATCGAGTTCGTATTGTATATTTATACACAAATATTTTACGCCACCACTTTACGGTAATAGGGTTTACACGATTGTGAATGCTATGTAAACTAACATAAGGTTTCAAGTTGTTGAATAAATAATATAAGACTTTCAGAACCGAATAACCATGAAACGCATATTTGTTTATGGAAAATACGTTCTCGTTCAGTGCAGTTTCATTTCGTGCGCAAATGTTTGGGAACGAATTAACCGCACGAAACAAGGGATTGGTATCTATTATTATTATTAATTTTTTTTTTAGAATATGTATGTAAAGTTGCATCAGCTACAATGGTCATTACAGTCTGGAGCCCATTTGGAACTGTTACAATAGCTTTGCTAGTTAAAAAAATTTCCAGTCTAAACAGGTAATCGCAACCCGAGACCTTCAACGTATTAATGAATGGCGTTCAACCGACTGAGCCATCAATCAAGGCGTCCGTTGATCTAAGACTTTTTACTACGCTATATTATTTGTGTATTTTTATTTCAGCCATCTGAAATAACCAATACACAAGAGCATAACCACCGGGCTATGGACATTTAATTTTTACGTAGATTCAGAACCTTGGAAGCTACGTAAACACTTACCAGTGAATACGAGCCGGTTTTGTTTAGTTCTGCTATACCGCGGGTCTAACACACAATGACAGGCGATGTTAACCAATACATCAACTGACAGAGGGTTAGTCGGTTTTGCCACCGCGGTTCTTTAACACACAAAAAGTCCATTCGTACAAAACAGCATACCTTATGAACAACACAGTACAGTACTACAAAAAAAAACTAATCATATAGCTTCGAATATTTTCCTGGTAACTAGTTTTTTTCTATTAAGTCTACAATGAAATCAGTTTCCCGATATTACTCGTAATTTCTAAATAGTTTGCACTCAATTAGCACAAAATTTGCTTATTCGTAATACCGTTACAACCAAATATATAGAAATATTGTCAAACAAAGTTGCATGATTGGGCCAAACTTCTTCTTCTTCTTCTTCACTGCAAGGATTAGGCTTTCAGCCTGTTCCGTCTTCACAACCACCGTTTTCTTGGTCTGCCTCTATCTCGTTCTCCAAGAGGCTTATACTGGATTATCTTTTTGGTATTATCGAGTCACCCATTCTATTTAGGTGTTGTATCCAGTTTCCTTTATTTTTTTTTAATTTAGTCGTTTATTGAGTATATATCCAGCTCTTGCCTTATGTCTGCATTTCTTATGTGATATCTCAGGCTGGACACATTGACTCCCTTACAAATTTTATTTCGGCAGCTTTAATTCGTTTTTTTCTGGTTGGGCGAGTGTCCACGATTCACTCCCGTACATCAATACTGGTGCAGCCATAAAATTTCATTTCTGTATCTTTTCATACTTTCTTTCCCAGAGTCTTACGCATTGTGGTATCTGTTTATTTTATTATCGATATCGTCTTCAAATTCATAGCTTACGTTGCACCCTAGATAGCCGAAGTGAGATATTTTTCCAATAATTTTATTGGCTATTACTATTTAAATGCCATTATTTTAGTCTTTGTCGTGGAAGTTTTTAAATTACATTCATGGCAAATTTTACTGAGTTGGTACACTGATTTTTGTAATCCACTTTCCTTTTCTTGTAGGATGACTTGATCGTCAGCAAACAACATAATATTAATGGAGAAATTATCGGGAAGTAAGTAGATTCCAGGACCAGTTCGTTGTTTCCGTTCCCTTACATCGTCAATATATAGCCATATGTTAAATAAAGTGAGTGACAAAGATACTCCACCACTCACTCACTCACTCACATAAAAAGACTAATTACAAGCCTATTTAATTAACTTAAATTTAAAATATTATAGAAATTATACTTAGCTTGTCCTTAATATAATTAAATAAATATAAAATCTTATATTAAAATATAAATTATAATATTTATTTTAAATTAAATTTAATTCTTAAGAAACCAGAAATATTATAGTTCGGAAAAAGTTTCATCACTAAAATTATTTTATTAATATCTATATCACAATAATTAACAAATAACTTTAAATCACTATAATTCGGGAAAAATAAATTTTTATATATAATTAATTAACCCTGATACAAAAGGTACAAATTATGATTTTACTTTTTTACATTTTCTATTTATCCTCACAGTTAAATTAAAAATATTTTTTCCATAAATAGTACTTAAACTAAATAATTATTTTTATTTAAAATAATTTTAATAAATTCATCATAAATTTATATTATTATTCAAATTATATTGATAAATCAATAATCTGTATTAGTGTAAATAATATGCCCTAAGCTTTAATTTGCATTCTAGCTACACTTTCCAGTACAGCTACTTTGTTACGACAAATCTTCTAATGCCTTTGTTAAGAGTAATAGATTCTCTTTTCTCCTTCTCAGTGTTTATAGTAATGTCCGTTCTTTCATACAGGCTTCTTATTACTTCTATTATATGTTGTGGGTATCCTCTTTGCTCTAATATTTTCCATAATATATCTCTATTCTCATGATCAAATGCTTTTTCACAGTCTATGTAGGTAATATGTGGCTCTAGATTGAATCTCTTCTTTTTTCGATCAATTTGCGTATAATTGTGACATTGTCACCACAGGATCTTCCTTTTCTAAATCCAGATTGTTCAAGAAGGAGAGCGTTTGCAGTATTCTTCAGTCTGTTATTAATTTTCCTTGTATATAATTTGTAGGCCATATTTAAAAGGCTTATTTCTTGATAATTTCCACAGTCATTTCTATCCCTTTTTAAACAGCCTCTGCTATTACCTCTGCTATTCTCCAAAAATCTGGAATAGTGTTTGCTTTCCAGCATGCATTAATCAAATGCCAAAGTTGTAGTTTTAATAGCAGTCCACCACCTTTTAAGAGTTCTGTGTTAATTCCATCTGGTCCTATTCTTCATTTGGTCTAGAACATCTGTTAATTCTTCTAATCCTATACTATTAAGAGACCAATATAATTGTATGTAGCTATGTTTTTCTTTCTCGAAAACGGCTCTAACGATTTTCTCGGAAGTTTGTACTTAAGGGTGTTTTGACACCAGGAATCGATTGAACTCAGTCTCATTCTCTGCAAAATTCGTCAGGGCCACATCTGAGGGCCTTTATTTTAAAATATCGCGGGACCGATACCGCGTAACAATTAATTATTGCTAGGCAACTGTAATTTCTAACCAGCTTTCTTAACCTACAGATAAATAAATTACAGAAACCGTCGATAAGTGCAAACGGCGCAGTATCGATATGTATATGTATGAAAAAGAATAAATAGCTGTTCCAATCAATGTAAATAAACAAAATAAGAGTTGAGACGAGCAATAATTGTTTACCCTATCTAATTATATTAAGCGAGCAATAACGTATTTAATTTATAACGTGTTCCCTGTACGCTGTTGTGTTTTCTGTGTTCTCTGAGGTAAGCATTAATACACGGACACGTCATGAACAAAAAAATTCAAGGATTGTATTGAAACGTTCGAAAAAGGTTGTTAGTAATCTAAAGTTAATTATAATTTATGAGTTTTTTGAAACTGTTGCTTTTGCTACTTTGTGACTTACAACAGAAAGGTACGTTTTATTATAGAGTAAAACGCTCGGGTTGGTGCGTGGAGTATGTTACCTAAATATGGATTACACAATATGGATCAAATACGTCGTTCTATAGGAAATCATAATATAGGCTTTGGTGGAAAGATTGTTGTCTTTGGAGGAGATTTCCGGCAATGTTTGCCCGTTCAACCTCGTGCTAACCGCAGTGAGTTGGTAGACCTTTCGATTAAGGAAAACAGTCTTTGGCGTCATTTTAACTTCTTTTCACTGACAGAAAATATGCGTGTGAATCCAGAGCAAAAAGACTTTGCTGAATATTTATTAAACGGTAGCAATGGAGACTTGCCAGTAAATGCTATGCATGAGATTGAACTACCAGAGGATATTCTTTCCAAAGGCAATCTTACTGAAGAAGTATTCAGAGACTGTCTGGCTAAAAACAGATATGAAAATACGAAGGACAGGGCTATACTAGAACTAATAATAAAGATGTTAATAAAATTAATGCAGAAATTATTGAAAAGCTTCCTGGAGAGTGCAAAGTTTACAACAGTTATGATTCTGTCAAAGATCAACCAGAAGGAGGTCTCGAATTTACTTCTGAATTCCGTTGAAATGGCTGATCTACCACCACATGAACTGAAACTTGTAAAAAATACAATAATAATGCTCTTGCAAAACTTGGATGTCTCCGAAGGACTATGCAATGGAACAAGGTTAATAGTTACTGAGTTGTGTAACAATATTATTAAGGTTGTCTTGTTTGTTCATCATCTTTTTTCACAGCACTACACTTTATATAATAACGAAATTTTCACTTGTGAACTTACTTGACTTTTTCTGTTACAAAAAACAAACAATAATTTGGATCCCCTTCCTCTACACACCACCCCCACTACACCTACCAAGCAATAACCGTTACAAAGTACTGGCAGTCTGTTTCTAAGCTGACGAAGGCGAACACGATGCCGAAACGCGTTCAACGGAAAAAGTCAAGTAAGTTCACAAGTGAAAGTTTCATTATTATATAAAGAATATTATTAAATCAAAGATTATCACTGGAGAGAATGCAGGCCGAGAAGTCCATATCCCAAGAATCACATTAGATTCTGGCAAAAATCAACTTGGATGTACTATGCAACGACATCAGTTCCCCATAAGACCTGCTTTTGCTTGACCATCCACACAGCTCAATGATAAACATTTGAATCCGTTGATATCTACTTACTTATATCAGTTTTTATGCATGGAACTTTGTATGTAGCATTTTCTAGAGTAAGAAGACGAAACAGCTTAAAAGTTCTTTTGTCACCAGAAAATCCTTACCATACACGAAATGTTGTATGGAAAGAAATACTAAATACTAGAAGACTTTACTCTAACTTTCCAATAATTTTGTATTATACTGTATTTTGTATTATTCAATTTACTTTATTTTTTATATGTGTATAATGCACTTGCTATTATTTTAAATGTTTATACAATACACGTATAGTTTCTGTTTACGCTTACAAATTTCTGCTTATGTTTACAAATCCTAGACAATTTAATGTAAAAATAATCTGTATATATATATATATATAAATATCAAAACCGAGCTTTGCTATCCCCTATATATTTGCTATACAATATCCCCCGATATTGTTATGTTATCCCCAAGATATATATTGCTATTAACAACTGGAAGAGTGATGGTTATATCTTGTCTTCCTGTATTATTTACCTCCTCATTTGTCATGTGAAATTGTGCATTATCTTTCTCAGTTTTGTTAAGCTGTTTCAGAAGTTAACATGTTACTTCTTGTTTTCCATGAACGTCTGCTTCTATGTTAGATGTCAGTACATCCCCGGAGTCTTGGTGTGTTTTCCTAATTACTAAAAAGTGGTCAGAACCTGTCACTACCTCTAAAAAGTCTCTAACGTCTTGTACACTTGTACGTGTGTGTTCAGTTTCTTATTGACCCTAATATAATCTATTATTCATCTTTGCCCTCTCGCACACCACGAATACTTATGTATGTCCTTTTTTCTAAAAAAGCTGTTTGTTATTTTTAATTCATTATAGGAATCAAAAGCACCTCAGCTCATGTCCATTAGAGTTTAAAGTCTGCTCTCCAAACTTGCCTACAACCTCCTTGAATTGAATTGGCGAATCTCCTATTCTGGGGTTTAAATCTCCATTTATTACCAAGTAATTGTTGGGATTGACTATTAATTTTCTTCTGCAATTCCTCATAAAATATTGCCGTATTTTAGTACATTCCTTTCTTTCTTCTTCTTGTGTATATACACCTACCACAAGATACCTTCTGTCTATCTTAAATCTCACTATTATTATTCTACGATTGAAATAAATATAGTTTTGTATTTTAGTTCTCCATCTCTTATCAGTCATAACTGCCACACCACTCTGAGCTCTTGTTGCTGAGTCTATGGCGCTGTGCAACATCAAACAATCTTTTGTACTTTTAAGTTTCTTCTTTGTCTCTGTTATTATAACAATGTTTATTACAGCTGAAACTTCTATTGTATTTTTACCCATTTCATTGTTAAAGAAAAATTAAGAGACATTCCATAAAGAATATCTCATTTTATAGTTTAATATTAATGGTTCCTGCAAACAGAATTTGAATAGAACTGAATAAAATAATGGTTACTTCATTCAAGTGGAAAATGTATGGTAGAGTAAAATGTTAATTTTACAACGATCACTGTCCCTTTCATTAAAATAACTAATATAACAAAACGGTTGATTCCCCATTGTGTTATATTTTCTATTTTCCTGTCACAGCTGAAATTCGGATCTTTTTACAGAAACTTTCAACTTAAGAGGGTCTTTAATAAAAAGAAAAAAGCTGATTTGATTATTGACAAAAAGCTAGGTGGTGGTGTATCCTATTTGTGAGTTAAATAAAATTTTGCATACGATTGATCAAATTAGAAATCATGTACCTAAATTTCGTGGAAACACAATATATTCTCACCAATCTAATCTTTAGCCAATCCTTGTTTGTCACATTTCAGTTGATTCAATAAGCTTATCAGTTTCTATCACAAGTTAAACCCTGTGAATAAAATAAAACGCTTCAATTTAGTTACTAAACTTTGGTTTCCCTATTTTTTCTGAGCTTGTTTTGAACAGACTCTATGTGTTATATAGTCTATTTTGCATGATTGAATGATAAAGTAATATAAATTTTACGCGGGAACTTATGGGACAAAGAGAACCACTGATAACAAAAGTCACACTATCCTGGAATCAAATCCAATAGCCAATAAGCCTACACCAAGGAAAGAGTTAACACTAAATATAAATCACAGACTTTGGCACACTGTACAGGTTTTTATTACAAGAATCTACAAGGATGCATTAAAAATAACAATTACCTGTTTTTTTAAATGTAGGAGTCTTTTGCATTTTTTAGATATTATTATTGAATTTGGGACACTTGTAATCAACATTCTAATTAAGGTTATATAAACATGATAAAAAAATAAAAATACATTTTGAAACATAAAAAATTGTATTCTAACAAAAATAAATTATTATTATTTTAACGAATAACAGTAATTAAATTAAGCATAGCAATAACTCTAAAATGAAATCTCACAAAAAAGAGAAAACTCCATTACTAATTAGAAAGTAAATATTATTATCAATAATACCAAAAAAATTAACTTCTTGTCTTTCAAGACATTAAAAATTAATAAAAAATACAATGAATAATAGATTACAAGCAAAATTAATTTCAAAAACATGAGAAAACAAAAAAATTATTTAAAGTTACTTCACGTAAAACACAAATTGAGATAATTAGCTGCACTGTCATTTTTTAAGTGTGGTACTAGACAAAGTTTAGAAGAAAAGATTTGTTTGTCTTACAATAAAGTACAATAATAATAAAAATAATATAAAATTATGTCCAAGTAAAAACGTTTGCACTAAATATAAATCACACAGACTTTGGCACACTGTACAGATTCTTATTACAAGAATCTACAAGGATTCATTAAAAATAACAATTACCTATTTTTTTAAATACAGGAGTCTTTTGAAGTTTTTAGATATTATTATTGAATTTTAAACACTTGTAATCCTCATTTCAATTAAGGTTATACTAACACGATAAAAACTAAAATACATTTTTAGACATGGAAAATTGTATTCTAACAAAAAAAAATTATAATTATTATTTTAACAAATAACAGTAATTAAATTAAACATCTCAATAACTGTAAAAAGAAATGTCACAAAAAAAGGAAACTAATTAGACTAACGACTAATTAGAAAGTAAATAATTACAAATATTATTAACAATAATACAAAAAATTAACTTCTTGTCTTTTAAGACATTAAAATACTAATAAAAAATATATAAGTAGTACATTACACACAAAATTAATTTAAAAAACACAATTTTTTCCAGAAACAATTATTAAAGTTACTTCAAGTAAAACACATAAATTGAGACAATTAGTAATATTTTATATGCTGATTACTTCTGTGGTTTTTAAAAAACTTTGTAGCAAATCGTACAACTAACAGATCAGTTTGAACAATGAAACTAAATTTATCTTTCAACATTGTTGGAAATATGACTTTTTTCAGTGACTCAGAAACTTCAGGAACATCTGGGATTAACATTAATGAACACGTTTTTGTAACTCTGTTTCTTCTTTCGCAGTTATTATCATAAAATCCTTTATTATTGCAGTGCCTGTAGTGTAGATACATATTTTCTTTTTCGAAAAGCCCAAGACATTTTGTGGAAACAACGTGAGTCAGTGAATTAACTGTGTATTTTGAATTAGCTAGTCTCTTCATTGGTATGAGCTTTTCAGTTTCCCTTGTTGGTTACCTTCAAGTTATAATCATAATTACCTTTCTTTCTCAGTTTGTCAGTAATAGCCATTCTTTTCCTTTTTATTTCCTTTAAATTTTCATCTAAATTCGTAGTATATTCTTTTACTTTTTCTTCAAATGGATGATGTTTTACAATGTTTCTAGCAAAATTTGTCACTAAAATGTGACAAAACGGGCAACAGTTTTTTCTATCCCATTTTCTTTTTTTCTTATTATCATTAATAGTTTCTTTTCTACAATCATCATTTTCTTGGTCAATAATAATTGATTTTTCTTTTTTTTTACGGATATCTGCCAATGTCAAACACCCTGCACAGTTTGGTTCCTCTACAATACAAGTACAATAATCACTTCCAAAATTTAGAATATTGAATGCATCACTTTCTACAACTTCAACATTGTTATATTCATCTACACCTTCAACATTGATATGTTCATCTACAACTTCCACTGCCACTTCTGCTTTATTTTCCTGAAACAGACACAAAAACGATAATTACATTTAATCATTTAATAACAATACAATATAATCTGCAGAACAATGGAAAATAAAATCCCCCTCCCCACCCTAAATCAGGTTACCTTTAAATTAACACTGGTGCTGAACCGCTAAGACAAACAATATTTTCCAATAATGGACTGAAAAATATTTAAATTTATAAAAAAACTTAATCTGAATTCATGAAACGTAATGATATTATATGTATGCATATACATATATTACGTTATATATATATATATATATATATGTATTGTAACAGTACAGACTGACCCAGTACCAGAATTATGGGTATTTTCATTGTTTTATTATGTATTTTTTAAACATACAGAATGGTTAGGTACATTGTCCCTCTGGAAAACGGAACAACGTAAATTCGGCCAGAGTAAAACACCAAGGTCTCCGGTGGACGTGAAAACAGCAAAATCTACCATGGCGGTGTTTATGACGAAGTACCACAATATGCATTATGATTGGGCTATAACACTAGTCCGTCATCGCTAAGAACAATGACGCACTGAGTACAATGTGTGCAACGAGGCGTTGTCCAGCAAGACAAAGCGGGATGACATAAGAACTACACACACACACAAGCAAGAAATTACACTTGCCTCGCTCTCATTTCAACGCCATTCTTCAGAGGAGCCACAGCGATGTATCGTTGTGTGTATAACTTTTTAACAATACTTTAATTCAACTAACAAAAATGTTACCAACAGTAGTGGAGCAATAAAGGCTCATCTTGGTTACAGTATAAATATATAAAGAATGTAAATTCAGTGCACACATCTATCTAATTAAACTCAGCGGAATTAAAGGCGAACACCGACCATCACCATGGGAGTCTCACACCAACAACGGATGGACACCACCACCTAACAAGCAGAGAAGTTCCTTTTGTCATTTTTATAGTTAATGAGCTCATTAATATCAAATCGATAATAAAAAAGAATGTACGGGTCTGAAGTTGAATGTGTGAGAATGAATGCGTGAATGTATGGCCATAACACATAAGCCGAAGGCATTGGTTTGTGCAGTAACTAATTAACTATTAATAAATGATTTTAAGCTGCAGCTATAAAGTGTACATTGATATTAATTCAACAGATAAAGAAATAGAGAGAATCAAAAGAGATAGGAAAAGTAGCCACCATTTTGTTTTGTGTCATATCATATGACGTCACTATTTTGACCGCATGGTTGTATGTGTACTACCTTAGATTGAATTAAATTTGATGGTTAATTTCAAGAATATCTGGTTATCATTTGTGTCGTCAACTGTGTTTCAAAATCTTCCTGTACCCGAACCCTGGTATCCCTTAGGTAGAAAACAAGTTATAAAGGAAGAAAACGAGCCCGGCAAATAATGAAATTGGTGAGTATCATTAATACCGAATTATGGTATTTGTTATCTATACCTTACTAAATATATGTGCTAATATTATTGATAAGAGTGAGTGTATTCACAATTGCCGCCCTCACAGTGATTATAAGTTTGTTTATTCACAATTGTCGCCCTCACTGGGACTTGATAAATTATTATTATGGGTAAGATAACCTTATTTATGTATTTAAAGTTTATTGACAAAGGTAGTATTGTTAAAAACAAATATAAATACATTTATATTGTAATATTATTGACTTATTATAAGTTGTTTATTTACAATTGGTCGCCCTCACAGTGGACTTTGTATAAAATTAATTTATATAAAACAGATAGATGGAGAAACACAGAAGACGATATATAATGAATGAGAGGTTATGTTGTTAGAGGTAAATAGTTAAATACGAGTTGAGTATATTGCGTAGTCAAATACAAATAGAGATAAATAACCATTTAAATACTAAAATACAAAATGGCAGAAAATAACAATAGCATAGAAATAGAAAATTCAGAGACAGAATCTATTTTACGGGAAAGACACATTAGCTCAACACCTAAAGTAGCCGAAAATAAAATATCATTAGAAGACCTGTTCGCATTGATTAAAACACAAAATAGTGTGTTAAAAGAGATTGACGAGAAGTTTGATAGCCTCGAAAATGAATTGAAAAAACAAAATAATGTGCAAGATGTAAAATTGAACCAATTAGAAGAGAGATTAGAAAAATTTAAAAAGAAAATACAGAGACAAAATTGTAGTATTGACAAGGTAGACAAATCAGATAGAAATAAAGACAAGGTAAGTAGTGGTGAGAATTATGATAAAATTACAAATATAGTGTTAGAAAATAATTGTGTGAGTATTGAGAGTGGTGATAAAAGTATAATGGGAGTAGAATTTGATAATGAAGTGATAAAAAGTGTTGATGAATTAGAGAGAAAGTATAGAGAGAATTTACAGATAAAGGGGTTGCAGGGGATAAATTTTTCCCGTAATGTTGTAGTAGGGGGTGAAGTAAAGACTTCACGTGTGTTTAGGAAGGACGAGAGTGCCTTCAATGCGTATTTGGAAGACAAAAGGTCTACAAATAAAGTGGTCCCTGGTTTTTTTTGTGCACTTCACAGGTGGTGCAGTGATAAAGCAGTAGAGTCCCCTGCATATATGGAGAGAGAGTGTGTAGCTTGGTATGATGGTGAGAAAGGTTTTGAGAGAGAGAGAAAGAGAGAAATTGAGATATATAAAGTAAAGAAAAATTATGAAGAGTTTATGAAAAGGTTAGGTATAGAGATGATATATAATAAAAATATGAAATACTTACCTTGTAAGGAAGTTGATATAGTAGTAGGAGATGATAATGAAAATAATGACTTAGTAACTTATCTGATTGTGACGAATTATACTGGAGGTGACAGGACAATGACCAATCATGACAGATTAAATGAGTTTGTGGAAAATAATGAAAATTTGAATGGTATATGCATTTATGATGTTAATATAAGAGATTCAATAATAAGCAATGTATATAGATATAAGATAAGACTATTGTTCGACGATATGGGGTAATTGTTTATTGTGTTATGAACATTTAATTGTGTGGACAGTGTTTTTTAAAAATGGACTGATTCGGACTGATTATGGCAAATGATTTAGTGATTATGTGAATTGTATATTTTTGTGTATTGATGTCTATGTATTTGTGTATTTTTACTGTTGTGTACTTTATGTATTTTTTTATGTAAACATGTATGGTACGATTTTAAATAATTGAAGGAAGTTAATAATGATTTTAAAGGATATTATGAGAATTCAGATTCTAATGGTTAGTAGATGATTATGTATTTGGATATGAAAGGTGTTGTTAGCAGATAAGTGATGAATTTTCTAATGGTGTATTAAGTGAAATGTTATAAAAGAGTTTGGGGTAATAGTGATAAATAGAGTTAATGGGAGTTAGGAAAAATAAAGTGCTGAGATGTTGATAGTATATAAAGAGGTGTTAGATATTTTAGGGACACAGTGGTTAGTAATTATATGTAGAGTTGAGTAATGTGCATGGTAATTATATTTGTTGTTGATGGTGATATTTTGTAATAAGGGTATTGGTGTAGGAGTCCAACGAGAGATGTTGAGACAGGGAGTGGACCGTTGTGTGCCGGAAAGGGTTATCTGAAAGGGTCAGAAACCGATAAGGGAATGAGTTGGTTAGAGGGAATACACACATACTAGTACAAAAAAGGCGCGGTGCCAGAGGTTTTAAATGGGATTTGTGAAGGGGGTTTATTATAGAGATATTGGTGTCAAAATATATTAATGGTTAGAAGCGGTTAGTGTAGAAAAAAGGGGTAGTAAGGTTAGGTTGACAATGCCAAAATAAGACAGAGAATAATGAATAAGAGAGTCACCCAAACGAATAAGGATAGAAGAGTTAGAAAAGGAGAATTCATGGTAGGAAGGTGAGGTAACAAAGGAAGGTAATTGTAACAGAAAGGTAAGGATAAATTTGAAATTGTTGTATAGAATCTAATGAATGTCAAATAATTGAA
Organism: Magicicada septendecula; assembly: GCA_034769895.1. Taxonomy (NCBI): domain Eukaryota; kingdom Metazoa; phylum Arthropoda; class Insecta; order Hemiptera; family Cicadidae; genus Magicicada; species Magicicada septendecula. Next base: position 80,933,574 of record CM068373.1, on the reverse strand, counting down.
AGTTAATTGAGAATTGATGTTATAAAGTTTGGTACAAATCATGTAAATTTAAATTGTTTAATGTAAGGTAAATGTAACAATGTTAATATGTAATGTACAATGTTTTATGATGTTTTATTATGTTGAGGGCAATAGAGTGTGTGGCTAGGAGGTCGTTACAGGGGTAATGACGATAATAAGTGTTAAGAGATAGTATATTTTAAAGTTGAAAATATAAAGTTAAAAAATGAAGTTAAATAAAATATTCTAGTAAGCTGCCATTTACAAAATAGATAAATGATTATAAGTTGAGCAACAAAGTTTAAAGGAAAAGTGTCTGCCATGATAGTTGTAAGTTGAATTTATAGAAATAATTAGGTGAAGGTATTTTGGGGTATAATAAAGAATGATTGATATATTGTGTTATATGTAGTTGCCTATATATGTTGTTTATTTTCTTACAAGGAAGTAGTTGAATTTGGTGGTGGTAAGAAATCAATGTATTTTAAGACTTGTTGTGGTTAAGTGACACTTTTGAATTAAAAAACAAACCAATGCCCGAACACAAACCAATGCGTCTAAAAGGGGACATATCAGTTGTAGATATGTAAGTGTACTATACCACTATTTTGACATTTTGTATTGGATGTTTCAGAGTTTTGTGGTGTTGTGACCGCAGTCCTGGGCTGGCTGGAGCGTCAGAACAGGAGTGTATAGTGCCTCATGGCCTTATGGTGTAGGGATCTCTCAGGAGAAGTCCAGTAAGGTCAGAGGGTGCGACCAGCATCATAGGACCAAGGGTAAGTGATGATAAAATTTTTTTTTGTGTAACGTTACAGGGGGTTGTGGTGAAGTATCTAGACTGATCCTTTTAGGAGAGTGTGAATGAGTCAAGGAAATTTTTTTATGTTTCGACACAAAAAATTTTCCTTGAGGGGGTTTGTAACAGTACAGACTGACCCAGTACCAGAATTATGGGAATTATGGGTATTTTCATTGTTTTATTATGTATTTTTTAAACATACAGAATGGTTAGGTACATTGTCCCTCTGGAAAACGGAACAACGTAAATTCGGCCAGAGTAAAACACCAAGGTCTCCGGTGGACGTGAAAACAGCAAAATCTACCATGGCGGTGTTTATGACGAAGTACCACAATATGCATTATGATTGGGCTATAACACTAGTCCGTCATCGCTAAGAACAATGACGCACTGAGTACAATGTGTGCAACGAGGCGTTGTCCAGCAAGACAAAGCGGGATGACATAAGAACTACACACACACACAAGCAAGAAATTACACTTGCCTCGCTCTCATTTCAACGCCATTCTTCAGAGGAGCCACAGCGATGTATCGTTGTGTGTATAACTTTTTAACAATACTTTAATTCAACTAACAAAAATGTTACCAACAGTAGTGGAGCAATAAAGGCTCATCTTGGTTACAGTATAAATATATAAAGAATGTAAATTCAGTGCACACATCTATCTAATTAAACTCAGCGGAATTAAAGGCGAACACCGACCATCACCATGGGAGTCTCACACCAACAACGGATGGACACCACCACCTAACAAGCAGAGAAGTTCCTTTTGTCATTTTTATAGTTAATGAGCTCATTAATATCAAATCGATAATAAAAAAGAATGTACGGGTCTGAAGTTGAATGTGTGAGAATGAATGCGTGAATGTATGGCCATAACACATAAGCCGAAGGCATTGGTTTGTGCAGTAACTAATTAACTATTAATAAATGATTTTAAGCTGCAGCTATAAAGTGTACATTGATATTAATTCAACAGATAAAGAAATAGAGAGAATCAAAAGAGATAGGAAAAGTAGCCACCATTTTGTTTTGTGTCATATCATATGACGTCACTATTTTGACCGCATGGTTGTATGTGTACTACCTTAGATTGAATTAAATTTGATGGTTAATTTCAAGAATATCTGGTTATCATTTGTGTCGTCAACTGTGTTTCAAAATCTTCCTGTACCTGAACCCTGGTATCCCTTAGGTAGAAAACAAGTTATAAAGGAAGAAAACGAGCCCGGCAAATAATGAAATTGGTGAGTATCATTAATACCGAATTATGGTATTTGTTATCTATACCTTACTAAATATATGTGCTAATATTATTGATAAGAGTGAGTGTATTCACAATTGCCGCCCTCACAGTGATTATAAGTTTGTTTATTCACAATTGTCGCCCTCACTGGGACTTGATAAATTATTATTATGGGTAAGATAACCTTATTTATGTATTTAAAGTTTATTGACAAAGGTAGTATTGTTAAAAACAAATATAAATACCTTTATATTGTAATATCATTAGTGATTATAATTTTGTGTTTATTCACAATATATATATTACATATACATTTCGTTTTAATTCAAACAAAAAACAAGGAAATATCAACATCCACTTTAGTATTTCTGACTATGACCGGCCTGTAAGTCAAGATAATTCAATTTAGAAATGTATATTTTCTGTTAAATTTGTACAGTACTGTTAGTTTTATAAAGTGACACTGTTCCATCTTTCCAGATAATGTAAATTGGGGTTGAAGAAACCTTTAAGTCAAGACATAAAAATGATAGCCCTTATACAGATCATGTTAAGGGTGCAGTTCACGTTGGTAGATAAATACCATTTCAAAATATGCTGTTTCAAATTTATGTAGCGATAGGTAGGGTAATTGTAAACGCTAGGAAAGTTTAGTTTACAGACAATCACTATTGGCTACAATGTCATTACATCATCTGTTGAAGTTCTCTCCAAAACTGCAGATTAAGTATACACAGGGTTATGTAGAAAAATAACAAAAGTTTATTTTCATAAATGAACTTGAAAATTATTATTTTTAAAAGCCGTTTGCTGCAATTAATTACAGTTAAAAATACACATAAATATTCTTGCATTTGAATTGCACACAGTTACATAAAACAGTTGTTACACAAGAAATATTTTTATATATCTATCACTTGGTTCGTAATGATTTTCACATGAAACAAATGTACTAAAAAATTATTCAAAATACAGCGTGTGGACAATAAATATAAGGAATTTCAATTTATTTATTCATTTTGCAAATGTCTCATGTTTTGTCTTTCAATGTTCTATTTAGTGAAACTTTTGATTTCACAAAAATGTAACAAAACTGATGTATGAGGGTAGCTGAAAAGTTTTTTCCTTATTTCGGTAGATACTCATTGTCACAAAGTGTTTTCTTTGTTTCAGTAAATAATCGTGGTCACAAAACACATGCCAATCATCAAAGACTATATACTCCCAAGAATAGCAACAGTAAGTGACTGCTGGAAGATGTACAACTCCCTTGAAATATTACACCTCTAACCCAAAGGGGGAAAACTCAACACAGCTGAACAGTATGAAATATACAAACACCACACAACACAACCAAACAACATACTAAACGACCAATTGCAATATAAATCACATACACTTTTCGACACAGTTATACACAACACAAACAATAATTCGGATCCCCGCGCCAAACCCTTCCCCTATACACCGCCCCGACTATACCTTCCAACCAACAAACGTTACTAGGTACTGGCAGTCTGTCGCAAAGCTGAAGAAGGAGAACACGACACCGAAACGCGTTCTACATACAAAACAGACAAGTAAGTTTCACTTGAGAAAGTTTTCAATATTATATAAAGTGTAAATGTTATAGTTATGAAAACAGCTGTTCTAAAATTTAATTCGAACACGTCTATTTTTATCCCAACCCACTCTTGTCAGAGCCATACTAGGATCTGATTGGTTGTACTTTTGCAATCTCAACCATTTTGATTGTATGCCTACATAATATCCAGACGACAAACTACATACATATCCACATTTGCCACACATTTACATAACGAAAACCACAGTTACACAAACATAGAACACAACATGGAAATATTACACTACTTACCTAAAAGTAGAAAACTAAACACAGCTGAACAATTTGAAATATACAGATATCACACACTACAACCAAACAACATATTAAATGAACAAATACATTATAAATCACATACACTATTCGATACACTGATCCACACACACAATTTGAACCTCAGCGCCAATCCCTTCCCACCATCAACCCCCACCACACACACCATTTTTCCGTAACGGTTATTCTGTAATCGACAATCAGTATACACCCACTGAAGAAGAGAAACAACATCTCGAAACGTTTGGGAAGTGACAACAGTAAGTTCATTAGTGAAAGTTTATATATATTATTACAATATCATTGTTGGATCTAGCTTACGATGGTACGGCAAAGTCAAACTTCCGTCTCCTCGTTTGTACTTAATTTCCGTGTCCAGATTTCTACTGGATCTGTTTTATTCACAAGTAATGGCAGGTTATGGAGGTCATGTACGACAATGTAACTTAAATAAAATTTACTGTGTTAGTCTACATTAAAAGGGTGTATTTATTGGAAGTACAGAAATTAGTTTCCATTTATCGCACATAATTACGGTACAGAGACGATTTTGGAGGTTGTGTCTACGTTTAACAAAGTAACTTAACCTTTTAGATTTTTAAAATTAATTAGACTTAAGAAAAATTTCCTTAGTTAGTGTACACTCAAAGGCTGTATTTATTGTATGGATAAAAGGCTGTATATAATATTAAAGGCTGTATTTATTCGAAGTACCGTAATTAAAACCCAGTTCCAATTTAGAACGTATAACCTAGTAGAATGTAACGTATAACCAAACAAGTAGGCCTACATTAAAATCCTTTTTTCAATTTCAAGGGGAGTGTCAGTTTTTTATTTTTTTTTTCAATAAATAAAAATGGGAGAGGGAGAGAGAGAGAGAGACCAAACAAATTTTATGCCTATCTAATTGTTCAAGAACTATGTAGCCTACACATAGCAAAAATGGAATTTCTACAAAGTTTACATTAAATGAAAATGATGAAAGTACTGTTAGCTTTTAACAAATATTGACAATTTTGCCCAATACAGAAATGAAGGAAATTGACGGACAAAGTGTCTACGAGTTCCCTGGAAGTGTTTGAAAAATGATAAACTTTTATTCTCTCATTTACTTGTTGTTACATTATGTAACAGAACAACATTTCTTTATTATTTATTTATGATTTTTAATATACATAGTATTTGAATTAACTTGTTTCCATTTATTTTCTATATAGACGAAGACAGGGTAATTGTAAACATGCAGTTAAGATTATCAACACAACATGAAATAGTACAATGACAACTAATTTACAGTTGTCACTATTTTTGTTTCAACATTTCAAAGGATAAAGAAGACGCCTGTAACTCTAAGATGAGTTATGAGAAAACATGATTACAAATCATAACCTGCCATTAGTTACTTGTGAAGAAAACAGATATAACATTTTCAAACAAGAAATCTTCAATTCTCTCCCTGTTTGTTTTATAAAAACTGGAGTTTCTACTGCAGGTGTTCAAGTCCACTAACTACTTAATTTAATATACATAATTGTTCCTGACCTTGTTGGGTAACATTATATTAATATATCTGCTTCCTACTCATATGTGCAAACAATGTTTTTAATGTATGGTCCTAAACATCTTTAAAATTTAGACAAAGTCTAATGAGCAATTAGACCTAACCTGAATTACTACATCTAAGAACATCTTATTAGCCCATTTAGCTTTATTTATACATTTAATGCATCTTAATTAGCACATTAACAGCACTGCTGTGTTTTACAGTAACACAATACATTACTCTAACGCTAAAGAATTTCTTGTTTTCAGTTAAAAAAATTGAAATTGTGTAATTGTTTTCTTTTCAACTCACTTTTTATAGAAACATGCTTTACATTAATATGTGTACCCTTACTATATTATGGTCCTAAACATCTTTATCAACACTTTATATCTTCAAAATTTAGACAAAGTCTAATGTACAATTTGGCTTAACCTGAATTTACGTGACCTGGCTCAGAACAACTTTATTTTGGCAAATACAAAGATGAAGACTCGTACACCCTGGTTGCAATTTCTTCAGGGCTCACACTTGCTGCCAGGCTTACTTCTATAACATGATCAGGAAGAAAGGAATCAGCTCGAACCTGCATCCACTGTGGAAAGGCTTGTACACCATCACCAAGAAGATTAATGATGTCATCTATGAATAACTCATTACGCCATTTAGCTTTGTTTATACATTTAATGCATCTTCATTAGTACACTAACAACACTGCTCTGTCTTAACAGTAACACAATACATTACACTAACTCTAAAGAATTTCTTGTTTTCAGTTTAAAAAAATTGAAATTGTGTATTCTTTTCTTTTCCATTCACTTTTTGTGAAATGACCTACATTAATATGTGTACACTTACTATATTGAAATCCAGTGTTCACTATCCAATAGTTAAAAATTTTGTGGAATTGTGAAATTAGTGACACTATATACTAATGTGTGATTATCAGTTGAATTTCTGAATTCCTTTGATTCATTAATAAATATTACTAATTTGTTTCTTTATGTCTATTGAATGATTTCTTATTAGTTTTTAATCTTTGCGTTTTCATTATTCATTTGTAAATTCTTGGATTTTGTTGTCCATGACATGTCCATTGGTTAACTAATTATCATTAAAACACACAGAGGACTGATCATCTTTTGCAAGATCATAAGTATGTTTCAAGACCATTTGCAGGTCAGGTATTGTTCTGTCTGTTCACATTCTGAAAGTGGTTGAAAAGCAAGGGGGGGATATCTCCATTACAACACACACACACGCACACACACACACATACACAATTCCTTTTTTTCTTTATTTAATTTGAATTCTGTATTAGAACAAATGTTTTCAGAGTTTATACTTTTTTTTTTTTCTTGGATTAATTTTTTTTAATTTTATGCAATGTGGACACATACAGAGGAGTGTCTGTTTTTTATGTTTTTTCAATAAATAAAAATGAGAGGGGGAGAGAGAGAGAGAGGGAGAGAGAGAGAGAGACCAAAAATGACACATACAGAAATTTCATCAGAACTTTTCCTGATAGTAAAAAAATAACTAAATAATGAATGGCAAAGAACATTAACAAAATTAATGGAAATTATAGTTATAATTTCTTGTCTAATGAACAGGTACTAGTAATGGCTTCATATACTTCACATCTTAAATTATAAACCTATTACAAACATATTTGGTATACTCAGCTTGAAACAAACGTTCAGACCAACAAAAATGGTTTAAATTTTGCCATGCTGCATTATAGTACTGTTGAAACAGCAGGTTGATTATAATTGTTTTTAGAACAGACTTCTGGAATGTTGTGTGCAAGTGTATTGTGTTCAAGTAGCAAGTTTCCACTACTTCATAAAACATAACTCTAAAAGCAAATTTTGACATCCAGTAGCTGTTGCTGACAAACCTTACTAAGGGACTTATATAAAAAAAATTACACGCTTGCTCTTTTGAACATCTGATGAAAAGGTTTTGTAAAGTGTACCTAACCTAAAAATGTACAATGCTCGACTTGTCTTTGTATTCCATACGTCTAGCAGTTTTACATGATATATTGCTAACACGAATAAGAAAAGTTTAAATCTGCTGAAGGTCTAAACGAGTGATAGTTATTTGCAGACTGACAGGGCCATAAAATAATTCTGAAAGAATTGTTGCTTTTACAACACCATCCTTTATCAAGTGACTACTCAAATCTGCCAGTTTTTCACAGCAAACTGAAGTTTGATGATTAGATCCATCATGACCTAGTGATGGTCCAAACATTTCAAGGATTCTCCTAGCCTTAAAAAACTGGACTGGCGTCATTGAGTGACATGACTAATGTTAAATTTACTTTGGGGTACTTCCAAACATAATACAGTTTACAATAAACAAACAAAACTTTTTGCCTGTCTAATTTTTCCAGAACTGTAATACACATAATTTGATCTGGATAGAACATTAATTAAACAATAATACTATTTGATGCAAATAATTAAAATATCGGAATGGAGAACCATACATGACTTCCATGTTTTAAGATTTATATTTAAAATCATTTTAGAAATGTAATATTTCTACAGAAACTACTTCTATCTTCAGCCTCAACCACAGAATTGTGGTCACTAACATATACCACCTCACGTTAGCGCACTCGATTTTCACTGATGATGGCAGTCCATGGCACTTCTGAAACGTCTGATTTTGCAGAAAACATTGGACCACGGCCAAACAGCCCGTGAAGGAATTTTATCAACAAACTACTTCTTTGTTGCAGATAACGTAGTACACATAAAAATTATCCCCTCCCCTTCACTTATCTTTTCATTTATAGAAAATTGTCCCCTCCCCCTTCAACTTCCCCTACCCCTTTTCATTTATAGATATTTCATCTACCTTTCTACAGTGGTATAATTATGACCTTCTTTTCAGGATACTTTATTTATCAAAATTAAGTACTTCACTCTTGTTAAAACATAAAACGTTGCAGGTAAACTACCCCTTCTCCTTAACCGACCTTCACCAAAATCAACAGACCTTGAGTCCTCTACAATATGCAAAAAATTATTTGAATTTGCTGCAGTTATCGTTTGCCATAGACAAAATTCTACACACATACATCTTTCAAAAAATGACTTTTCTTCATGTTTTGAGGGTAGTACAATCAGAATCAGCCCTTATCTCGAACGCGATTTTTTTCCATCCATTTCCTTATGGAACATGGAAGTAAAAACAATATCCTTCTTTTTATAATATGTATTGCACTTGTTTTCTAACATGGGACATTAATTATTAGATAAGATGGTTACCTTCATTTAAGCCAGCTTCCACTCACTGTGTACTTTCTCAGAGGCCATAACTTGTTCTTTTTAACATTGCCTATTATAAATTGACGTTAAATTAAAAACAAAGTAAAGGCTTAGCACCTGAAGTTTGCAACGTCCAAGTTAAAGAATCTATTTAATTATTGCACTTAACTTGATATAAATACTGATTACATTTCAGGATTATTATTTTCAGAAATAATGTATGTAAACCAGTTTTTCCCATATGAAGTTAGTTAAAATTCTTTAATGCATAGCATTCCAGGCCTTTATGGTAGTAGATTTGTATTACTAAATTTGAATTTACACAAATAATTCTCTTTGATTAACCAGAGTTACACACAGAAACTAAATGAAATGTTGAGTGTCCTCCTAGTGTATAAATTCAGCTAAAACACTATTCCAAAAACTTACCTTGTTACTAGAATATGTGACGTGATGAACTTTTCATGTCAAATAGTTTAAATACTTTGTGTTGAGAGTTAAGCATTTTAATAATTTTTATTTATGCAGGCGTGTAGCAAAATCTGATCATCATGAAAAAGGAATAAGGCATTTTGTAATAGCAATTAACTTATTAGTTCCTGCTGTATTACTGACTCACATTACAAGACCAATTTTTGTTTAATTGAAAAGATATATTTTTATTGTTTCTTTTGGTGCAATCTGTAACTTACACAGCACACATCCATAAATGTTTGAAAATATGCTTATTGCAGTTTGACAGGAATAAATTCTCAAAAACTAATACAAATCTGTTATGTCTGATCACACTAGCTATCGTTTCTATTTGAAATGAGCCTTTTATCCAAATTTATTACATAGTATTGTGCCAAGATATATCACTACATTTGTATACTGTAATACATTAGTGGTAGAATATTATAATTCCACTAATATTACCCTAACATAATAAATGAAAATACATTATATACACATCTTTTGACATAATCATCCTTTCACTTATCACTTTTTGCCTATTAATTTATTTGATGAATTTATATTAAAAGATTTATGTAAAATACAACAGGTGTTTAACGGATATGTACTATGTGTAGACCTCTTATTTCCCTCCTCGGCAAGTCGAAGCTCAATTGGCGCTAGAGTTGGGTATGAAATTATGCTATGCTCATAGTCTGTCTTTTAGCTGCTAGTGGCATCTATTGACATTCACTCATGTCAAATTACAGAGTCAGTAAAGGATGTTCAAAATTTGAGTGTAAACAAATTAATAGTTAAATAATTAATATAATGGAAGTATCATATATATAATGTAGCTAAATGTAATTGTGAAAAAACGATGTAGGGCCTACTTCATATACAGATCAGTAATAAATGATGAACTATTCTCTTTATGTAATAAGCCTAGTTACTAAACAATATATATTTTTAAAAGGTTCTTATCATATTGAGACGAAATGGAGCAGCATTTGAAACATCTCTTAGGTATAAAAACAACATAACGACCTTTACAAAATTTGCCGCCCATAGGCAGTTGCCTACTTTGCCTATTCATAAATCTGCCTCTGGTGTACATGCTAAATGCACCTGAACAGTAGTAAGAATGACTTAGTATCCTGTTGAGTTATTCACTGTTCTGATGGATGATACGCAAATACTGGAAGGTAGTATGTGAGAGCCAGCAATAACCTTAAATAAAACTCTCATATATTTCAGTTATTACAGAGTGTTCTGTTCATTACAGACAAGTGCTTGTGGTCAAACTTTGTACTGTAATATCTGCATTGCATTTGCGTGCAGTGACGTCATTTCTGTCCCCGCTATCTGCTGCCGGCTTGATTCAAGCTAGCAGCAGTAAAAGTTAGTTAGTTACTTGCAAGACTCCGGACGGGCAACTAGCCTCAGTTCGCCAGCCGCGGCTACATTATTTTCATTATTCTAAATCTTAGCATGAGCATCATGCAATAATTACTTAGGCGATATCAGCCTTTTACGCACAATTATGTCTTTCAGTATTTAATTCTATCTCAATTATCAGGCATTTATGCCGCGCTAAACTGCACGCGCCAGCAACTATCTTCCAATAATTTTCAATAAACAATTTACTCTAGTAACATATACAGTCCACTTCGTTATTTCATTTCACACCAGCTACCTCAACAACTAGCATTCTAAGATTAACTTAAGATTACATCGAGAGCAACATTTTGGTCCACCACGGCCGGATCAGAATCGTGATTCGGACTAAGATTTCAGATATATTTCATTTAATGGGCCCAAACAACGTTTGGTTCAAGCCCGAATACTTTCAAACTTTAGATTGCTGGCCGTTGCATGCCTTCGTTGTTCTCAAAAAACTTCATACGTGACATTGCAAGATTCTGCAGAGCATGATATCTGAGACAGCAAGACACTACAAGTCATCATCATTTGTCACACAGCAGCGAAATTCTAGAAACTCAAAATTAAACGGAGAACTACAGCTTCTAGCGTCACCCGACCAGCCGAAACAAGAGTTGCGCCATCATCTAAGCCCTGCCAAACAGGATCATCAAGGAAGCAACAGGATCGGAGCCATCTTGGACACGCCGGGATTCACAATCCACGTGACTATGAACTTGCATTTCTCATAATTTTTCATTTATAATTTTTATGTACAGCAAAGTCAGTAATATTTTAGCACAGATTTAATAACATTTAACATAAAATCATTAATAATTTTTACATAAACAAAAATTAGTGTCAAGTGCCATAAACTTGTATTTTTACCTAAATTTTCAATTACGCAGCTGTACTATAATACATTCAGAAACTTAAGTGATGTGATAAGGCTATATGTATATTGTCACTTTGACTGATTCATATTTTCAATAACTTCCATAACTATTTTTTAAAGAAATTAATTACCTATTATAGTAAGTAATAGATCAAGTTGCATACCAATCACTGGCTCCCGCATCATATCAGAATTTAGTAAATTATTCAAATTACAACAATTGTTCACCTGCTCTATATTTAGCTATCGTTTTCGAATCACATTTTGCATTTCGGTCATGGCTGATGTGAGGGCGTTAATTAAAAAAACAGGGCACAATTAAAGCTTCTATATCCCGTGTAAATACCTTCGCTGACAATTTCGATCCAGACATAAGCGATCACCGTGCCTTAAAAATTAAACTCCGCCATTTTATGGAATTGTCCGCGAAGTATGACGAAATTCAGACTCAAATTGAGGCTGATGATTCCGATTTCACATCAGTAAGTGACAGGGTTCAAACAGAGGATGATCTATGTAATATTGAATGCAAGCTACACCATTTATTAGAGCAAGTAGAGGAGGTGAACAAAAAATCATTGATTCAAGCTGAAGTCACACCAATTAAAACCTCCCCTATACAGTTAGAGCCAATTAAATTGCCCTGCTTCTCAGGCAACATTATTGATTGGCAGCATTATTATAATATGTTTTTGGAACTAGTATATGTCAGAAATGACCTGACGGACATTCAGAAATTACACTCTTCATTAAGGGATGAAGCGTTAAATGTAATAAAATTTCTCCCAATCATCCATGACAATTATGCTGTAGCCATTGATCTACTGAGGGCCAGGTATGACAGCAAATTAATTGTCTCAGCCTATCATATAGGGAATGTCTTGCGTATGAGGTCCATTCAGCAGGACTCCATGGTTGGCATCTCCAAATTCATTGACGAAATCACCGCGAATATAAATGCTTTAAATTCATTGAATTTACCAGTAAATACCTTTGAAATCATTTTCGTTCAATATTTAACGCAAAAACTCGATAGCCAGACGTGCCGACTGTGGAAGGAGGGCCTATCCGATGAGCGATTTCCTAATTCCAATAATTTTATTAAATTTTTAAATAGCAGAAGGCAGTTAATGCAAAACGTCGGTGCCGCGACCAGTTCAGTAAGCAGAATACAAGTTAGCGATAAGACTCCCTATCGCAAAGCTATTAAACCGGATGATCTTACTAGGTTAACATTCCATTCTCATATCAGCAACAACATCTGTCAACTGTGTCGAGGTAGACACCGCCTCTCTGAATGCCCACAATTTGTGGCTATATCTCCCCTTGAACAAAAAAATATTTTAAATTAGTAAAAAATAAAACCATAAAATAGTTTTAGTGATTTTCACTCGTCAATTTATTAAAATTATAAATCCATGACAGCTGTTTCGGCAGCACAGTGCCTTCATCAGATGGTGTAAGCTGACTAATTTTCGTACAAAATAATACAGAATATAAAATATAATGTAAGTGCTATTGTATAGAAAGCGATAGTAATTAATTAATGCTTGATGCCTTTACTTGATGAAAATCCATTTCATCGTCAATTGACGAGTGAAAATCACTAAAACTATTTTATGGTTTTATTTTTTACTAATTTACAATGGATTTTCATCAAGTAAAGGTATCAAGCATTAATTAAATTGACGAGTGAAAATCACTAAAACTATTTTATGGTTTTATTTGTTACTAATTTACAGTGGATTTTCATCAAGTAAAGGCATCAAGCATCAATTATTAAAAATATTTTAATTAAACATAAACTCTGCTTAAATTGCATACGTCCAGGCCATGATCTCGCACACTGTCCTTCCAAATTTGCTTGTAGGACATGTGCTAAGCGCCACCATACAATGATACACATGTCAGGCAATAACCCCTCGGGTAGAGGCAACAATCAATTTTCACTGAAACTGCAAACAAACAAATCTATTTTATTATCCACCACTGTCTGCATGACAACTGACCATGCCAGTAGGAAGCACCCAGTAAGGATTTTATTGGACTCAGGATCGCAAGCTAACTTCTGCACCATGAGTTTCGCACGTCACATGGGTCTAAAACTAACTAAATCTCAATTACCCATCACCGGTATAAACAATTCCTTATCTCAAGCTGACTTCAGTACTAGTGTACGGTTGCATTCTCGTTATAAGAATTTTAGTTTGAACGTACATTGCGCTGTGCTTCCCAGGATTACAAATAATCTTTCTGCGGAATCGTTTGATATCTCATCCCTAAACATACCAAAAAGCATATTCCTAGCTGACCCGCAACTGAACTTTTCTTCGCAAATCGACATATTGCTTGGTGCCCAGTATTATTTACAATTAATTGAACCTGTCAAATTCATCCGAAGCCCACATTTTCCCATAATACAGGAGACAAAATTGGGATTCTTTCTCGCGGGTAACTTGCCCTTTAATGTCAACATGGCAAAGCCTGTCTCGTCATTCATAGCATGCGAGGATAATAATGCCATTTCCTCGCAACTAAAGGACTTCTGGAATTTAGAGGACGTTGCTGCTCGTGCTCCCTCCATTAAGGACTCGGAATGCGAAGGTCATTTTGTCGCTAATACGTTCTGCAATAATGATGGTAGATTTGTGGTATCCCTACCTCGCAGGTCATACAATTCTCATTTGGGCGATTCTCTTCACGGAGCTATTCGCAGATTTCAATCACTGGAACTCAAGTTCAAGCAGAACCCTGCCCTTCATAAAGACTATAGCACATTCATGCATGAATATTTAACTCTTGGTCACATGTCTTTACTTGATGCATACGATTTGTCAGTTAACAAGTCAGACACCTTTTACTTGCCGCACCACTCAGTTTTTAAAGGCTCTAGTATAACTACCAAATTGCGAGTTGTTTTCGACGGCTCTGCCAAAACAACAAATAATTTGTCCTTGACCATCCTTGATGGTCCCACGGTCCAGCAGGATCTTTTTTCGATTATGTCTCGGTTTCGCACTCACCGATATGTCCTCATTTCGGACATTGAGAAGATGTACCGTCAAATTTTAGTTAACCCCAAGGATTCTAATTTGCAGCGAATTGTCTGACGCGATGCCCCCCATAGGGAACTTCAACACTACGCCTTGAAGACAGTCACATATGGGACTGCAAGTGCGTCATTTCTTGCCACAAGATGTCTGGCACAAATAGCCCAGGAAAACAAAACTCAACACCCTATAGCTTGTTCAGCTATCGCAAACGATTTTTATGTGGATGATCTCATGACCAGTTCAGATAACCCGCACATCCTATCTAAAATGAAATCCGACATTACAGATTTATTAAGCCAATACGGTTTTACCTTGCACAAATGGTTTTCCAATGACCAAACCATTATAGCTTCACACGCCAATTCTTCCCTCGACTTTAGCAAAAATCAAACTGTACGTACTTTGGGTATTCAATGGGACATTGACGAAGATAGTTTCGTATATAGTTTCCAAAGACATGTCAAAGTGGAGGTATTCAACAAGAGAAGGGTATTATCAGTTATCGCAGGAATTTACGACCCATTGGGACTCATTGGCCCGGTTACATTTTGGTGTAAGCATTTCATGCAGATATTGTGGTTAACCGGTACAAGTTGGGACGAACCCTTATCAGACTCATTATCTAATCAGTGGGTAGAGCTTTATTCTCAGCTGATTTCAGACACTTACTTTAAAATTCCAAGGTCTGTAAAGAGTTTAAATAATTTCACAAATCATTTCATTTCAGCTCCATGGGTTTGCCGACGCGTCAGCTAAGGGTTACGTGTGTTGTATTTATGTGCGTACGGTGTATTTAAACCACGGCATCTCATCAAACTTGTTATGCTCTAAATCTAGAGTCGCTCTCTTGAAGCAGATAACATTACCCAGACTTGAACTTTGTGCCTGTCTCTTGTTGGCTCAGTTGGCTTCCAAGGTTATAAACGCTGTGAGTTACAAATTCGACGACTTATATTTTTACTCTGACTCGATGATCGCCTTACATTGGATTCACCAGCAGTCTTCCAGATGGAAGGTATTTGTCGCCAACCGTGTTGCGGAAATACAGCGTCTCACTGCAAAGGGTACCTGGCATCATGTCTTGTCACTTGACAACCCTGCCGACATTCTATCGCGTGGTTGTCTCCCTCGGGTTTTACACGGTCATCCACAATGGTGGTATGGTCCATCCTGGTTGTCCCATGAGTCATCAGCATAGCCCACCAGTGCCTTCGATGCCCATTCACCCTGCACTCATCCCGATCTTGAGCAGGAACAACATAAGCAGGTCCAAACCTCATTGATTGTCGCTTCATCTACGTCTAGTTATTTTGAAAACTACTCTTCGCTTTCAAAACTCCTTCGTGTATTTTCGTATTGCCGTCGAT
Source organism: Magicicada septendecula (assembly GCA_034769895.1). NCBI lineage: Eukaryota > Metazoa > Arthropoda > Insecta > Hemiptera > Cicadidae > Magicicada > Magicicada septendecula. The sequence goes on along the minus strand of CM068373.1, from coordinate 80,917,629 downwards.
TCATTCGGAACTCTAGGCTCCCCATAGCTGATAGAGACACTTCCTTTTTAACTTCCCATGAGTTACATGGTACACTTTTGGTTTTTATTCGCCAGTCCCAGCAATCGCACTTTAGCTTCGAAATCAAGGAACTCGAGGCACAACGTTGTATTCCTAATAATAGTAAAATTCTTTCACTTAACCCCTTTTTGGACAATGCGGGGATATTACGCGTGGGCGGACGTCTTCAGCACTCCCAGCTCACCTATGATAGTAAACACCAAATCATACTCCACCTGCATTCTCATCTCAGCAAATTAATCATAGAGGGCGAGCATCTTCGTCTACTACACGCTGGGGTACAATTGACTCAGTACTCTTTACGGCAGAAATATTGGATAATTAATGATAAATCTTATATACGTTCAGTAATACACAAATGTATCATTTGTTTTTGATTCCGTGCTAGGGGCGCAAGCCAATTATTAGGACAATTACCCCCTTCCCGGGTTACGCCTGCTAAGCCATTTTTTCAATCTGCAGTCGGTTATGCCGGTCCCGTACTTATACGTCATGGCGGGCAGCGTTCCAAATCGACGTAAAAGGCTTATATTGCTCTATTTATATGGATGGCAACTAAGGCCATTCACCTTGAACTAGTCTCAAATCTTACCTCAGACGCTTTCATAGCGCCTTAAAACGGTTTATAGCTCAAGAGGTATCCCTGATCAGATATTCTCCGACAATGGTACAAATTTTCGTCGTGCTAGTAGTACACTTCACGAATTATACAAACTTTTTCAACCTAACGGATTTGAACAGACCACCCAGGATTTTACCAGTGCCCAGGGCATCAGATGGTCCTTTATTCCCCTCTCAGCACCTCATTTCGGTGGCCTGTGGGAAAGTGGAGTCAAGAGCGTCAAGTTTCATTTGCGGCGCGTTGTTGGCGGAACCATTCTTACGTTTGAGGAGTATTACACTATCCTAACTCAAATAGAGTCCTGCCTTAACTCACGCCCCTTGTTCGCCATCTCAAATGACTCTAGGGACCCCGAACCTTTAACTCCAGCGCACTTCCTGGTTGGTTCTCCACTCACTGCACTCCCGGAACCTGACTATTCCAAGGTCAATATTGGTCGTCTGGGCAGATGGCAGCTGCTCCAGAGATTCACCCAGTCTATATGGAAAAGGTGGTCGAAGGATTATTTGCACCAGTTGCAACAACGCAACAAATGGCGCATCCCATCAAAAAATTTGGCTCCTGGACAACTTGTCCTTATTCTAGAAGACAATTCCCCCCCCCCCACTGCAGTGGAAACGCGGGGTAGTCACTAATGTCTATTCGGGTCAGGATTCAATTGTGCGCGTCACGGATGTTCCTACGTCGGCCCATTCATAAATTATGTCCACTTCCAGTGGCCTCAGACTAATTGCATGAGCGTTCACGCGACATGCATCATTCATTCGAACCTTTATCACGCTTTACATTTGTGATTTTTATTATATTATTATGCATATCAATTATTATGTCTTTTACTATTGTATTATTCTATGGTTATGTGTTTTTGAATTTTTTGGGGATTATTATTCTAACATTATGCATGTAAGGTATTATGTCTTTATCATTATATTATCATATTGTTATATATTTTTGAATTTTTTGGGATCATTATCCTATTGTTATGTACTGCCAACTATGATGTCTGTCTGCTTATTGTATTATTATGTATCATTATCATGTTATTATGTGTTATGGAATTTTTATTATCATTATTCTATTACTTTGTAACGTAAATCATTATGTATTATGTATCCTTACATGAATTTGATATGTCAATCATATTGTTATGTACTATTGAATTTCTTTTGGTGTCATGTAATGTCAATTATTATGTACTATTCACACAATGACTTAAGTTGCAAAATCACCCGATTTTGTGCAGGCAGTATGGTCAAACTTTCTACTTGTCTAAACTTTGTACTGTAATAGCCGCATTGCAGTTGCGTGCAGTGATGTCATTTCTCTCCCCGCTATCTGCTGCCGGCTTAATTCAAGCTAGCAGCAGTAAAAGTTAGTTAGTTACTTGCAAGACTCCGGATGGGCAACTAGCCTCAGTTCGCCAGCCGTGGCTACATTATTTTCATTATTCTAAACCTTAGCATGAGCATCATGCAATAATTACTTAGGCAATCTCAGCCTTTTACGCACGATTATGTCTTTCATTATTTAATTCTATCTCAATTATCAGGCATTTATGCCGCGCTAAACTGCACGCGCCAGCAACTATCTTCCAATAATTTTCAATAAACAATTTACTATAGTAACATATACAGTCCACTTCGTTATTTCATTTCACACCAGCTACCTCAACAACTAGCGTTCTAAGACTAACTTAAGATTACATCGAGAGCGTCTAAGACGCAACAGCTTGGTTTGATCATTTTTTTAAATTAAATTTTATATTTTACTGTAGCTTTACAGTAGCTTGACAGAAAGTGTAAAAATGTAAAATAAAAACGGCATGACTTAAGTGTAAATAATAAGTGAACACTTTACAGTAGCACAAAAAATGACAAAAATTGAGACAATGAAATGCTACAGTTCAGTTAAAAATATTGCAATCTCCCTCACACACAATTTTAAAGAATAAAGACATTATCAACACCACAACAAAATATTTTTTTTGGAGCAAAAGGAAACACGATAGAAAGGCATCTCAGGTAGTATCACTTTGAAATTATGATTTAAAAATGTTTAGGGAAAAGAATAAAAAAATGCTAGCATTAACAATCCAACAATGTATTGAAAAGATCAGGATCTTGCAGGGAAAATTACAGGGAAAATTGGTTTTGTAGCTACTGGTGGATGTTTGTTTCTATAAAAAATAATTGCAGTATCTAATAAATTATGGTACATATTTAATCTTTTATTGAATAATTTGTCATTTATATAATTTTCTGAATTTTTTAATTTCTATAGATACTTTTGGTGTGTTTGTTATAATTTTGTGTTTTACATTATCTTTTGCGATTAAATCATTTGGTATAAAATGTTCCAGATTATAAAATACACCTCACAAATTTAACACACAATATATATAGTAACACCTGTACACATAGTAACAGGTATATCAATATGCCTGTAATCACAGGTATGGGAAAGTAATGGCAAATCTTGCATAATCTTGTTATCAGTTATTGTTATTATTCGGCTAGTGCTATTAAATTCATATTGGCCCAAAGTGATCACAAAAGGAATTTATTATATTTGTTTACAGTCAACAGTGTAGATTCCAGGTGATGATTTGAAATTTATATAAATTAATTTTCACTCCATGAATGAAGTTGCAAATGAAAGATGTTGTAACGGTACAGGTAATACCATCCAGGGACATTTTGTGAATGTGGGTAATTTTATTGGTAAATTTTATTGGGAAAAGTTATTAGCTACAGAATCGGCGATCTAACAGCGGAAGACAGCTATTTTTAGCAAAACGAACTTTGAACCTTGTACATCTGGAGTCACGCTACATGACATCAAGAGCCAAAACCTGATGATTTCACTTTGAATGTGTGGCGGGGTCACCAACGCCTTAAAATCTGGCTATGTAACAGAAATCAAACAAAAGAACGAGACCACGTGATCGCCCCTCCAGCTAAGAATTGTCACCAACTTTGCTCGCCCCAGTTGAATTCCTTTTCCCCCCTCTTTTGATTTAGCGCTTTCTTTGATCATTTGAATTCATTCTTATTTAAATTATGCAGTTACTTCCCTTTGGTTTTGTCCAAGAAGAACACGTGTTGAAATCAATTCATTTTAATTCACTTGTTTGTTCTGAAGCTGTTGTCACGGTTTAAATTTTGACCACTGATGGTTTGTTAAGGTTTCACTGTTTGTATCACATTATTATTTATAGTTGAACTCCATTTTTTCACACTTTATTAACTTTTGGCTCGCGAGTCTTTTACACTGAACCGGCTGGTTTTGATAGGTGATGCTAAGTGGCTCGTTTCCAATATGTCCCTCGGCATCCCGGTAGCGGCAACTTGCGTTCTCATTGGATGAGGCATTTAACACAGACTCGCACTCGCCGACCAGCAAAATCGTACGTGATCTTCACCCTGTTCGAATGGGCATATGCACGTGCTGACACATTCCACTGCTTCAGGATTTGTCACATGTTGCTGGGCTTACAGGACGAACCGACAACTGGGTGTTTCAAAAGTACCCACTGCTTATTAAAATTGAAATTCTGTCTGGGCGATTCCCTTCTTTACCACTGATAAAATAATAAACAAACCCCAAAATTCTGTACCGTTACAATACCCCCCCAATGAGAGGTTTTCTGCCGAAACAGAAAAACTCTCATTGCTAAAACCTAAGAGGACCAGTGAGAATATGGTGCCAACAACCCCCCTTACTTCCTTACGAAATCATGGGTAATCTACCCCCCTAGTTCGGTGACTCTGGCTGCACCTGAATGACTCTACTGGACTTCTCTCTTCGAGATCCCAACACCGTACAATCAGACAGGCACCCACCACAGTATCACCTAACTCTATAACATTCAATAAAAATCAATAACTGGCCTTATACCAAACCAGATCCTCAACTGATATATCCCCCTCTTAGCCATACTGGATTGCCTTTAGCAAAGTACTGGGTGCATACATATGTTATTTCCTATCTTAAAAATAATACACCTTAACTCAAATAAACATTCCTTATTTTACAAACCCTAACCTCAAAATAGGCATCATCAATTTCAAGTTAGCAAACATTTCATCTTTACATCTAAATAAAATTCTTCACATTACTCAACTTTTAATCGTTTGTCTGACATTATCATTTCAAATCAAAAATAAATTATTTAACTTTCAATCATTTATCCAAATAAATCTAAGTTCATGACCAAAAATTCACATTTTAATTTAATTTACATCATCTCTTCCAATTAATCATTTTAATTGCCTTATTCAAAACCAGTCAGTGAATTTAACTTCATTTTGTATTTATATACTTCGTCATTTCTTCCATGACCTTTAAATCAAACTTTCAAATTTACTTTCAAAATTTTCCGCCTTTAAATGCATCTAATTTTCATTGCAAATCTTTATAATCATATGCTGACAATTATTATAAAATAAACAACTTATTACTATCATCAACTCCATTGCAACTACACTTGGTTACAAAAATATAATCTACACAAAACACTATGAATCAGCTGATATATTACCAACATAGCATACCCTCATATATAGCGAACATGTAAACAAAATACAATCTTTACTTCAAAACTTTTTTTTTTCAAAAATTAACTGAATTTAAATTTCAGAAATAAGTTATATATTTTGACAATTAATAAAAAAAAACAAAATTATTATTACCATAAATTCAACTGAAACTATAAATTGATTACACAAAAAACATACTATATATATAACACCAGGCATCAGCTGATGTCTCATTAACAGGTGAACAACCTTACTCTAAGTATACTGAATACAAGTAGACCAAATACACAAAATTATCACGTAAAATACATAATACATGTTTAAAATTCCTACACACTAACATAATACAACATAATAAAACATAGTACACTCATAATTAACATTGATATTATTACATCGAGACAAACACTTCAAATTAAAGTTTAGTTTCAAATTCTATTAACTCTTTCACTTCTTACATTTATTATTACATTTCAGTTATGAATTTCTGTTAAGTATTTTCATCATCAATTAGTTCGGGTGATTCTCAGTCATTCACAATGATTTGATTTATTGAATGGGCATTTAGATATAACCTTACCCACCTTCTTCCATCGACCACTAACAGATTTGCATAGGGTGACACCGATCTCTCAATAATATTTACCTCCACTAATTTCTTTAACTCCACTTAAATCATTCTCCTCTTATTACAAAATACCTGATACCCTCTTTGTACCTAGGATGTGTGTTCCCTTCCCTTATACTCATTCCGTTATTAGTTCCTGGCCCCTCCCAGGTAACTCTGCCAAACCTCTTTAAAACTATTCACCTCCCGCTACAATGCCTTGCGTTGAGGACTCCTTACCACACCACCCTCACTACAAAATTTATGTATCCTGCCCTCACCTATTTACTCTCCACTTTCATCATTCCCTTTCTCTCTACACACATTTACTCTCGCTACTGTGTCCCTACTACTGACCCGTGTTTATCTTACTTTACCTCCAGACATTCTTATGTTGTCTGATACCCGTTTAAAGTTAACTGACTGTCTTAATGCCTTATTAAAATAATTATCACCCATACTCCATCTTTTACCACATTTTACATTAAATTAACCATTGAAAATTACTTTAGAAAATTCATAATTACCTCAAACTAATTTAATCGACTAATTTAAGACTTTTAAACTCATTTAATTTCATTATTAAAACATTTTACTTTACTTCCATTTCATTATAAAATTCATACTTAGATATGGTCAATCATGTAATCAAATACAACATGATCACTGTCATAAATTCAAAAATATAAATATTCATTACAACAAATATAACGTACAAAACCCTATGTACCTTCTGATACATCACAACAACCATATGACTCAACAACTACACACATTTTACGTTTACTCATTTACTATTTATTATAAAGTATAATTCTCAGAAAATTATTTAAATTTATTACCAAAATTCATTTATACAACATTAATTAATCAATTAATTCATCTCAAATTTATTTAATTCAATCAGTTTTTTAAAACACAAAGTTACTTTAATCACCTTATTCCAAAACAATTACAATTCATTTGCATTATACACTTCATAATTATTTTCGTTATTTATTTAGTCTGGTAAAACATTATTATTATTATAAAATCAATTCTCCTTGCATACCTACATTGTTTACATGAAATACATAGTACAACATAACCTACTATGCAAATACAATTAACCTCCCTATAAATTTATCTACAATTCTTCGTCATTGTTTTATTGTTTACCACACCTCATTACATAAGTTAGCCAAGTAATTACCATAAACTAAAATAATTAAATGTTCATTCACTTTCTCTAACCACCATCATCGAAAATTAGTCTGATTTTCACATAGCAATTTTCATCTCTATTTACATACATTATGTTCTTATTTTTAATATCATGCCCCATTAACTCTGTGTTATTCATTATACCATAATAATCTATAGGATTATTCCTTATTATTATCTCATAAACCTTGTCAACATTAGTTATTTTTGTCCAGTCTCCCTTAATATTATTCGTTATCCCCAGGTAAGTTATATCATCATATTCATCTACTATATCACTCACATCACAAGGTAAGTGCTTATCATCTACAATGGTATCATCAAAATAATCATCAACATCTATTGCATAAGGTAAGTCTTTCATATCTTCTATTTTCTCAAATTTTAACCTCTCTCTTAACTCTTTATAACTTCTACTTAACTTAAACATCTCTATCATTCTCTCTCTCTCAAAATACTTCTCATAACACCATTTCTTTTTGTCTTTATCACTCCATGCAAAGGGTACTACTACGTAAAAACACTTCCTCGCTTTTCCAGGAACACCACAAAAACTCACGGGACAATTATTCGTAGAACATTTATCTACCAAATACCTCCATGAAGACCTTTCTTCACCCCCAACAACACCATGGGAAAAATTTACCTCTGCAACCCCTCTACCTGCAAATTCTCTTTCCACTCTTTCTCTAATTCATCAACACTAATTACTACTCTGTCAATCACTTCTAATAAATTTACTCTCTCATCATCATCGCTATTACTCACCGTATCACCTTTAAATACCCCGTTTTCAACTATCTTATCACCACTACTTATTAACTCCTTTTTATAACTATCACTTACCTCGTTAATTATTTCCTCACTACTTTTTGTCATCTTACCACCACTTTCTACCCCCACTATACTCTCATAATTATCATTAACACCATTATAACCACTTACCTTATTATCTTTATTTTCGTTTAATTGATCTTGCAATTGCTTTACCATAACAATAAAATGTTCATCAACTTCTTCTAAACTGTTATTAATATCAAAATTCTGTTGTTTTATTTTGTCTTTAATCTCTCTCAACTTTTCATTAAAACTATTTTTTATTTCATCAAATCTACTTTCATTTTTAACGTCTTGTTCTTTAAAAATCACTATTTCTTACCATATTCTCAGACATTGTTTTCACCAGGTTAAATATATCATCTATTGAATACTCTTTTTCTTTAATATTTGTTACCACGGGAGTCGATTTTGCTCCCGCCTCGCTAATTATAATTTCATCTGGTCTCTTATTTTTACTAGCTAACATTGGGGTTAACTGAATTCCCGAATCATTCGTGACATTTGATTCATTTGTAACATTTAGTTCGTTTATTTTATTGTCATGACCCACATTCGGAGTCGAATGGACTCCAAGGCCGCTCATGACAGCTGATTCATTAAAGTCTGTTACGTCAGTTATATTATTTTCATTATTTCCTGCCATTTTTTAAATTACAAAATTATCATATAACTTAACAATCCTTATTTTACATGCATTCAGTATTATTCAATAGTATAAGCATCACTTATGTATAACATATTATAGCATAACATCGTTTTTCGTAATTTATACGTAGTCTGCCTTAACCTCCAAATCACCTTATACTCTCGAGTAAACGTGGTCTGTACAAAATTTATTTGTACAAACTGTCCAAGTTCAGTGCGCCATTGAGAAGCTACATATTTTTCAAATAAATAATAATTAACCAAAATTAAACATGTTCCACATTTCTTACCTTCATCGGGTCCCAGGATTCTTCATGCGAACTCGTGACCTATAAGTGTGATTTAGGGTTCTACAGCATAATAATTACTCTCATTTCATTTGTTAACTACTTCAACTTTATTTAACATTATTTTTAGTATTCTCTTTTTATAACTTACTTCCTTTCAGAATTTAAATCAAACAGAATTTAGCATATTTGCTTCTTATAATTAAAGTAAATATTTAATTAGATTAAATAAAGGCAACCCAGCGCTTTGCTCTTACACACTCTCTTTCACACATTTTCCCCCTCTTTTGATTTAGCGCTTTCTTTGATCATTTGAATTCATTCTTATTTAAATTATGCAGTTACTTCCCTTTGGTTTTGTCCAAGAAGAGCACGTGTTGAAATCAATTCATTTTAATTCACTTGTTTGTTCTGAAGCTGTTGTCACGGTTTAAATTTTGACCACTGATGGTTTGTTAAGGTTTCACTGTTTGTATCACATTATTATTTATAGTTGAACTCCATTTTTTCACACTTTTATTAACTTTTGGCTCGCGAGTCTTTTACACTGAACCGGCCGGTTTCGATAGGTGACGCTAAGTGGCTCGTTTCCAATATGTCCCTCGGCATCCCGGGAGTGGCAAATTGCGTTCTCATTGGATGAGAGCATTTAACATAGACTCGCACTCGCCGACCAGCAAAATCGTACGTGATCTTCACCCTGTTCGAACGGGCATACGCGAGCGCTGACACATTCCAATGCTTCAGGATTTGTCACATGTTGCTGGGCTTACAGGACGAACCGACAACTAATAAATAAAATTAAAATTGAAGAGCAAAATTTTATCAGCAATATTTTTTATAATTGTAGTCTTCATATGATGCATTGATATATATATTCAACATCGAAAAGTAATTTAAATCTAATAAAATTACTGTGCGTTTAATCATTCATAACATTTTCGTTAAATCTGATCAGAGCTGAATTTCAATACCTTGTTTTTGGCTTTTTAAATCGACTTTATTTAGATTTTTTGATTTTTACTAAATATTATTTTTATTTAGTTTTTTTATCAATTTATTATTTATTTATTCATTTATTTTTTTGGCAGTCGTGTTTTTTAATTTTTTAAATTATTTTTTTTTATTTCTATATATAAAACTTGTTATTAAACCTAAAATAGTTCTGATTTACACATTCTTTAATTACTTTAATCAATTGCTTTTTATACCTGTATTCTCCCATATTATTATCGTTTATTAACTTAATAACTTTATTTACTGTGATACTGGTAAACATGTCCTTAACATCCAGTGATATCAATTTTGTATTTTCATTAATTCTAATATTTTCTTATTTTTTCATCAATTTTACATTATTGTCTATGTTGTATTTTGTCCCAAATTCATATTTATCTTTGAGTACTCTGCTAACTTCCTTTGATAATTTATAATTAGGTGCATTAATAAAAGAAACAATCGGTCTAATTGGTTTTCCTTCTTTAAGTATCTTAACCTGACTTTTAAAAGTTGGTGCTGTTGGATTACTTTCCAATAAATACTTTTTCTTATTTTCTTCTATAAATGTTATCTGTTTCATCATTGTTTTATCCTTGACTGGTACTTACTTGCACAATCATACTTTATTTCTTCGTATGGTCTTTCACTTATAAATTATTCCGTTTTCTTTATGTATTCGTCCTTTCTCAGTAGTACCATTGTATTTCCTTTGTCTGCCTTCGTAACTATAATATCATTCTTTTTTATTTTATTCTTTAGTTTAGTTACAGTTAATTTGATTTTTTTGTTCATTTTTTAATTATACAATTTTTTCTTAAATATTTTATCTACTACATTCCCTACTTCCCACCTTATTCTTTTTTTATCATTTTCATTTCCTAGTTTTTGTATTATGCTTTCGCATTCAATAATCGTTTTTTTCTTGATTTAATTCTGGTGGTGGCGCATATTTTAAACCTTTTGCTAACATTTCTTTTTCTTCTGTATTGAAAGTTACCTCTGTAAGGTTTATTACTCTTTTTTCATAGTTATTCTTAGAGAGGTGTTCCTTTTTTACTTCGTTCTTTCTTATTAATTTATTTAACTTATCTACCATTTTTTTATTTTTATTTTCCAATTTCTTTTCTATGTACCCCAAACCAAAATTATATAATATTTCTTCTAACTCTACATACGAGTATATTCTTAACAATTCTATATGTCTCTCATATAATTCCCTATTATATCTATTGATTAAGGCGTAAAGTGACCTTATTTCTAATTTTATCCACAACTTCTCGCTTTGTTCTTTTACTTTTTTAGCTACTATGTTCTTATTTTTAATTTTAACTTGTGCGTATTTTGGGATGACATTATTATCCAGACATTAAACCATATTTTACTTAAAACCCTCTTCAGTTTAACTTTTAACTTAAGATATTTAAAAACTTTACTTACCTTATTGTTGTCGTTTATTACCTCATTGTTGTTGTCCATTACCTGTCGTCAACTGCACATCTTAACAGAAGTTCAATGAAGAAAGTTGTGTTAGTGGTTAAAATCACAAGCAGAATTATCACTGTTGCACACCACTATATAAAAATTATCCTGATTAGCGCTTTCAAGCTTCACAGCTCATTGTCAGATGGAAATGAAACAAATAACCTGAAAACAAACCCTTCACCCCCACCCTACCCCAACAACAAGCTATAATTCAATGTCCCTTCCCCACCTTCAGACCTGTCCCACCATCTGGACATTTACATATTTTTCTAGCAAATTCACACACACACAACACTGAAACACAAGGAATTTACAGTTGTCACTATTTTTGTTTCAATATTTCAAAGGATAAAGAAAACACCTGTAACTCTAAGATGAGTTATGAGAAAACGTGATTACAAATCATAACCTGCCATTAGTTACTTGTGAAGAAAACAGATAGGCTATAACATTTCCAAACAAGAAATCTTCAATTCTCTACCTATTTGTTTTATAGAAACTGGAGTTTCTACTGCAGGTTTTTAAGTCCACTAACTACTTAATTTAATATACATAATTGTTCTTGATCTTGTTGGGTAACATTATATTAACACATGTGCTTCCTACTCATATGTGCAAACAATATTTTTAATGTACGGTCCTAAACATCTTTAAAATTTAGACAAAGTCTAATGAGCAATTAGACCTAACCTGAATTACTACATCTAAGAACATCTTATTAGCCCATTTAGCTTTATTTATACATTTAATGCATCTTAATTAGCACATTAACAGCACTGCTGTGTTTTACAGTAACACAATACATTACTCTAACGCTAACGAATTTCTTGTTTTCAGTTAAAAAAATTGAAATTGTGTAATTGTTTTCTTTTCAACTCACTTTTTATAGAAACATGCTTTACATTAATATGTGTACCCTTACTATATTATGGTCCTAAACATCTTTATCAACACTTTATATCTTCAAAATTTAGACAAAGTCTAATGTGCAATTTGGCTTAACCTGAATTTACGTGACCTGGCTCAGAACAACTTTATTTTGGCAAATACAAAGATGAAGACTCGTACACCCTGGTTGCAATTTCTTCAGGGCTCACACTTGCTGCCAGGCTTACTTCTATAACATGATCAGGAAGAAAGGAATCAGCTCGAACCTGCATCCACTGTGGAAAGGCTTGTACACCATCACCAAGAAGATTAATGATCGTCATCTATGAATAACTCATTACGCCATTTAGCTTTGCTTATACATTTAATGCATCTTCATTAGTACACTAACAACACTGCTCTGTCTTAACAGTAACACAATACATTACACTAACTCTAAAGAATTTCTTGTTTTCAGTTTAAAAAAATTGAAATTGTGTATTCTTTTCTTTTCCATTCACTTTTTGTGAAATGACCTACATTAATATGTGTACACTTACTATATTGAAATCCAGTGTTCACTATCCAATAGTTAAAAATTTTGTGGAATTGTGAAATTAGTGACACTATATACTAATGTGTGATTATCAGTTGAATTTCTGAATTCCTTTGATTCATTAATAAATTTTACTAATTTGTTTCTTTATGTCTATTGAATGATTTCTTATTAGTTTTTAATCTTTGTGTTTTATTATTCATTTGTAAATTCTTGGATTTTGTTGTCTATGACATGTCCATTGGTTACGGTAACCAATATAATATATAATATATATATAATATATATAACCAATAATATTTTCACTATTAGCTTAAGTTAATAATACTATTAAGTTTAATAATAATAAACTAATAAAATAATAGTGAAAATAACTTTTCTTGGCCGACAGACGGGGGGAGGGTTACTTCCGTTATGCTGAACTGTGGATTGATGTTCGCATATCGACGTTGCTGTTCAATTTCATTGTACTGTCAGGATTATCATATCCATCGAAGACGATTACTGCAGACTTAAAAGTACACAAAAGATATTGCACGTACATATCACATACTTCTTTATAATTACTGCATTTTTTAAAAATTCAATTTCACTTTGTGCAACAAATACCGTCCATCTATTATGTAGATGTCTGTCTTGTTCAGTAAATTTTCATCAATATTTTTAAACTCATCATATAATGTGGACTTGGTAGTTTTTTCATTCCAGTATTCGTGAAAAGAGATACTGAGTATGGTGCAATTTCAAATTTAAAATACTCTGATATATCATCACTCGGTTCTCTGCACAACAGCATTCTTTGATAGAGAATTAAAGGATCTATAGTAATACCCTTTTTACGTACCATTATAGAGGAGTTAACGGCACTCAGAGGACGTACTCTGTTTTCACGTTTTATGACATTGTCCTTATACAATTACCCAGACAATCTTTTCATATAGTTTTCACCAATTTCCTTTGATTTATGACAATTAGTAGCATCATTTCCAATAATTCCACTACTGAGTGATGTAATGATTTGCATTTTTGAAAATGGATCGTGATTAATAAGCCAATCATACAATTTATTGACATCTGAATCATTTCTTGCAATTCGAGTTTATCTTAACTCAACATGTTCAGATGTGAAAAATGTAGTGCTGCAAAAATTTCTTGTTCTTGACAAATATCCGAAAATGCTGATTTGATAGTAATATATGAATTTAATATTTCCTCTGTGAATTCTCGGTGAATAACGCCACCTTGGACTTTAAATTCTCGACCTTCGTGACTTTCACTGCTAGTATGTTTTTATACTTTTACAATACTTAGGTCATTTGGTCTGCATTATATAGTTCCTTTTTGTACTTCACTGTATAGAAGTTACTAAAAATGTGACACACTATTTTGTTACCTTTTTTTTAATGAAATTATTCATTTGAATCAGCAAAAAAAAAAATTTAATATTTCAATATGGGTAAAATTGCCCTGAGATAATATTTTAAGTTAAATATTGACCGACGGTTTGGTCTAGTGGTTAGGGCACTGGCTGCTAGACCAAGAGGTTCAGGGTTTGATTCCCGGTAAGGTCTGGCATTTGTTCATCACTCAAGTCATTCCCATCTCATTACCTATGCACAAGCTTCGGCTTATGTAGGCATCATCCTCTCCAAAAAAAACAAAAACAAAAAATGATCATTCACATGCAATACACACAACACACAAAAAAAAAACTATATTCTAAGTTTAAATGTTGCCTGTTCCAATAATCTTTGATATACAGGAATGTGACACCCACCAAATTACAGGGAATTTTGTGAGCTACACCTTTATTGGAAATATTTTTCGACAAAATACTTTGTTTTTAAGTTATATGCGAAAAATCGTTTTTTCACCCCCTGTAAAACCACCCCTAGACACTTTTAAGTGGTAGACTCATTGGTTTCGTATAACTTATGGTTCAATGACCACATGTACAAAAAACTAGCTTTTATCTAATTTTTTTCCTTTAAAGCCAAATTTTTGACTATTTTTCCTGTGCTATATTCCTATTATGAGTTGCAAGTCAATAACTTCTTTTAATGTTTTAAAAATCTATATTTTACCTTTACAAACATACTAACATTAGTGTCACACACACACACACAAATACTTACTTATTGCTATGACGGTCTGATGGTCTCACTCATCATCATATGGTACAGTGGAAACAAAATACAGACACCAATGAAATCACTAATTACCAGCTAGCATTAATCAAAAATAACAGTTTATAATCAACTCAGACAATAACTCAAGTTAAATTTGTTCACATGCAACAATAATATCAACTATTAAGAGGTCTGCACTAACAATAACACGATAATCACTTTTCACTAATGACTCGATCTACACTAAACAAATCGCTCAACATAATTGAACTGGTAAAGCCAGCTGCTCTTGTGTATACAGGTCGCGCTGAGGTTCCAGAATAACTTTCTAGGCTTACTACAGTGTGACAGCATAATGTGTATTTACAAGTGCTCTCCAGAACACTCTCATCAAATATTAGTTTCTCAGAAAGTAAATTAGTTAAAAAATCCTCCTGGTATGCTACTGTACTCATAGTGTACTTTTTGGTACTATATAATCTTTTCTCAAATACAAATTAAAAATAATTTTTGTTGAAACTGATTAAATTTTAAACCATATTTTTTGAAATTCAAAATTGAATGTGAAAACCCCTCAAATTATCAGAAATTGTATCAACTTAAAATATCCTTGATATATTTTGTAAAAATATGCATATAAAGAAATACTATATATAGTATATAACTTAAAGTTTCTTGCAGCAATTATATAATACTATTTTCAAGTGTGGCCTTGACTGACACATGCACCTGCTCGGCTAGCGAAGAAATGGGTGGATGGATGCTCTCGCCTTTTCGAGAGAGTTCCACCGTTACATAATTTTAAATGCTCAGTATTAAAGAATTATTTTACTCAAATCAACCTCTGCAGCAGTTCTGTGTCCACTCATTGGTGACTAGTTTTGCATGTTCAAAGGTGTGCTTTATTTATTTATTTTTTTATATTTCCTCAAGTAATTCCAAACTTCAAAATGTTATAAAAAGCAATTTAATGCTGAATAAACTGATTGCCTTGTAATATAGTTTATTTCTTTTCTTATATTTTGCAAAGTACGCCTACAGATACTGAATATGGAGAACTTTTCAGGCATAAAAATCTCAAGCCATCTTTTCCACATTCAAATGTTACAGCTTCATGCATAATTATTATACGAGTACAATAAAAGTAAAAAAATAAAATTTTGTTAGATATGATTAAGATACTGAAGAAATTGTTTCTAAGATGCCCTACTTTCAAGTTATTTGCAAAAACTAAATGTTTTATAAAATTCTTGGATTTCGTTGTCCATGACGTGTCCGTTATTTGACTAAATAGCACTATTACATTAACGACTCGGAACTCTAGGTTTTTTATAAGTAAAAGCATAAAGTTTTTACCTTACAGCCTAAACCGGTTTTCTCCTTTAAAAGGCTTCTTCAGAGGCTGCCGTTGGTAGTGCTGTCCGTCTTGTTGTGGGCGACGGAATCGAGTTTCGAAAGATCAATGCTGTGTGTGTGGGGTGCGATGTGTTCGCATAATGCATGCGATTTGAACTGTGTCTGTTCGTTTAGGATGTGAGTTATTTGTTTTTAATAACGACATCCTAAACGAACAGACACAATTCAAATCGCACGCATTATTCGAACACATCTCACCCCACACACACAGCATCGATCTTTCGAAACTCGATTCCGTCGCCCACAACAAGACGGACAGCGCTACCAACAGCAGCCTCTGAAGAAGCCTTTTAAAGGAGAAAACCGGTTTAGGCTGTAAGGTAAAAACTTTATGCTTTTACTTATAAAAAAACCTAGTGTCCGAGTCGTTAATGTAATAGTGCTATTTAGTTTTATAAAATTATCAAAAGTCTGTAAAAATATTAGTTTCTCAGGAAGTAAATTAGTTAAAAAAAATTCTCCTGGAGGCTACCATACTCATAGTGTACTTTTTGGTACTATATAATGTTTCTCAAATAAAAGTTAAAAATAATTTTTGTGCAAACTGATTCAATTTTAAATCATGTTTTTGCTAAATATAACTAAATCACTACCGACTTGGAACACAAAGTTTTTTTATGGGTAAAAATGTAAAAGTTTTACCTTATAGCCTGAAACAGTTTTCACTTTTAAAAAGTTTCTTCAGAGGCTGCTGCTGGGAGCACTGTCTGTCTTGTTCTTGGCAACGGTATCAACGTTTGAAGGATCGATGTTGTGTGTATGGGGTGTGGTATGTTCGAATAATGCGTGTGATTTGAATTGTGTCTGTTCATTTAGGATGTAATTTTTATGTGTTTTCGTGTGTTTGTATATTTCCAATTGTTCAAGAGTGTCTAGTTTTTGGCCTTTTGTGTGTACGTGTAGAATATCCTTGTTATTGTCGATGTTTTTGTATGTGTGGTTTGCTTCAATGAGGTGGTTTGCAAAGGTGGATTCTGTAGTGGAGTGTAGTGCCTTTGTTTGTTCAATGTATCTTTGTTTGAATCTACATCCTGGCTGGCCTATGTAGAATTTGTTGCAAAACACCAGGTAGATCGAATTTGTTTTGTGCTTTGTGTATGTGTTCTGTTTTGTTTATAGTTTTGTATGCAATTCGGTATCCTTTTTTTTTTTTTTTTTTTTTTTTTTTTTTTTGAATTTGTGTGCTATTTTTTCAGTGTGGTTATTGATGTATGTTAGTGTTATGAATTTGTTGTTTTCTGTCTTTGTCTGTTGTTTGTTTTGTGTAGGAGTTTATTGACTATTGTTCTGTTGTATTCTGCTAGATATTTTATCGTGTTTAGTCTGTCTTTGTAGTCTTTATCAAATCCCACTGTTTAGTGGGATGTTGTTAAGTCTATGTATCATAGTTCTGAAATCAGCTAGTTTGTGTTGTATTGGGTGATTGAAGGAGTTGTGTATTAGTGTGTCAGTTGTAGTCGGTTTTCTGTATATAATGTTTTTGTGCCTGTGTTCAAATTTTGTGATGGAGAGGTCTAGGAAGTTTATGCTATTGTTGTGTTCATATTCGGCAGTGAAGGTTATGTTTATGTGTATCTTGTTTATGTGGGTTAGTAACTGTTCACATTGTCTTTTGTTTCCCTTGTATAGTATTATGATACCGTCAACATATCTATGCCAATATAGTATTTTATGTGAGTCTCTGTCATTGTTTGTGACATAATTTCAAACATATTTTTTGAAATTCAAAACTGAATTTAAAAATCCCTCAAATTATCAGAAATTATACCAACTTAAAATATCCTTGATATATTTTGTAAAAATATAAAGAAATACTATATGTATATGTGTGTGTGTGTGTGGGGGGTGGGTTACGACGGTCTCCTAATCGCCGTATGGTACAGTGGAAAACAAAATACAAGACACCAATTGTGACTAATCACCAGCTTTAATTATCACAATTAAACAGTTTGTAATTAACAAGACAGTCTTTTACAACAATTCAAATAAAAATGTTCACACGCAATAAAAAAATGTCAAATGATATGAAACACAATTGTATTACAATTGTCCCGTACACGTATAAAACACATAACACTTCGCCACAATATTACGAACGGCACTCCGATAATAAATCCAATAAAAGTAACTCAAACTGACTGAACGTCGCTGAGTACTTGTATTTATACCCCACCAAAATACCAGAATATTCCATACTGTGCACCAAGATTGCTACTAGAAACAGATTATGTAAGCTACTACTTACAGTCAGATTATATAAGGACTGGCCTTGAGGAACATCAACTGTAGAAAATGTGAACGGCTAGGCAAAATGGAGACAAACTGGCAGAAACAACAACCCTATATAGAGTTTCAAATGATGTATCGAGAAAAATACAACTAATTTTGATGAAAACAAGTATATTACATCAAATTCTCATGTGACATGAATCGATCTAGAATGTTCCCTCTTGTCGTCTTCATACTTGATGCAAGTCATGAGTTGTTCTCACAGAAAGTTTCATTTCAGTCGTGATTATGTACTGGATAGTTGGTGAACGCATGCAATTGTATTGTATAACATTATAGCTTACAGAAGTTTTCCTTCTTTCCAAGAAAAACATTGGAAAAGCATTGATGTGCAAAAGAGTGAGTACTAAAGTGATCAGGTTTTGGTGCAACAGCATTGGGTATTTGTAGTTATAACCTACATTTTCTCACCTTCTTATTTTGTTCACCTTTTTGGATTCAGAGAGTAAACATCACTGGTCAGTAGACTCTAAACGTTTGCCAAAAATTCCATCTTAATCAGTCTGAGTTGCAAATTGGAAATCAAACACGCAACAAGGCCTATTGCTTCTAAAAACATAAACTTTTCTATTTTTCAAATTTCATTACAGTTTCAGAAGGTCCAAATCCAACTTATGTTTGTTACATCTTATACTTATTGTAGGCTGTAAATCTCAAACTTTAAACTTCTTAATGCAATTATATCATAGCATAAAAATCCAAGACCTGAAAGATGCCACTGTTATTTAGTTTTGTTAGATGTGATATCTTAATACATGTACATTATTTTCATGACTGAACATCAGACACTTTACATCCTGAGTGTAGACGGATGACATCATCCATGAGTTCCACACTTCTTTATTTTTATGATTAAGTTCACGCTACAGTGATTTATGTCTTCTTGGAATCTGGCTTTAGTCTGTGTGTTTCCCAATGACATATTTGGTCCGTACACCTCCACACAATTCACAGAAAACATATATTTTCATTGGGTTAATCAATCTTGTCCATAGAGATCTTACACACACTCTATCTTTCTTTCTTTCTCTCTCTCACTCACTCACACACACAAAAATAAAACAACACAGTTCATTCTCCAAATCAGGTGACATAAGCCTGTCTGAGCTGGTCATTGAAATTACAGTATTTATTGAAATTGTACATAATTTTTGTTTACACAAACAGCCTTAAATTAATATACATGCTATACACTTGTTTGTATCAATTTGCATCATGTTGTGTCTCTCTTTTTCATGTATGTATATTGTAATTCGACATAATGAACATAATCCAATAAGTGTATAAACCCCCATTGACATAAACTAAACAATATACCTAACTTTGCTAAACCAATGAGAAAGGTTAAAACCCAAAATAAGCAAAAAGAAGTACAATATAAGCTAATGTAGAACAAATGTGTACTCTAAACCATTAAAAGTGACTGTTCATAGCAATAATAACTAATTGTAAAAAGAAAATGTAATCACAACAAGAACAATAAGTGACTGAGTGTAAAATGTAAATGTAAGATGTTGGTTACTAACTATACAGACAGGACTGTTAATAATAGTGGTAACTTACTGTGAATGAAATTTATAAAGGAGAAAGCCGGTTTAGGCTGTAAGGTAAAACTTTACGTTTTTACTTATAAAAAACTTAGTGTTCCGAGTCGTCAATATTATAGTGATATTTAGTTACATAACGGACACGTCATGGACAACGAAATCCAAGAAACTAACTATACATACAGGACTGTTAATAATAGTGGTAACTTATTGTGAATGAAATTTATAATCACAACTAAAGACAATGTGTGATCATATAATAATATTTAATGTGTGAAATATCTGATATTCAATATACCTGTGTATTACCAATTTGCCAAAAGACTTCAACCTATAAAGAACCAAAAGGCGACTTAGGTTGTTAATTTAATTTATTTTAATGTTAACTGAATAACCTTGATTGTCTAAAATAGTTCCCTATTTTATTTTAATGTTAACTGAAGGGAATAATACAATCATTTGTGTTGTTTAAATTAATGTGTTAAACCTTATTTAGGGTAATAAGAAATAGATTGTTTAAATTGACCAGGTGTCAATAATACTTAATAATAGGTCATAATAAATTGACCAACTATTAGATATTAAGAAGTTATTAAACGAACATTTTATTGTTTAAAGTTGGTTTGAGTTTGACCATAATAGCCTAACATTATGGTAATATGTTTGTTTTATGTCAATGTTGTTCTTCACTTTGTCAGAATCAATTCAATGGATAATAATAACATAATGGATAATTCAATGCATGTAATAATAATAGTGTATCAAGCCACAAGGTAACAAAGTAATTTTAAATTGAAACTTTGTACTACAGAGAAATACCACTTAATTGGCCAATATCAAAATAGAAATTATTGTAAATCCAACTATTAAACCATCTCAGCACTGTAATAAATAGTAAAATATGGTATAAATACTAATATATGCTTTACTTAAGTGTCAGAAGCAACATTTTAATTAATTAATGGAATTTTAATGTGATTTGAAATGTCAAAAGCTACATGGAATGGCTTATGAGATTAAATTTTATAAAATGTTAAATTAATTATTAGGACACACACCTATGCCATGTGAGGTGTCTAAATTTTTGTCTTGTTATAAGAAATATTGTACTCTAAACCAATTTTATTTGTGATCGCTCTCAAAACGATCATTTCAAAATTGGAATACAGGGTGAGTAAACATATGCTCGGCTTTAAATTTTGTTGAAGTTTCCATATGAACAGTCCACTGATAAGAGGCTGTCAAATGTAAATAAATCATGTAAACCTTATGGTACCACATGCTGTATTTGGGCTTTGGTCAGTGTCGTACACGATAATGAATACTTTTTACAATTATAACTGATCATTTGGTTGCAAAATTGTGAGAAAACAAATTTAAAAAAACTGAAAATCAGTAATATTAAATACAGATAAGAAAAACGTGTACAACCAACACATATTTATGCACTTGTGCAAAAGACTCCTACTCACTAAGAATACACAACCTTAAAAACTAGGATAAAAATTTAAACCAACCATCAGAGAACTTGCAAAGTTTTACACAAGGCGAATTTGTACTTGAAAGATGACTGTAAAGTACTGAAATTAAATGTCCATACACACATAACTAATTAGCCCAATTACACAATTTAACTCATACAGACTACATTTTTGTGTCCCTATTTAAAATTTTGACATTTCCTTCTTTATACCTCTGAGAAGGGGTTTAACCCAACCCAAAATCAACTTCACTGTGCCACTGAGCAAGAAAAAAAAAAGTTTCATTCCAACATGGGGATTTTGTGAACAACCATACACTTTTATTAAACAATTTTATAAAACAATGGGACACACTGTTGACACCAAGTCTATGTTTGTCAATAGAATTTAGTACAATACATAATTTACTCATAAACAAAAATAAAACATTTTAATTATGGTGTATATTATAACCCGACTACTCTCTATAGTGTTGAATAATAAGATGTAAGTAAATTCATTTACTGTTGTATTCCACTACTTCCGCCGTTCGCTCCCGCCTCGGCGTCCAAAACCAGTGACGTAATTCGGAGCTGCCTACTGTCGCTCCGTCCGCTTTGCTGTGCTATCGTATCTTTTAATTTTATCAGTAATAATAATGCAAAAAACCAAACAGATGTACTCCTTTAATCAATCTTTATTCAAACGAATTGATCAATTATGTTTTTTTCTTTATTTTAATACAAATTGTGACAAAATTATGTCGTCTTCATTCATAAGTTGGTAGTTACTAATAACTATGCTGGGATCAACCTCGATAATGATGCTCGTTGTTTTTATTCTATTAAATAAAATAATCTCAGGGCATATTCGGTTCGAATGTTATGGTTAAACAATTAATACAATTCTGAAAATCAAAATACAAACTTTACAAAATAAGGATATAAAAAGGTTTTGATGGTTTTATAGTGCAAACTAGTAGTCATGGTTGTGTTGTCCACAGTTCTAGGTTATGAAAAGTTTTAGATATTTATTAGTCGTCGTTCAGTTTTTTGGTATTCAAAAGGTGTAATAATCAATTTGTGTTATCTTCAAGTGTTCTTTAGTGTTGGTGTATATTATAGTGTATGTGGTTTTTATTGTTTAGTTTTCTAAGTGGTTCGTTTGCTCAGATGTGGGTGTTGTTGTTAAATAAGTTTATAAAATTATACAGATTCACCCAGATCTTCTTTTATTCGTTCAGGACGAAGATGGGGTCCAAATCTTCCATAACTCTTCTTCCAGGATTTAAATTCTTCCGAATTGGGGTCTTGTTGGTCTTGGGTTCCTCTAATGTTCTTCAATAACTGTCCTGATTCGTTTTACTATGTTTGGTATAGGTTTCCTCTTATTAAAATATAATTAGCTAAGACGTTATTCTGTTTTCAATGATGGTTGTTAAAGAAGTTCCTATTTTATTTATCTGAATTTTCGGTTGCTAAGGTAAAACTTGAAATCTGGTTGGTTGATTCAGATATACATTGTCATACAAATTCATTATTTTATTGCATGAACTTGGCCAAAACTTTTAAATTAGTATAACTTTGTTATACTAATTGGGAATTTAAAACTAATATCATCATTATTTTGGTCTTAACATTTGTGACACACAGACACCAAACATGCCTATTTTTGCTTAAGAAATTCAGATGTTACATTTTTGCTATTTGAATTTTCTTAAATAATTTAAAACTGATTATTTCGATTCCATATTTACTGTGTATACTATTAATTATAAACCTATCCATATTACAACATTTGTTTTATAAAATTCTAAATGTATTTCCTAAAATTTACAAAATTCCAAAGTTTTTATAGGCCTAAGTCTTGACATGTTAAATTTCTATTTTCTGTTATTGTAACACCTATTAACTGTGCAACTACCATCAAAACTACTCCCTATAACTCTATTAGTATTATTATTTAAAATTACAACAATAATTATCACTGGAACATTATAAAAAACATAATTCACATTTTGTGATCAAACAATCTGTATATGCCTGGTTACATAAATCCTGCATAAGGCATATCATACACTCATTACCTAACAAAACTATAAATAACATAAACACAACTTTATTCTTACTTTCAAACATTAAAAGAAAAAGTTGAATCATTTAATAATGATTTTATATCTTTCTATTTGTCTTAGACAGTTCAGCCATTGCCGTACTAGGTACTTTTACTGGTTTTTTCATCTTGTCATATACATTTGATAATTATTATTTCTTAAGCCTTGTTTACACATGGATTGGGATTTCTATATTTTTGTCCATATTTTATTATTTGTTTTTATTACACAATAATCTCTTCTTTGATTGTACAGTATTTATTTTATAACATTAGGTCCACCATTAATCACTATTTTAATTGTATGTTTCCATGTATCTATAATGATTGTGTTCTTGTATTATTCAATTATATTGGTTAGTTAACATTTTGCTAGTATTTTTTTTTTCATTCTATTATGTATTTGGGTCTATTATCCCTCAATTTGTATTTTGATTATTTCTATATTGTATGATACATTTAACAAAACAATTTGTTTTACTGATAGTACTGGTTCATAATGCTGTCTGGCTTCGTAGGTATTATTATTGTAATTGGTCGAATTTTATCTCATCATCTGGCTATTTTCCATCACTTTACCTAAACATTAATTTGGGTACGGTCAGTTATAGTCTAAGTCAGTCTAAAGTTGTTATTTGTTCATCTTCACTATCATTTTTAAAAGATATGTTTCTTCTTGTTAAGTTTCTTATCCATGATCTTCATTAAATCTGGTACGATATCAAGCTATGCCAAATGTAATGTTACAATATACTGATGAGAAAGGGGAGTTAAGAGTTCAAAAATAGTTAAAACTAACTTGTCTTTTTTACCTTATTTTCCTCTGTAACTTATAATTTGATAAATGATTAACTAATGTCATGAGTTTCATATTTTATACAATTTTTGGATATTAGTTTTCTTCTGATGTCTAGATTAATATCAAACTCAGACTAAGGAGCAAACATGGTCAAAAAGTAACTTGCTAAGGAAAACATCAGTCATCATTGGTTTTAAAAACTATTAAGTTTGAATTGATACAGGTAGTTCCACCTCCCTCTATATCATTTTCTCAATTACAATACATAATCTTAACAATGTTTATATATTTATTTATATGTAAAATTTCCTACCTCATTAAATTGTTTTGATACATGAATTAAATGTTAAGATTTGAATTTCCTAATTATATAACATTTGTACTCATTATACTAGCATGTAAGCCTTTCTGATTACTTTTTCCATACATCAACTGACTTAATAATACTTATTTTCTAGGTCATATGGCTTAGTTTGTAACTTGAGAGACACAATTGATTGAGTATTGATTTTAATTCTAGCGTTTTAATTTTTTGTGAGGCTAATTGAACATGTCAAATAAGTTTTATTTTTCAAATATCAGATAACTACTTCTTCATGGATTAGTTTGTGCTTTGACAGATTCGCTGACTCAATAAAAGATTTGTTGCAAATATCACAGTGATAATTTTTAATTTCAGCATGGATTAATTTGTGTTTTGAGAGACTACCCGACCTACTAAACGTTTTCTTACAAATATCACATTCATACTTCCTATTACCACAATGGCTGTGTTTGTGTGTTGAGAGACTGCTTGAATGAGAAAACGTTTTGTTACAAATTTGACACAGATACTTCTTAATACCAGTATGGATTAACTTATGATATGATAGATTCCTTGAGTTGTAAAACGTTTTGTTACAAATGTCACACTGATAGTTCTTAATGCCAGCATGGGTTAATTTGTGATCTGAGAGCCTAATTAACCGTGTAAAGCCTTTATTACAAATGTCGCATTGGTATTTCTTTATACCTGCGTGGTATAATTTGTGTTTTGAGAAATTTCCTGAATCAGCAAAGGCCTTGTTACAGATATCACACTGGTACTTCTTAATACCAGCATGGATTAACTTGTGTCTTTTAAGACTACCTGACTGTGTAAATCTTTTGCTACATATATCACACTGATACCTCTTGACATCAGCATGGATGAATTTATGATTCCAGAAATTTCCTGAATCACCAAATGTTTTATTACAAACATCGCACTGATATGTCCTCTTTGTTTTAACTGATCTCTTTTGCTCTAATATCACAGATACCGGCAATGACTCACATTCACCTTGCTCTGAACTATTTGAGTATTCTTCAAATTTCTGAAGTCTATCTACTTCTTCAAAGGTGTCATCGGGTGTCACTGGACACAACTGGAAATTACAAAGTACAGAATTATAATAAATACATAAACAGTGATTGACACTGTCAATAAATGCAAATTCAAGTTTGCACATATTTATGATGTGAATTGGTTTTGTTTAGCTGCCCATTGTTGATTACAATAGACATTTAATGTTAATGTTATATGATATTTTTACTTCAAACTGTAATAAATATGAGAGCAGTTTTGATCCAAATATTTTCTCAAGATTAATATTGTATTACTAGTTATTTCATTTACCAAGCTTGAAACCCGTTTCATGCTTCTATTGTTACTATATTCTTATGTACATGTTGCATACAAGTGAGTTTCTAAAGCTCCTAAGCGATGGATGATTTATGTCAGGTAAAAACTCTCTCTACTTAGGCTGCCTGTAAATGGCAGTTGTAAGACCTAACATATCCCCGTTCAACCACTGCTTACAGGTTGTGAGGATGATCCCCCAGTCTCAAGGGATTAAAATGTCAAGGGAAAAAATATTATGGTGTAGACAGTCCAAGTAGAGGGTTTACTTAAGAGCTAGGTTTTCAAATGGATCCATTTTCATATCTACTCATATATTTACAGAATCTATTAATTTGACAGATAAAATTCTATACATTAACAATTTTAATGCAGTGTTCATTTTGCATATTGGAATATTATAGTGTAGGTCTATTTATAGTTTGAGTGAACACTCAGCGACTCACACTAGTTTCAGTATTTATAATGATTATCATTTTACAATAAAGATATATTATTTTGTTAATTTATTAAAGAAGCAATGGATTATTATTCATTGGAGATTTCATTGTTTTGGCAACAAAGAGCATTATCTTTTGTCAAACTTCCAATCTGAAGTTGTTAAAATATAGTTAATAATGGAAAATTCCAGTTTTAATATACAGAACAGTAAAATATGTGTTGGTGAGGAGAAAATCACAATGTGAAACTCTCCTCTCTCATGCCAGACTCAATCTTATTTCTTCCAGGGAACAGAGAACATGTCATCTGGAGTACCTATGCAGTTGTTCATTATTACACCGGATGTGTTACCTACAGTTTGTTAGGTGCAAGCTGGTATATAGACAAATAGTGCTAAACCAAGTCATGGAGCAAGAAGAGGTGGGGATCCACTGAATCTACCTGTCACCACAGACAGACAGGCATGCACTTATTGCACAACTAACCCTATCTGTGGATGGGGAAATGCATACATTAACAAATGAATGTTTCCAGATGAATTGGGGAAATGAAGTTTGCAGATAGGTAGTTTTTTTTTTTAAATAAGCTTAGTGGTAAAATAATAGTACACACTTTTTATTAAACAGAGATATTAAGTTTAATAAAAATTACATTCTATTTTAATACACTAAATTTCTATTTTAATAAAAATTAAAAGGTAATAAAAATTAAATAGAAATTTTATAATTTGTATTATATAAGTAGCTAAAGGAGTTGTACAAAACAAGAATTTTGTACAATACAAAACAAGTTTTACAGCCACATTTACAAATAAAAGTACTTTAATTGGTTTCTAAGGGTTTTGATTTAGTTGGTTTTATTGGCTTACATTGGACGGTTTATATTAGTTTTTATTTATTCATTAATTTACTCAGTTTTTGACTGATTTATGTTATTCGGTTGGTTTTACTTGGTTTGTGTGATTCAGTTGAGTTTTTGTTTGTTTATATGATCTGTTTTGTTTACTATTTTACATGAATTACTAGTCTTTTGATTTCATTTGGCTGCATTATAGTAACTTGTATACTTGTTTAAGCAATTTCTTTATAGTTTAAGTTGAGCTGTTATATATTTTTTATCATTTTAATGTCAACTGTTTATGAGTAAGCAGGAAAACATCAACAATAATAATATTATTTTCACAACTACAAATAAAAAATAAATTTTGCATATAAACTATATTGATTTTGTGTCACATAACCTACTGTCCGCATTCATCAGCCTAACAGATGTGAAAAAGTAAATCAAAAAAACACTGGGGAGTTTGATGCAGGTCCTATTGCCTATCTTAGGCACATAGACCATCTTCTAGCAGTCTTTTACACAATTATACAGGAAAGACATTAGCAATAAACAATGCATATACATATGAGATATGCAGTAACTTATAAGTTTTAACCTTTTGAGTGGTCTCCACTAGCACATTTACAAAACTTTTATGTTCCTGTAGTGATCAAGACGGGTTTGTTGCTATTCTTGTGGATGACCAAATATGTCGTGTACATAAGGGCACTGGTTTCTTGTTATTAATGACACATTTCATATGAGGTGATTGCTAGCTTGCAAGGTGATTACTCATATTAATGTATACAATCAAATTATTCAAATTATGATGTGAGTGTTTACTGATTACAGCTTGTCTACATGCTGAAGACCTCTCAACAGTGGATGGAGTACAATCATATATACACAATCTATATATATAAAACAAAGTCAGGTTAGTTACACCATTTATAACTCAAGAACGGCTGGACCGATTTTTATGATCTTTGATTTGTTGGATTTGTCTCCGCCCCGAATGGCAGAATAACTATTAAAACATGGGAAAAATTCACGAAAAAAAAAATTTATGAAGAAAATTCATTTTCTCATACATTTTGTATGGAACGGCTTTTTTGATGATATCTCAAGAATGGATTGACTGATTTCAATGAATTTTTTTTCGTTCGTCTCGGCCTCGAGAAGTTTCCTTGGGCATTGGAAAAGTAAGAAAATCACAAAAAATTAAAATCCGTATACGACGCCATCTCTGATACATGACAGAAACAAAAAAAGGAACAAAATGAACATGGCGTTGTATGCTGGTTGACAGCTGATTCAGTTGCACGGTCCTTCATTTCATACCATTGAGCTAGCTGTGCAGACCACTTTTCATTCAGTTTTCGACCGTTATTACATTTAAATTCGATTCAATTAATTCTCTTCAAACGATTTTTTCTGAAATTCATCAGCGAAAAGTGATTTCAAAGAGATGAGTTCAGTTTGATGAAGTGCACATTGTGAAAGGTTATATCGTTTGTCATTGTGCGCGCATCGACAATCAATACAATCGGTAATTTTGGACTGTGTGTTTAATTTTCCAGGCGGATTCGTTCGTAATTCTGTGGAATTCTATTTTTGATCGTGATTTTCAAACAGTAAGTTGCCTTCGAAGATGTTCACTTTGTGAGGTTATCACATTTGTGATTGTGCGCGCATTGATAATTGCTTCATTATGTAATTTTGAATTGTAAGATTAATTTTCCAGTGTTATTTACAATGCCACGAGCCAGAAGATCTAATCTTTCACAACGAAGCCGTAATGCAATTAGACTTCGGAATATTGCGAATCAATCCACTGCAGATGAACAAGAAATAGCACGAGAAGAGTGCCGCGTTAGTATGGCCCAACTTCGTGCTTCACAATCACAAGAACAAAGAGAGGCAGTACGTCAAACGGCAAGGTTGGCAATAAGAAATCGTCGAGCTTATCACACAGATCAACAACGTGATAATCTTCGACGCGCAAGAAGAAATGCTTCAAGTGTTGATTTGAATCGAGTAGCGTTTCAATATGATTGCACAATTGACTACAGCTCGCATCCTTTCGTTCGAATTGGCCCAATGGAGGTTGTGTGCGACCATTGCGGTGCATTGAAGTTCGCTGGAGAAACGCCTGGATTGTGCTGTCTCAGTGGCAAGGTGAAATTGCCATTATTGCCTCCACCACCTGAGCCATTGCATTCATTGCTTCGTGGCGAAACACCAGAATCACGACATTTTCTATCGAACACTCAAAGATACAACGGATGTTTCCAAATGACTTCATTTGGAGCAGACATTATCGAAGGACGCGGAAACAATCCAACATTCAAGGTAATTTCTGCTCGAGAGTAAACGTTAATTTTCTTTTGGTTTTCATAAATCAGTAATTCTGACCTCGTCTTCGACTTTACAGATCCAAGGCCAAATTCACCATCAAATTGGATCATTGCAACCGCTTGAAGACGCAGAGCATAAATTCATCCAAATTTACTTCATGGGCAATATGGAGGAACAACTTGATCGGCGTCAAACGATCAATACGGCAATGAAAAGAGCAATTCTTCAAGATCTGCAGCAACTACTTCATGAACATCATGCATTGGTTCGGTTGTTCAAAACTGCGTTGGATCACATGCCAAGTGATGACTACAAAGTCGTGATCAGAGCGGATAAACGACCAGCTGGAACACACGAACGCCAATTCAACGCTCCAACAATAGATGAAGTCGCAATTGTGATTGTTGGTGAAAACTTGGAAACGCGCGATATTGTGCTTACACGTCGCGACACTGGACAACTGCAATGAATATACGAAACACCGTTAATACAATGCATTGCAATACCCGCTGATGTTTTGGCAAGGAGACGATGGCTATCACTTCAATATCAAAATGATAAATCCATTGAGCGGTGAGTATCGATATCATAATTTTCATTTCAACATGGCACTAATTTCACTGATTTCATTTCAGGTGAGGAAATTACCAAGAAGGTTAGCTCGATGAATTATTACGCATATCGTTTGATGATTCGTCAAAATGCTGACAACTATTTTCTGCGATTTTGTCGATTGCTTCAGCAATATTGCGTCGACATGTACGTCAAAATCGAAACGGAGCGCCTCACTTTCATTTGGTTGAACCAAGCCAAACTGCGTTCGGAGGAGTATATTCATTTACGCGATGCAATCAGCACCGAAGGAGATGCAGCTAATGTTGGTCAATTGACTATTCTACCGGCGACGTACATTGGCAGCCCGTGTCATATGCATGAATATGCGCAAGATGCAATGACATATGTTCGTCATTACAGTCGTCCAGATCTATTCATCACCTTTACGTGCAATCCGAAATGGACAGAAATTGTTCAACTGCTGCTCCCCGAACAAACATCAAGTGATCGGCACGACATCACCGCACGTGTCTTCAAACAAAAAATCCGGTCACTGATGAACTACATTCTTAAGCATCACGTCTTTGGGGATACTCGATGCTGGATGTATTCGATTGAATGGCAAAAACGAGGCTTGCCGCATGCACACATTCTTATTTGGTTAGTCGAATGAATTCGACCAGACCAAATAGATGACATCATATGTGCCGAGATTCCAGATCCCGAAACCGATCCAGACCTGCATGATGTTGTAATTACGAACATGATTCACGGACCGTGTGGCGCCATCAACCCCCAATCACCGTGCATGGTCGATGGCAAGTGTTCCAAGCGTTATCCACGAAATTTGACGGCGGAGACTATCACTGGCAACGATGGTTATCCACTGTATCGGCATCGATCACCCGATGATAACGGTAGAACTATCACAACGAAAGTGAAAGGAAACGATTTCGTGGTCGACAACACTTGGATTGTTCCGTATTCGCCACTTCTTTCCAAAACATTCAAGACGCATTGCAACGTGGAGTATTGCAATTCAGTGAAGTCCATCAAATACATCTGCAAATATGTTACGAAAGGCAGCGATATGGCGGTTTTTGGCGTTCAAACTCCAAATACCAACGATAAAATCACGCACTATCAAGTTGGTCGATATGTGAGCTGCAATGAGGCGATTTGGCGTATATTCTCATTCCCCACTCATGAAACTAATTTTCATGAGTAAATGATGTAAATGTACATTTGTCATCCCACTGTTGTACATTTGGCGGTGCATCTGGAGAATGGTCGAGTTTATTTCAACGCATCAAATGTTGCTCAACGTGCTGAAACACCTCCAGCGACAACATTGACAAGTTTCTTTTCGATTTGCCAAAGCGATCCGTTTGCACAAATGTTGCTCTACTCTGAGATGCCATGTTATTACACTTGGAACGCTTCATCGAAGAAATTTCAACGTCGGAAGCAAGGCGATGCGGTTCTTGATCATCCGGATGTGCGTTCTACTGATGCTCTTGGTCACATTTACACAGTTTATCCGAAGAATGACGAATGCTTCTACGTGCGGTTGTTGCTGGTGAATGTTTGTGGGCCGACATCATTTGAATCACTTCGAACTGTCAATGGTGTAGTGTGCCCAACATTTCGTGCTGCATGTCAACAGCTCAATTTGCTTGAAACGATAGTCATTGGGACATGACAATCGCTGAAGCAATTGTTTCTGCATCTCCAAGTCAGATACGCACATTATTTGCTATCATTATTTCGACATGCTTCCCATCGAATCCACGTGAACTGTGGAACAAGTACAAGGAT
Source organism: Magicicada septendecula (assembly GCA_034769895.1). Taxonomy (NCBI): domain Eukaryota; kingdom Metazoa; phylum Arthropoda; class Insecta; order Hemiptera; family Cicadidae; genus Magicicada; species Magicicada septendecula. The sequence continues at coordinate 80,885,517 of CM068373.1, read as the reverse complement.
GACATGTCAGAAGACATTTTACATCGAATTCGTGTCAGTTCAGGGAATCCCGATCTCGAGGTGAATGAGGAGATACATAACCAGGCTTTGCTTTTGATCGAAGACATGTGTTACCTCATGTGCGGCAGTTTGTTAGTAAAGTTAGGAATGCCAACGCCAAATCGTGGTATGAACAACGCTTTCAATCAAGAATTGGAATGTGAATGTGAATACGATCGAGATGCATTGAACAAATCAGTTCGAACGAATGTACCACTGTTGAACCCCCAACAGAAGGAAGTGTACGATACATTAATGAAGGCAATTGATGATGGAAATGGTGGCTTATTTTTCCTCGATGCGCCCGGTGGAACTGGGAAGACATTCCTCATGTCATTGATTTTGGCCACTGTTCGTGCGAGATCCGAAATTGCTGTAGCAGTTGCTTCTTCTGGGATAGCGGCCACATTGCTAGAAGGATGCCTAACGGCTCATTCAGCGTTGAAATTGCCATTAAACCTTCAAACGACTGAAAAACCGACATGCAACATTGCAAAACACTCAGCAATGTCCAAAGTTTTGGTAGCAAGTAAAATCATCATATGGGATGAATGCACAATGGCGCACAAACGCGCATTGGAAGCACTCAATCGAACTATGAAAGATCTGCGCAATGACTCAAGATGTTTTGGAGGCGCAATGATTCTACTGTCTGGCGATTTCCGCCAAACACTACCAGTCATTCCAAGATCGACCGCTGCCGATGAAATAAACGCTTGCCTCAAATCATCGACTCTGTGGCGCTATGTGAAGAAACTTCAGCTGACGACAAACATGCGAGTTGCATTGCTAAACGATTCATCTGCCGAAGATTTCTCCAAGCAATTGCTGACTATCGGTAATGGCCGTGTTCCTGTCAACGAAGGATGAGCTCATCAACAAAGTGTTCCCGAACATCATTGCTAACCACAAAAATCACAATTGGTTGAGTGAACGAGCAATTCTCGCGCAAAGAACAAAGATGTGGATCACTTAAACTTTACAATTCAAAATCAGATCGTTGGTCCACTGCATTCCTTAAAATCTATCAACACTGTAACAAACGAAGACGAAGCAACCAACTATCCAACTGAATTTTTAAACTCATTGGATCTGCCTGGCTTGCCACCATACAATTTACAACTGATGGTTGGCTCGGTAGTCATCATGCTTCGAAATCTGAACCAACCAAAACTATGTAACGGAACGCGTTTGGTGGTGAGAAAACTCATGGGCAATGTGATTCACGCGACGATACTCAAAGGAAAGTTCAAAGGTGAGGAAGTTCTCATTCTGAGAATTCCGATGATCCCAACCGATATGCCATTCCAGTTTAAGCAAATACAATTTCCGATTCGTCTTGCATTCGCCATGACGATCAACAAATCACAAGGCCAATCCTTGAGTGTTTGTGGCCTGAATCTAGAAAATAAATGTTTCTCTCACGGTCAATTGTACGTAGCATGTTCACGTGTCGGCAAACCATCCGCTTTGTTCGTTCTCGCACCTGACAACAAAACGAAAAATCTCGTATATCACAAGGTGCTTCAATGAAGGGAATCGATCTGAGTGCAACCCATCCAGCAAATAGTTTAATAGAAAGTAGTGCAACAATGCTACGCGAATCATTTCGATTCGCTTCAATAAAGCAAATGCCTTGCTGCCATGTGAATTACATTCATTTCAATGTAATTAAAATACATTTCATTGTGATTTTTGTACATTTATTGAACTTAATTCATTTTGAGTACTCATTTTATCTTAATAAAAAACTGAATTTAATTCAGCTAATAAGTTAACACAACATTTATTGATTCTGAGGCGGTACGAAGTTCGCCGGGTCAGCTAGTAGTTCATTAAAACTCTCTCCTTTGTATTATTGTACCTTTTAACATTTGATTTGTCCTATGTGCATGTGCTTAACCTATATGGTCCTGAAACAGGTAAACATTAGTGCTAAATGTTAGGCTTATGTTATTATAGGTGTAAACTAATAGAACGCATTGGAACCCAGTGGAACCAATGCTCTATTGCAAATCTCAATCATCCTTTACACAAAAACTATTTTATACCTTTCCATAATAATAAATTATTAATTTAATTTTCTCTTTCCTTACACATATTCCATAAATCTAGAGCATAAAATTTTCATACATTTTTAATTCTGTGTTTATTCGATACACTACCTATAAAAGAAATAATAAAAATAAAATACAGTAAATAAGTAGTGTGACTAATAATAGTATAAACAAAATAAATCCTACCTTTGTTTATTGCCTCGTATGTGCTATCTTAGATAATAACATAATATTTTCACAACTGCATAGATCATTGTTATAATTTGTTGTCCTTGTTTTCCAAACAATCAGAAGAATTTTCTAATTTAATAATTATGTTAATAATGAAAGACACAATAGAGTTTGATATATTTTTACCTTCTTGTTGTGATTATAATTTTTGCTATCAACTTGCCTAATTTAAGAAATTTTATTCTCACAGACACAAAACATTTTTCACTTTAAAAGTTGTATTACAGGACACTATACAATTATTTGTTTTAGTTCAGATAAATTCAGTTGGGTTTCATCCTGCATGATATACAATACATTCCGCAGATAACACCATGTCCCTTTATAGCTAAAATTTAATTGAAGATTTACAGAACATGCTGTTGCTTATTCTGCTTTGTTAACTCATAATAGTTCAACCTTTAGCATGTCTCCACCCTCATTATTTGGACACTGTGACTTGGTGCATTATCTACTACCAACACACTTATTTTGAGTAACTTTCTTGTAGTCATTTTAGTTTCCTGAAATCATTTCTAGATGGTGACCACCCATACCTGAGCTTGATTTTCTTATTATAAAACAGCGTGGAATAAAGCCCGTTTCACCTCCAATATGAATCACCATAATTTGATATCCTTTGAATACAGAGCTTTAATTTCATCTGGACTTAATTCTTTGTATGACCAACTTTTAGAATGCACATGGTTCGTATGAATATACATTTTGTCCAATATAGCCAATTGGCTGACTTCTTTCCCTATATTTTTGAGTTTCTTTTAAAATCTAATATCTGCTCTACTTTATGCAGTAGTTTTCAACAAAAAGTTGATTTTATGGGTTTTCCACTTAGACCCAATCGATTTTGTCAAGAATCACCTGAAAACAATCCCTCTTGCTATAATTTTACTATTAGTTTCTAAGGTATTGGGAATGCATTCTTTATTGATGTAACAATTTTAAATTATATATCTAATAGCGGCCTTGTTAAAATTGTCTATACCAATTATTTTCTTTATATAACTTCCTAAAGGAAGTGAAGGGAACAAAAAAGATGGCTATTATAGTTTCTTTATACTGCAGACTTAATCATTTTCAATGTGTGAATGGATTATTTAGCAGCTTTTGTAATATAATGTAAACTTTTTTGAAGACCAATTAAAAAATTTTGTAAGGATCTAATCTGAGCTATCTCTGTCTCAAAATAGTTGACATTCCTTAATATTTTCTTATACTACCCTGAAAGTAAAGACCTTTCATAAATTTTGACCTTTTTAAAAAAACATTTTCACTTACACAAAACACTTCACACATATACGAAAATACCATTTTGTTGAAAAGTAACTTGGCCTCTGCACATTAATTAATAAACTAAAATCCCATCAAATAACAGCAACAAATGACAATACAAAGAACACAAATTATAGTAACAGAACAAATACTATATCACAGAACATAAACTAACATACTTAACTGCAACTCTGTAAGTACTATGTAACTGTAATGTGTCAACAATATTTTATTATAATCTCAAAAGAAAATGTGATATGTTTTATACTGACTACTACTGCATGGCTGAGGGGCAAAGAGAGAGGCTCTTTAAGTCTGAGATATCCAGCACATAGACAAGGTATACGTTATGAATTTCCTTAGTTGAATCTTATACAAAACTTTTAACATACCAAAACAAATAATGTCTGTTGGTGTCTATACTCAGCTTTGGAGAGCCAGATCAGATACAGTCAGCAACAGATATCTACTAGCTTGTGATGACACAACATACCAAGACATCTTCACAAAACAATCATAGAGAAGTACTGAAACCCCCCTTTTATTTTATAAGTTTTTTTTTTTTTTTTGTAAAGGGGAGAGACATAATATTAGAACTAGGTGGAGAACCTAGAGGAAGCAAAAGTGTGCAAGGCCTAAGTTACAATTACAGACATGTCCCCCCAACACGAAGAAAACATAAATTCCCAATAAAACACCTAACACAAACTTAACCTACAAAACATAGTGACAAAGAATCCAAAAAAACTCAAGTACTATTCTTCCTTTGAGCCGCCCCAGAATGCTCTAGCGATGCGACGAGATGGGTGTATCAGAATGGCAGAGAAACAGCCACTCAAAATGCCCAGAAGAGAACACGATACAAAACAACAAACTGACTCACTATACATAATCCACAAAGTATACTTAACATTCAACATAATCTGAAAATATATAACTATCAACTCCATGACATCAAGTCGGACCATAACCGCATTCAGAATCCACGATACCACAATGCAACGCCCTCAATAAACAAATACTATATAACGGGGGTGCTATAAAACACGTCTATTCCATATAACAAGTCCCAATCAAAATCAACAAGTACTGACGGCTCCCACCATGTTCAAAATCTGTCTAAGCTCCAGAGTATGCGCAATTAAATCCATCAGCTCACATTCATTTTGATAACCATCAATCACATGCTTATAACCCCTTTCCAAAACCTACCTTACACTCAACATCACAAAATAATTACTTAAACACTAACACATATTAAATCATTTTAAACTTACTCAACCCCTTATTCATTTTTATAAAATATGTTATTATTCTGATTATTCATTTTATTAAACCGTTACATTACCATTAACTTTTCTTTCAACACTTGGACTCTGATCAAAAACTAATAATTTAAAATAATTTGCAAGTCCCAACACCAGCTGACATGCCTGTAGCCATACCAAGTTTCATTTAAGAAAATAAATGCAAGTCCCCAGATTCTAAAACTTCCAAAGTTCAAAAAAAATAAAGCAGAAATAATATCTACAACATCCCTAGAATCATAACCATGCTCTGATCTACCATTTGAAACCCCCCTTTTATTTTAAAAGTTTTTTTTTTGAATTTTTTATTTTATTTTATTTTTATTAATTTTTTTTGTAAAGGGGAGAGACATAATATTAGGACTAGGTGGAGAACCTAGAGGAAGCAAAAGTGTGCAAAGGCCTAAGTTACAATTACAGACATGTCCCCCCAGGTGAATGACAGGACTTGCAAAAGAAAAAGTCTGTTAACAAACAAGCGTGTACTTTATTAAGCATGCAACTCTTACATGACAAGTTATAGATTCAACAATGAGTAAAATTAACTGCAGGATTATATATACATATATTAATATTCTTTACAGCATAAGATGTGAGTGAATTTAAGTTTAACATAAACTGGATAGATCCTGCCACGCTATGTTCAAGTTAAATGTTGCAAGAATATTATTCACAAGTTAAATAGAAAATTACTAATCCTTGAGTGTTGTATAGAACAGAATTTAAATAGGCTAGCCTTTTAGTAACTTAGTAAGCACATTTATGATATCATAATTTATAACATATTGCCCAATAAAAAAAATGAAGATTACACACAAGCACATACACAACATAAATGACACACATCCCTCATTTCTGTACAAAACCCCTCATAATAACCCTTTTCAACAAGAATAAATAAATACACAAATATATATATATATAATTAACAAGGCAATTAGATAAATCTCAGTTACTGATCATTAATATGTCAAAGTAATTAGCACCGGAAAATATAAGTGCCCCCAACCAAACCAGAGACTCAAAATAATAATCAACCACCACTTTAATCATAATAAGCAATATGCGTATGTGATAATGAAAATAGTTTCAACACATAAAGACATCAGACAGCCCCCTTTGTGACCGGAAATCTGTCATGACCGCATGACATGAATGCAGAAAATAACTAACTCTCGAATAGCTTTAATTCGATAAAAGGTAGAACTTAGAGCAGAGCCTGTGGATATGTGTGTGTGTGTGTGTGTGTAATTTTCTTACACATTATAAGAAGATATAATAGATTTCATTAGACTTAATTATGTAAGGTTCACACATGTCACAGAACTGAACATGAGAGTTTGTGCAAAATTTTAGCGGTTTTTAAAAAAAACTTCATGAGTGTGCTTCTGGGAGCTTCCGTGAATTCACAGTGTAGTTGAGATAGTATTAAATAAATAGAATGGTCCCACCTGGATCGTCCGATGCACTTAAGCAAACCTTGGCTGGTCAGTAGTGTCTCGGTTGCATTAAGAAGTCCTGGGGCAGAGTAGCGTCATAAGTGTGTCTGAAAGCGTGGATCTCGACTGACGGCATATCATGGCTTAAGGGTCGTCTCTGCCAGGAGGGTGGACAGTTGGTCGTCAATACCCGACACCCATCTCGCCCTTGTTCGAGCACTTGTGACATGCAATGAGTAGTATAGGGTGTCATAAGGAACCTGATCTCGCCACATACGCCATCATTATTAAATTGCTAACACACACTTTAATCCTTCAACAGCCACTACAAACACATCACCACTTATTCGTATTAATCTGGACTGAACTCACCAGCTGTGCCTTATTTCATTCAACCACTAATTACGTTTTAAGTATTTCATTGAGAACGTTATTCACATAATTATTAATGACACAAAAAAAACAGCTGAGTGCAAAATGTGCATTATCATTTTCCTTACTGAAATCAATTTGACCCGCAACATTCACATCCATATTGAGTTAATCTTTAATTTGCATAAACACCCAAATTGAAAACTGATATACACGCACACACACAAGGTATAGTTTATAATTAAAGCTGAAACACAGACAAAATATATTTTTGGGTTAAAATATTTTTTTAGAACCCGTTAACTTGTACATACCTGGAGCAGAACTTTATTCAGCCACTCATATAGAAGAGCAACGAAGTCTTGAACCGATGAGTGCCGTCAGCCGAGAGCAGATGACCAGGTTGAGGGTTCAAATAGAAATGAGAAAGATTCGATGTGAATGTCTAACCACGAAACCTCGCCGATGCAGGAATACACAATTACAGCTGAGCGCGCCAACTGGATATCATCGCTACACAACAAACAGTCTGCATAGCCCACGACGACGAGATGCAGCGGCCGCGCGTGACGTCAAAGCCCGCTCGTTTTAAAAACACATCGCCTTACATGCCGAACCCAGTACGGCACAGTACAACAATAAATATTTCAATATTAATGCAATAGTGTTTGTATTAGCCACTGTCTGGTATGTCCATGTTTGCTTTTAATTATAAACTGTTTAGTTATGATGTTTTGTTAGTTACCATATTGTTCCGAATTCAAGCCGGACTTTTTCTCCTAAAAACATGGTCGCTAATTTGCCTGTGGCTTGCATTCACGCGCTAACGAATTTCAAAGTTGTACCTGACTTCTGGTGGCACGAATGCTTTTGGTATCCATGAGTTGTTTACTGCCTAAGCAATAGTAGTTTGCCTGGCTGTTGTTACCTCGGCATTATGATTTATGACTGCAATTGTACGTTTTAACAGCAAACTGAACAAAGAATAGGAAGAAAAAGTGTACATACGTGCGCACGCGCATGTGCTCGCACCCTTCTGTAGGCGGCAAGACAAAGGATGAGTAGAGGGGGTGTGAGTAACATGTTTCTAACTACCATGTAAACTGCCAGTGTGGTTTTCTGTGGTAACAGTGACAACATCGCTTATCTGTACTTTGTTTTCATTTGGCGTTCTTGTAGTGCATTTATGGTATGAGTGATATTGTGGAGACTAAAGACACGCAGTCAAATCAAATTCCAAAAGATAAATGTAATACGTACGATGCGAATTATAAATTAATTGTGATACAACACGCAGAAAAAACATGCAATCGCAAAGTCACAAGAAAATTTGATATTGATGAATCCTGTATTTGATGATGGAGAAAACATAAGGAACGGCTTTTAAATGCAAATACTCCACGACGAGCATTTACGGGATCTCAAGTTGGGCGTTTTGTAGCAGTAGAGTCCAGAGTCTGTGAATACGGATGGCTTTTAAGAAGGCAAGGACTCCCTGCACTAGACATGTTTTAAAATTTTAAACTTTAGAAATCACAGAAGAATTAAAAGTCTCCGGTTTCAAAGCCAGTTTCGGGTGGATAAGACGAATGATGTGGCGAAATGGATTTGCGCTTAGAACCATACATCAACTGCGCAAAAACTACCGAGTGGCTAAGAAGAAAAACTCCTTCAGTATCAGCAGTTTGTCATTAATTTATGCAAGAAGCATAATTATTCGCTTGAACACATGGAAAATGCTGATGAAACACCCGTATTTTTTGACATCATCTCTAACTTTACGTTGGACCAAAAGGGAACCAAATCTGTAACAGTAAAGACTAAGGGAAATGAAAAATTATGTGTCACTGTAATGCTTGCTGCATTAGCCAATGGATGAAAACATCCACCTTATGTAATCTTAAAACAGAAAACCATGCCAAAAGAGAAGTTACCATTGGGTATAATTTTTCGCTGACATGAAAAAGGTGGGGGTGAAAGGGAGTGATGATGCGTTGTGGATAAACACCTATTCACATAATATAAGAACTTACAAGACAGTTCTCGAAGCCTCTCTCACTCCAACTCCAGCACTTAACCTACCAGAGGTGCCCCTGTTAAGCCGAGTAACCCAGTGGAAGGTTGGGTAACCAATCCCAGCGGGAAAATGGGTCGGCGAGCTAATTGGTGCTGGGATCTGAGGATCAGTCATTTAAAGCAATGGATAAAACTTCTTTGGAAATTAATACCCCAGGTGGCAGACCAGGAACTCTGGAAAATCCACCCTCTACGGAGGCCGGCCCCATGGATTCTGGGGGGGGGGGAGCAACTGTTGCTTGAGAATGATCCTTTTAAGAGAAGTTCCAAAGTATTACGATCTCCAGGAACAAGTGGTTCACAAAGAAGTTCAAGTGAAAGAAGCTCTTTTAATTTGGAGGAAGAAAATAAGGAACTCCGGAAAAGGCTGAGTGAAGTAGAGCTTCTAATCGAAAAGTTAAAAGAAGTACTTGATCTCAAATCAAAAAATAAAGCACTAAAAACCATCCATTTATCAAAGGAGGTTGACAAAACCAAAAAGACGATTGAGAAGAAGGTACAACAAGAGAAAGAACACAGAGCTGACAATGTCCAAGAATACTATACAGATGAAGAAGAGCTCGCTAAGGAAACAGAATGGATTAGAACCAAGAATGTAACCAGGAGAATGAAAAAGAGAAAAGCTGAGTGTTCTCCAGAAATTGAAAAAACTGATGACACTTTACCTATTAAAAAAGTAGAACTGAAGAAGGTTAAGGTACCAAAAGAAAAGCAACTTCCACCAATTAATATAGTTGGCATTGAAGACTATGCAACAGTAAGGGCACTACTGAACACAAACAAAGAAAAAATAACCAAAATTGTCACCCTAATAATAATGTGTGGAATATCAACACTCACGACTCAGATGCTTATAGATTTCTAGCTACAAAATTGAATGAAGCAGGACATCAATGGTATACATATGAAGACAAAAAAGACAGGGCCATCAAGGTAATGGCTAGAAGGCTTCACCCTACCTGTAGTAAAGAAGAAATATTAGAAGAGTTACAGCAGAAAGCAAAACTGAAAATAGTTGATGCTGTCAACATTATTAAAAAAAAAGAAATTGGATAAAGATGGAAAACAATTTGCAAGAGAGAGCTCCCTCTATTCATGCTCACATTTGACAATAAAGAAGATGTGGAAAAAATTTATAACATTAAGTCTATCCTACATATGAGTGTCAAAATTGAACCCTTAAGAAAAGCTACATACCACAATATAAAAATTGCCAAGGTTTCAACCATACAACCAAGTACTGCCACAGAGAACCTATATGTGTAAAATGTACATGGAAGCATGCTACAATTCAGTGTAAAATAAATTTTACACCAAAATACTCCACCAAAATGTGTAAACTGTGGAGGCCAACATCTAGCAAACTATCGAGGGTGTGAGGTAGCTATGGAATTACAAAATATTCAGAACAGAACCAGTGGATTTCAACAAAGATATAGAAAACAAGTGGAAAAAGTATGGAGCTAACGCAGTGCTACAAAAACCTCAGGAAAGTAAAGAAACCGTAAGCAGAACATTCTCTCAAGTGGTCCAGTCTAGACCAGTTAAGGGGACGGAAATAGAGGAAAGTAATGTATTAGAAAAAATATTAAGAAGGCCAGAAGCTATAGAAAAGCATCTAGACTCTAATGATAAGAAATTTGAAGATGTATACATGAACCTTGTAGATATAAATAGTTATTTTAGGTAATATGAGTAAAACTCTTAGAATAGCAACTTGGAATGCAAATGGATTGTCACAACATATTCAAGACCTAGAAAGATTTTTGAATTTAGAAAAAATTGATATCTGCTTAATATCTGAAAGTCATTCCACAAAGACATCATATGTTAAGGTACATGGTTATCTCTGCTAATATGCTGTCCACTCAGCAGATAGAGCGAGAGGAGGATCAGCAATATTTGTAAAAGAGAACCTTCAACATTATGAAATTCTCAAAGTAGAGGAAGAATATTTACACAAGTTATAGCCATTAGGATTCAAGCTAACAGGTACAAAGAAGTGTTGGTGCACTCTACTGTCCACCAAGATATAAGTTGAAGCGAGAAGAGTTTATACAACCGTTTGAAACTTTAGGTGGGAACTTCATTATTGGAGATTTTAATGCCACACACTTGTACTGGGGATCAAGAGTAATTAATCTGAAAGGAAAAGAATTACTGGCAGCAGGAAAAACACTGGGGTGTGACTTTCACTCTGGAGGTTTAAACCTACATACTGGTCTGCAGACAGGGCCGGATTAAGACCCTTAGAGGCCCTAAGCACTTAAAAGATTTTGGGGCCCCCATATGTGTGTGTGTGCGTGTGTAAATGTGTGTGTGTGCATGTGTGTATAATTCAAAATATAAACAATAATAAACCATAAAGTAAAATTTTATTGTAATTAAACAAAACTTACAGTAAGATGGAAAATAATGTTTATTTATATTTTAAAAGTTTTCTTCTACATTTTTTAATTGCGAAGTCTTTGATCAGATCCTCAAAACTAATTTTATGTAATATATCTACTTCTATACTTAATAGAGATACGGTTTTCAGCCTGCCTTGTTGCATAGTTGTTCTCATGGGATTTTTAATATACTTTAAGCGAGAAAATGAACGCTCAGCTGTGCAATTTGTGACCACTAATGTTAAAAATATACAAAAGCTAATATCTACATTTGGAAAGGCACACTCAATATTGTCTTCTACAATTATTTTATAAAGTTCAGCATGACTGAATCTTGATTTTACATTTTTTGTTGCACTGAACTTATGGCGCACATATGAATGAAACAGTTGAAGCGCAGATGAAAAATCACATTTGAAGTCCTCTGGGTAAGCATCAATCAGCTTTTGACAGCACTGAGAATACCTTTCAATGTTAGTAGGTGATGTAATGTCATTACGTGGCACATCACTTAGTAAAGAAAATCTCTCTGCTATTTCTTTGTATATCTCTCCTCTTCTTTTCATCTCAGTTTCAAGTTTGTCAAGAATTGTGTAAAAGGTGGTGATACGAAATTTATCTCTGGCATTCAGATATACTTCTGGTGCATCTGCATCTTCCATCTCCGTCATTGGGTACCTTCTTTCTGATACGTTTGCGAGCTGTAGCTGCCTTGTAATCAACATCTGGTAGCATTTCTTTTGCAGCTGCTTCATATCTTTCAAATTCATCTCGTGAAGTGCACAGTTGGTCAGATAATGATGCATACAAATCTGCACATGTTTCTAAGTTCACATTCTCATTTTGTAGAACTTGGCTTACTCTGTGAAAATTCTGCAAAATCTCATTCCAAAAATTCAACATAAAAACGAATTCTAGCTCTTGCATCTTATTTGCAATATTATTTGCTTCTCTTCTAGTGTCTCCCTTTTGTGACTGGTCGTCGGCTATATATTCTAATGCTTCTAAAATTTTAAGGAAAAATTTCAAAATTGCTGCTGTTGCTATAGCATGTGCCTCCCATCTGGTATTAGAGAGGGATTTTAAGACACTTTCATTTCCAATACAACCTTTAAGAATTATCTACCGGCTGCTTGAGGCTGAAAAAAAGGTATAGAGTAACTGCACTATAGAGAAAAAATTAACTGCCTCTTCACAGCAGTCAACAGCACTTCGGCCTACCAGATTTAACGAATGAGCTGCACAAGGCACATATATAGCAAACGTGTTTGTTTCTAAAACTTTTTGCTGCATCCCCTTATAACGCCCAGACATGTTAGCAGCGTTATCATACGACTGACCCCTACATTTTGAAAACTCTAGACTACAAGCTTCACGTAAGTACTGCAACACCTGATAAAAATTTTTTTTTGCTTTCTTATTCCAATTGAAATAAGAGGGATTTCTCACTCCACTTAAAACAATGGGGGGGTGGGGAGGGGCTGGAAGGTTGTCAGCCTTGCCCCCTTCCAAAAATGCTGGATCTGCCCTTGAACTGAAGATTTATTTTTTGAATTTTTCGGATCCTGAATGGCTTTCGCGCCACAAGAACAACAGCTGTCCGCCATATTATTTTATACTTGACAATTTATCATGGTCTTTATCACAAAGTATTGTATTGAATACTTCGGTAAAGTGTTACGTTTTCAACATGAAATAAAACTTTAGAATCTCTACTTTGTATATATAAGTTTTTTCCATTTTCCGATTTATCGGCAACAAAAATGTGCATTTACAGTGATATTGACGCAGCCTCTCATAAGACTCTATGTTAAACGAAAATTCGCCCAAGCCACCTTAATATTCGGGAAATTATTGAGTTTTATGTTACATTACAAAATCAAGACAAAACAGCGCAAAATTTCTCGGCCCTTGCTGGACTAATCCGAAAATCCCGGACATTAATGAATCCCGGACATTTCTCCGGACACAGGTCTGAATCCCGGACGTATGGTAATATGATATGCAGTTAGGCTTAGAGGATACTAACCTACAAAGTTGTAGGCTACAACATATGTGAGACTCATCAAAATCGATGATTCCCAAGTTTGGTAGTCCCCTTATCAGAATTTGTAAACTGAAAAGTGGAGTTTCACGAATTTCACAACATTTCATAAGCACTTACACAAAATCATGAAACATTAATTACATTATTTGTTGTGATTTTACCTCAGGGAGGATGTAGACTTCGGCTGTCCAGAGTTTGTCAGTGATTCTTTATTTTATCTTCGTGACTCCTTTTCACGATGCGGGTGCACGCCGCGAAAATGTATTATAAAAAAAAGGAATCAGCTTACTTACAAAGTTACAATTTCAGAACCACGGTCGTATATACAGGTCTGGACTGGAAACTATGGTAGTGGGGGATGTCTTGCTTATGAAGGCAAAAATTGTTTTACTTATTGCCCGCTCGACGGCGTGTCGATACAAAAGGCGTTTGTACTGCGCATGCACTAAACCGTTTAGTCTAAACAAGTGTAATTTCGCGCCAACTTTAAAATAAAAGGCTAATAATAAAATATAATAAGATGTAAATGAAATGTTAATATTTTCGCATTGATGTTACTACTCTAGCTTAAGACATTTATATGTGTCATAAAAATTAAAGTAGTTATATTAAAATGTTAATATAATAATTTTATATATTAGTTGCAATATATGCGTGAATACTAAATATTTAGTAATATTTACATTGTTTTACTAGACTGTAAGAAGAGTGAGCAGATTTATAGTAGCTCGGGAAATTAACCTCTATCATTACTATTATTATTATTTTTACTTCCGCCGAGGAGATTATGTTTTCGACACACTGACGTACAGATTGTATACAAATTTCACAGACTGCTTACAAAGTTTCCCCTGCATTCATTTATGTGGGGGAGGGGAATTTTTTCTTTCGATTTCATGACTTTTGGCGGAGGTCTGCACTCTCTGAGTGTTCTTGTTATTATTGCATATATCTGTATGAAAATTTTTGGGGGCCCCCTTCCCTTGAGGCCCTAAGCACGTGCTTATTTTCCTTAATGGTTAATCCACCACTGCCTGCAGACACACACAAACTACCTGATATTATTGATTTCTTTGTGACAAAAGGAATTTCTGAAAATTATATTCCAGTAGAAAATGATGAGAGCCTTTCCTCAGACCACACACCCATTATAATGACAATTAGTGAATTTATAATTACAAACAATTCATCAGTCCCAAAATTAACAACTGGTAAAACTGACTGGTACTTGTTCAGTACCTAGTAGAAAAAAACACAAACCTGCATGTACCTATTAAAGATCCAGTACAATTAGAAGAGGAACTTGAGAGATTTATTGAAATTATACAATATGCCACTTGGGATAGTACTCCTATTAGTTATAAAAAAGGAAATAAAGAAATTAATTATCCAGTTGAACTAAGAGAGCTGATTAAGGAAAAAGGAAGGCACATAAAGATTGGCAGATAAATCGAGCACCGGATAACAAAACATTTTAAATAAATTTTGTATTAAAATAAAATCATTCATAAAAGAATTCAAGAATGAATCAGTTAATAGGTACTTAGAAAATTTATCTGCCCAAAAAGGCACAGACTATTCCCTTTGGAAGGCAACAAAAGGAATCAAAAGACCTAAAATGCAAGTTCCCCCAATAAGAAAAAATGACGGATTTTGGTCTAGAAATGCTAAGCAAAAAGCAGACCTCTTCGAGGCACACCTAGAGGAAACTTTTCAGCCTCTCCCTAGACAAACAGCTGAAGAAAATATTTACCCTATACACAAACACACTTCTCGAACTAAAAAATGAAATTAGAAGTAACATGAATGCAAAAAAAGCACCAGGTTACTATTTGATTACTGGCCAAATAGTAAAAGCTCTACCTGAAAAAGGATTTAGGAAGTTATTGTACTTAATTAACGCATCCTTAAGGTTGAAGTATGTTCCTTTAGTGTGGAAGGTAGCTGAAGTTATTATGATACTAAAACCAGATACGCCACCAAATGATCGGAAGTACATAGACCAATTTCTTTGCTTCCAGTAATTTCAAAATTGTTTGAGAAACTGCTACTAAAAAGACTTAAGCCTATTACTGAAGACACAAATCTTATCCCTGATCAATTCGGCTTTAGACAAAGGCACTCAACGATAGACCAAGTGCACAGGATTATGAGTATAATAGAAAATGCAATTGAGAATAAAAAAAAATATGCACAAGTATCTTTTTGGAAATTAGGGTCTGGAGTGGAAATTACAAAGAGACCTACCAAAACAATATTCAGAATGATCACTGTTGCACACCACTATATAAAAATTATTCCGATTAGCGCTTTCAAGCTTCACAGCTCATCGTCAGATCGGGAATAGACAGGAAATATGTAAAACCCAACCCTTCACCCCTCTCCCCCACCCTGCTCACCCACAACAAACTAAAAATTAATGACCCTTCCCCACCCCCTAAACTCTGTCTCACCATCTGTACAGTTACATATTTTTCTAGTAAATTCCTTGTGTTTCAGTGTGTGTATGTGTGTGTGTGTGTGTGTGTGCATCCTTTTAAACTTACCCTCTTCCTCTCCACACACGTGGGTCAGTCACACACCCTTATTTTAAAACATCCAATTAGTACTATGCAATATAATTCTTAATCTTATCTATCTGCCCTCTATTATTTACTTCTTAATCATGTTATAAAATATTTCTTCATTATCAAATTTAATTTTAATATTAATTAAATTGTCTAACCCTTTTTCTCTTTCTTTCAATATTTCTAACTCCTCTCTAAGCTTCCTTTCAACTGTGTTATTTACTACTTTTACAATTTCGTATTCTTCCAAAGGATTAACAAACTTATGGTTGTCTTCTATGAAATGTCTTGCATATAACGAATTGGTTGTTCTATTACCTTCTCCACGTTTGTGGTCAGACAACCTGCATACGAATTTTCGTCCTGTCACCCCTAGGTACACTTTGTTGCAGTCTTTACATTTTAATTTATAAATTCCGCTTTTCTGTAATACTGGAATTTTTTCTATATTCTTATTCCTTATCTTATCAAATACCGTTTCACATTTTTTAATAGCTATATCTACTCCATATTTATTAAAACATTTTATAATTTTTCTAGTATGTGAACCTATGTATGTCAATGACCCTGCATAATTCTTTTGTTCTGGTTCTATTTTAGCTTTTTGTATGTTGACCCTTTTCATAACTTTATCCACTATGTTGGTGCTATAATTATTATTCCTTACAATTCCCTTTATCATTTTTAACTCCCTATCTTTAGATTCGGTCTCTTTTAAACACTTCTGAGCTCTGTAACAAAAGGAATTGATTGCCGCCATTTTATATCTGTATGGGTGGTAAGACTCTCTTGGTATAATTATATCAGAATACGACTCTTTCCTAAATATCCCAAACTGTAGTTTCTCATTATCTTTAATTTCTATGTTTAAATCTAAGTAATTTATTTGCTTACCTCCTATTTCTTCCTTAAATTGTAAGTTTTTATCCTTATTATTTACTTCCTTTATAAACTCATGCACTTCTTCTATGCTTCCTTCCCAAATTACTAATACATCATCAACGTATCTAGACCATAATTTTATATTGTCTAATACTTAGTGGAAGTTAGTAATTGCTTTTCAAAATCATTCTTGTATATTTCAGCAAGAATAGGGGATAATGAAGGGGATAATGATAGGTAAACCTTTTTTATGTATATAAAACTTGTTATTAAACCTAAAATAGTTCTGATTTACACATTCTTTAATTACTTTCATCAACTGCTTTTTATACCTGTATTCTCCCATATTATTATCGTTTATTAACTTAATAACTTTATTTACTGTGATATTAGTAAACATGTCCTTAACATCCAGTGATATCAATTTTGTATTTACATTAATGCTAATATTTTCTAATTTTTCTATCAATTTTACATTATTCTCTATGTTGTATTTTGTCCCAAATTCATATTTCTCTTTCAGTACTCTGCTAACTTCCTTTGATAATTTATAAATAGGTGCATTAATAAAAGAAACAATCTGTCTAATTGGTTTTCCTTCTTTATGCATCTTAACCTGACTTTTAAAAGTTGGTGCTGTTGGATTACTTTCCAATAAATACTTTTTCTTATTTTCTTCTATAAATTTTATCTGTTTCATCATTTGTTTTATCCTTGACTGGTACTTACTTGTATAATCATACTTTATTTCCTCGTATGGTCCTTCCCTTATAAATTCTTCCGTTTTCTTTATGTATTCTTCCTTTCTCATTAGTACCATTGTATTTCCTTTATCCACCTTCGTAACTATAATATCATTCTTCTTTATTTTATTCTTTAGTTTAGTTACAGTTGCTTTGATTTTTTGTTCATTCTTTGAATTATACAAACTTTTCTTAAATATTTTATCTACTATATTCCCTACTTCCCACCTTATTCTTTTTTTATCATTTTCATTTCCTAGTTTTTGTATTATGCTTTTGCATTCAATAATCGTTTTTTCTTGATTTAATTCTGGTGGCGGTGCGTATTTTAAGCCTTTCGCTAACATTTCTTTTTCTTCCGTATTGAAATTACCCTCTGAAAGGTTTATTACTCTTTTTTCATAGTTATTCTTAGAGAGGTGTTCCTTTTTTACTTCGTTCTTTCTTATTAACTTATTTAACTTATCTACCATTTTTTCTTTTTCTTTTCCAATTTCTTTTCTACGTACCCCAAACCAAAATTATATAATATTTCTTCTAACTCTACATACGAGTATATTCTTAATAATTCTATGTGTCTGTCATATAATTCCCTATTATATCTATTGATTAAGCCGTAGAGTGACCTTATTTTCAGTTTTATCCACAACTTCTCGCTTTGTTCTTTTACTTTTTTGGCTACACTGTTCTTATTTTTAATTTTAACTTGAGCGTACTTTGGGATGACATTATTATCCAGACATTGTTTATTAAACCATATTTTACTTAAAACCCTCTTCAATTTAACTTTTAACTTAAGATATTTAAAAACTTTACTTACCTTATTGTTGTCGTTTATTACCTCATTGTTGTTGTCCATTACCTGTAGTCGATTGCACATCTTAACATATCTTAAGGGTGTGTGACTGACTCACGTGTGTGGAGAGGAAGAGGGTAAGTTTAAAAGGATGCACATACACACACACACACACACACACACACACACACACAGAAACACAAGGAATTTACTAGAAAAATATGTAACTGTACAGATGGTGAGACAGAGTTTAGGGGGTGGGGAAGGGTCATTAATTTTTAGTTTGTTGTGGGTGAGCAGGGTGGGGGAGAGGGGTGAAGGGTTGGTTTTCACATATTTCCTGTCTATTCCCGATCTGACGATGAGCTGTGAAGCTTGAAAGCGCTAATCGGAATAATTTTTATATAGTGGTGTGCAACAGTGATCATTCTGATTGTGATTTCAACCACTTACACAAATTTCTTCATTAAACAAAACAATATTACAAAATACTCAAATCATGCATAACTGACAGACATTTTCGAGTGAAATATGAAGGAGAATATTCTGAACTGAAGAAAATAACAGCTGGAGTTCCGCAGGGTAGTGTTTTGGGACCGGTCTTGTATTTGTTATATACAAGGGACCTTCCTACTGTAGAAGATGCAACCATTGCCACCTTTGCAGATCATACTGCAATTCTAGCGACAGGAAATAAAATTGAAGAAGCTGCAGGAAAACTTCCAAGAGCCTCTGATGCTGTGAGCAAATGGACCAAAAAATGGTGCATTAGATTAAATGAGATGAAGTCAGTCAATGTAAATTTTACAAATCTAAAGATTGGTCATCGGATACCAGTTATAATTAATTCATTACCAATTCCTTATGCTAATACAGCTAAATGGAAGGAGCATGTCAAAAAGAAAAAGCAGGAGTTGAATCTAAAGTTCAGGAAAATGTATTGGCTCTTGGGAAGACTATCCCAGCTGTCAATCCATAATAAATTGCTATTGTATAAGCAAGTGCTAAAGCCTATCTGGACCTATGGGATACAGCTCTGGGGCTGTGCAAAGAAATCAAACATAAATATAATTCAAACATTTCAAAATAAGGTGCTTCGGTGCATTGTTGATGCACCATGGTATGTAAAAAACGAAAACTTACACAGGGATTTAAAAATTGAACTTATTGGGGAAATACAAAGCAGGCAGTGAAGCATGGGCAATGCATCTTACAGCATGTACACCCTGGGATAAGGCGACTGCTGGATACAACTAATGCAGCTAGAAGGCTGAGACGAACTAAACCACTTGATCTGATGGATATTAGTTAAATGGGGAGATTATAGCCAATGAGTTATATCTCTTGATTAGTGTCTTTAATTATGAAATGTAAATTACTAGATGGGTAGTACTCAGTTGTAATAAAAATAAATAAAAAAAAAAAAACGAAAAAGGTTGGATGACAAACGATCTTATGGTAGATTGGTTAAAATGAGTACGGAATAAACGGCCAGGAGCATTATTAAGACGACGCGGTTTGTTAGTGCTAAATTCATTTCGTGGTCACACTAGGGATGAAATAAAAAAGTTTCTTTACGAAGAAATGAACACTGTATCACCGTTATTCCTGGAGGAATGACAAGTCAGTTGCAGGTGATGGATGTAAACAAACCTTTTAAAGATAACCTGCGGCATTTATATAATAATTGGTTGGTGGCAAGAAATCATCCTTTGACTCCTACAGGAAAAATAAAAAAAACAATCCGTAACAGAACTCGGCAACTGGATCAAGACTCCGTGGGAAAGCATCCCACCAGAATTCATAATTCGTGGTTTCAAAAAGTCCTGCATATCAAACTGCATGGATGGAATGGAAGACGATGTCATTTATGAAGAGGATGAAGCGATTGTCTCAGGGACAAGTGACAGTGACAGTGACAGTGATTAAGTATGGGAATATTTTAAAGTCCACAAAATATTAACTACTGTACACTACTATAAAATAACTTAAAAATAAAAAAGTACAATTTTTATAAACGGTTAGTAAATAATAATAATTATGTAACAATAATGTACTTTTATGTGCTATTTCTTTCTTCACCTTAATCAAATTTAGTAATTTTTATTCAAATGGTGACTTTACACATTTTGCAAATTTTTTTATTAATATGATTATTATTTAATTGACAAAATTTATTAATTAAACTGA
Source organism: Magicicada septendecula (assembly GCA_034769895.1). Lineage (NCBI taxonomy): Eukaryota > Metazoa > Arthropoda > Insecta > Hemiptera > Cicadidae > Magicicada > Magicicada septendecula. Next base: position 80,865,112 of record CM068373.1, on the reverse strand, counting down.
GAAATGTTATTGTGTTAAAATGCAAATTTATTATGCGGATATATGCAGAATCATTTAATTAACAATGAGCAATTAATTGATTGTTTATTAATTCGTAACGACAAATGTAAAATCAAATCGCTCCTGCCAGGTGTTGGGCGACATATAAAACTATAAATACTTTTGCAGATTTATGCACAAATTAGCCACTAATAATTAAATATTCCAATTGAGTATTAAATAGAATCATCAATCCTCAAAATTGCAAGTGATCTTAATTATCAAAAGGTGTATCAAATAATACAAAGTTATGCGGATCTGAGTTCTCATACATGTTTATTATAATCATGCACTTATTATCCAACATTACACATACGTACAAAATACATATTTCCTGCAAATGATACATAAAACAAACAATTCCCTCCTTAGTTGGAGATATATCCTGAAATAGAACACATACATAAAATACACATCATAAAATTCATATTATTGCTACTTCTACTTCTACACATTTTTTACGTTTAATGCATTCATACCCCAGATTTATGGTCCGCTTTGATTAATAGGTTTACTAAATTGAATTTTCTATTAAGGCTTATGCTTATCTCAAGCCGGCTTCTTTATGAGTTACAGGTCAGTGGTTTTTTTACGTTAAAATAATATATTAAATTTTACTTGATATTTGAGTATCCACAGTGCGTCGGCTAACCTCTGAAGCTCCCATTCTTGTTCCAGCGGTGCCGTTGTCGCTTGGTGTTTAAACTGTGGTTGATCAGAATACGGTAGTTTCCACGTCCGTCACATCCGTCCCGCACTCCTGCGTCATTACGTCACCAAATTCTCACGCAAAGATCAGATTGTTCATATTACGAGTCGCTTATAATTTACTTATTTATATTCAAAGCTCCTGCATTCAAGATAATTATATCTATCGACATTGATACTGTTTATATATAGTTCATACCAACATCGCATACATTGTCCTTGTTTAAGTACGAATATCACCTCGACTCCGTTTACAAATCGTTTATAGCACTGAGTCTACAGTTCATCAGTTAATGTTATACCGAATAATATACTTATAAATTGTCTACGTTTAAAACAAAACGTCTGTACAATACATTATTTGTTAAGATTCTAAATCTACTTGTAAAGTCACTGATAAAATGTCGATATAGAGAATTTTAATTCACTCTACTCACATTGAATAATAACTCGTATACCACTTCACATTACTAAATTACATAATGGTAATTAAATTATTCTTCACAAAAGATAGTCTACTAGTATTCGAAGCACGAATTGTAACACTGAGTTTACAACTATGATACTGAGAAACTAAGACATAAGATATAATGCTTAAGAAGACTTGAGAAGCTCCTCGTAGCGAACACTATCTTTTATAATCTTCGTTCCCACCAAGCTACTTCATACTTTTCTGTCCAACCCCTATAGTTGTATATTATTGGCTTCTGGTCCTAAGTTCCAGATAATTCTCCTCCCAACATCTCGAATTCTGGAGAAAACTCCACCCAACGTCTTGAGTCGTTTCCACCACCTTCAGATGATTCGTTCTCTGGTTTCATCACCATGGAGACGTAGTTTAGATGTTCAACCCTTGTCAATCCTCGGCTTCCTATAGGTCAACACTAGTTCACCTAGTCATCCCCAAACTCTGGCTAAACTCTCCTCCTACACGATTCCATGAAAAAGCAATATCCCTGCCTGTCAATCAATCCTTTCAGTTGTCTTACTGTACAGGCAATACATTTTCATCTCCTTGACACCTCTCTACTTCCAGCATGTCGAATCGTGGTATTGTACTCGTGTTTCTTCGCTACGTCCTTTCTGCTAGCAAGCTGTCGTTCTTTTGAAGTGTTACATGGATTCCAGCTGTGTGTGACCTCGTTAATTCTTTGTTTCGTACTCTTCTCAATAAGTCCTCGTATACCCTTTTATGCTGTGTCGTCGTATTGTCCCGTATATGTATCACCAACAATACGATCGACTGTGTACAGAGTATTTTCTAAGTAAGCCATGTGCTGGTCCGTTTCTTTGTTACATTTTCGCTCGAACCAATGCAGTACGCTCTACCCTATTTCGCTTCGGCTACACTTATTGTTCTTCGTTCATGTCGAGCAAGGCGTAGATCAGTTGTCAGTCAACCCATTTCTTTGAATGACCGTCGCTATTAGCGTACACATTCATCAATGCTGTGACAGCCAACGCCTGCCCTTGGTGTGTCCACGTCAATCCCAAATTTTCAAAAAAAATCTAGTGTTACAACGCAACAGTTCATGTTTAGTTAGATGTTCAATTTATTTGTTTTTCTGATTATGAATAATAATGAAGAGAATTAATAGAGTGATGAATTCATGTAACAGATTTTTTTTGTTGATTTTAGGAGGTCACTTAAATGACTTTGATTTAACGATAAATATTTTGAATTTGAAAAATGTATTAATAAGTATATGTATGCACCCAGTATTGCTGAAGGCGACCCAGTATGCATGACAAGGGGGAACATATCGGTTGAGGATCTGGCATGGTATAAGACCAGGGATTTGGAGTTTGGGGTGGCATGTTAGAAGGTCAGGTGTGCTGCGGTGCGTGTCTGTTCGATTTTACGGTGTTGAGATCTCGAATAGAGGAGTCCAGTAATATCGTTCAGGTGCGGCCATAGTCGCCGAGCCAGAGGGGTAGTTTACCCATGAGGTATAAGAACAAATGGGGGTTGTTGGCACCATATCCTCACCGATCCTTTTGGGGTTTAGCAATGAGATTTCTTCTGTTTCGACAGAAGATCTCTCATTGGGGGGGGGGTATTGTAACGAGGCAAAAGGGAGGGGTTTTATTTTATTAAAAATTTGTTTAAATTCATTTCATATGCGTGGCCAGTCACATGTTGAGTTTAAATCGTAGGGAACAAAGAAACGATACGATGTAGCTGTGTTGGAATGTGTCAAGGTAACAGCACAATAAAATTCTTAGAACTCTGAGACTGTGTGACACACACACCCAAACACGCAACCACAACCAGGCGCACAAACAACGCCAAGTTGGTAAAACAATATGGTCCAGAGACGAAGTTTTGTGAAACATACGGTCCGAGCTGGAGGAAATATGGCTAAGTCACGCCTACTCCAGTGACGTAAACCAGTGGCAATGTAATTTCGTCAACGTCCAGCACACGGGAGTTTGCACTTATTAAATGTGCCACAGCTATGACTTTAACGCACAAGGCATTGCTTTCCGTCTTGTCCAAAAAGACCTGGATAGTGGGGTACTACACAGACGCTACCCCAGTCTCTCACTGACGCTATCCTGGCCAGGTAGCCCGCCAAACGTGGAGTCTCGATAAATTTTTTAAATATTAATTAACAAAGTTGTCAGTAGCAGAACGATGTCTTAACATAGATCGGGAGTGCAGTTGTGAGTGAAGAAGAAGGAAGCATGAAATAATAAACTGTTTGGAACCCGCAAGGAGGACTTGGGGTGAGATGCGCCACGCGGTCGGGGCAGAGGTCACCAGAATACGTAACCGTATAAAATCTAAATCAATTACTAATGAGATCTCTAGAATGAATTAATGGGGGTAAATCGTATGAGAGGGAGAGAGTGAGCAATCTGGGTCGTCTTAACAGTTTAATTAATTAGTTTGTCAGTTTTTAAGTTACAGTTGCAACTAGTTATTAGCGTATTGCTCATGTAAAAAATAATCCAAGTTTTTGTAATTTTTTAAGAAAAATAATCGAGATGCAGAGTAGTAGTTTTGAGTCAAAAATGAATATCAAGTAAAGTAAAAGAAAGTAAACAGAAAAAATGTCATGCTAAACAAATAAAATACCATTTTATTTGTGTTTGCAAAATATGTGTTTGTCATTGCATTACCTGTTGTATTTCTCTGCCTAAGTACATCAGACGACACCCTGGTATTTTGCGATGAAGGTAAGTGGGACAAATTTAAATTTTTTAATTTTAAAAAACAAGTAAAGTTTCAGTTGCTGCCTTTAATAGGCACAGATTTATAGACTTTAATATTTATTTTAAACTCGTACAGCTTCAAACATTATAATTCATAATGAGCTCATTAATTAAATAGGAAGTTCTTAAAAATAAATGTAATTTGAGTGAGTGTGGTATGGGTTATAAAAAGTACTGGCTCACCTAGAAAGATTTACTATTTCTTTTATGAATTTGCTAACTGCTATAATTTTTTATTGTTCGACTAAGCTTTTCGTCATTACTGACATCTTCAGGTCTTAAACAACGATCGTTGTTTAAGACCTGAAGATGTCAGTAATGATGAAAAGCTTAGTCGAACAATAAAAAATTATAGCAGTTAGCAAATTCATAAAAGAAATAGTAAGGATGGCTGCTAATTTAAACAATACGAAGAATAGAAAGATTTAGTAGTAGTCTATACAAAATTATTGGAATAGAATTAGTAAAAAATTATAAATCTAAAGAAAACATAATAGTCAATGATAGAGTAAATGGTAAAAATTAAAAGGTTCATTCTTCTATAAACATGTGTTAGTTTAGTTATTTTGCCATAACCATTTCCTAGTATTCCATGCTGACAACCTCGTTTAACGTTCTAGGGGTTTTCTGAGTTTTAAGGGTAGTCAGATAGCGGGATTTTTATAAGGGCAAGAGTGTAGAAGGTTTCGATGTATAACCTTATAACATCATGGCGACCTGGGCAGTTTCTTTTAAGGTAAGTTTAACGGAGACAATGACGGTAAGTAAAATTCTGGCAGCGGTGAGTATTATATGATGAGTGTAGTATTTTTTAAAATGGTAAAAGAGAAGTATCTTTACAGAATATTACTGAAGCAAAAAATGTAAGAAAGGGAGAAGGAAGATTTTGTATGTAATGATGGGGTTAAAGGGAATGTATAAAGTTTCTTTTTATTTTGATTGAAAAAAGATAAATTTAATTGGATTTTATAACTTAATAAAGTAAGATTGATTTGAACATTAGAAAATGAATTATTAATTATTCCAAGCAACCATCTTGTTTTCAACTCATCCAATTCGAATCCTGGATACGGTGAGTAGAGAATTTAAGTTGGTTATATAACAACATGGCGGCACTAGCCGTAAGTGTACAAAACATAAACAAAGCCAATTCATAAGTTTATAAATAAAGTGAATTAGATTGTTAGTTAACAACATAATTCATTTGCAAAGTATTTTGTATATACAAAAAAACCAGCTGTTTTCAATATGAAATAAATCCACTTAAATTAGTATTAAACTTACGTTTATGGGTAAATGCATGTCTTTTGTAGTATTCAGTTGACAATTAATTAGTGCCCGGATTTTTGCAAAGTTTGTACTCTGCACCATTGAAACCTGAATGTCACAACAAAGTGACTATCAAGTCTGATGGTGGAAATGCATTTGTGACAATTCTATAATTCAGTGGTTCCCAAAGTGGGGTCTGCGACAATGTTTCAGTGGGTCCGCAGACACTTTTAAGAAAAATTAGAATATACTGTAATTTCTCTGATTTTTTATGCTCTAAAATCTAAATTTTAGAATCTTAAAACAATTATTAGAAAATTCCAGTAGTTTTTTTTAGGTTCAAACTAATTGAATTGCAAAAGTAATTTCAAACTAATGGCTTATAATGTCTTTAAATCATGCCGTGTAGCAGATCTGTTTGGCAGCCGAACTGACTACACCTCTCTCTTACACTACAAAAAGAATATTCATTGGCAGAACTTTCAACTGACAGTTCATTAAAATTACAGTTTTCGCAATTACAGATAAATGACTTCTGGTTATATGTAGTGACTTACTATCCTCGCAAAAAAAACTTTGAAGTGTTTAACTATGTTTCCCTCTACTTATTTGTGTGAAACCGCATTCCCCCTGCTCACTTACTTGAAGTCAAAGTTGAGAAATAAACTTGATGTCGAGAGTGACTTAATATTGAAATTATGAGACATTAAACCCAATATTGCAGAGCTAATTTTTCAAAAGCAGTTTCATTGTTCACATTAAACTATGTTTGATATCATTAATATTATAATTTTTCAAGTTAAGAGAATTTTGATTTTAATATATTTTAATTGAAATATTAGAGTTTCTGTCATATTTACAGTATGTTTAATTTCAGAACTCAGATGGGGTCCGTGAATTTTAAAATTATATGGGGGGGGGGTCCGTGGACTGAAAAGTTTGAGAACAATTGCTATAATTCCTAAACCCAAATTTTTTTTACAGTGCACAAGCATTTAAATTACAAAGAGTATGTGTTATTCAAACATGTTTTCAAAACTAATATGTGTGTGATCAGTACTCAAACTTGCAGCATTTCTTTTCATGACAACTTCAACTTGAGTCACTGTACAGCTTGCCATAAAACAAACAAAAATGTGAGTGGAATATTATACGAGAGTAACAGCACGTTCATAGTTATTACAATTAATGTAGGTCAATATTGGCTTATAGAGGTATTTCACCCTGCCTATTATAGGAACTACTGGTTTGATCCATCCCCTGTGGCTGTTGTTATTTAAACATTACTTACTGTACTGTATATGACAAATAGTAAATATTGATGACACATATAGGTGAAACTAATTATTCAACTGAACTCAACTAAAAGTCAGTTTGATCAGTAAATTTCAAGAAACCTATTTGTTCAGAGAACAGGGTTTGTTTTTTTTAAGTTTAGAATGGGCAAAACGTTTTCACAAATAATTTGAAAAATTACATTGGAATGAAAGAATAATTCTAATAGTTACTTTAGATAATAAAATTACTTTAAATTAGGATTTTTACTTATTCCTGTCACAAAAACGTATTAAGTTAAAAACTACCCAGTTAATTTAAAATTAATGAACAATTTAGGCCATAAATTGTACAAATCAAAGTATAAATGAATAAAGTATACTGTTTACGTTCTTAGCTTAATCCTGATGTAAACAAACAGGTGTGACACATCTGAATCGCTATTTGCTGCTTGAATTAGAGGCGTCACTCTGACAGAAGGAGTACAGCCAGGGTGCAAATAAAATTGATACTGTATAAACACGTGTGAATTGTAATAATTTGTCCTGACCAAAGTAAAATTTGTGTAACAGTATCAGACCAACAGTGAAATATTTTATAACACTACTTAATGGTTTTTTTTTTATTAACCGTTTAAATATTGCAACAAACAAAAAACTAGTTTATTTAAAATGAAAATAGAAGCTGTGATGAATACCACTGTATTGAATATTATCAGTTGCTGTCAGAGAGTAATTATTCAATACCTTCCATATCTGTGTCTAAACTTGCATCATCATTTGAGTCAGCGTTATTATTGATAAGATTGTCCATTGTCCACAATGACGTCGGTAATGTGGGCCAGCTGTCATAGCTTATCATCTTCCTTGATTATGTGCTGCATACAGTGACTCCACTTGTTGTTTCATACAATGTCTACCGTTGTTTCATTTACCACCTTCTCAATAAATTCTTTTATATCCAGCAGCTAATGTTGTGTTGTGACAGGCAACATATCCTTTCTACTGGCTCCATATTAATTCAATACGATTCAGAATACAGTGATAAGGAGGAAGTCTTAAAACGACATGCCCCGATTTAAGTGGCACTATAACTCTCACATGACTATACAGACATTCTGCACATGCATGTAATACATTTCTGTGTGAACAGTGTCAATGCCCCTGACCAATAGCGTTTCAGATTTGCCACTGTGATGGTACAATCATGGTACATTTCATAATTACCTAAAATATGGTAAAGAGATCATAAATATTGTATTTTCCTATTTTTTGACATACCCAACCCAACCTCAAACACCCGATATAGAATTTACAGTGAGTGGACTATATTACAGTATTTGCCAGGATTTGAACTAATTCATGACAAAAAACGGTGTCACATCACAAAAACAGTGTGCAGTTATTGAGATAAGCAGAGCCAAGCCTTCGTTACGTCAGAGGCGGAGAATGTGTTGACAGCAACCAAACTGCGATGTCAACACGTTAGACAAAGAAAATGTGACGTCAATACACCCCACTTCCGCAGATTTCAACCAGAAATTGCCGTCATTCTGTTGCAACAACTGATCAGCACCGGCCGGTTGCACATTCACTTACGAGTGAATTTTAACTTTTTAGACCACTGTAGGTGGTTAATAAACAGTATAATATCTACAATCAAGATGTATTAAGGAGAGTTATAGTTCGGTTTGGTGTAGACGTCCTCGACCGATTAAATCGTTCGTACAAGATCGACGTATAGAATCGGTCCCACGACGGTGGGTTACGTGGGTTGACATAAAGTCCCGTCAAGCGCCGTAAAAATACACCGATTGTGCCGATATACGAACGAGACTAGCAGTGCGAGGAAGCCAACACGAAATGGGTGAGATCTTTCCTTAATTCCTGATTTCATAATTTCCCAATATCAGTTTATTGTAGAAATTCATTTTTATTTTAAAAATTTCAATCTAAATTTAAGGAGCTCCAAAATTTAAATAAGTTTGTACCATGATAATGAAAGGGTGAGTGGTTGTGTGCGTGCGTAATTATTCTAAGTGCTGGGTTGAGCACCACTATATAAATATAAATATATATATGTTATTATTGTATAATCATTTAATCATATAATCATTAAACTTAATCAAATTTATTATTACACATTATGTTTTTGGAAGGGTTACAGTTGGTTTTTTAAAAAATGTTATGTAACAAAGTAAAGAATAAAAAGGGGTATTTCATTGGTAACAATTAGAACAGCTGTTTTGTTATTTCAAGCAATTTCCGTTTCCTAATAACTTCGCGTAACGAAATTCTGGCCCATGACATAGGTAATAAATAAAGATGGCGTCTTAGTTTATGTATACATAACCACAATTGTGAGATATATCGTATCTATAAATTCAAAAATAACGTAACTATACAGATGTCGCCCGTAAGAACAGGGACCCTATGTAATATTATGTATTTATATTATTACATGGGATACGCCTAGAAAGAACATGGAAAAAAATTGCTTGAGGTAACAGACAAAATTTTATAACTAGTAAACATAACCCCACAATTAGGTTAGACAATTGTATGCATGCGTGCATTACACAATTGCCAAAATGAGTACAAGTGACGATAGTGACATAAAAACCAGTACCACTGACATAACTTTAACTGGTGAAATGGATATGCAAATAAATCCCATTAGTCAGAATGACGAAGTAAATACGCCTGTGTCTGTCGAAATAAAACAAACTGACACATCCATTTCAACTAATTTAGACAGTAAATCAGATGAAAGTAATGCAATGATACAATTGTTATTAAAACTAGATAAAAAACTAGACGAACAGAAAATTGATTCTGATATTAAATTCAATGAATTAAAGAATGAAATAAAAGGTCAAAACTTTCACTTAGAAGAACGAATTAATACAGTAGAAACACGTTGTGATAACATACAGAAAAATACACTAGCCATTGTTGATGACAAGTTCAGTAGTACCATAAATGATTTAGACACGAAAATCGATCTAGTTTATGACACAGTAAATAACACGATTAAAAGTCAAGTACAGTCAACAAGTACAGAAATACAACAGAAATGTTTACATTTTGTAGAAAGTCAAGTAGAAGTTAAAACCAATGTGTTGCAAAATCATTTAGAAAACATTGAAATAAACGTGATAGATATCACTAAAAATTTAGAAGCTATAGATAGTACTATGACTGAACATGAGAAAAATACCAAGAGTAGATTTAATTTGTTACAAAATAAGATTAAAGAAATTGATGACTTAACTGTACAAAATAGTATGGATGTGCATGATAAATATGATATGATTGCAAATAATTTGACCAGTGTAAAAAACGAATTACGGAGAGAAATAAATAAAAATGTTTCAAGCATAACTGATAGAGTAGTAGTAACTAGAGATTTCTATAATGAAATAGAACTAGAGAATTTTAGCCATGAAAACAGAGTAATACATCCCATGCGATTCCTTAATCAGACTAGGGATTATAATCATTTTAGTAGTAGTAGCTGGGAAGTGAAATTAAATAAAATTATTAAATGTTTCAAGGGTAACTCAGTCATATGGGCTGAAGCTCATAGGTTAGAATGGGATTGCTATAATACTTTTGAAAAAGCTTTTAAGGGTAAATATTGGACAGAAGAAGAGCAGGAGACTTTAAGAAGCCGTATTATGGGAACGGGTAATTTCATGGGACGTAACGTTAGTAATAATAACATTACTATTTATGTAACAAAATTGTACAACGAAGCTAAATATTTAGAGCCTCCTATACCATTTAAGTCATTTGTTAGGTATGTTAGTAAGCACTTACCTAGAGAAGTGCAGGTCACTCTGATGACTAAAGAAATAGAAAATCTTGATGAACTGGAAAGGGTATTAGATATACTACAAAGTATAAATGATCGTGAAATGGGTAGACGCCCTATACAACCAAATACGTATAACCATAACAATAATAACAATGAGTTTAATCGGCCAAGGCCTTATTTTAATCATACTGGCAATAAATATAATGTTAGAAATGATTTACAGACACCAGGCGGTTGGAGTTGTTCTAGTTGCAGGAAGGAGAATCGGGGTCACATGCAGCATTGTTATTTCTGTAAAGCACCAAGAAATAACCAAGTAAAGCAATTCATACCTGCGAACAGAGGAGCCCCGAGCAACAGAGGAGCACCGTACCACCATCAGGGACCAACACGCAGACACCCTGTGCCATCAACAAGTCATAATAGGACACAGCCGGAAAACTGAAGTCAACAGTGGTAAGTAGGACCCGACCACTGTTCAGGGAAACTCATGAGGTCCGACCCATCGAGAACTTACAATCAAACGTAATAAAAGCAGACATCGTTGCCGATTTATTGGAGGAGGAGTGTAATACGACATTGGAGGTGAGAGCTGGACTCACGGAAATACAGGTAACAATAGATAATAGAAACTTTAAAACACTTGTCGATACAGGGAGCGAAATTTCAGTAATAGCCGAGAACATTTTAAGTGAATTGAAAGAATTCAATAAGAATATTCCAGTTTTACCTGTAGCAGGGGGGTTACAGTAATAGGAGTCACGGGGGTACGTAGTAAAAGGGTGACAAAACAGATACATTTAAGCTTCTCAATTGGAGATATGAATTTTGATAATACATTTTTGGTAGTCAAGGGGTTAAGTTTGGATATCATTTTGGGAAATGATTTTTTACAAAGAAATAAAGCTGTAATAAATTTTAAAGAAAAAATTTTGGAGTTAGATGGGGGTGATCGGTCTGTGAAAATTAATTTTGAAAACGTGATAAATAAAGTTAGAACCACTGGTGTGAAATTGTTACAGAAACAAGTAGTTGAGAATCACTTAGATACTAAAGTAAATTTTTGTATAGAGGGCGAGTATTTAGAAGATGTTGATAATGAAATCAGTAATATTAATAATGAAGTATGGGAGATAAGGGCGGATGAATTCTGTAGTGGGGGTGAGGTGATAAGGAGTGGCCAACGTATAGCGTTATGGCAGGTAATAGAGCAGTTTAAGGGAGTGTTTGCCGATATTCCAGGAAGGGCAAAAAATTATGAATGTATGTTACAGATAAAGGAACACACACCATTCATGCAGCGGAGTTATCCAGTGCCTTACTCTAAGAGACGAGCGGTGCAAGAGGAGTTGGATAAGATGTTAGATAATGGTATCATAGAGAGGTCAGTGTCTCACTACTCAAATCCGTTAGTGGTGGTAATCAAGAAGGAAGGAGGAGTAAGATTATGCCTAGACGCAAGGAAAATTAACCAAATTATTATACCAGACCGAGAATCACCAGAATCTATAAATGAGATCTTTCAAAAGTTTAGTGGCGTACGGTTTATGACATCATTAGATCTGACTGCTGGATATTGGCAGGTACCATTAGCAGAGGTAAGTAGGCAATACACAGCATTTTTGTTTAACGGAAAAAATTATCAGTTTAAGCGACTACCATTTGGGCTAAATACCAGCGTAGCTAGTTTCATTAAATGTTTGGATAGAATTTTGAGACCAAAAGATTTAGATTTTCTCACAGTTTATGTAGATGATATTTTAATAGCTTCACGTACATTTGAAGACCATTTAGAACATTTAAAATATGTTTTAGGAAAATTAGAAGCGGGAGGATTAACCGTAAATTGGGATAAGTCCAAATTTCTACAAACGAAAATTAATTTTTTAGGATTCATTATTACATCGGAAGGAATTTCCGCAAACCCGGATAAGGTCGAATCTATTATGCGTTTCCCTGAACCGCGAAACATCAAACAACTTCAGAGTTTTCTTGGGCTGTGCAACTTTTATAGGAAATTTCAAAGGAACTACGCCTACCTAACCGCAAAGTTAAGTTACAGAAGAACCGACAATGGAAATGGGGAGAAGTGGAGCGTGGAGCCTTTGAAGAAATAAAACGCAGATTTAGTGACATGATTATGATGAACCATCCGGATTTTGATAAGATGTTTTATTTACAGACGGACGCCAGCAATGTCGCTGTAGGAGCAGAGCTGTATCAGGAAGATGAGGAGAAAGAACATAAGACAATTGCGTTCGCTAGTCGATCTTTACTGCCGGCTGAAAAGAATTATACGACCACCGAGAAGGAATTACTCAGTATTGTGTTTGCAGTTGGTAAATTCAGAACGTACATCTTAGGAAACAAAACGATCATTAGAACTGATCATAAAGCATTGTCATTCCTCAACACTTGTAAACTTGCTCATAGTCGATTAACCAGGTGGGTACTTGTTTTACAGGAGTACAACTTCGAGTGGGAGTACATTAAAGGAACAGAAAATAAGGTACCCGATACTTTATCCAGAGTAGATTGTGAAAATAACAAAACAGGTAGGGACTTAAAAGAAATTGAAATTTTTCAGATTAACAGAGAAGACAGAATCTTTGGAGAGGAGCTGAAGGATATTAACACCATGCAGAGAGCAGATGGTAAGTCTGGAAAAATAATACACAGTTTAGAAACGGAATTGGCTGAGTCTGAGTACAATCAATATTTTAAAATCTACAAAGGGTTATTGTTTAAGAAGGTAATAGGGGGTGAGCGTGACTGGAAATTAGTGATACCAGCAGTATTGGAAGAGAAAATTATTTGGGATTGTCATATACGATATGGTCATTTTGGGGCTAAAAAGTGTGTCAATGTTTTAAAAGAATCATGTATTTTCAGAAATATGGAGAGGCGAGTGAGGCGGTTGCTGAGGAGTTGTGATTTGTGTCAAAAGTCGAAGGTGGTTAACTACAGAGTAGAAGGTGAGTTAAATTATATTAAGGTAGATCGACCTTTTGATTTAGTTGCTGTGGATTTGTTTGGACCATTGCCGAAGGGTAGAGGTGGAGTAGTTTATATATTTGTATTGCTTGACACTTTCTCAAAATATGTAAAATTGTATAGTGTAAAAAGAGCTACCAGTAAGGTATTGAGTGAAAAAATAACTAAAGACTATATGATTAACGTGGGTAAGCCAAAAGTGATTTTATCAGACCATGGGCCGCAGTTCATCAGCGGAAGATGGCGTCAGACCTTAGGATGGGAAGGCATCATCACGAAGCATACGGCTGTGTATCATCCCCAGTCCAACCAGGCTGAGCGTGTAATGAGAGAAATAGGCAGGATCTTCAGAGCCTATTGTCATGCTAAACACAGCGAGTGGCCGTTGTATGTACGAAAGGTGGAAACCTGGCTGAACAGTACCACCCACGAGTCTACTGGCTATACACCTTATGAATTAGTTAGGGGAACACGCCCCCCAAGAATCTTAGAACAATTATTCGACTATCCACCTGAAGGTAGAACAACTGATATAAACATTAAAATCCGGTTGGCGAATGAAAATTTAATTAGTAAGGGTGAACAGAGAAAACGTAGACACGACGCAAGAGGTAAGTGGATTAAGTATAATGTAGGACAAATGGTATTAGTTAAAAGACATGACTTATCGAGTGCACAAGACAAAGAAATTAAGAAATTCTTTCTCTTATTCGAGGGGCCATATGAGGTCATAGAAGTTAAGATGCAAAATTCTTATGTATTACAGAACAACGTAACTGGAGAGATAGTAGGAACACACAATGCTACAAATTTAAAGTTGTACTGGTCGACTTAGTTATTTTTATGTTGATGTTTTTATATTTTGAGTGTATGAGTATTAACTTAGCTATTGGTTTACAGAAGGGACTCTCCCCCATTTTCGGGCGATCACAGACTCACCACCTCTGATCATGGATTTTGGGAGGTGGACCATGGTTGGCGGAACTGACGTAAGGAAGTAAAGCAACGATGGTCTTCCTCCACACAAAATTGGTAGAAATTTGAAAATTTAATCTTATTATTGAACGGGGAGGGGGACCCCTAATTCTTGGGATATTAAAAAAAAAAAAAAAAAAAAAAAAAAAAAAAATCTTTTGGCATTAATCCCATGAAATTTTGTTTTATCATAGAATAAAATTTGAAAATTGTGTAACTTAAGAGGTTAACTCAGTAAGGAGTTATATTTTTTTTATGTAACTAAGCATATCAGAAGATCCATTGTTTTCCTGGAGTGTTAGAAAAGTGATGTTTTGGACTTGGAAAGTGTCTACAAATTTATTAATGTAACTAAAGAATTAACATTTTTAAATGATATTTCAATTTTGATATATCTTAATTATTTATTAAGATATGATTGAATATGATTGAGTAGTTAAAATGTATTAACTGTATTATTAATATATCAGTGTTAATTATTAATGTATTATGTATTTATTTGAAAACTTTTTAACATGATTTTAATAATGTGTAGAAAAAAAAAAAAAAATTTTAAATGGCGCTGTTAATAATATTTATCAGCCAGATGATTAACTGTTAATAATAATAATAATAATAATTTTTTTTATCATGCACTAAGAGTATTCAATATATAAATATATAGAGTTATTAATTCTTTTATAATTTGTTTTTCTCCAGATTTGGGAGATTATAATGTGTAATTTTCTTATTATATTTTCAATTATATCTTATTCAATTTTGGTATAATATTCTTTTTAATTCTTGAAGATTATAATATATAATCTTATAATTTTATTAAGCATATTAAAATATATTAAGCCAACCCAGTGCTTATTGGCACAAACCAGCACTTAGCTAAGGGGAACCAGATCAGTTGAGGATGGAGTGATTCAATAAGCCACTATATTAATATTTTTTATAAATTGTTTCAGTGTTTGGGGTGTGACAGCGGTCCTGAGCTGGCCAACGCGTCAGAGCAGGGGCGTTAAGAGCCTAAGTGGCCTTATGGTGTTGGGATCTCGCAGGAGAAGTCCAGTAAGGTCATGAAGGTACGGTCCTCATCACCAGACCAAGGGTGAGTTATTGTTATTTTTTATATAAAATTGTAAGGGGGTTGTGGCGACTTGTCCTGGCTGATCCCTTTAGGAAGTATGAAAGGGTCAATGAAAGTTTGTGTGCTTCGTCACACCATCTTTCATTGAGGGGGTTTTGTGATGGTACAATCATGGTACATTTCATAATTACCTAAAATATGGTAAAGAGATCATAAATATTGTATTTTCCTATTTTTTGACATACCCAACCCAACCTCAAACACCCGATATAGAATTTACAGTGAGTGGACTATATTACAGTATTTGCCAGGATTTGAACTAATTCATGACAAAAAACGGTGTCACATCACAAAAACAGTGTGCAGTTATTGAGATAAGCAGAGCCAAGCCTTCGTTACGTCAGAGGCGGAGAATGTGTTGACAGCAACCAAACTGCGATGTCAACACGTTAGACAAAGAAAATGTGACGTCAATACACCCCACTTCCGCAGATTTCAACCAGAAATTGCCGTCATTCTGTTGCAACAACTGATCAGCACCGGCCGGTTGCACATTCACTTACGAGTGAATTTTAACTTTTTAGACCACTGTAGGTGGTTAATAAACAGTATAATATCTACAATCAAGATGTATTAAGGAGAGTTATAGTTCGGTTTGGTGTAGACGTCCTCGACCGATTAAATCGTTCGTACAAGATCGACGTATAGAATCGGTCCCACGACGGTGGGTTACGTGGGTTGACATAAAGTCCCGTCAAGCGCCGTAAAAATACACCGATTGTGCCGATATACGAACGAGACTAGCAGTGCGAGGAAGCCAACACGAAATGGGTGAGATCTTTCCTTAATTCCTGATTTCATAATTTCCCAATATCAGTTTATTGTAGAAATTCATTTTTATTTTAAAAATTTCAATCTAAATTTAAGGAGCTCCAAAATTTAAATAAGTTTGTACCATGATAATGAAAGGGTGAGTGGTTGTGTGCGTGCGTAATTATTCTAAGTGCTGGGTTGAGCACCACTATATAAATATAAATATATATATGTTATTATTGTATAATCATTTAATCATATAATCATTAAACTTAATCAAATTTATTATTACACATTATGTTTTTGGAAGGGTTACAGTTGGTTTTTTAAAAAATGTTATGTAACAAAGTAAAGAATAAAAAGGGGTATTTCATTGGTAACAATTAGAACAGCTGTTTTGTTATTTCAAGCAATTTCCGTTTCCTAATAACTTCGCGTAACGAAATTCTGGCCCATGACATAGGTAATAAATAAAGATGGCGTCTTAGTTTATGTATACATAACCACAATTGTGAGATATAATATATCGTATCTATAAATTCAAAAATAACGTAACTATACACCACGTGGGTTTGTTTATACCAGGAATGAACTAAGAACGGAAAGAGATCCATAAGAAAGAACAAGTTATCTATAGGCTACGACAGAAAAACCTCCTGAATTTTAAAGGCTAACAAAAAAAAGCAATTCTATTCAAAATTTTATTACACAATATGAAAAGTTACAGAAAACAGTTTTTTTTTCACTCAAGTTTGATGATGATATCATCCAAACTGTGGCTTTCTTCTATTATACATATTCTCAGTCGATTTCTGAAGTTTTACATCACTCACTGGGTGAGTTGTGGTATTATTACTGCAGTTTCTTGATGTATAGCAGCCGTCAGTTCAACAAAGCTTCCATTGAATTTCTGGCTGCGTGGGTGGTGGCACTGGCTTGTCGAAACTACACTTTTTTATTACCAAGTGAGGTGGTTTTGGTAAAAAAAAGTGTCATAGCATTTGTACATGCTGAGGGAAATTGACTGTAACTGTTTGGCTTTCATACTTGAAAAAGTAAGGGGCCATAAACACCACAATTTCCACTAGCACACCGAACAGGAACACTTAGATTGTGTAGAGGCCTTTCACAAGGATTATGTTCAGTCTAATAATGGAAATTCTGCTTGTTCATGAACACGAGTTTCGTCCCTTGAGAGCACCATTAACATTTTCATGGATAGCCTCATAACACTGCACTTGATTCTCCTCGTTACGATCTTGAAGTTGGTGAACAACCATCATTTTGTCAGAATAGAATTTTAAATCAGCATGTAAAATTCTGACAGTTCTACCCTATGTCCCCAAAGTAAAAGCATGTGCTTGGGCTGAAAGTTCAGGATACTACACAATGGATTGTCTGACAGCTATGACACTTTCTAATGTCTAAACATTCCATGGTCTTCCGTTTTAACACTGATCCAGTGGATCAAAAATTTTCTACCCATCGCAGTATGGGTTTCTGTCTACAACAGCGATATAGCAATTTAGCTTGAAATGTACTCAAAAAAATTTCTGCATGGAAATTACATATTCATTATTTCAGACAAAAGATTCAATAACATGTCATGATGGCAACTGAAATGGCAAGGCACACGCTACAGGAAATGAACACCATGGACCCACCAAATACACAGGTGCTGGTGCAATGACTGGGCAAAATATAGGTTTTTTTTTTGCTGCACACTGTACACATAGGCAAGTCCTAAGAGATTTTTGGTCTCTCTCTCTCTCTCTCTCTCTCTCTCTCTCTCTCTTATATAAAAGAAAACCTACAAGAATGAGTAATTAAGGCAATTAAAGACATACATTATTCATCCTTTCATTTTTATTTATTTAATATATCTCAACGAGATACTTTTTAATTAGATACTTTTTGCAATCTGACAAACAGTAATCTAAAACCAAAACTTCTTTCCAAAAATTTAGAAAAACAGGCAGCTAGGGTAACAAGTTTTGTTACATTTGTACGTAACTGTTATGCCGTGGAAACAATCAGGCAAACAAACAGATACAGAAAAAAATTATATTCTTAGTCTTATACTGTTATACACCAAAACCGATTTACAAAATTGCATCAAGACTTTCAATAGTTGTAATGTGAATTTGGAAAAACCTGGTTTCTATTTTTGTATGAGTCAAATGCTGCATCTTCTTCACTTTATTAGACTGTCTTTAATACGAACATTGTGTTTTCTGCAGCTGTATAAATAATTAGAAAGAAAACTGGAAAATTAGAACAGCTGCCTCCCAACTTAATTTACTGCTTTTCATGTGTTCAGTTGGTACCTTCAAATCTGATTATGACTTTGTAAGAATAGATTGTGAAAGATTAGCATTGAGAGAGTAAAAACATTTGTCTGCAACCTTACCAGAAATGAGCTCAGAACCTACTCAGAAGTAATTTTAAATTTGGTATCATGAGGTTACAAAACTAATTGTTCTAAAGATGTCGATGTTTGAAGACCATACTAAAACACACAATTATGGCCATGGTAAGTCCAAAAGCCAAAAAAAAAAAAGGACCAAAAATTAAGTTGAACAGTATCACCAACAATGAAGAAATAATTCGTGATGCCAAATAACATTCAATGATCAAAATGAGATACGTGATTCTCTTGTTGAACAACTCATTTCAAGAATTACACTTCATGACCAATATTTTATGGTAATTTTTTACATATCGTTTCTAATTTTACATAAAACAATACATTTACTTAACTCAAAAATATACGGAATATTGAATATTATTATATAGGAATTACATTTACGGAAATTTGAACAAATTATGGTATTTGTATCTTTCAACAATATTACAACTTACAACAAACGTTCACAACTTGTAAGACAAGTTTTATTTACAAATAAATTACCAAGAACATACAGCAAATTTTTATTCAAAAGCATAGATCATGCTGATTAAAAAAAAAATGAAAGTCAAATTTCTGCTAACGGCGTGAAAATCCATTTCTAGTGCACAAGCTTTGAAACAAAATAACTCAGTCAATTTTTGTTATAAAGAAGTTGAAAACAATACAAAAGATAAATTTATTATCCTAACACAACCATTAAAGTGACAGACTTAAAGTTATTTGCAAACAACCTGTTTTGCCCTTTCAAAAACCTGGCCCCAAGCTCTGAGCAGTTTCTTTATTTAGAAGTATTACATATTCTCTATACACCTGTTAATTTGATTCAATTTGACCAAATAATTTTTTCTTTCTAATAATATTTATATTTCTTGTATTTTACATATAATTTTTGTTTCTTGGCCAAAATTACCAATGAAGGTCAGGAATACAGTACTAACCATATGACCATATGACTAAAAAATTCCATTCATAGAGGCCAAATAATAAGAACTTTGACTTCTTAGCCAGAAAAATGAACAAACAAAAAGAAGGTAAATACAAAATTTTCAAAATACTTATACACGCGCATGTCAGACAGAAAACATGGAGTTAATATATAGAACACATTTTTTACTTTTAAAAGACTTATAAACATTGTATATCTGACGTTTACTGCACGATATCGGGAGAAAAATAAAATACCTATACTCAATACAGATAATTTTTGGACACCTACTGTTTGCTAACATACATTTAACTGCATACACTGTTGACTCACAGACTTAGTAATGATGTAACTTGGATTCTACCTAGTTGTGCACATAAAACACATTACCTGTCTCTTCACAAAGTCTACTCTTACTGCAGTCACAACTTACCTCCTCTTGTGTATACTGTTCTCCCGTTTCGTCTATATTTTCTTCCTTTACAACAATAGTACTTACATTTTGTAATGCACACTGTAAACCAAAAACAAAATTATTTAATACCTAACACAAAAATTATTTCTCTCTTTACTAATAATCACAATTTTCAGAAAAATATTTTCTTTCTCTGAAGGAGTTAAATAATAAATAAGCAATGGGATGTGATACATTGGAGTAAGTGATAATAAAATATTTCCAGTTGTATCATACATATATGTTCATAACTTTGCAGATTACTACACTTGTTCAATATTGTTATGTAATACAAAACGTTGTACAAGTATCTCGGCTATCCCAGCACAGCTCAGCTGCAATGTGTGTGTGCGTAAATACTGCTGCTAGTTTGAGATGAAAGACAATTACGTGACACTTATCATGTGTCAACAATCGAGGCAGTTCCAGATATCACCGGTCCGCACACACTGTGTTCAAGGCCAGACACGACACTGTTTCTAGTAGATTTGAGAGAACCCGTAAGAGGCAATTGTTTAACACGTCATCCAAAAGTGACATTGTATTCTGGCATCTCAGTACGGTATAAATATAAGCATCCAACAACGGTTTGTTACTACAGGCAATTACTCAGTGCGTTTCAAGTGGCTATTAGTGAAAAGTGATTATTGTGCGGGACTCTATTAGTTGACATTATTATTGTATGTGGACAAATTTTTATTTGAATTATTGTATGAGTATAATCTTGTTGAATAAATTGTTGATTACAAACTTTAATTGTGATAAATTAAACCTGGTTTCTAGTGACTTCATTGGTGTCTTGTGTATTTTGTTTTTCCACTGTACCATATGACAATGAGTTAGACTGTTGTAACAGTTGTGTCAGAAGTAGGATAGAACCATTAACAGTGGAAACAGCGACACTTTCTACAAGACTAGTGTATTTTGTAATTAATCATAAAGAAATGGATGCCAGTTATATGATGGAAGCTATCCAAGTGCTTCTACTACAAACAGAAAAACAACAAAAAGCACTAATCCTGGAATCAGAAGGAAGACAAGCAGAGGAATGTAAGAATGAAACAGGTGACATCAAAGCGTTGATACAGGAACAAAAGCAGATGCAAGAACATACTACCGCGGAGTTTGGTCTACTATGAGGTGAGCTTAATAAACAAGTCACTAGAATATCAGAGGTACAAGAATCAATGACATTAAACATAGCTGATGTTTAAAATCTGTCTCGACTGTTAAAGAATCAACTACAAAAATATCTGTTGTAGACGAACCCATGTGAAATACAATGTCTGAAGTAGAAGAGACTGTAACAACTATAAAAAACTCAATTGCAAATATAAAAGACCAGAAGAGTGAAGTTAAGCAGTTCATGAAGATACACACGAAAACTTCTGAACAGACTGTACAATTGATAAAGACAGAAAAGACAATAGAGAAAGTCACCTTGCCTGTGGTTGGGGTAGTTCATGTCAAGGCTCAAACCTTTCATGGATGCACGTACTGGTCGACATGTCTACGCCAATTTGAAGCCACCCCATGCATAAATAATTGGACAGAGAAAGACAAGACAGTTTCACTCGTTCTTACTTTGAAAGGACCTGCCACAGAGCTACTACAGAAAGTGCCATCTGACATCCAGAACACCTATGTTGAATTGATAAAAGCTCTAGAATTATGGCATGATGATAAACATTTGCGAGAAGTGTAATTGAGAGCAAGGCGACAGCATTCTGGGGAGTTTTCAAGAGTTTGAAGCAAGTATCGACAATCTAATTAGATTGGCCTATCCTGAAGTGACAGAAGATTTTCGAAGAAGGTTTGCAATGCATATATTTACTGATGGTGTCAGAGATAATGAACTACAGCAAGTGTTATGAATGGCAAGACACCAGAATGCGGACACCCTAGTACATGCTTTGCAATTTGAGGCCGCAAAGTCAGCATCTGGTTGGGCAAGTCATAAAGTATGCACTAAGAGATTGTGATGGCACAGTTGAAAAAGAAGAAGTGCAAGGAACAGAGACCCAATGAGCAGTGCCACAAAGTAAAGTAAGAAAGGATGGAAGACCACAGAGTTATCGATGTGGGAAACCTGGACATCTACAACGAGATTGTCGGGTTAGAGTTCAGCAGCAGGGAAACGAGCAGTAGTCAGTACAATGGGGCATGTGCTGACTAACTGGAGGAACAAACCCCTAGACAACATGCAATTTCTTCACTTCAGAAAAATAGCATTAGCTTGGTGGTTACCAAATTCGTTCAAGAAAGGCCAACCTCAATTACAGTTGACACAGGCACAACAGTTTCCGTTGTGCGCCCTCGCCCTGATGTGGTGAAAAATCTCAAGCCAATCTGGTGCTCTTGTAGCTTATGAACAGCTACTGGTCGGCCTGTAAATGTGCTGATACACCTACGCCTTGGTTGACTTGAGTTTGATCATCAAGTACTTGTTGCAGACATTGCGGATGAAGCAAGCCTTGGGTGGATGTTATGAATGCATATGGATTTATAAACGACTTCAAAAATAATATCATGAGAATTGGAACAGAAGAGGTAATGCTCTCCACAATGAGTATATCTGAAAAATCGATGGACATGATAAATCAAGTGGCCGTAACTGTCCTGCCAAACTCCGAAAAGATCATCATGGTTAGAACTGAGGTAGATACTAGGGGCAACCAGTGCTCTATATTCGAACCCCAGGTAGTTAGCATACCAGACATACTACTTGCCAGAAGTTTAGTAAACGAAACTGGAAATGTACCTATTAGAGTGGCAAATATTTTGGATCAAGCTATCACTTTACAAAGCAATAAGCACCTAGTTAAAATGTCTCCTGTGGCCTGGGTAGCCAGAATGACACAACGAAGATCCAGTGGTTCAGGCACTTCCAAATTACCAGAGGAACTTCAGGAATTGCTGAACAGATCTAATGATCTCTCAAGTGGTAAGGTAAAAGAACTCAAGACAGTTTTTACATAAATTTAAAGGTTCTTTTGCAATTTGGGGCCAGTCACTGGGAAGAACCTCTCTGGTACAACACTGCATCAATACTGGTAATACAACACCGATACGCCAACCTACTCGGAGACCTCCATTAACTTAAGCATGAGGAAATGTCTTGTTTGGTGCAGGACATGTTAACAGAGGGAATAATCGAGCCTTCGTCAAATGCTTGGTTTTCTCTGGTAGTGCTGGAAGCAAAGAAGGACAGTGGATTACGTTTCTGCACAGATTACTGGAGGTTGAACGACGTGACAAAGAAAGATTGCTATCCACTACCTTGTGTTGATGATACACTTGACACGCTGTCTGGAGCAAAGTGGTTTACCACATTGGACCTGAAGAGTGGATATTGGGAAGTGGGTCTTCATCAAGAAGACAAGGAAGACAGCTTTCTTGACCCTAAGTAGCCTATTCCAATTTAGAGTTATGCCATTTGGACTCTGTAATGCACCGGCAACATTTGAAAGATTGATAGATCTGCCCCTCCGAGCCCTGACATGGAAAACTTGCCTTGTTTAGTTAGACAATGTCACAGTCATTGGGAAGACTTTCAAAGAAATTATGGTTCTAGAATTCATGGTTCCCAACTGAAGCTTAGCCCAAAGAAGTGCTCTCTATTCCACAAGGAAGTACAGTATTTGGGCCATGTGGTCTCGGCAGCGGGTGTTAGTATGGATCCCAATAAAGTAGACACTGTAAGAGACTGGCCAGTTCTGAAGAGTAAACATGAAGTTTGGAGTTTCGTGGGGTTATGCTCATATTACAGACATTTTGTAAAAGGGTTTACTACTAATGCTACACCACTGCATGAGCTAACAGAAAATAAATGAAACTTCCAGTGGTCGAGAGTGTGATCAAGCATTTACGACTTTGAAAATTGCATTATGTTCACAGCAAATTCTTGCTTTCCCAGCTTCCGATGGGAAGTACATTGTAGACACAGACACAAGTAATACCGGTCTAGGAGCAGCTTTGTCTCAAGTGCAAAATGGTGAAGAATGACTAATAGCGTGTTACAGCAAGATGCTTTCTAAACCAGAGATAAATTATTGCGTTACAAGGATAGAGTTGCTGGCAATCATCCAAGCTTTGATGCATGTCCATGAATACTCTATAGGAGGGAGTTTTCACTACACACCGACCATGGCAGGCTTGCAAGGCTCTTGAGATTTAAAAATCCGGAAGGGCAGTTGGCAAGGTGGCTCGAATGTCTGCAAGAGTACAACTTCAAGGTAAAACATTGGTGGGGGCGCCTGCATGGTAATGCAGATAACTTATTCTGAAGACCACCACATCCCAGGCAAACAGCAGATGAATATTTTAACTCGAACCAATAATAGAGATGAGATAAACTTGAAGCCAGTAACTCCAAAAGAAGTAGCAAGTATAATTTATAAAAACTTAAGCTTAAATAAAGCTCCTGGCTATGACCTGATAACTGGGAAAATAATGAAAGAACTTCCAGCAAAAGCAATTACTAAGCTTACACACTTGATCAATGCAGCATTTCGCTTGCATTATGTACCAATGCAGTGGAAACTGGAAGAGGTAATAATGATTCAAAAGCCTGGTAAACCACCAAATGATAAAGCATCATATCGCTCGATATCACTGCTACCGAACATCTCTAAGATATTAGAAGTTGTTTTTAAAGTGTCTCAGACCTATTATTGAGGAGAAGAATTTGATTCCCAACCATCAATTCAGATTCCAAAATAAACATTCAACAATTCATAAAGTACACAGAATTACCAATATCTCTGAGAAGTCACTAGAATAAAAACGAATTTGCTCCACAATATTCCTGGATGTATCATAGGCCTTGATAAAGTCTGGCATCGTGGGTTGGAGTAAAAATTGGAGGGAGATTTACCAAACCATTTTAGTAAGTTACTGAAATCCTATATTTCAAGCAGATATTTCCAAGTAAACACGACCACTGTTATTCTGAATTAAAAGAAATCTCAACTGGTATTCCACAAGGCAGTGTAATGGGAACAGTTCTAGACCTGCTGTATACGAATGATATACCGACCTGTGAAGAGGCTGTAATTGCTACCTTTGCTGATGACACTGCCATTATTACAGAACGTAACAACATTGAAGAAGCAACTGAGAAACTACAATCTGCCACTGACAAAATCAATTCTTGGACAAAAAGATGGTGGAAAAAACTAAATGAAGGCAAGTCAGTACACATTAATTTCACCAATATGAAAATTAATTACCTGCCTGTGGTTACCAACTACATGAAAACAGTGCGAAGTCCTTAGGCATGACACTGGATGTCAAGTTACGCTGGAAGGAACACGTAAAAAAGAAAAGAACTGAACTTAACCAAAAATTCAGAAAAATGTACTGGCTCCTGGGGCGACAATCTGAGTTATCTGTATATAATAAACTATTGATATATAAACAAGTCCTTAAACCTGTCTGGACATATGGTGTACAAGTCTGGGGATGCACAAAGAAAAGTAACAGAAAACTTATCCAGATATTTCAAAATACAGTACTGAGGTGTATTGTTAATGCCCCATGATACATACAAAATGAGGACATCCACAGCGATCTGATAATTGATTCAGTCGAAGATGAAGTTCAGCAATTCGCCAAGAGCATGAGAAACGTCTGCACAAACACCAGAACATCGATATGCTACAACTTCTCGACAATACTGAACTTGTGCGAAGGCTAAATAGAATGAAGCCATTTGATTTCATGTAGTGTGTCAAGTGAGAGGCATCACAAGAAGAAAGTAATTAATTATTAAAGCAGTGTGCCACAGGGTACCCATCATACACCATGTAAATTCTTATGAGATATAAATTGATAGATAGGCTTAGCCCAGTCTCATTAATAAAACAAAATCCCGAAGACCGTGCTCAGAAGATTGCCGACATTGCCACAGAAAGGAAGAGCAGAACGCATATGACCATGTTCAAGCCATCACCGTAGATTTCCTGGCAGACGGCTGGACAACACACGATTTTTGACAAGAATAGATGACAGATGAAGGACATTGGACTGATCTTGACGCAAAAGAGGAAGGTCGCCGCCAGGATTGGCAAGACATCTGCCAAGGTTCCGAAGTGCTGAAGGGCTACTGGGAACAATGGGAATCTCTTACCTTAGAGAACGGATTGCTGAAAAGGGCTTGGGAAAGTGCAGATTGACAAGACGTGGTCATGCAAAAGAAAACTCAGTACAGGTAGATCCCATTATACGCACTTTCGGTATCCGCGTTTTCAGATAACGCGGTTTATTTGTGAAGTTTCAAAGCATCAAAATATTGGCTGTAATGTAAGAATATTGAGCGCTCCTTTATCCAGAACTGCTGCAAACCCATATGCAGGTTGTACAGTGTGCGTACAGTTCCGTTGTGAGTGCGCAACTATCACGCGCATCTTCCTGTACTGTGACCTTGTCACTGTGTTTCCGATTGTAGGAGGACGCCAGTATTGCTTGTAAGCTTGTTGCAGTAAGGTTGGTTGTGTTATAACAAGTAAATGTCAGATAAATGTAGAAGAAGTGTGAGTAACGAAGTGAAGAAACATTCGAGAAAATCCCACTCATTAGAAATGAAGTTGGAAGTTCTAGAACGATGTGATAAAGGGGAACGTAACATTGACATTCAGCGTGCAATGGGACTCAGTGAATCTACGATAAGAACTATCGCAACAATGCACAATCAATTCGTAGAAGTGCTCAATCATCGACAAACCTGAGTGTTACTAGAGTGACTAAATCTCGATCAGAGGCAATGGAAAAAATGGAGAGTATGTTAAGCCACTGGATTGACCACCATAACCTGCAGCACATGCCTCTTGTCGGAACTGCAATTCAAACGAAAGCAAGAAGCCTGTATGCGGACCTGACGAAAGATACAGAAGATGCGCCATCTTTCTCAGCCAGTTCTGGTTGGTTCGATCGCTTCAAGCAGCGTTTTGGTTTTCACAATATAAAATTAACGGGAGAAGCAGCAGCCGCCGATCATATTGCAGCGGAGGAATTTTCACGAACTCTATTTAAGAAATTCATCACTGATGGAGACTACACACCTAAACAAGTTTTTAATCTCGACGAAACTGGTCTATTTTGGAAGCAAATGCCGAGCCACACATCCATTTCCATTGAAGAAAAAACAGTGCCTGGTTTCAAGGCGGCCAAGGACCGATGCATTCTTCATTTTGGAGGAAACGCTTCTGGGGATTGCAAATTAAAACCTCTTATGATCTACCACTCACAAAATCCAAGAGCACTAAAAGGCTGTGATAAGTCGCGACTGCCAGTTCATTGGAAGTGTAATAAAAAGGGATGGATGACTTCTGCAATTTTCTCCGACTATTTTACAAGAGAAACAAATGACGAGTTGAAACCCTACTGTGAGAAAGAACACATTCCTTTCAAGATTATCATCCTTCTTGACAATGTTTCAAGTCACCCTCCTTTTATTGCTGAATTAAGCAAAAACATTCAAGTTGTATTTCTTCCTCCAAACACCACTTCCATCCTCCAACCTATGGACCAGGGCGTTATTGCCAAATTTAAGGCCTACTATCTGCGTCGAACATTTTCAAAGCTTATCGGGCAGTGTGACGCCAATGACAAACTCACCATCAGGGCTTTCTGGCGCCAATTTAACATTCATATGGCAATTGGAATGATTCGAGACTCATGGAATGAAATCACACCACAATGTATGAATGGTGTCTGGAAGAAACTGTGGCCTGAAGCTGTTGAAGTTGTTTCAGAAGATGAAGTGGGAAATGACATCAGTGGTGCGACGAGAGAGATAGCAGACATGGCACAACACATTGGTTTTACTGACATCGACGAAGAAAATGTGCGCGAGGTATTGAACTCACATGTAGAAGATCTAACCAATGAAGACTTAATGATTATTGAAGAGGAGAGAATTGTAAAAGAACAGGAAGACGAGGAAACAGACGAAGTTTAACCTGAGAAAAAGCTCACAACTAAAATCATCTAAAGCCTGAGCTTTCCAGATGATCGACTCAGCCATGTCTATTTTTGAAGAGCACGATCCCGACACAATGAGAAGTTCTCAAGTGAAGAGGGAAGTTGAACACGTGATGAAATGTTACAAAGACCTCTACAGCCAAAAGATAAAGAAGAGGACACAGCCGTCTATTAAAATGTTTTTTACCAAACATCATGGGGTTTCCAACAACAGTCCTGCATCCAGTAAGAACCCAACTTCTGCTACGACAGTGTCACCTGGGAATTCTACCAGTTCTACCTTAATTGCAAAAGGAGGAAGACTGACCACAACTTCAACAGATTCTTCTGATGTTGACGACCCTGAAGATATTATGTAAGTGAAGAGAGACTTTAACATTTTTAATTTTTGAATACTTTTCTGCACTGTACTGTATGTTATTTAAATGTATTAAAAAGAATTTTTAATAAGTTACTTAATTTTTTCATTCATGCCCTAATGTACTTGCCCATGTAAAATATACGTCCCAATTTACGCGAATTCGGTATACGCGCCGGTTTTCAAAAACGTATATCACGTGTATAACGAGATCTACCTGTATGACATTTGCAGTAATAGTGTGGGTTTCCAAGGAGATCAGGTTTGGTTGTTCAACCCAAAGCGCGTCGCAGTTGCTCACCTAAAGTTCAGACCAAATGGGAAGGACCTTATACTGTGAAAAATAGAATCGTTGATATTGTCTATCAGATTCAACAAGAAGGACAGCAAAAATTCAAGGTCATCCACCTAGATCGCCTGGCCAAGTATTACTTCAGAGCTGGTTTGCCAGTTTGGGATGAACAGGCTTAAGGAGGGGGCAGTGTTACACAATACGGAACATTCTACAAGTATCTTGGCTATCCCAGCAGAGCTCAGATGTAATGTATGTGTGCATACATATTGCTGCTACTTTGAGACGAAAGACAATTATTACGTGACAGTTATCACACGTGAACAATCAAAGCTGTTCCAGATCTCACCGGTCCGCGCACACTTTGTTCAAGGCCAGACATGACAGTTTCTTGTGGATTCAAGAGCGCCCGTTAGAGGCAATTGTTTAACACATCATCCAAAAGTGACATCGTATTCTGGCATCTCAGCAGGGTATAAATATAAGCATCTAGTGATGGTCAGTTACTATGGGCGATTACTCAGTGTGTTTCAAGTGGCTATTAGTGAAAAGTGATTATTGTGTGAGACTCTTATTAGTTAATATTATTATTGCGTGCGGACAAATTTTTATTTGAATTATTGTACGAGTATAATCTTGTTGAATAACTTGTTGATTACAAACTGTTAATTGTGATAATTAAAGCTGGTTTTTAGTGACTTCATTGGTGTCTTGTAATTTCTTTTTCTGCTGTACCATACGATGATGAGTTAGACCATCATAACAATATATTACTGTAGTAATCAATCATCATTGTTATCACTACAATCAATTCCTGAGGGTGATGGTTTTTGTTTTGATTGTGTCACATAGGATGGTGGGGTGGTAGCCATGGACTCCTTGTTTGCTGCCATATAGCTGTGGAACATGATGATACCAAAGGCTAGCCCTTGCCATTTGGTATGTCTGCTGTAAACATCTCCTACTCAACTGACAGAAGAATTCTGCATTCAGACTTACACTTCTATCCACAGAAAATGATGGCTGTCAAAAAATTGCCCTCTTTTGATTAGGAAAATCTTCAAGTTTACATATATATGATGTGTTGAGTTTGAAATGTTGGAACTTATTCGTCTGAAATCAATCCAAGACAGCTTCACCAGCATCCAACTACACAGAATGGATAATAGTGTGGTGTTTGTAAAATTTTTAAGTGATTGGCACATATTTCTTTGAGAAAGTTACAGTGAAAGCAGACAGGTACATTTTGATCCTGCAAAGTTCCCCACACCAGAACTTTGCAGATGGCACATAAACCACATCAAACTGTGGTTCCAACAAAATGGAACAACTGCCGCCACATTAAGGGCTTCGATGGAAGTGGCAAGGAGGATGTTTTCAGGACATCTCATTTCCCTGTTGCCACCTCATTCACCTGATCTCCCAGTATGTGATTTTTTTTCCTGTGGGGTTACCTGAAATCCAAAGTTTACATACACAAATCACACTCATTACTAGAACTAAGGGCAGTAATTCAACATGAGATAACTATCATTCTAAACATGTTTTTCTAGTATGCGATGAAAAGTTTCATAGAATGTCAAACAAAACTATTCGAGGCACCCATGTCATTTGTTAGAGAGGTTGCAATCAAACCTTGTTTTGTAGCTTACATATGAAGAAACATGAGTTTAAAGTAGAATGTCTCAAAATGATCATAATTCTATTCTAATCATACAAAATTGAAATATTACTCTTATTATCTATGATATTCAATCAAGTTAAAGTCTTTTGCACAGTACCTGCTCCAGATACGGTTCAGTTTCTGGTTCTTCTATGTCTACTTCTTCTTTTATAAAAACTGCCAAAACATCCTACAAACAATAAAATGTTCACTTCTATTTCGTGAAAATATGTTACAAAGTTATTGGACAAAATTGTAATTATAAGCATTATAAAGCACTCTGAGCCATCTTGGGTCCTAAACCTGGTATACACAGAAAGATACAAGTAAGGTGTGTAAGAAAAACTGTGACGATTTAAATAAAAGAAATAATCTAGAAAATAAAAAATTTTAAAAATTAAGGTTGCGAGCTCTTAAGCTATTTAAATCTCACTGTTTTAATATAAGATACCTGTATGTACTCAGTATGAGAGGAAGCAGTAATTAATTAGTTATAAGATACTCAAATAAAAAGATAAATTTGTAAAGCGTTATTAATATCGTATTTAACCCTTTGCTTGTAAGCAGGCGCTTTCCTGTTGATTCCAGACTCGACATGCTTTCAGAGTCTTGTGTGAGTAAAAATAAGATAAAAAACTAATGTTAATAATAAAAAAATCTGAAGACATAAATAGTCGCTAAAACAACTGATTTAAATTATATATATTTGTTTAGGGATAGTTTGCATAAATAAAAAGGTTAACTTAAATATAGTTAGGAACTATATTCTCGCGCGGAAGTTGTCCCACTAACTTTTGTCCAGTACCTGGCGAAGGGAGCGTAAATTCTCTCTCTTGCAATGGTGACTCCGTACAGTGTAGACGTAAGAGCGATGCTCTTCAAATATGTGTATCATATTTGGTTTCATCTTCAGAAAGTGTACCAGATGTAGTTTGTTTAAAGCATCTGGATGTATTAATTAATGTAGTCATGTGAATAGACAATAAGTTTAAAGTTATGTAAAACAAAAAGTATTGAAACGTAACTAAAAGTGTAACACAAGATGACTACGTACTTCAACATATAAAAGCTATTCCAAAGTAATACCCGGAGATGTGAACTAGCAGAAGCCACAAACTCTACTGCACGTGACAGAATATGCAGATCAGGACATCCGAGAATCTACATGATCATCGTAGATAACTACATGACCTATTGTTCTCCCTGCTAACTTTGGAGCCCTTTACAGAGGAAAGCCAGACCGAGATGACGACGTAGCTGTTCCTGTTTCCCAAGACTGATACCCCAGGAGGAGTCTTCTGCATACCAATTAAAAGGTGACTCGATAGCCTGTCTATCGAGGGTTACTAATATTTGTTACACTACACATCTTGAAAGAGACTTTTCAGAAATGATTAACTTTGTAAAGACTTATAAATTAAATCTAATGTTTATAAGATTATATCTTATTAATTAATATTTCATGTAACTATTCTAACTTCATACGTTGTAACAGTTTATATGTTAATGTAGAGTAATATAACTCAAGCAATAATACCATTCTTAAATGTTGAATAAAAGAAAGTCTTGCAAGCTAATATCATGAAAAGAGTATAATTAAAAGTTTTAATACAGAAAGTTCACCCGGATCCGAGGTATAACTATATAGAATCTAGTTTGAAGCCAAAAGTTTAAAGAAACCTTTCGATAATTTAATAATTGAATTAGTAATGTCATGGCATCAGTCAGTATATGTTTTTCTTAAATGTTGAATAAAGAGAAGTCTTCTTGTTACACACATATGAGTAGTGCTTAAATCAATTGTATACCTTGCCATTGTTTCCTTACACAAAGTAAACAATTACACAGCTAGTAAGTAATATGTTATTTAATTATTTGTGATCAATTCTGTTACAACGTAGGCAGCCCTTCTAATTAACGGAGTTTAATTACGAAGGGTTCCCTGGATTTGTAACGCGGCGAAAAGCTCGTTACAAAACATTGTATGTCAAATGCAATTTGATAAAAGGCAATTTATTAGTATACAATATTGTAATAGCATCAATGTAAAATAATATTTCCAATATAGGAATTTAATAAACTGACTTTTGCCATCACTGATGACAATATTTAAACATACTGATATTTTGGCCACACAAATATTAGGCAGGCTAAACTACTGTACAAACTACAAAAGTCTAACTAAAATATTATAAAGACTCTTATCACTTGAGTGACAGACAACCAATTTTTAAAAAAGTACATACACACTAAATTAATATAACTAATTCTTATAAGGAAATAATAACTTATTTATTCTCTTGGATTTCGTTGTCCATGACGTGTCCGTTACTTAACTAAATACAACTACTATATTAACGACTCGGAACACAAAGTTCCGTTTGTTTTATTCTGTATTATTTATTCTGTTTCATCTATTTTGTTACATACTGACTCAGTTTACTGAGTTAATTTGGTGAATGCACCATGGTATGTTAGAAACACCGATATCCACAGAGATCTAGGTATTCCAACAATTAAAGAAGATTCCCTTAACATTTTTATATTTATCTGCTTGCAATTCGCATGTTTTATTCTTCGTATTGTTTAAATTAGCAGCCATCCTTACTATTTCTTTTATGAATTTGCTAAACTAACTGAAGACGTCATTTGCTTTGTTGTTCAAGACCTGAAGATGTCAGTGATGACGAAAAGCTTAGTCGAACAATAAAAATTATAGCAGTTAGCAAATTCATAAAAGAAATAATTAAAGAAGAGATTAAAAGTTTGCGAAGAAGCATGAAGAAAGCCTTCACCTCCACAAAAATGCAGAAGTTCTTCAGCTGCTGGACAATCAACACGTGTTCTGAAGACTGAAGAGAACAAAGCCATTTGAACTTGTGTAGTGTTTTGTGTTATAAAAGCAGAGCATTGTGCGCAGGTGAGAGTGTTTAGTTAAGAACACCAGAACTAACTAAAGGATGTCATTGGACTTAATTTGGCTGATATGTATTTAGTATTAAGAGGTATTAGAGATAAGTTGATGGTTGGTCTTACAGACCAGTTTTAACATGTTAAATTCAATTTAAAAAATCTGATAACAACTTATGTTTTAATACCTTATTATCAGACCTGACTTCTTCCATTTTCCTTATTGTGGTTTAAACTCTTAGTTTTGTTACACCCTGAAACAAATGAAAATAATATCATGATTTTTATAAGGTCAATCTTTCAGCTATACTAGAAACTTGTGACTATTTTTATGTTTGAGTCATGTATGAGCAGCTGTTCGGTGCGGTTGTGCTGTCGTGTGCGGTAACTTAATATTATCGCTATCTTTCTTACTAAATAGACTTGTATGTGTAAGTAATATTGCAACAAGAAATATCAACAAAAGGTTTATCTGATTACTCGAACAAATCCAAGCAGCCGGGGCCAGGGGGCCGAGCGTGCGTCTGCTCGTCCGTGTAGGACTGTGTGTCTGTCTGCGGCTTGTGGTTGTTTGTACCTGTTTATCTACCTACAAAACATAAACACAAGGCCAGAAATTACTCATCTGGAAGTACACGCATCTTTTAATTTATCTGTCTACTATAATTATCGACAATAATGAATTATCAGCAACCAGGCCTGTCAACTAACATTGAACCTGTTTCTACAGTCCACTCAGGAGCTACATTACCTCCAATGTCGCAAAATGCCCCGCAATCCTATAACAGTCAACAGCCAGGCAGAAATGTTAATGTTCATTTCACACAACACGGATCCCACAGCTGGCAGATGGTGAAAAATGAAAAAGAAGTCATCAATCTTCAGAAAACACATCTGAAACACACACTCAGCTTAATGACCACAATAGATTTACAGTGTTACCTATAGATGACCCTGATGACGTCCAACCTACTCAAGTCTTGGCTCAGCCGAAAGTACCTAGACCTCCTCCTGTATACCTTCATGGTGTCGTCAATTACAATGAAATGATCAATAACCTTACAAAAATTTTGGAATCAGAACAGTACAGTACTAAATCGTTCGATGACACTACGGTGAAAATCAACACTTTTTCACCTGATTCTTACAGAAAATTAATCCGTCACCTCGAGGACGAAAAAATTATTTACCATACATATCAAATTAAAGACCAGCGAGCATACCAGGTTGTCATAAGAAACATTCATCCTAGCATCGGTGTACACTTTATTAAAGAAGCACTAAAAGAAAAAGGACAATCAGTCAGAAAGATAATCAATGTTCGACACAGAGTCGAGAAAACACCCCTCCCTCTCTTCTTTGTTGATCTTGAACCTGCAGCAAACAATAAACAAATATATAACCTAAGGTCTTTAGGTAACATGCAGATTGTTGTAGAACCACCTCGGAGAAAAAACTTCATAATACAGCGCACTCGTTGTCAGTCATATGGTCACAGTAAGACGTACTGTAGAAAACCTTCCTCGTGTGCCAAGTGCGGAGGTGAACACAACTCCGCAACTTGTTCCAAATCTAAGGAGACACCAGCCATATGTGCATTATGCAATGGTCCTCATACAGCTAATTATAAAGGCTGTGAAGGTTTTCAACCATAATGATGAAGTATCAACCATCAGTAGTTTGATGTCTTAATTATCGACATTGAAATGTTAGATAACAAAGATTATGACATTAAGTTGCTCAGAGATAAAACCTTAATGATAATGATAAAGTTAGACAGGCCACAGTTGGCTTGCAAACTGATTCATACATGACTATAAACGTTCAAGAATCAGCAGAGATGCATACAATACAAAACATGAATAATGAATAATTTGATAATGCTTGATAATGAATAATCTGTGACTCACCCCTTAATTCTACAAGTTTTAAGCTTAAATATGTCTGTTGGGGGACTAGAGAAAAATCTGAAAATTGCATATCTAAAAGGTCTCTATAGCAGGAAACTGCAATATAAATGTCAACTTTTAGATTCAACTCGACTCAGAGCAGAGAAAAAAAATAAAATCAAGTACAAATAGTCGTTTTCCACAGAGATTCAGTGGGAATAAGCAGTAATTCAATCGCTCAGGCTTGTTAAACTAAGATAACCATATTCTGATCATGTTCTCTGTTCTCAATAGGCACATAATATTATAGAACTTAAAACTATTTTAGATACAAAGTTAGGTCTAAATTCTGACTGTGGTATCTTGATTTGTAAAACATGGTCTGGAACAAAAATCAATTGATAACAATTGCTTACCACTCAGTTTATTGGTGGGAACAGCAGTATTTTTACTAAAAAGAGACTGAAAGAGAAATTATTCCTTCGTGGTGCAGGATGAAGCACAGGGCCATCATCAGTTTAGGCAGGCTACAGTTCACCCCTTTTGTTTTTTGTTATAAAAACATTGACAAAGTTAAGTGCCATAGCTTTTGTATCATAAGTAATTGTTTGGAACAAAATACAACAGTCTATGCATTTCAACTTCAACTAACAAATCACATTAAAGAACACCTCCCTTCTATAAAAAAAATTAAATCTACTTTTCAGATGTGGCTGCAAAAATAAAAAGAATTTAAACAACACGTGCTTTCCTAAACAAGATTTTGGACTTGACATTGAGTGGCATCTCTTTGCTTCTTGTCATGGAGAAAATGTCTGTGACAGCATGGGGGTAGTACAAAGTGAGTTGTAACAAAGGCGACCGACCTTATAGGGATCAGAACCTTACACCTGAGGAAATGTTTATATCTTGTAAAAAGAAAATGTTAAGGGAATCGTCTATCATTTTGTGAAAAACATTCTAGATCTTAGTGACAAGATCCAGAAAATTAAAGCTGGCGACCTTACAGGGAGCAAAACCTTAAACCCGAGGAAATGTTTATATCTTGCAAACAAAATGTTAAGGGAATTGCCTATGATTTTGTGAAACTGAAAAAATCTAGATATTAGAATTAACAATTAACACATTAACTAGCAATGTAACAGTATGTTGGCAACACCTTCATCACTTGACAGGATATGCATAACAGCATGGTTTATCATTCCCCTCCCACCTCTCGGAATTACAAACTCCACTTGTCCATTTCTAAACTGGTTTCTGTGTATGTATTACTTACGTTTTAATATTACTACACAATAATTACATAGAATTTCAATTTGTTTTACTCTGAAGACGGTCTTAGAATTTTGTATTAAATGTTTGTTTCACATAAAACTGATCTTTATACCCGTCAGTCAACATGTAAAGTAAAATAATTTATTTACACGAAAAAAAAACTGAGCATGACAATTCTAAATAATACATTTTTGGTAATACTATACAATACACATGATATCACCTCCAATTTTGTTATTCTTGGAAATATTATTCTTTTTTGTGTACTCAAAAGTTTTGTGTGGTTTACATAATACTTGCAACTGGTTATAAGTATAAATGATATCATGTTACTTGATCAAGAAGAAAAAAAAGAATTTTCATCTTAGTTTATTCATACGAGGGTTATTTGGAAAGTACGGTCCGATTTCTTATAAAAAATAAACCATCACAGATTTTTTCAAAAAACTTTTTTTATTTAATTCCTTACATCTTTCTCTATTTTTCTACATGTTTCCATTTTTGTTTAAACATTTGTCATAACGTTCTACAAGCTTTTGTATGCCGAAGTCATAGAAGTCTGCTGCCTGTGAGGATAACCAGTCTTTAACTGCTTCTTTCACCTCGTCATCTGTGGCGAAGCGCTTGCCGCCGAGAAACCCCTTTAGGTAGTGGAACAAGTGAAAATCGCTTGGCGCCAAGTCTGGACTGTACAGTGGATGGTCAATCTGTTCCCATCCAAAAGATCTGATCAGATTTTGGGTTTGAATGGCAGAATGGGGTCTGGCATTATCATGCAGCAACAAAACTCCAGACATCAGAAGGCCACGTCGCTTATTCTGTATTGCACGTCGAAGTTTAGTCAGGGCAGCGCAGTAAGCGGCTGCATTTATTGTTGTCCCTTGCTGCATAAACTCGACTAAAAGACTCCATGTCTATCCCAAAACACGGGTGCCATACCCTTGCGTGTTGAGATTGTCTGCTTGGCCTTGACTTTGACTGATGATGTCGTGTGACGCCATTCCATTGACTGACGTTTAGACTCTGGGGTCATGTGAGAAACCCACGTCTCGTCCCCTGTGACAATGTTCTCTAAAAGTTGATCACCTTCCTTATGATATCGGTCCAAAAAATCAAGAGCACAAGCCATTCTTTTCATTTGGTGTTCCTCAGTAAGCAGCCTGGGAACCCAACGTGAGCACAATTTGCGAAATTGCAAATTTTCAGAGACAATTTTTTGCAAAGTTATTCTACCCACA